>CM042951.1:44103899-44828899 GCA_023678885.1 Pogostemon cablin
TTTAGAACAAAATAATATACTTTTATTTATAATATTAAATTCTAAAGGCGAACGGCGTACCCGCGCGCGCTCAAGCCTCACTTTAATTAAAATTTAAGACCCTCACATATGCTTGCCTAACCTTTTAAATAGGAGTACATTGTAACTTAAAAAAGATATTTATCCATAATTAAATTTGAAGACTTTTACAGAAGCTTATGCCTAACTTTTTTTTAAATAATTAGATTATTAAGGTTTTAACTTTTAACCTTGCTGGTTGACCTATCCCCTTCAATATAATTAATCAACTCAATTCCGTGTTTATGATATATCACCCTTCCCCGGGGGATTTTTTTCTTTTTTTAATTAGTAATAGTTATTTTTAATTTATCTTGTATACATTTTTAGTGAGATTAAAATTTTACTTTGAATGTATCGGAAGACAGATTTGAACCTCAACCCTGAGATAACCAACTAATTTGGAAGACTTTTTCAATCTCCTCTCTACCACTTGAGCTATGACTACTTTGAATATATCAGGATTCGAACCTCGACCCTGAGATAACCAACTAATTTGGAACCACTTGAGCTATGACTACTTTGAATGTATCAGGATTTGAACCTCAATCCTGAGACAACCAACTAATTTGGAAGGCTTTTCCAATCTTCCCTCTACTACTTGAGCTATGACTTGGGGGCAATTTTTTTTTAAGCAGTATGTTGTGTGTTGAGTTATAAGAATTGAAGCATTTCTTTCTTGTACTTACGTAACACATTTTTCTAATTTATTTTTTAAATTAATAAACTTTTGCTTGATAAAAATTTTTTGTAAAAGTAAATAAAAAAATCTACTCCCTCCGTCCCGCACCAAGGGTCTCTTTTTTCCATTTTGGTCGTCCCACCCAAAGGGTTCCCATTCTTTTTTAATATACATGGGTCCTACACTCACCCACTAATACAATTAAAATATGGGGTCCACACTCCCACTAATACAACTACCCATTACACATTAAATAATAATACTCCTTAATCTACGTGCAAAAAAATAAAATACACCCTTGATGTGGGACGGAGGGAGTATTTAAAATTCCGGTTGGAATAAGTTTGATTAGGATTTAAAAAAACATAAATTTTAGTTTTTAAATCTGATCAAAGTGTTGGATTTTTGTCAAATTAAAAGAGGGAGTTTTTCTATCCCACATCGGGTGGGAGAGAAAGGGAAGGGGCTCCTTAGGCTATGTAAGGAGTCCCCTAGTCTCAATATTAAGTGCACCAATCAAGTACACTTTAATATTTGTATTTGATTCTAGTTAAATTCCTTTCTTTGATTCTCGGTTGTAAGAATGGGAAGAAATGTGAGAATTAGTCAAAGATTTGTAAGGGTGTAGGGATTGGGGTCGGGAGAGAGAAATTTTGTGTGATTGTAAAATTTTTCACATAGTGGTATTTTCTCGGCCCGTGATTTTTCTCCAGTTTTGGAGTTTTCCACGTAAATTCTTGTGTTGTGCTTTTTATGTTCTTCTTTATTTGTTCCTTAGGAATAAATGGGGATCTGCCTATCCCAATAAGTGGTATCAGAACCAGGTTAGCCCAGTTCGGGCGCTTATAAAGTTCTTAGTATGCTCTGTGGTTGCAGCACAGTCTGACCTTCCACATCAGAAAAGACTTTATGAGAGGAAGAGGGTTATTCATTAGGCTAAGGGTGACATGAAAGAAGTAGGAAAAGCTGGTGACACAAGGGGGTCAGAAGAACAGTCGGATGTGGTGGCATCTCCTTTCTTGCGGTAAAATGCGCTGAACTGTGGCGACAGTGGCGTGGCAAGGGGTAGGATTTGCGGGTCAGCAGTTTTTGGCGGAGTTCTTGGACCTGCAGCAATGTGAATTGCTGGAACTCCTGGTGGTGGAGTTGGCTTAACAGCGGCATGGGGTTTTCCATGGATGTCGGCTCAAAGAGGTTTGAAAGGAATGGGTTTTCCGGTAATGACTAGTGGCGTGGGGAAGCGACGATTCAATGAGAAAGATGGCGATGTGGTACTTGGTATCAGGTGGCGCTAGATCGATAAAGAATGGCGTGGAGTCAACCGACAAGTGGGGAAAGTATCGTGAATTTCGGAGGTTAGAGTCGGCTTCAAGTGAGGACACTGTCAGTAGGAAAAGGGTTCAGGCAAACCTAGTGTAGCTTGGTGGTAAAAGGCAGCGACGTCATGTCGGTACAGACGGGTTTTGCTCAAGGTGGAGCAATAGTGCGGTAATTGCGGTGGAGCAATGGCACGGTAATTGCTTACAATGGAGCAATGGTGACGTTTCTGGTCAAGGAGGAGTTGGTGCGGCAACAACTCTGAATGTTGAGTTAATATTATTGGGGATCCTTATGACATGCTCAGTTGTCATGGAAAATGATGTAATAATATTAGCTGGTCCACAAGTTTGCACACGGACATTGACTTGGCAGGTGATGTAGGGTGTGTGGTGGATGCATATCGATGCCTGATGGACTTTCAGGGGTAGCCAAGAGCTGGAAGTAGCACCATAAATATCAGCAGATGTTTTTCGATATGTGTCGCAGTAAATTCTTAGAATGATTTAATTCTAAGTGGTCTACTCATATGGTGGAGTAGGATTCTCGGGATTGAGAATGATTGTCGGTAAAGACAATGAGTTTCTTTTATTTTGACAAGGTGGAGATTGTTGGATTTTTTTCAAATTAAAAGAAGGAGTTTTTCTATCCCACATCGGGTGGGAGAGAAAGGAGGAGAGGCTCCTTAGGCTATATAAGGAGACCCCTAGTCTCAATATTAAGTGCATCAATCAAGTACACTTTAATCTTTGTATTTGATTCTAGTTAAATTCCTTTCATTGATTCTCGGCTGTGAGAATGGGAAGAAATGTGAGAATTAGTCAAAGATTTGTAAGGGTGTAGGGATTGGGGTCGGGAGAGAGAAATTCTGTGTGATTGTAAAATTTTTTCACATAGTGGTATTTTCTCGGTCCGTGGTTTTTCTCCAGTTTTGGAGTTTTCCACGTAAATTCTTGTGTTGTGCTTTTTATGTTCTTCTTTATTTGTCCCTTAGGAATAAATGAGGATATGTCTATCCCAACACAAAGTAACATCTCTTTGAGGTTAATTATTTTCTCCTTAAAATTTTTACTTCAAATTCATTAAAAAAATTAAATATGGTAACGAAATTATGGTGTCGTCCGATTAGTCAATACAAACCTATATTACAAAATAGAGAACCAACGTTAACAATTTCAACTGTATAAAGAACCAACGTTAACAATTTCAACTGTATATAGGTTTGGCAAGGTCAGTCTAATAGGTCTGGATGGTTATAATGAATTCAGAAAAGAATTGGAATTTAATTTAACGGTGGAGATTAAATTAAAATTTAATTTAACAATTAAAAATAATATTGGAAGTAACTTTTATATCGGCAACATGCAGAGTTTGTATCAAATGAGATCACCTATTACATTCTTATGTTTCATCTAATATTTCATATATTAAAATCTTAACACGTGTCACAATCAATTGCCAAAATTCAATACTTGCCCCAAGGGTTTAATGGTAAATTATAGGGCATAGTTTTATTACTTTATGGAATACCAATGAAACATGGAAAATGTAACAGGGGATTCAAGTTGAGTTTGTATTAGGGCAATAATGCACGAAAAAAGAAAGTGGATTAGAAGTATTGGTTGAGAATGAGAGATAATGCTCGTAGAGGAGCTTAACTCTAAACTCTACCTACCTAAATATTTAGTACTAATTTGAAAACAGTATTATAGTAACAAACGAAGAGAAAGCGTATAAATAGGGGTTGCATACAACCAAATATATATACATACACAGTAATAAGAGTGTTAAAATGGGTTGCATGAATGGTGTAATAATATTTATCTGGATTGGTGTGATGATGTTGAATCCAGTTGCCCATGCCCAAATAAGGCTCCCATTTCCAATACCACCAATATTACCGCCTGGGGGATTCCCCGGGATCAGTGTTTTGAATGTGTTGGGCCAATTTTGTTGCACGGTGAACGGAACCTGTCCTGGACCGCCTCTTGTGGGAGTGAAGGTGAACGTTAGTTGTCCCAACATTTTGGGTGCTTCTGTAGTGATCGGGCAGGTCATCACGGGTGTGGACGGACAGATTAATCTTACCATCCCTGGAATAATAGGAATCATCCCCAGCCTAAATCCAACGCTTACTGGATGCAGACTCAGTGTGGCGCTCCCTCTCAATCAGACAGTGTGTGCAGCTTTAAGCCTCGTCAATACTACCCTCACCAGTGTTCTTCGCCCGGCGGGTGTAGTCTTGGCCCCAGTCGGTGGACTGCTTCAAAACATCTTAATATTATTTCAAATCCGTATCGGCATTAATCTCTGATGCATCATTCCCTTCACTAATACTACTTTCTTCTCCGAATATCATATCATACTAATACTATATTTACTCCTTTCAAAATTAGTGAGCATGCTATGAATCATGCCTATTAATTATATTATATATGTATTTGTAACCTTTTATATGTACTTTACGTTCTAATAATGGAGAAGAAATTATAATGTTATATACTACTACTTTTAATCTCTGTCTACTGCTATATACCTTCTTATTTATGCCTACATGCAGCTGGGTTATTAGTATTAATAGCTTGGTTATTTATCCCTACTTGCAGCTTATTTAATAGCATCCTCTCTCTATCTTATAAAAATTAGGTTTCTGAGTTCTGATCAACAATTTCAGCTTCTAATTTCCTCATAAAAAGTTGATCCATTTTACAAATTACTAGTATTTTGTTTAAAACCTTTTAACCCTCCATTTATCGACATTTCTCATGAGATGAGAAATGACGTTTGTGCCCTTAGTTAAATTTATTGTTGGAGGTAAAGAAGATGTACTTTATGTTTTAAAAAACTGTTGCCACTTGCCAACAAGATTGCAGTAATTAGTAAATATATTTAAGGAAGATAATATTTTGAAGATATACTTCTGAACTTAGAATATAATTGACCATCATTGTAAATCTTAAATTGGGTCTTGCTCATGCCACAGCCCAAATGGATTGGGCCTTGCTCTTAATTGGGTCAAGACGTCTCTAGTGAAATGTTCAACGTTCATCAAGGACATCTGCCTCTACATATTGTGATTTGTATTGCAAATTTTGTAATGTATAAAATTAAAATAATGACAATAAATTATTATTATAATTAATATTATTATTACTCTCTCCATTCCATATAGTTTTGCTCATTTCGGAAATTAAAAAACATTTATTATTATTATTATTATTATTACTACTACTACTACTATTATTATTATTATTATTAAATACCCAGTTCATCAATTATTATTATTATTATTATTATTATTATTATTATTATTATTATTATTATTATTATTATTAAATACCCAGTTCATTCATCAATTAACAGTACTATAATTCCCGCATATTTCCATAAAAAATAATAATACTAATTTTTTTCTTTTCTCCAAAAATATATTACTATGTAGCAACTAAAATTAGAAAATTTTAAAATACAAAATAAGATAATAAATTTATTTTGGAGTAAAATATTACTATGATATCATTACAATTTTAAAAAAATCACATTTTTTTAAGCAACAAAATGCCAACCATTTCATTATTTTTTACCAATAAAATAAAATTAGTTGTTATCTATTAACGGATTATCCATGGATATAAATTGCAACCTGACTATCACAATAATTAAAAAAAGAAAAAAGAGAAAAAAAACTGATTTATCCCTGAGGGTGGGCAAGTGGGATAGTCAACCCCATCAAACCTTTATAAACTAGTAATTATTTAAAAATTAGTTAGGCACAACCTTTATTAGATTATAATTACAAGGTGCATTATTTTAGTTTTTAAATAGCACAAATATATATCTACACGCGAATTGTTAAAATTTTAAATTACACAATTTATTGATCAGTTGTTATGCAAATTGATTTTTTAAAAAATGTATTTTTTATTTAAAATGTATTATTCTTTTATAACACATATAACGTACTTTATAATTTATAAAAAAATACAATATATATTATCGAAATTTACAAACTTTTTTAATTCACGTGCTAAAAAAAGTGAAAAAGTTATGCGACGGATGAAGTATGTGGAGCTAAATACAATTTCAGTCCCATATTTTTTGTCAAATTCGATTTTCGTTCCAAATTATTTGAAAATTTCGCTTTCAAAATTTTAGATTTTATCCCGAAACTAATTTTTCGTTGCAAATTGTCCCATAAATCTTGAAAATTTTTCAAAATCGTCCCAAATTAACTCTTGAATTTTTCAAAACCGTTCCAAATTTTGGAAATTTTAAAATTTTGGGATGGTTTTGAAAAAATTTTAGAAGTTATTAGATGATTTGTGACAAAAAATTAGTTTTGGGATGAAATATAAAATTTTGAAATAACTAGTAACTACGGAACTAAATAAAAAATTTAAGAAATTTGGGATGAAAATCAAATTTGTAAAATTATGGGAATTTAAGTATGGCTACAATTGGTTTTTAATATTCCATTTAGTGATGTAGAGATACGTGTTTGTTTGGTATTTTTTACTAAGATATCTTTTAGCTTTGAGATAATCCCTTATAAACTCTTCTTCTTATCATTGTGATTGTATCGATTGGCCCAATTAATAAGAGCTTAGCCCAATTCGACTATTTCGATTTAAAATTTTTACACTGGGATTAGTGCTACCCTAACGGCTAACGTACCCATAGGCCATATATTATACTCCTTTCGTCCCCGTCAAAGATTACCGATTACTTTTTACACATTAATTAAATAGTATTATTATTTTATATATACTAGGTAATTGTATTAGGAGTGAGTGGTGAATCATATCTGGAGTCCTTTTACTAAAAAAAAGGAAAATGAGGACATTTGAATGTGACACTCAATATAGTAACATGGGAACTTTTCGATGAGATAGAGGGAGTAGGCAAGGACATACAACAATTTCACCTAAATTGTTATGTGAGATAAATATAAAATGATAATAGTATTATTATCACTTTCATTCATTATAAAATATTACAATAAAATATCATTACTTTTTATTTATACTATAAATTGGTCATGAAATAGCTCATTTCACCATTATCATTTTTCATCGATTGAGTATCACTTTTTGTTAATGGTATTTTTACTTTTTATTCATCTCACATAAAGACTTATATGAGACACGTTACCACACAAAACTTCCCCTACATTATACTAATGATTTTCAATATTTTATTCATTTTGAAAATATTAAAACTGTATCTTCAAGTCATGATAACATTTTCAACTGTATAGGTTTGGCGGCACTGTCAATCAAATAAGTCTGGTTAGGAATAATGAATTCAGAAAGCAATTGGAACTTAAATTATTGTCGAAATGACTTATCGTTAACGATTCACAAAATAGTTAATTCTATTATGAAGAAGAGCCCACCCATACCATATAATTTTACAATATACTCCATTCGTTCTAAAAATATTGACACATTTTTCTTTTTGGATTGTCCCACAGAAATTTACATATTTCATTTTTAAGAACATAGGACCCACACACAAACTATTTATTTATTTACATGGGCCCACACACACATCACACTCACCACTAATACAACTCCCCACTACACATTAAATATGATTTCTCTCACTTCACTTTACATTAAATTATTATATTCCTTAATCTTCGTACCCAAAAAAATGTGTCAATATTTCCGGGACGGAGGGAGTATATAATAATACCCCTTAATTTGCACCAAAATAATAATTTGATACTTTACGAAATAACATAAGTAGTATTTAATTATATGAATTTTTAAAATTAATATAATTTTTTGAGAGAATTTAAAATTATAAATATTAAGAGAAAATGAAAGTTAATCAATAACTTCATCATACACATTAATTTTATTTAGAGTTAATGTCACCCCACTTGACACACGTTACAAAAGTGAAATAATAGATTAGTTAACAAAAGTGAAAAAAAATAAATTTTATAATTATAAAAATGTAAATGTAAACTTTGAGATCAGAATTACAGATGAAGTATTTTAAATATATAAAATACTCCTAAACAAGATAAATAAATTTAAAATTAAATTATAACAATGAACACTCGGGCATGGAATACTATAGTTTTAATTTATTTTTTAAATGTTGCATAGTATCGTTAAAATAACATAAATATATATAAATTGATTTAGTAATTTATTAAATTTCAAGTATAATTTTATACCCGCAATATCATGCAGAGTTTGTACGGGTAGGGCAATAATGCATGAAAAACTGAAAGTGGATTAGAAGTATTGGTTGAGAATTAGAAATGCGCATAGAGCAGCTTAACCCTAAAGTCTACCTAAATATGTAGTAATTACTTAAATTAGAAAAAAAGCAACAAATGAAGAGAAAGTAGTGGTGTATAAATAGGGGTTGTGTGTGTTTAAATTTGCATACAACCAAATTAACATCCAAATATACATAGCATTAAAGTGCAGTGTGAATTAAAATGGGTTCCATGAATACTGCTGCATTTTTGTTGATTGCCGCCATCATGTTGAGTGCAGTGGCAGAGGCCCAAATAGGCATACTCCCACCAGTGGGGATCCCCAGCCTCCCAATACCACCAATCCTCCCACCGATCAATAACTTGAATATCCTTGGCTCTCTCTGTTGCACCGCCAACGGAGCCTGCCCCGGCCCACCTCTTGCTGGGGTAAGAGTCAACATCACTTGTACCAACATCCTCGGTGCCTCTGTGGTCGTTGGCCAGGGCATTACCGGTGTCAACGGAAGAATTAACATTACCGTGGCTAACGTACTAGGACTTGTCCCGTCTCTCCTTCCACTGCCTTGCAGACTTAGCGTTGCGCTCCCTCTCAATCAGACAGTGTGTGCAGTTCTAAACGTCGTCAATGGTACCCTCACCGGAGTTCTTACCCCTGTTGGACTAATCTTGGGTACAGTGGGTGGACTGCTTGGAAATATCTTGCAGTTACTTCTAACCGCTGTCTCCATTACTTTCTGACTCACTTTAATTAGCTGAGCAAGTAAGCATGCTATGTATCATGCGAATCATATAAGCTTGCATCACTAATATATAGTTGTAACCTTTAATTATGTATTTCACATTCTAATAAAAATGTTCTCTACTTATAATTTGTGTCAACTGCATGCTATGTATCTTCTTATTTATTATACATGCATGCAGCTTGGTTATTAATATAAGTGGATGTTTATTATAAATTTATAATAACAATCAACAGAATTGGTCATTTATGCATACTTAATATGATAGCGTCGTCTCTATCTTAATATCCCTCCATTTATTCACATTTCTCAAGAGAATAGACGAGTATATATATGCCCTGAGTGATTATTGGAGGAGGAAATTATGTTGAAGATGTTCTTTGATGTATCGTAAACAATTGTTGCCACTCTAATTATTGATTCATTTGAAGTCAAGATTGGAGCTAGCAAGGATCACATATTTTATTCCTATGTTTCATCTCCTACTCCACATATTAGATTATTGTCATATGCTATAATCAATGTTCAAATTTTCGCTACGTGTAAAAGGGTTAAATGGTCATTAATTAGAGTGTAGTATTTTAATAGAAAATTAATATTATGGAATATAGAGTAGAATACCATTGTGGAATAAGGGATCTTAGTAATTATAGGTCAGTTAGACTCCAGCGGGAACAATTGTTTCTCTCTCTTGCGGTGGTGGATTGCGTTTCTGGCAGAAGTAGATGGCACAGATGGCAGTGTGATGGACGGTCGTGGCAGATCCGTCGATGGAGTGGTGATGCAACGCAACTGGGTTCGCTTCTCCGATGAGATGGTAGTGGGGATAGCGTGGCTAGGTTGCTTCTCCTGCGGGAAGGCTGTTGGGTGGTGATTTGTTTAGAGGAAAAGATAATTTTGATGTTGATCTTCCCTCTCACCCTTAAACACGTCCCACACAAATGAATTAAAAATAAAAAAAAATTAAATAGCAACCGCTACACAACCGGTAAGAGGACTATTTTGTCAAACTTTATAAACTTAATGGATCAATTTCAAAATGTGTAAAACAATGGACCAATTTCGAAATCGAAAAAAGTTAATAGACAAAAAAATATATTTTATTATTATATCCTTAAAATTAATAATGAGGAATCTAAAAGTGTGAAATGTCGCACTGTGATTTGTTGATATTTTATGAAGTTTGCGGGTTTGAATCTCCATGAATCGCAGTATAAAATATATCAAACGAAGGTATATCAATTCATAAATCACTAAAAATTTACGAAATAATATAGATTTATATTACTCCTATTCACTAAATCTTTTAGTGATTTATAGTTTAATTATATTGAGTTATACTTATTAAATATATATATTATGCGCGTTGTACGCGGAATCGGATCCGAACTAGTTAGTACATTCCATAACGTATAAATGGATATATGTTTATTACTAATAAACATTAGGAAAAGTCTACTGTGGTCAATTGTTAACGGAGTTAATTTTAACCTGGTGACCCGAGTATAAATACTAAGTTCGACCCATATGGTCATTTGCTGTCTCGCTTCTTTCTTTCTAACATCTAATATGCTCATGTGCAGCCTTTCTCTCTCTAACACCTAATTTGCATTCCGCCGCTGCGCCGCTGTCCTCCACTTCTCCGGCGTCCTTGCTTTTTCATCTTCATCATGAGGTTTCTCCGCTGTGTGGATGTTTCGTGCTTTTAGCTTCGCGGTTTGCTTCTACTTCTCTGTTGTACAAACGGACAATCGATTTGGATCTGTAATATATTCTTCAAACCAACACTAGATTCAAAATCTTCCAAATCTATTCAAGGATTGAATTCTAGATCTTCCAAACATTGTATTTCCAATGGTGAACCCACGCTACGCTGGATTTGATTCGATGTAGATTCAAATATTTTTATCTTTTTAATTTCACATACGGTGTTTGTGTTTGAAAGGTTCTAATTAATAGATTGTGTTTGAAAAGTAAAAATTAAGATGGTTGGGTTGTTGACATTCAATTGATTTTGATAATTTTACAAGATTGTAGGAATGAGGATAGAAATGATGGTTAGAAATTGTTTGTGAAGTTAGTGTATACATTTAATCATATAAATGTATTATTTTGTATTCAAAAATGTATTATTAACTTTATATATAAAAATTGTATTAATATATTAGTTTTAATTTAATAGCGTATATGTTTTTTTCAATAAATATATTTTTTGAAATTATAATATTTATATTATTTTTATCAATATTTTCATTAATATATTTATTAACTTATGTTATACATGTTAGTATAAAATATTATACATTTTAATATAACATGTAATACATTCAAATGTATATATTTTAATATTTAAGTGTAAATAATTTTATATGCTAGTGTATAAGTTGTAACTTATTAGTGTATATGTTGTAACTCATTAACGTATATATATTTTTTTATTAATATATACTTTTTTTAATTAATATTATTTTTATCAATATTTTCAGTAATATATTTATTAACTTATGTTATACATGTTAGTATAAAATATACATTTTAATATAAGATGTAATACATTCAAATGTATATATTTTAATATTTAAGTGTAAATAGTTTTATATGCTAATATATAAGTTCTAACTTATTAGTGTATATGTTGTAATTCATTAACGTGTGTGTGTGTGTATATATATATATATAGGGAAAATTTCACTTTTGGTCCCGTAAGAATTGCTCAATGCCAAAAAGTCCCAAAACTGGCAGATTTAATCCTATAGGAATTTTTCATCAAAATCTATTAATAGTTAGCGAAATATTCTGAACCGTTAACAAGACCAAAATGGCAACTTGTAGATTTGATTCCATAATTTGCAAAAATAATCCCCAAAGAAAACTAATACAATGTTTATTGATAGAGAAAACAGAGGGGAATTGTCGTAATGGACTATGTCTATATTGAAAGACATAAAATAATATAAATCTGGTGGTTTATAATAATATAAGTTAATTTGGGATGAAAATTTCCGAAAAATTATGGTTATAATATCTTTATGGGACCAAAACCGCCAGTTATGAGACCAATGAATTCATACGGGACTAAAATTGAACTGAAGGAATTCTTATGGGACCAAATGTGACATTTTCCCAATATAAATATGAAATACGAAAACATTTACTCATTTTTACTCATACAATATATGTATATTGATATATTTACTTTTTTTTAAATTTGACAGTTAATATAAAGAATACATTTATGAAAATAAATGTATACAATACTTAATTAAACCATATACAATATACGTTATTGTATTTCACATTACAATCTACACCCAAAAACAACATTGCCCCACACCACGTCCTCCAATTTCTTCCTCTCCCCTCGCTACTGGTTCCAATTTTGCAGAACCTAATTCTCAATTCTTCTCCTCAATTCTTCCCCTGTAGACGGTGAGCCTTCCGTCGAGGAATTCCATATTGTTTCCAATTTTGCAGACACCTAATTCTCAATTCTTCCTTTGCTTTCCCCTGAGAAGACGGCAGAGGTAGTGGCGTGAGGTAGGTGAGAAGAATGAGATCTAACGGAATTAGCGTGAGAAGCATGAGATCTAAAGGAACTAGCAGAGTGAGGTAGGTGAGAAACATGAGATCTGATGGAATTAACTAGTAGAGTAAGGGGGTAAGAAACATGAAATCTGACGGGAGGAGCTAGGCGACGACGGTGCAAGAGGCGGAGCAGGTATATTGAAAGAAAACAGAGAGGAGAAAGGCGGGCAGAGGAGAACGCCAGAAGAAAAAAAATTGAGAAATGAGAGAGAAAGGAGATCAAGAGACCGATAGTTTTTTGAAATAACCCATATGGTTATATACATACTCATTTACAATATGAGTTAGGTATATTTAATGTACACTTGTGTACAATAGATCAACTCTAAACATTAATAGCTTGGCCTTGCTTGCTCTTAATTGGGCCAAGAAGTTGAATTCTCTATTCCACATTCGGTGTCCTATTAGTGTTTCACAATATAAAAAGTTAATACCCTATAAATGATCATTAAATCCTTAGGGCATTTATTGAATTTTGATCATTGATTATGACATGTGGCAAGTATTTAATTTGTGAGATAGGAGCTATATGGAATAGGAGATGAAACATCATTGTGGAATATGTATCACATTTGGTCTATTATGAAATGTTCTTCTTTCATCTAGGATATTTGCTTCTACATAATGTGATTTGTATTACAAGTTTTATAATGTATTGAAATGTAACGGAGTGAGTATTACTAAGTAGCAACTTTAAAAAATTAAAAAAATTTAAAATAATTAATCTTTCAATACATTATATTTTCAAAAATATCACTCACACCTAACATGCATAATTTATTTTATTTTATTTATCACTTAAAAGACCATATTACCCTCCTTAAATTATGGGCGTTACTCAATATGTATAAGCATAAGTTACCAAATAAAGAAGTCAGAATAATTTCAGCTGTATAGATTTGGCAAGGTCAATTATCAAATAGGTTTGGTTTGGACTATGAAATCAGAAAAGAATTGGCCGGAATTTAATTAAATTACATATTGTCCAAATTGAAATGGCTTAAATAATTTGTATTTTTAAGGCTTAAACGATTTACAAACTGTATTTATTTCTATTATTCTATTATTATTATAAAGAGATAAAAAAAAAATAATAATAAGGGAGTTATTATTTGACGCCGGCTCTAATTAAAAATAATAAATAGTAATTTAATTTTAGGGGATTACAACCTATCACCCATTACCCAAATCTCGGAATATGTTTAGGTGAGGTTCGTTTATTTTAGGAATATATTAGTACTTTATATTTGTATAGAAGTTTTAGAAATATAGAATTAATTTTATATCAATTAATGTGTGATAATTGTGTAGTGACATATATACTTATATGTGTAAAAAGATTTTAATTTATACGAAATAGAAATAATAAAAAATAAATTAATACTAGAAGATAATTTTAAGCGGCAATAATGCATGAAAAAAGAAGGTGGATTTGAAGTATTGGTTGAGAACTAGATGAGCTTAACCCTAAGCTCTACCTAAATCTACCTAAATATGGAGTATCTATTGATGGATCAATAATTAAATTTGAAAACAGTGCAATTTACTAGGGATAAAATCTTTTTTAGTCCCATAACTTTCCCATGGTCTTTTTTAGTCAAAAAAAATAAATTTGTCAAATTAGTCCTACCGACGAAGAAATAGAGCCAAAAACATCCCATTTTCGTCGGATGAAGCTGACATCACCTGAAAACAGCCACGTCACAGCTGGAATTGTCGATTTCCGGCCGGTATGATGACGTGGCGCCCTGATGACAGGTGAGTCAGCGGGATAAAAACCTATTTAGTCCCATAATTTTCTTTATGTTCTATTTTAGTCCCAATAAAGATAAGTTTGTCAATTTAATCCCCACCCATGTAGAAATAGGCCCAAACACGTCCTATTTTCGTCAAAAAATACGGACATTATCGGAATCACTGATTTTCAACCGGGATGATGACATAGCGCCCTGATGGCAGGTAAGTCAACAAATTAAGTGTTATTTTAATGCCAGTAAGACATTTTTATTTAAACAATTTCGACCGGTGTCATGATCGATGGCAAAATCGTGGTCAGTGTCGAAGTTCTGGTGTTTGTAATGTGGGCAGTGGTGGCGGGAATTCCGTGCCAGAAGAGAAATGGGCTGATGACCCTTATTAATTTTTTTCTAATTATTTAAAATTAAAATAAAATAAAATGCCTTGTTGGTATTAAAATAAAATTAATTTCGACTGAAAATTGGCGATTCCGATTGTCACTTGACAATCACGTGCTATTTTTCGGTGATGTCCGTATTTTTCGGCAAAAATAGAACGTGTTTGGGCTTATTTCTACATGGGTGAGACTAAATTGACAAACTTATCTTTATTGGAACTAAAATAGAACATAAGGAAAGTTATGAGATTGAATAGGTTTTTATCCCGCTGACTCACCTGCCATCAGGGCGCCACGTCATCATACAGGTCGGAAATCGATGATTCCGGCTGTGACGTGACTGTTTTCAGGTGATGTCAGCTTTTTTCGGCGAAAATTGAACGTTTTTGGCCCTATTTCTTCGCCGGTGGGACTAATTTGACAAATTTATCTTTTTTTGGACTAAAAAAGACCATGAGGAAAGTTATGGGACTAAAAAGGTTTTTATTCCCAATTTACTACAAAGGGAAGTTGTGTATAAATAGGGGTTGTGTCCTTTGATTTGCATACAACACACAGCCACCAAATATAGTGAAAACAATAGCATCAAAGTGCAGTGTGAAAACGGGTTCCATGAGTACCACTGCATTCTTCTTGATTGGTCTCATCATGTTGAGCCCAGTAGCCCGAGCCCAGATATTCGGAGGCGGCATCCCAATCGTGGGCCCAATCCTCCAAGCAATCCTGGGCCGACTCCTCCCCACTGTCAATAATTTGAACGCCAGCGGCGCTCTTTGCTGCACGGCCACCGGAAGCTGTCCCGGCCCGCCTCTTGCCGGGGTGCGCGTGAACTTGACTTGCACCAACATCCTCGGTACCTCTGTCGTTGTCGGACAGGGCACCACCGGTGTGAATGGAAGGTTTAACATTACCGTCCCTGGAATCCTAGGACTTGTCCCCTCTTTGATTCCACTTCCATGCAGAGTCAGCGTTGCGCTCCCAATCAACCAGACAGTGTGCGCGGTCTTATCCACGGTCAACGGTACCCTCACCGGTGTTCTCACTCCGTTTCAGTTGCTGTTGGGTGGAGTCTTGGGTGGAGTTGGTGGACTTGTTGGAAACCTCCTGCAGTTAGTTCTATCCGCCGTCATAATTACTTTCTGATGAATTCATTCCCAAGGATAGATATATCACTAAATACTTACTTTCTTCTCCACTACTAATATATTAACTATACCTCTACCTCTACCTCTTTAGAAATAAGTGATAAGAGAGCAAGTAAGCATGCTATGTATCATGCGAATCATATAAGCTTGCATCAACACTATTGTATTCTATTTCTAACCTTAGCTTCTATACGTATTTTCACTTTCTAATTAATAACGGAGAAGGTATATATATAAATGTACTGTTTTCTACTTGTAATCTGTGTCAACCGCTATATACCTTCTTATTAATTTATTATCCACATGCATGCAGCTTCGTTAACGTTTATAGTATAGTAGTATAATGTATAAATTAATGTTAATTTATTACAATAAAAATTAAAAGCCTTACTTATAGCAAGCTCAATCCCTCCATTCTGCACCACTCAACTCATACATTTTCTTTTAATACGGAGATCAAGGAACTGTAATTTATGGACTTTCACCTTATTTTTAGGAATAAAATTGTCAATTTATGTTATTAAAATGGGCTAAACTTGCGTGCATGTTTTCGAAATACTCGATCGTTGTAGTATTATATCCCAAGAAAAATTATCAATCCAATAAGGAGTTATATTCGTACTAGCAAAATACGTGAGCTCATGTTCATTGTTGTTTTTGTAAAGATGATCGGGGGTTTTGAGATTGATTAACAACTAAAACAAGTAACAAGTAAATAACAATATCAAATAAGTAGAATGACAAGAATAGAAAATGAGTGCTTAAGTTCAAGTATGGAAAAACATGGGATTAGAAACATCCAAACACACTCAATTCATATTATCATGCAAACGGAATTCAACTCAATTGATGTAGACTAAGGGTGATCACGATTGTATCCTAAGCTCCCTTTCGGGTTACAAAGGTTGTTGATCCATTTTGGACTCCCAAAAGCACTTAAGATCAAAGCCCAACATTAACCCCTTCCATCTAGGTACTAGTTAGACTAAACTCTCCCTTTTTGTGTACTAAGGCCAACGAATGGATTGGTTCCCCTCATTGAATTCAAATATCCTTTCGGTCAAACCCAAACTCAATGTCTATTCATGTCTTCCTAATACTATAGAGGGTCGTTTCCGTCTCACTCCAAGCAATACATACATGAAGATCATGATAGCATTTAATTACCACAAATAATCCATTGATCAACAATCCATTAAACCAATAAACATTCATGAATAACAAACCATGCCATCACGACATCAAGACAATTAAACTCCATGAATAGAAATCAACATCAATTAAATCAAAAACCAATTTAATCCACATGATAATATAAATCTAATATGCTCTTCATGTTCCTAATCCCACTAGAGGGATTAGCCTATCATAGTAAAAGTAACAAAACAATTAAATGATTCATTACAATTACCCATAGTCTAAGATCTAAAGAAATACAAAATGAATGGATTCTTCCCTATCAATTTCTTGAAGAGAATCTTCTATTCTTCTTGATCTCCACCTCTAGCTCTTGATTCCTTGAGATCTCTCACACCCAATGGAAGGGATGAAGTTTTGATGGAGAATTAATGGAGATGATGAAGATGGATCAAAATGGATGAAGGTGGATGAAGATGATGGTGGGAAATGGAAGAAATGGTGTGTGAGGTGTGTGTAGATGATAGGATTTTCGGATCTCCTGCCAATTGTTGAATAAAGGGGTATTTATACCCCTTTGGAGGCTTCTAGAAGGATCTGGAAATTTCTGCAGGAAAATACCCAACACGAGTCGTGCTCTGTAACACGGCCACGGGGTGGCCGTGTTGTGTCTTCTGATGCTGCCGCACGGTCTCGCCTTACAGGGCCGTGTTACGCAACACGGCTCGTGTGCTGCAACACGAGTCGTGTGTTGTAACACGGGCACAGGTGTGGTCGTGTTGGCTCTTCTGATGTCGCCACACGGCCACCTTCTTACAGGGCCGTGTTGGCGACACGGCTCGTGCTCCCGACTCGACTCGTGCAACTGGACACGACCTGAAGTTGCCCGTGTTGAGTGACTAGATGTCGCCACACGGCCAACTCTTACAGTGCCGTGTTGGCTACACGGCTCGTGTGCTGGCTCCTGCATTTCTTCACTGTTTTGGCTCGTTCTCCCTCGTTTCAACTCCGAATTGAGATCCGCTTTTTCCTACATCTTCCTTATCATGTTTAGCATCCAATAAAAAGTGAAAATCTTACGTTTAAGCTCATTCACACACATTTCAATAAAAATACAAAACACAACCAAATAACATATAAAATACGGATAAAATAATACGAAAATATATATAAAAAGACACTAAAATCTAGGTGAAAATAGCTCTAATCAACCCCCCAAACTTAAGGTGTTGCTCGTCCCCGAGCAACGAAAATGACAAATCAAAAGGAGAAATTTTCACCTAGAAAAGACTAAACGAATATAAGCAATAACACATCGTTAGCAATAATAACAACAAACTATGCTAAGTCATCCTACAACATTAAAATCATGACATGAGAAATTAACAAGATCAATCAAAAGAGAATAAAGTGTAATATAGTTCCTTTTAAGTCCAAGCCTCACAATGGATATTAATGTCTCTCAACACTCTTTTGAAATAGGGTAGATCACACTCATTAATCGATTGGCTCGACTCGCTATAAGCTTGCTCGCGGACTATATTCACAAACCACCAAAGTTTCAATTAATGATCAAAAAGGTCTTTAATTAGGATGTAATGATAAGCTCTTTGGTAGGGTAGGAAGTATATGGATAAGAGTGACTCAACAAGTGTAAGTAATCAAAGAGATGGCCAATTTCCTCAACTTCTCCACTTTTCTTTCTTCCTTTCTTATCTTTACAATCTCAAGCACTATTCATTAACTTTCCTTGGATTGAGCTTCTTTTGATTCAAGCTTCCTATCTTTGAATTTTGTTTACTTGAGCATTTTGATGTTGATTTGCTCCTTTCTTACTTTGAGGTTGCATGTCCATTCTTGTTTTGCTCTTTTCATCCTTTTTCTTGCTTGTTTACCATGTCCTTTTCTTCTTTTGGTAATCAATCAATCCTTTCTAGCTACCATCTCCTCAATCACCCACACAAAGGTATATATAAGCTTTGAATAGGTCATTAAGGCTTGTAATGTGCTAAATTCACAAGAAATAGGCTTATAGGCTCGAAATGGTTAACTAAGGATGATGTTCATGGTAGGGAACATATATGGCAATGACTATAATAACAAGGATGGCCTTAGATCATTTCACCACTCTCCACTAATCGGGCTCGTTCCTATAGTCCTTGAGCAAGTTCTAACTTATCAAACACAACCGATCCACTCATGAAGAAATACCATGTATGCATGGTTGAGGCTCAAATGCTCACACGCTTGTGCTCGGACCCTAAGGAACTTATTACACCACATTCATCTCAAAATTGAACAAGTTAAGTAAAACATGTCACAATTTGAAAGTGTAGAGATTCTTAATCATAGTTTGTCATCACTTATCACCACAATCTATCATCACTCACATTCAAAAATGACTCACGACATCCCTAAACAAACCACCAAACATCCCAAGACAAGAATGAAAATACACACAACATACAAATAAGTACTCAACAAACAAGACACAACAAAAACACAAAACATGCAAAAACACAAAATACCATCATCCATAAGAAAATTAAGCACACATCATCCCAACCTTTATTTAAAAGGAAAACCTAATATACGAAAGTAAACCTCCCACAACATAACATATGAAGTATCATGCTAGTCACAACAATCCAAATCAAACTCAATTCATTTCAACTAGTAAAATGATAAGGTGTAGAGTACTCCCTCGATAGGCATTTGGTAAGGAAAGCGTTAGCTCCAAGCTCCATCATGCTTTCAATACCTCTCATTCATGCTCTAACACTCAACAAACACCATTATTTCAACAATTTCATTATAAATATGGACTATCATGCACTTCAACACCACCAATCATGCCAAAATTAACCCAAACTCATGAAAAAAATTTTAAAATTGACCCAATTTTTACAAGAATCATCATACTCAAGTGGTGAGTCACACCACACACTCTCCCCCCAAACTTAAATCGAAACAAGAGTGGAGACTTAAGTTTGCAAAAAGTGGTGAGACTT
Organism: Pogostemon cablin; assembly: GCA_023678885.1. NCBI lineage: Eukaryota > Viridiplantae > Streptophyta > Magnoliopsida > Lamiales > Lamiaceae > Pogostemon > Pogostemon cablin. The sequence continues at coordinate 44,123,949 of CM042951.1, forward strand.
ACCCTTGACCCTGGTAGTTTCCATTGATGATCTTCTTGTTGAGAAGTAACCGCATCCACACGACTCAAGCGATGTCCACCACGCACTATCACCCCCCAAACTTAACTCGAGACAAGAGTCACGAATTAAGTTTGCAACAAATGGTGGAACATGTCAACTTGAATCCATGAAGCACTTCTCTTTTCTTCAATGTGCATTTTTCTCCATGAGCACAATCAACCTACAAGGCCAAAACAAACAAACAACAAAAACAAAGCAATAAAGATAGTGATGGGGTGCCTCCCATCGAGCGCTAAGTTTAACGTCTTCAAGCTAGACGAATGTTTAGCTCATCTTTCACATAAAGTATCCACAAAGAGGGTCTCCCTTTGTGATGGATCCACATAGTGCTTCACACGATGACCATTGACCAAGAACTCTCCCCCGTTCTCATCTATAACCTTTAGAGCTCCCCCATCAAGTACTTCCTTTACCACATAAGGTCCTCTCCATTTGGACTTCAACTTGCCCGGGAAAAGTCTTAGTCGAGAATTGAATACCAACACCTTCTCACCCTTTTCAAAGCTCTTCTTCCTCAAACGAGCATCATGCCACCTCTTGGTTTTCTCCTTAAAAATCCTTGAGTTTTCATAAGCATTTTCTCTAAATTCCTCAAGCTCATTCAATTGTAAGAATCTTACCTTCTTCGAAGCTTTCATGTCAAAATTCAACTTCTTAATGGCCCAATAAGCTTTATGCTCTAACTCCACCGGAAGATGGCAAGACTTACCATAGACAATTTGAAAATGAGACATACCAAGAGTGGTCTTGAATGCGGTTCGAAAGGCCCACAATGCATCATCAAGTTTATTTGACCAATCCTTTCTACTCACACTCACTGTTTTCTCCAAGACTTGTTTGATTTGTCGATTAGAAATTTCAGCTTGACCATTCGTTTGAGGGTGATACGGAGTAGACACTCGATGCTTCACTCCATAAGTCTTGAGAATGTTCTCCATGAGCTTATTTATGAAGTGACTACCCCCATCACTTACCAACACTCTAGGTACTCCAAATCTTGTGAAGATATGCTTCTTTAGAAACCCCATGACCACTCTAGCATCACTTGTTCTTGAAGGTATGGCCTCAACCCATTTCGATACATAGTCGACCGCCAATAAGATGTATAGGAATCCATTAGATTGAGGAAATGGTCCCATGAAATCGATGCCCCACACATCAAATATCTCCACTTCTTGAAAGCTCTTAAGGGGCATCTCATCCCACTTGGAGATTCCTCCCATCCTTTGACATCGATCACAACCCTCTACAAATTTCTTACAACTCTTGAACAAAAATGGCCAATACAACCCCGATTGTAAGACTTTTGCAGCGGTCTTTTGAGCTCCAAAATGGCCTCCACTAGGTGAAGAGTGGCAAAACTCCAACACACTATTCCATTCTTCCTCGGGCACACATCTTCGCACAAGAGAATCATTGCACATCTTGTACAAGAATGGATCATCCCACAAGTAACTTTTAACATCATGAAAGAACTTCTTGGATTGATACTTATTAAGCTCATAAGGCCTCCTTCCACTAGCCAAGTAATTCACATAGTCCGCATACCACGGACTTCCTTCTTCCTCCACTAAAGCCTCAATTTGATAGCAATCACACTCCAAGATTTCTTCATCGGGAAAAACCTCTTTGATTAACTCATAAGTACCTTCACAATGCTCCCTCGACTCTAACCTTGAAAGATGGTCGGCTATCACATTCTCCGTGCCCTTCTTATCTCTCACTTCAATATCAAATTCTTGAAGAAGTAGTACCCATCTTATCACCCTTGGCTTTGCATCCTTCTTTGCCATGAGATACTTGATAGCGGCATGGTCGGTGTATACAATAGTTTTCGTTCCTACCAAATAAGGACGAAACTTATCAAATGCGTATACTACCGCCAAGAACTCTTTTTCGGTAGTAGTGTAGTTCCTTTGAGCCGCATCAAATGTCTTGCTTGCATAGTAAATGGCTCGGAATTTTTTCTCTCTTAATTGCCCCAAAACCACTCCAAGAGCTACGTCACTTGCATCACACATCAATATAAATGGTTCCTTCCAATCGGGGGTGATCAAGATGGGTGATGAAATCAAAGCTTCTTTTAGCACCTGAAAAGCATTTAAACAATTATCATCAAACTTAAATGGCACATCTTTTTCAAGGAGATGAGATAGAGGTTTAGAAAATGAAGAAAAATCCTTGATGAATCTACGATAGAACCCGGCATGACCAAGGAACGATCGTACTCCCTTCTCATTTGTTGGCGGTGGAAGCTTCTCTATAGCAACAACTTTGGCTCGGTCAACTTGCAATCCCTTTGAAGAGATGTGATGTCCAAGTACAATGCCATCATTTACCATGAAATGGCACTTCTCCCAATTCAACACTAAATTAGTGTCTTGACATCGCTTCAAAACAATAGCAAGGTTAGACAAACAATTATCAAAAGAAGAACCAAACACCGAAAAGTCATCCATGAAAACTTCCATTATATTCTCAATTAATCCTTCAAAGATTGCCATCATACACCTTTGAAAGGTGGCCGGTGCATTGCAAAGTCCAAATGGCAATCTTCGAAAAGCAAATATTCCATAAGGACAAGTGAAAGCGGTCTTTTCTTGGTCTTCGGGTGCTATGAGAATTTGGTTATACCCGGAATACCCATCAAGAAAGCAATAAAACTCATACCCGGCCAACCTATCCAACATTTGATCTAAGAAAGGTAAGGGGAAGTGATCTTTACGTGTGTTTTCATTAAGCTTTTTATAATCAACACACACACGCCATCCCGTCACCGTCCTAGTGGCTATGGTTTCATCTTTATCGGTCTTCACTATAGTCATACCCCCTTTTTTAGATACTACATGCAACGGGCTCACATAGGGGCTATCACTAATGGGAAAAATCATAACGGAGTCTAACCACTTAAGAACCTCTTTTTTTACCACTTCTTGCATGATAGGATTAAGTCTTCTTTGGTTTTGAATACAAGCTTTCCCTTCATCCTCAAGTCTTATCTTATGCATGCAAATTGTTGGACTAATTCCCTTCAAATCATCAATACACCAACCAATAGCCGACTTATGCTTGATAGGCTTTTTCTACGCACTATAATTTAATCCTCAAGTGTAAGGATATCAATTGTAGCAGCAAGCACCCAAGTTAAATTATCGATCCCACTGAGACAGCTAATTATTTATTTTACTATTAATTACTAATTAATCAGAATTGAGTAACCAATATTCAGGGTATTGTAGTGAATTAATTATCTAAATTACTGAAATAATAAATAACTGAATTATTAAAAAGCAATAAAAATAAAAGCAAGTTTCTAATCAAGAGATAACGAACAGTTCTAAGGTATCAGGTAGAGACCAATTAATTTGGGTTACTAAATTTACGATTGTTCATTCATGCAGTTTCACTGAAAATACACCACATATCCCTGTTATCCCACCGAATATAATTCGATTCTAAGCTAACAGTATAATCTGGTTTAAATCTTAAGGTGCGCAAATATTACCAAGCCTTATTCCTAGATACTAATCAAAGCAAGCAACAATACCTCCGGATGGTAAGCCCGACTAACAAGATATTTTCTGGAATTACTACAAGGTTCTATTCACTTCCTACTTGATTGTCTAATTGCATTGTTCCACTAAACTAATCAAGTATTTGATTAACCAGTTCATGAAATCAAAGTGCTTATAGCGGAGCTACTCTAATCCCTAACAGATAGACAATACCAATCATGAACGCACACAAGCTAACACAATAATCCAAGCATTATAGCGGATGTCATGAATATATTATGAAGACGTTACGAAGCAGAAAAGCATGTCTTAGTAAAATAAGTAAAATCAAAAGCTCAACTGCGTAAAATCCCAATCTTTGGTCTAAATCCCCAAATCAATCAAATCAATCCATCAAACACTAGAACTGTATATAAAATTAGCCCATGAGGTTACAAGCAACACTCATGGCTATGCAATTCATACCACAAATCAAGACAAAAGAAAATTAAAGAAAGGAATAGAAAAACCCTAGTGTTGGAGTTGTCTCAGATTCCTTCTCCGTCTCTCCGATTGACTGATCTTCCTCTTGAATAGCCTTTGAATCCCCTTTGATGTGGATGGATGATGGGATGGATATGGATGATAGGGGGTAATCCCCTTGTGGAGGGTGGTGTCTCTTATGAATAATGATGTGAGATATATATAGGTGTGAGAAGGGAATGAGATAAGGAAAGAATTGTGCTCCAAGAAAGGGAATGAGATAAGGAAAGAATTGTGCTTCAAGAATAGCTAAAATTGGCTAATTTTTGGAAATTTTCGGAAATTCCCGTTGGCAGCTGCGCAGTCTCACCGTTTCGAGCATAACTTCTTCATACGGACTCCAATTTGAGTGATTTTTATGCCAAAACGATCCTCTCTTCCGTGGCTTTCCAACCATATATCATATGATCAATTTGGACTTCTACACGAATACAGAAAAATTATTCAAGTGGACGTGTGTTTTTCACCATTCCTTCACACTTTCACTCTTCATTCCAACTTTTAACTTTTGATCCTGTTTTACCCTTCAAAACTCAACAAAACACCTTAGTAGCATCTTAATTATGCAAGATATGAAAATCACTCAATTCTACCCAAAATTATGACCACATTCCATAAAAAATGGTGTAATGTGAGACCTAAATCACGTGAAATTTCACTCTCAACAAACCCCCAAACTTATCTGTTGCTCGTCCCGAGGCAACATCATAGAAAACCAATAGCGTAATTGAGAGGAAATTTCACAGCTTCACATCCAAGAAAATTTAACAATTCAAAAATCATACTTCAAATACTAAGATAACCATCCATCTAAGAACATACAATTCAAATCAACTACTTCACTTTTTCGGAATGCTCATCCACCCATTCTCAACGGTAGTATTTACGCTCATCGCTCAAGTGTGAGATATACACTTCAGGGTAAGGTGTTTACACTCAAAGTCAATTCAAACACATGCGTAACCATAAGCTTGGCAATCATCTCAACTCTCGACTAAATGAATAATTTCAACAATAGGATCAAAAAGGTCTTGCATTAGGTTGTAATGTTGGCTCTTTGGTAAAGGTAGGAAATATATGGATATCGTGACTCAATCACTAGTAGAGAATCAAAGAAAACTTACAGCTTTTCAACAAACAGCTTTACTTTCTTTTTTTTCTTCTTCAACGCTCTTCAATGCTTCTTGCAATTTGATTCCTCCTTCAATTTTGAACACCACATCCTTACTTGAAATTTTTTCTTCTTCCCTCTTTTCTTTTTTTTTTTTCAAATAAGGGTACCAGTTTCAGGCACTACCCTTTTCATGGGGTACCAGTTTCGGGCACTACCCCTTTATGCAACAATTTAACCACTCTCTTCAACAAATTTCAACACTTCCAACTTATTTCTCCTTATATACTTCATCACAAGACACCAACTTGATTCCTTCAACTCTCTACTAGGTAGGAATTTTTTAAAGGCTAGCAAAAGGGATCAATTGGCTAATCACGTAGGCTTCCAACAAATAAGGCTTTTATGCTCAAAAGGGTTGACTACGGATATTTTCAATAGGTAGGATAATAATTTGGCTAGTGACTAATAAATAACAAAGATGGCCTAAGATCATTTCCTATCATTCAATTAAACACGTAGCTTCAAGCAAGATATAAAGCCAAGTTCTAGAATACGTGTGTATGAACGACACTCACAAGAATAAACTGAATCATGCAATTTATCATGATTTCAAAAGGCTCAAAATCTCACATGGCTGTAGGAATGAACGAGCAATCCTAATAAAGTTACATAGCTAATCTTTCATGCACATAAATAAATTTCAAGTATCTCAATATCCAAGCACAATCTCAAACTGCTTCTCAAATACAATCACACAACATAAATCAATAGCACATACCTCTACGAATGAATCATAAACCCTTAATAATCAACCATCAATAGAAACAGAATAATTATATCATACATGCCCAAATCAATAGAATAGAACTCCTAGCACAGACTGTCAAATGACTCCAAAAAGGGAAAAAAAAAACAAGAAAGGTAGAAGTAGAGAGACACAAACACTATCCGATAACACTGCTCAAATCAGATCATCAGGATCAATGCGCCATGCGTTGAATTCCTCCCGAATGTCCTCCAGTGTCCTTACTCTATCCGACATCTGGGTAAGCGTGTTGTTCAACCCTCCAATCTGAATGTTAGTCGCTTGCTGAGTTGCATTGATCTGGGTCAGCTGGCGACGAATAGCAACGTTCTCTCTTCTTCTCCTCCTGTTTTCAACTGTCAAGTTAGATAAATGAGCATGCATACCTTGGGCCTGCTGGCCATACCATGAAACCATCGGCTGCCATGCCTCAAAACCAGGAGGCAATGGTGGTGGAGGCATCCCGTATAAGGGAAACTGATCTACTCCGGGGAACAATGGTGCTCCCCCAAACTGCTCTCCTCCTCCAAAATCCGGGTGCGGCATCTCATCATCTGCTCCACCTCCATAGTCCTGATCATCTCCATAATCTGCTCCATCGTATGCCTCATCGACAGGGTCCCCCATAGCCATCGGCTGATCCTGGCCTAGTGCATCTTGCGCTGCCCTCCTCCAGTCTCTGCCCTTCTGAATCGCCTCAATGATTGACTGATGACCAGGTGTTTTCATTCCGATGTTACCCTCATTCAGGATGTTTCCCTCATCCCGGATGGTAATGAAATGAGTGAGCTCTATAGGGAATGAGAAGGCATTAGGTGCACTAGCATAAACAAACTCCAAAACACCTCTCTTTGACACCTTAAACACCTTACTTGATTCCAACGATCCAAGATCAATGTCTGGCTTCTTCCTCACAACCAACATCTCACTCGTGTCAATCCCATAATGGTGAGCTATAGGCGTAACCAAACCTCCTATGTTCACTATCTGTCGGATGTGTGTGGCGAACTGGTACATCTGGTGAATCAAATAAGCACCCACATTGATCCTCACTCCATGGAGCATGCACCACAATACATAGAGCTCTCCTCGGGGAATCGCACCACTCTCGGATCGACAGAAGATTGTACATCCCAAAATTCGATCCATATATCTCAGCACTGGGTTGCGGATGCTAGTGGCTCGTGCATAACTCGAACAATAAACCTCATTCCGCCCCGTAATCAATCTCCAGAAATCATTGGGCTTGAATCTTTGATCCTCTATAAACGCAGGAATCCCCTCAGGACACCCGAGTATTCTATTGATCGAATCTGGGGTCTCTTTTCTAGACTCACCCCCTCCAAGTACAAACTCACACTCGTACGGAATCTCCTCATCATACAAAACTTTTAGCGTGCAAAGAAACTCCGCAGTGAGTCTGAAATAAGTGGGTAGTCTCATCTCCATGAACCTTCGGATACCAACCTGATCAAACATCCATTTTATATCATCAGTAAAACCCAGAGTATCCATCGTCTGATCGTCTTGGTATCGAGTGTTGACTATGTTATCTGCAATCCTCCCATAGAGAACAGCTATTTTATCCCAGTTAGCAAACTCGATGCCAAAATCTCCTGGTAGCATCCCTTTTCTCCTCAGCCTCTCATAAATCTGTGCTGCTGTCTCCTCCTCTGGATCAACATCATCGGACTCATAAGAAGGACCCTCATCTGTTCTCTTCTTCTTATTTCTACCTGTCGCAATTCATATAGGCAAGGCACACTCTTCCATCAAATAATCAAATAGATAGGACCTATGCAATTCTAATTCCAAGTTCAAAGCTATCATATTCAAAACATAATCATTAATCAAACTTCTAACTCTTTACTTAGATATGCATAATAGTAAACATCCTATATCACATTCTTAGCTTCAACAATTCTACCATAAACATGCTTCCAAAAATCCCAGAACAATCATGCTTAGTCACATTCAACTCAGAGAATTCAATATTCAAGCATTCATGCACTCTTTCAATTCAAAAACATAGCATTTTCATGGGAACTTCTCAATCTAATCTCCATTTCCATCTTACTTCCACATGTAAGCACCAATCAACACCCCTACATGTTCAATAATCATCATAAAACCAAATAATTGAGAACAAAAGCAACAAACAATCAAGATTTCAACAATTAAGCACAAATTCGAATGCACACCAAGTGTTTGTCAAAATGCCTCAACCAAATCCCAACTTGAACATGTAAATTCAACACACATATAACTTACCCATACCAAATTCACAACACCAATGAAGTTCTAAGCATCAAAGAGTATAGAAAACATACCTCTTGTGTTATACATTGTGAAATTCGAATGGAAGTTCCCACACCCACAAATTCCCAAATTGAACACTTATAAGCCCTAATTTAATGAATTAATGCAAGGGAAGATGAGTAATGATGTGTGTGAAGTGTTTTAGTGGAAGGAATTGAGAAAAACCGGCCGGAATCGCGTCGGAAATCGGCGAAATCGCGACGGCAGGGCTGGAAATAACGTTGAAATAGCGCTGGACAGGCTTAAATCACCGCCCGCTGCCCGCCTGACCGCTCGGCTGCCCGCTCGCCGCGAGCCACCTGCCGAGCGGGCTCCTCTTCAGCCGAGCGGGCCTCCAGGCCCGCTATCCACGTGTCCTGCATCCTCCGGCACCCCACTCGGCAGCTTCCGACGTCGCTCGGCTGCCCGCTCGCCGCGAGCAAGGTGGCGAGCCGTGACCGGCCTGCCCGGTTCTGCTTCCGCTTTCGATCCCCTGCTTTTTCTGTACTGTACCCTGCTTCAGAACTCAATTCCAAGTGAAAGCACACCGTAAAATACCATCAAGTGCTATGAAAATCGAGAAATTATCCTAGAGACCCAAAAATCGATTAAACTAACACTAGATTAACACAAAACAAATAAACACAAACAAAAACAACACGAAACCTGGAAAATCGCAAAAAATCGAACCCTCAACATCATCAAATAAATTGAAAATATCAAAAATCCGCAAAAAATCGACCCTCCAAGCAACAACACAATGCAAAAATTTTACTTCGGTACTACAAGACAAGGTATGTACGTAACCTCCCCCCAAACTTAGATCAAACAAAGTGAGAAACTAAGTTTGCAAAGAAGTATATACCGTAGTCAAGCAACACCTAATAAAACTCTACACCAAAACAGACATATAAAAGCAATAAAACGGAAGGGACAGCCCCCAACAGGCGCTCATGTTTAACGTCGGAGAGTCACGACGGAATTCAAACCTCAACTCAAATACTCAAGAGAGAGTACTTGGATATCCTGCGGTGACTTGTAATGCTTCAATCTTTGGCCATTTGCTACCATGATATCACCATTCTTACCTTTCAACTCAAAGCTTCCCCCTCCACAAGCTCTATGTATGACAAACGGTCCACTCCAACGGGACTTCAGCTTACCTGCAAAAAGTTTAAGACGAGAGTTGAAAAGAAGTACCTCATCACCAACATTGAACTCCTTGAATTTGATCTTCGCATCATGCCATCTCTTCATACGTGCTTTGAAGATCATTGAGTTCTCATAAGCCTTCTCACGAAATTCATCCAACTCATTGATTTGAGTTGTTCGAAAATCCTTAGCATCCTCCATGCTCAAATTCACACGTCTAACAGCCCAATAAGCTTTATGCTCAATCTCCACAGGAAGGTGGCAAGACTTTCCATAAACAATCTGATAAGGCGACATCCCCAAGACAGTCTTGAAAGCTGTTCTGAATCCCCACAAAGCATCATTAAGCTTCGCAGACCAATCTTTCCTTGTACTTCCAACTGTCTTCTCCAACACTTGCTTAATCTGTCGATTTGAAACCTCGGCTTGCCCATTTGCTTGCGGATGATAGGGTGTAGTAACCCTATGCTTGACTCCATAATCTCGAAGAACCTTCTCCAACATCTTATTAACAAAATGGGTTCCTCCATCGCTTATGAGCGCCTTAGGTACTCCAAAACGGCTGAAAATGTCTTTCTTGATGAACTCTTGAACCACTCTAGCATCATTCGTCCTGGTTGGAATTGCTTCCACCCATTTCGAAACGTAGTCCACTGCAAGCAGAATGTAAAGGAATCCATTAGATGGGGGAAATGGCCCCATAAAATCAATCCCCCAAACATCAAAAACCTCTACTACGATGCTAGGCTGCAAAGGCATCTCATCTCTCTTTGATATATTCCCCATCCGCTGGCATCTATCACATGTATCCACATACTCTTGACAACTTTTGAACAGGGTAGGCCAATACAAATCAGACTGAAGCACCTTTTGAGCAGTCTTTTGGGCGCCAAAATGACCCCCATTCGGTTGCGAGTGGCAGAAATCAAGGACACTCTCCCATTCAACCTCAGGAACACACCTACGGATTATAGAATCCGTGCAGATTTTGTAGACCCATGGCTCCTCCCATAAGATAAATTGAACATCATGCAGAAACTTGACCATATGGTGTCTACTCAACCCATAAGGCTTCACTCCCGTGACAATATAGTTAACAAAATTAGCATACCACGGAGCATCCTTCATCTCCTTCTCAGGATAAGTCTTCGAGACTGCGAAAACCTTGTGAATATCCACCATTAATATCCTTTCATCAGGAAAATGGTCTTTGATCACCTCAGCAGTATTATCACAATGCTCCTTCGTCTCTAAACGCGACAGGTGGTCGGCTAAGACGTTCTCACTCCCCTTCTTATCACGAATTTCCATGTCAAACTCCTGAAGCAAGAGAATCCATCTAAGTATCCTTGGCTTTGCATCCTTCTTGTCCATCAAATATCGAATAGCCGAGTGATCAGTGTACACCACAGTTTTCATGCCCACCAAGTAAGGCCGAAACTTATCGAAGGCATACACCACCGCCAAAAATTCCTTCTCAGTAACAGTGTAATTCTTTTGAGCAGAATCGAACGTCTTACTAGCATAGTATATGGCATGAAACTTCTTTTCTCTCATCTGCCCCAACACGACTCCCAAAGCAGCTTCACTAGCATCACACTCCAGTACAAAGGGCTGAGTCCAATCCGGAGTAACAAGAATCGGAGCAGTTATCAATGCTTCCTTAAGAACCTGAAAAGCATGTAAGCAAACTTCATCAAAATCAAATTTCACATCCTTCTCAAGTAACCTGGACAGTGGTTTTGAATATTTGGAGAAATCTTTAATAAATCTCCTATAAAATCTCGCGTGCCCCAAGAATGACCGGACTCCTCTTTCATTAGTGGGCGGTGGAAGCTTCTCAATTGCCACGACCTTAGCACGATCAACCTGAAGACCTGCAGCAGAAACATGATGGCCCAAAACTATCCCGTCTCTTACCATGAAATGGCATTTTTCCCAATTCAAGACGAGGTTAGTCTCTTCACATCTCTCCAAGACCAAAGACAAGTTAAACAAACAAGAGTCAAAAGAAGAACCGAAAACAGAGAAATCATCCATAAATACTTCCATGACTCTTTCAATCAAACCCTCAAAAATAGCCATCATACACCTTTGAAAAGTCGCAGGTGCATTACATAAACCAAAGGGCAACTTTCTAAAGGCAAAAGTGCCATAGGGGCAGGTAAATGTAGTCTTTTCCTGATCTCCTGGTGCAATCATTATCTGATTGTAACCAGAGTATCCATCCAAGAAATAATAAAAATCATAACCTGCTAGTCTATCCAACATCTGATCCATAAAGGGCAAAGGAAAATGATCCTTACGGGTGTTCTCATTCAATTTTCTATAATCAACACAGACACGCCACCCCGTAGGTACCCTAGTAGCAAGCACTTCACCATCATCAGACAATATAACAGTCATTCCCCCCTTCTTAGCGACTACATGCAATGGACTCACATAGGTACTATCACTAATAGGAAAGATAATTCCTGCATCTAACCAGGTAAGCACTTGTTTCCTAACAACCTCTTGCATAGCAGGGTTCAACCTCCGCTGATGCTGCACAGAACATTTATTTTCATCTTCTAGTCTTATCTTATGCATGCAAAAAGTAGGATTAATCCCTTTCAAATCATCAATTGTCCACCCTATTGCAGTCTTATGCTTTCTCAAAACAACTAACAATTTATCAAGTTCATCTTTAGATAGAGAAGAAGATACTATTACCGGAAAAGCTTTATTCTCCCCCAAATAAGCGTACTTGAGATGTTCAGGAAGTGGCTTGAGCTCGATCTCTTTCTCTTCCTTGCTACTGTCCCCTTCAACACGTAGAGGCAAATATTGTTTTGTCCACAGAACTTCCTCCATTGCTGAGTCTTCTTGCTTGTACCTGCTCTCATCAAGATTGAGTAAGGTTTCAAGATAATCAATAGCAAGCTCATTAGACAAATCATCAAGTAAAATATCATTAGGAGTAGGTAAAGTAAGAGATTCGCGGATGCATGTTTCAACAGGATCCTTAGATAGGATCAAAGGCAAATCATCCTCCATAATCTCCTCTACTATTTCCACAAACTTGCACTGCTGCTCTTCTGCTAGCCACTGCATCGCCTTGTTCAAGGAGAAGACAATTTCTTGTTCATTGACTCTAAGCCTCAACTCTCCTTTGAACACATCGATCAGAGCTCTTCCTGTTGCAAGGAATGGACGTCCCAAGATCAAAGGTGTTCCATCCTTGTCATCCTCCATGTTAAGAACCAGGAAATCCACAGGAAAAACCAAATTCGATACCTTCACTAACACATCCTCAATGACTCCCTCGGGGTATGTCAATGATCTATCTGCTAACTGTAAAGCCACAGACGTAGGCTTCAACTCCCCCAAACCAAGCTTCTTGAATACCGAGAAGGGTATCAAATTTATACTAGCTCCAAGATCACATAACGCTTTCCTCACTTGTCCTTTTCCAATCTCACAAGGTATGATGAAGCTTCCAGGATCCTTTAACTTTTCAGGTAACTTCTTCTGAATCACTGAGCTGCAATTTTCTGTCAAGTTCACTATTTCCACACTGTTCAAGCTTCTCTTTCTGGAGATGAGTTCTTTAATGAATCTTGCATAGTATGGCATTGACTCCAAAGCTTCAGAAAAAGGAATATTGATTTGTATGTTCCTCATTACATCAGCAAACTTTCTGAACTTCTCATCCAAGCTTTTTGACAAGAATTTCTGAGGGAAAGGAATTGGTACCTTTGTGATCGGTAATCCCAAACTGTCTTTCTTGAATACCACTTCTGTTTCCCTCAGTTTCTTTGCTTTCTGCCACTTTTTATCAGCGATTTCCAGATCAGACTGACTCTGTACAGAATTCGGACGTACTGGAAAACTCGGAGGACAGCTCGTTGGCTCGCTCGAGCCGAGCTGTGGAAGAACTGAGCCGAGCTGGGTTCCTCCCAAACCAGAGGACTCAGCAGAACCGGTCGGAACCCCACTCGGCAGCGACTCGGCATCGGCGGCAGGCGGCTCAGCCCGAGCGGGTGGCCGAGCGGCGGTAGATTGACCATGTCCCGTTCCTGTTTCGTCCTGCTTCTGTTCTGTATCATTCTGCATCAGTTCTGATTCATTCTGTACCAATTCTGGACCTTCGTAATGCCTTCCGGATCTCAAAGTGATCGCATTAACACTCTCCTTTGGGTTGATTTCCGTATCCGAAGGAAATTTTCCTTTCTGCAACTGCACTTGCTGCTGATTTACTGTAGTAGAGATCTGCCCTATGTTATATGACAAATTCTTCAACTGCTTGTTCACTTCCTAATTCTGTTTGGTCATATTCGAGTCCATGAGAACAATGTAGTTATTGATCTTGTTTATGTCGGCATCATTCTTCTTCATGTATCTTGCTAACACATCGTCAATACTGGACTTCCCTTCTTCAGTCTTAGCACCAGGATCAAAATTAGGAGGATATGGAACTGCATTATTCGGATTTGAATAAGAGAAGTTCTCATGCCTCTGATTCTGCCAATTGCCTCCTTGATTATTAGGACCTCCCCCTTGGATATTTCTCTGGTTCGAATTACCTTGAGGGTACCTATTTCCTTGCCAATTTTGAGGAGCTCTCGAACCCTGAAGACTCTGCCCCATAGCCCAATTAGCATCCTCGACCTCTTGAAGGTTCATCACTACATCATCACTAGCAGACCCTCGGTTGCCTCCCCCATTATTACCTGATATCAGAGTAATCAGGTTCTTATTCATCTGTTCCAATTGAGCGACAACCTTATCATTCTTATCAGCTTCCGAAAATTTCTCTTCAACCTTTGCAACTTTACCAAGTATATAAGTCCCTCGGATCCTCTCAGATGGCCAATCCCTTGAGTTCAAAGAGATATCATCAAACAATTTCTCTACTGCATTGGATGTCTTGCCAAAGATTGTTCCTCCAGCAGAAGCATCAACCAACACTCTCGATTCGTTGTCAAGGCCATTATAGAAGACACTGATGAGTTGGGACTTTTTGAATCCATGCTGAGGGCATCTCCTCAACGCATCAGTAAACCTTTCCCAAGCCTCTCCAAACGACTCATCTCTCCGCTGCTTGAATTGATTGATCTCCTGTTTCAGTAAAAGAACCTTTCCTGGTGGCATAAATCGATCCACGAACAGCTGCTGCAACTCAGTCCAGTTTGAGCAACTGTCTCCCTTTAGCTTATCATACCACTCCCTTGCCTTATCAACCAATGAAAACTGAAAAAGCCTCATCTTCCATCTATCATTAGTAGCATCAGCAGCTTTCACTGTATCCATGTAGCTGTTGAAACGCTTAAGATGGCCATAGGGCTCATCAAAAACGCCTCCGGCAAAGGGGTTTTTCTCCACCATATGAATCAGGGCTGGCCTTATGTCGTTCGTTTCATCAGCTTGAATGGCTCCAACTACACCTGATCCTCCTAGATTGGTGGACTTGAATGTTTCTCGGATGACGATGTCATCCTCATCGACTCTTTCTCCCATTGATGCTGTTTCAGGTTCTGTCTCAGATTCTGATTCAAACTCCGATTCAGCCTCTTCTAGGATAGCCTGATTCTCAATCTGCACTTCTTCCTCCTCTAAAATTGCTTTAGGAGGTGCTTTGGTATTCTTTGATTTTACTCTTCTTTTCCTCGCAGAAGCTTCAATTTCCGGATCAAATTCAAGATCTTGTGCTCTCGTCTTTGACCTAGTTTGCATGCAACTTCAAGAAAAATCCAAAGTAAAACAATTAAATTCCAAATAAAATATTCTAATTAACTAAGTAATACAAGAAAATAAATAATTAAAACTGTCCCCGGCAACGGCGCCAAAAACTTGATAGGCTTTTTCTACGCACTATAATTTAATCCTCAAGTGTAAGGATATCAATTGTAGCAGCAAGCACCCAAGTTAAATTATCGATCCCACTGAGACAGCTAATTATTTATTTTACTATTAATTACTAATTAATCAGAATTGAGTAACCAATATTCAGGGTATTGTAGTGAATTAATTATCTAAATTACTGAAATAATAAATAACTGAATTATTAAAAAGCAATAAAAATAAAAGCAAGTTTCTAATCAAGAGATAACGAACAGTTCTAAGGTATCAGGTAGAGACCAATTAATTTGGGTTACTAAACTTACGATTGTTCATTCATGCAGTTTCACTGAAAATACACCACATATCCCTGTTATCCCACCGAATATAATTCGATTCTAAGCTAACAGTATAATCTGGTTTAAATCTTAAGGTGCGCAAATATTACCAAGCCTTATTCCTAGATACTAATCAAAGCAAGCAACAATACCTCCGGATGGTAAGCCCGACTAACAAGATATTTTCTGGAATTACTACAAGGTTCTATTCACTTCCTACTTGATTGTCTAATTGCATTGTTCCACTAAACTAATCAAATATTTGATTAACCAGTTCATGAAATCAAAGTGCTTATAGCGGAGCTACTCTAATCCCTAACAGATAGACAATACCAATCATGAACGCACACAAGCTAACACAATAATCCAAGCATTATAGCGGATGTCATGAATATATTATGAAGACGTTACGAAGCAGAAAAGCATGTCTTAGTAAAATAAGTAAAATCAAAAGCTCAACTGCGTAAAATCCCAATCTTTGGTCTAAATCCCCAAATCAATCAAATCAATCCATCAAACACTAGAACTGTATATAAAATTAGCCCATGAGGTTACAAGCAACACTCATGGCTATGCAATTCATACCACAAATCAAGACAAAAGAAAATTAAAGAAAGGAATAGAAAAACCCTAGTGTTGGAGTTGTCTCAGATTCCTTCTCCGTCTCTCCGATTGACTGATCTTCCTCTTGAATAGCCTTTGAATCCCCTTTGATGTGGATGGATGATGGGATGGATATGGATGATAGGGGGTAATCCCCTTGTGGAGGGTGGTGTCTCTTATGAATAATGATGTGAGATATATATAGGTGTGAGAAGGGAATGAGATAAGGAAAGAATTGTGCTCCAAGAAAGGGAATGAGATAAGGAAAGAATTGTGCTTCAAGAAATAGCTAAAATTGGCTAATTTTCGGAAATTTTCGGAAATTCCCGTTGGCAGCTGCGCAGTCTCACCGTTTCGAGCATAACTTCTTCATACGGACTCCAATTTGAGTAATTTTTATGCCAAAACGATCCTCTCTTCCGTGGCTTTCCAACCATATATCATATGATCAATTTGGACTTCTACACGAATACAGAAAAATTATTCAAGTGGACGTGTGTTTTTCACTATTCCTTCACACTTTCACTCTTCATTCCAACTTTTAACTTTTGATCCTGTTTTACCCTTCAAAACTCAACAAAACACCTTAGTAGCATCTTAATTATGCAAGATATGAAAATCACTCAATTCTACCCAAAATTATGGCCACATTCCATCAAAAATGGTGTAATGTGAGACCTAAATCACGTGAAATTTCACTCTCAACAATGCTCTTTAAGGACATTAAGCAATTTATCAAGTTGACTAGAAGTTAGAGATGATGATACAATTACCGGATAAGTCTCATTTTCACCAAGGTAGGCATAAGTAAGATGATCGGGTAGAGGCTTCAACTCCACCTTCTTTTCCTTTTTCTCTTCTTGCTCGAGTGAATCTCTAAGTGTTAAGAACTTTTCATTTCCTCTTGAGATGGCGGCTGCAACCTCTTGAGCTTCACTACAATCACCTAGATCAAGCAAACAATTAATCAATTCTTCATTTAAATCAAGAGAAGTAGTAGAAATATTAGAAAGAGATAGAGAATTGCTCAAGCATAGTTCAAGTGGATCCTTGGTTACAATGGAAGGCCAACTCTCCTCGACACTTCCCTTTACAACATCCACACTTTTACATTCTTCATCATTCATTGGATATTGCATGGCCTTGTGTAGAGAGAATACCACTTCCTCATCATTAACCCTCAACTTCAATTCTCCTTTGTAGACATCAATAAGAGCTCTCCCGGTAGCAAGAAACGGTCTCCCAAAAATCAATGGCACATTTTCATCCTCCTCCATATCTAGAACAACAAAATCCACCGGAAAGACGAACTTATCAACTTTCACCAACACATCTTCAACTACTCCTTTTGGATGTGTCATAGATCTATCCGCCAATTGAAGTGTGATGGAAGTTGGCTTTACTTCACCTAATCCAAGCTTCTTGAATATGGAGAGAGGCATTAGATTAATGCTTGCACCGAGGTCACAAAGAGCCTTGTTCTTCTTGTTCTTTCCAATTTCACATGGTATAATGAAACTACCCGGATCCTTCAATTTTTGTGGAAGTTTCCGTTGTAGAATGGCACTACACTCTTCGGTTAGATTAACCGTTTCATTGTCCACAAGACTTCTTTTCTTTCCCATGATGTCCTTCAAGAAACGAGCATAATGAGGCATTTGATCCAAAGCATCGGCGAAAGGGATATTGATTTGAATCTTCTTGAAGATTTCAAGAAACTTTTTGAACCTCTCATCCAAACCCTTCTTCAAGAACCTTTGAGGAAAAGGAACCGGTACTTGAGTCTTGGGTATTCCCCAACTATCTCTTTCAACTTCAACTTCCTTTTCCCTTAACTCCTTTGCCTTCTTCCACTTTGGAATTCTCTCTATTTTCTCTTCATCTTTCTTTTGCTCAACAATTTCTTTTTTCTTGCTTACTTCCTCCATTTCAATCTCTTCTTGCACCAACCCTTCTTCCACCTTGCTTTCCACTTCCCTTTCAATGACAATACTATCTTCTTTAGGCATAGGAGGTTCCTCATACTCTTTTCCACTTCTAAGAGTGATAGCTTTGCAATCTTCTTTAGGATTGGTTACCGTGGTAGATGGAAACTTTCCTTGTTGGTGTTGAGATCCCACGGAAGAAGCAATTTGACCCATTTGATACTCAAAAGCTCTCATCCTATTGTCGGATTTCTTCTCATTTTCCTCCATTCTAGCCTCCATCTTTTTCATGAATGTTAGCAATGTCTCTTCCACCGATGCTTTCCCCTCTCCATTTGGTGGTTTAGCACTCGGATCGAATCCCGGAGGATATGACACGGCGGCTTGAGGATTAGAGTAAGAAAGATTCTCATGCTTCCTCGGAGCTTGATAATTTCCACTTGATTGATTGAAATTGCTTCCCCGAGCTTGTCCTTGATATCCTCTTTGAAAATTACCTTGATTAGAAGGATAATTACCTTGGAAATTCCCTTGGTAATTTCTCCTATCTAAGTAGGCAACATCCTCTATACTTTGCATAACATGGCTCTCATCATTCACAATAGCACTTGTGCTTCCCCCTTGACTTACTCCTTGAGTAATCAAATTCAATTGCTTTGTTAAAGCTTGAATGCTCTCATTAAATTCCTTCATGCCTTCACTTTGGAACATATCACTCTTCACTTTGTTCACACTCTCCACTTGAGCTACCTTTCCAAATGCATAACCTCCCATTACTCGTTCGGAAGGCCATTGATAAGCATTCATTGCAATGTCTTCAAAAATATCCATAGCTTTCATAGCATCCACTCCAAATATAGACCCTCCGGATGAGGCATCTACATGCATCCGATTTTGTTGATTCAACCCTTGGTAAAAGAAAGCCACTTGTTGATTCTCATGAAAATCGTGTTGAGGACACTTTCGGAGCATCTCTTTGTAGCGTTCCCATGCTTCATAAAAATTTTCATCCGGAAGTTGCCTAAATTGAGTGATAAGGCTTTTCAATTGGAGCGTCTTTGAAGGAGGAAAGTACTTGTTTAGGAACATTTGCTCAAGATCTTCCCATGTATTACAACTTCCCAAAGGAATTGTATTGTACCATGCTTTAGCCTTGTCTCTTAAAGAGAAAGAGAACAACCTCATTCGAATAGCATCCTCCGACACTCCCTTCATCTTGACGGTATTTGCAACCTCCAAGAAAGTAGATAGATGAGTGTTCGGGTCTTCAAGAGGACCTCCCCCAAACTGATTTGCTTTAACCATGTTGATCAATCCGGTCTTGATTTCATAATCATTGGCTTGAACCGGAGGAACCATATTGTGTACGGCTCTCGGTTGGAAGTAATCCCGAATTGCTCTAGGCCTTGGCAACTCTTGTTGTTGAAATATCCTTTGAGCTTCTTGATTGGCAAGCAATTGCATATACTCTTGATTTTGAGCAAAGACATTCCTCATTATCTCCGCTTGATTCTCTTGCACTCCTTCTTGTACCCCCCTTTGATCTTGTAAAGGATCTTGGGGTGGGTCATAATTAACATTGTCTCCCCGTTGATTCTCCATATTTTTTTCTTTTCTAGCTTTACGCCTCTCTCGTTTCCTTTGTCGTGCGGTCCTTTCAATCTCCAAATTCAAAGGAATGATCGATTGATTTCCCTTTGATCTTGTGATCATAAAACACCTACGAAAAGGCCAAGAGTGAGACCACAAACACAAATAATAAATAAAAGAAAATAAAAAGAATCCTTATCAAGAACAACTAAAACAATAACACAGTACTCGACTAGTCCGTCAAACTCCCCTTTGGCAACGGCGCCATTTTCTTGTTTGCCTATTTTTAGCACTCACGAGCAAGAATACTCGATCGTTGTAGTATTATATCCCAAGAAAAATTATCAATCAAATAAGGAGTTATATTCGTACTAGCAAAATACGTGAGCTCATGTTCATTGTTGTTTTTGTAAAGATGATCGGGGGTTTTGAGATTGATTAACAACTAAAACAAGTAACAAGTAAATAACAATATCAAATAAGTAGAATGACAAGAATAGAAAATGGGTGCTTAAGTTCAAGTATGGAAAAACATGGGATTAGAAACATCCAAGCACACTCAATTCATATTATCATGCAAACGGAATTCAACTCAATTGATGTAGACTAAGGGTGATCACGATTGTATCCTAAGCTCCCTTTCGGGTTACAAAGGTTGTTGATCCATTTTGGACTCCCAAAAGCACTTAAGATCAAAGCTCAACATTAACCCCTTCCATCTAGGTACTAGTTAGACTAAACTCTCCCTTTTTGTGTACTAAGGCCAACGAATGGATTGGTTCCCCTCATTGAATTCAAATATCCTTTCGGTCAAACCCAAACTCAATGTCTATTCATGCCTTCCTAATACTATAGAGGGTCGTTTCCGTCTCACTCCAAGCAATACATACATGAAGATCATGATAGCATTTAATTACCACAAATAATCCATTGATCAACAATCCATTAAACCAATAAACATTCATGAATAACAAACCATGCCATCACGACATCAAGACAATTAAACTCCATGAATAGAAATCAACATCAATTAAATCAAAAACCAATTTAATCCACATGATAATATAAATCTAATATGCTCTTCATGTTCCTAATCCCACTAGAGGGATTAGCCTATCATAGTAAAAGTAACAAAACAATTAAATGATTCATTACAATTACCCATAGTCTAAGATCTAAAGAAATACAAAATGAATGGATTCTTCCCTATCAATTTCTTGAAGAGAATCTTCTATTCTTCTTGATCTCCACCTCTAGCTCTTGATTCCTTGAGATCTCTCACACCCAATGGAAGGGATGAAGTTTTGATGGAGAATTAATGGAGATGATGAAGATGGATCAAAATGGATGAAGGTGGATGAAGATGATGGTGGGAAATGGAAGAAATGGTGTGTGAGGTGTGTGTAGATGATAGGATTTTCGGATCTCCTGCCAATTGTTGAATAAAGGGGTATTTATACCCCTTTGGAGGCTTCTAGAAGGATCTGGAAATTTCTGCAGGAAAATACCCAACACGAGTCGTGCTCTGTAACACGGCCACGGGGTGGCCGTGTTGTGTCTTCTGATGCTGCCGTACGGTCTCGCCTTACAGGGCCGTGTTACGCAACACGGCTCGTGTGCTGCAACACGAGTCGTGTGTTGTAACACGGGCACAGGTGTGGTCGTGTTGGCTCTTCTGATGTCGCCACACGGCCACCTTCTTACAGGGCCGTGTTGGCGACACGGCTCGTGCTCCCGACTCGACTCGTACAACTGGACACGACCTGAAGTTGCCCGTGTTGAGTGACTAGATGTCGTCACACGGCCAACTCTTACAGGGCCGTGTTGGCTACACGGCTCGTGTGCTGGCTCCTGCATTTCTTCACTGTTTTGGCTCGTTCTCCCTCGTTTCAACTCCGAATTGAGATCCGTTTTTTCCTACATCTTCCTTATCATGTTTAGCATCCAATAAAAAATGAAAATCTTACGTTTAAGCTCATTCACACACATTTCAATAAAAATACAAAACACAACCAAATAACATATAAAATACGGATAAAATAATACGAAAATATATATAAAAAGACACTAAAATCTAGGTGAAAATAGCTCTAATCACCCTATAACTAAGGAAAACTTCGATTTTTGCCTTGAAAAAGATAAATGGTTCAATTTTGCCCTATAACTAATGAATTGTTTCAATTTTTGCCTAATTTTCGTCGAAAAATGCGAATTTCGCCGGAATCCGCCACGTCATATTTTAATTTGGGGATTTTCGGCTGGTCAATCCGACGTGTCAATTTTGACTTTTTTTTACCCAATGAATTCACCACGTCATATCCACCTATTTATTTATTTATTTATTTTAGTTTCCAATGCATAATATTTTATTAAATTATATGAGAATTTGAGCAGCGTGGAGCTGGAACCGGCTCTGTACACGCATCCAGCGGTGAACGAGGCGGCGATGGTGGAGAGGCCGAACGAGTTCTGGGGAGGAGACGTCGTGTCCATCACTTTGCATTAACACACACACGACTCCCTTCAAACTCCATTCTTCTCCCATTATTCAAATACACAGACACAAACACACTATATATAAACAACACTTAATTGTATTCTACTTCATTCTTCCTACTTTAACAACAATCTGCATCCGATTCTGCAGATTAATTTCTAAGTTTGTAATTTGTTGGTAGAGAGTGGTGATCGTAGGAGTAGGATCAATTAATCTTGTTGAAATGGAAGCAGATGAAGGCGGCGGGTGTACCACTCCCAAAAACCAGTTACCGGCGGCACTGGTGTGTCCGCCGCCGTCGAGGAAGAAGATGATGCGGCAGAGCAAGAGGGAGCCGCCCAAGAATGGCTATTTCCAGTCGCCGGAGCTTGATATCTTATTCGGAAAGGGCCCACAAGCTTGGCCCACTTTTAGAATATTTTCTTCAATCACATCGAATTCCGCTATTGCCGCCGTTCTTGCTCCTTGCCTAGCTTTCAGTCTGGCCCTCTCCATCGTCGAGAATTTGTTCCATTTCTGCATCCACGTGCAGCTAACCACCAGTCCTCCGGTCTCCATCAACCTGTACCCATGACTCACTACAAAATCGAGTGACTCAGTTCGAAGCAGCACCGCTGCGGCGCTGCCGGTGGCGGAGCGCCAGCGGTCATAATATGTACAGACTTGTCCAGGGGCTTCTCATCTAATTTAATAAAATATTATGCATATTTGGAAACTAAAATAAATAAATAAATAGGTGGATATGACGTGGCGGATTCATTGGCAAAAAAAAAGTCAAAATTACCACGTCGGATTGACCAGCCAGAAATCCCCAAATTGAAGTATGAGTGGCGGATTCCGGCGAAATTCTAATTTTTCGGTGAAAATTGGGCAAAATTGAAACAATTCATTAGTTATAGGGCAAAATTGAACCACTTATATTTTTTAGGGCAAAAATCAAAATTTTGCTTAGTTATAGGGTAAAAAATGAATTTAACTCACTTCTTTAGAGTAGAAATGTGCATGTGTAATTTATAATATATATATATATATATATAATATATATATATATATATATATATTTTTGTTATTTTAAAAAATGTACTCTCTCCGTCCCGCGTTAAAGTTTACGTTTTCATTTTGGGTTGTCGTTTACATTCATTTTTTGTCATGTTGGGCCATACAAAATAATTAATTATTCTATGTAGGGCCCATACACAACACTAATACAATTACTTACTATACATTAAATATTATTTTTCTCAACTAACTACATATTAAAATATTATATTTCTTAATCTTCGTACAAAAAGTAAACGTTAACGCAGATGGATGCAATATAAATTTTATGGGACAATTTTTTTCATTTTTTATTATTATTTTAATATATATATATATATATATATATATATATATATATATATATATATATATATATATATATATATATATATATATATATATATATATATATATATATATATATATATATATATCAAATTGGGGAGATGGTGTATTAAATTTCCTAGCTTCATGTCTATCTTATGGAAATTATAGATCATATTGGGTGCGACCGGCCGGTTCATATAGAAACCGTTACAGCCCCTTCTTTTTAATAAAGTTCCCTCCGTTCCGGAAAACTTTTCACATTTACTGTTACACGTTATTTATGAAAAGTTGCACTTTTTGATCAACTTTATTGACTTTAAAGGGTACTGTAGTATTTTTAGGTAATAAAAAAGTATAAAGTAATGGTATGTGTGTGGAAAATGAGTGACAAATTTGAAATTAAAGTAACTTTTGAGGTTGTTGGATAAAGTGATGTTTCCTTTTTTTGTGTGAAAGGTTTTGTGGGACAAACAAATGAGGAAAGTGAAAAGTAATATGGGACGGAGGGAGTAATTATTAATGGTTAATTATACTGTGCACCCGGTGAACCATAAGATAGGGTGCACCCACTTTCAAAAACGTATACAAATATAAACAAAAACATATACAATTATGAACAAAAATGTATACAATTTAATTGTTAGTTTTTTTAATAAAAATTTGAGTGTTAAAAATATACAATTATTAAAATACATGTATACACTATTAATTGAATAAAAAGATACACATATGGATGCTAGTTTTTTTAATGAAAAACTTAGTGTGAAAAAAGTATACAATTAGTAAGAAACACGTATACAAAATAGAATAACATATATACAAAATAAAATAAAAAATTATACACATATGTGCGTACCCTTGCACCGAGTGCACCTAATATCCACTCTTATTAATTACATATTAATTATAATTATATTTTTAGAATTAATAATAAATTTTAGAAATAAATATTAAATTATATGGCTAATATAAACCCTTAATCTAATGCTATTAAACTCTAAGATATATTTATCCAGCCACATATATCACTGAAATCCTCCAAATTAAATTGAGATGTTTCGAGCTTTGATTTTCCAGTTAAATTTGTCACAAAATCTAGCATAGATCATAAATCGTAATAATTAATGAATAAAAATAAATCATAAATTATCACATCCCAAGAGAAGAAATAATAACCCACAATCTAATAACCACGTAACACATGCATCATCCAATAACCACGCAACACACTTTAATTTTAAAATTATCACTTATTTACCATTCACCTGACTTGCTTAATTTCAAAATTGTGTAACCAACCGTTAATATTGAGAATTTGTAATGATTTCAGAAGCATTTAATTTAGAAGGAATTAGCTGGAGGAATTAACTGGAGTAATTTAGAAAGTATTCTTTTTTTTTTAATTATTGAAGGAATTAAATTAAGCAAACTAGACAAACCATATCATTACATGCATATATAATATTGATAAAATTAAACAATAGTTACCAATTTATAGATTTAGTGAAAACCATGATAAAATAATCAGCACTTAATTAATGAATAAAACACGTGATTACGAAATTATGGCGTTGTAAGTACGTTACTCAATATAATCATAAATTACAAAATAAAGAAGTCAGAATAATTTCAACTGCATAGGTTTGGCAGAGTCAATCAAATAGGTTTGGTACGGAATAATGATCAGAAAAGAATTGGAACTTAAATTATTGTCGAAATTACTTAAATTTATACCTTATTCATCGTTTTCTTTTTTTAAAAAATGATTCATAGAAAAGTTACTTCTATTACGATATGGGGTAAAAATGTTTAGGGAATTGCTAAAAATATCATATTATCACTAAAACTATGTTAAAAGTTTTTTTTTTTTACTTCAATAACTTTAAATTTGAAATTAAGAGAGTAAACATAATTTTTAAAATTTAGTGGATTGCTAACTCTATCACCATAAGCCAAATATATTCTCATGATATGTATGCTCGAGGGTTAGTGTATTTTGAAATTTTGGTTTTAAAACATGATTTTTTATTTAAAATTTTATTTCAAAAACCCAAACTAAAATTATTTTAGATTTTCAAAACCAATAACTAACATATAATCTAATATTTTTAATAAAAAGTATTATAAATAAATAAATAGATATACAAATATTAAGCGGAAATATTACTTAACTGCAACCTTATAATAATTTTAAATAGATATACCGTATTTTAGATTTTTATTTTTATTTTAATTCTAAAAAAATATTATTGCTTTCAAAGGTAAGTAATTTATAACGTTTATTAATTTTTCTTAAAAAAGTAAATTTGTGGAGTATTTTAATATTTTTTTTAAAAAAAATTAAGTAGATAAGAAAACTTAAAATTATATTATAGAATCTCTTAGGAAATGTTTGGTTCACTTTGAATTAATATTACTCATTGGGCTTTAAAATTTTTCTAAAAATTAGAGAATTTATATACTAATTGGACTTATGCGGGCTTAATTTTCATCTAAACCCATTAATAAAAAGAAAGGGGCCTGGTGGAGTACAACCTTGAGGGGAAGTGTGTTACAATATCCCATGAAACTAATATGGAATCAAGGAATTTCTAATGTTCATCCATTTCTTATCATATTTACAAGCTTTATTAACTCACTTGTTAACTTTAATGAACCAAACATTCCCTAAATTTTTTAAATTTTAAATTTATTTTTAAATTTAGATAGAATAAAACAAAGGCGGCGCTATTGCCACCCGAATCTTTACTAAGAGCACCCGATTTTTTTAAAAAGTGATAGTGAAATGTCTACCATACCCCACTCCTAAATTTACACCCAAACTAATTACAATTAATTTAATTTGCTAAGCCCACCCAATCCTAGTACTAAGTAAACCCAAAATAATTTCTCCATACATTAAATCTTAAACTCAGAAACGTTCGTGGAACTTAGAAGAAGAAAGAGAAGAAGACAAAGAACAAGATCAAAAACAACAAAGAAGTTAGTTGATGTAAATTAGTGAGGCAAATTGTTTACAATTGCTGTTTTTATACATAAATATTAAAATTCTTCCACATTAAAAACAAAAAACTAGAATTTTAAATTATTGATACCCTAATTCCTACGTTTGTAATTTAATAGTTCAACGCGTTGCGTAATGGACATTAAAGACGATAAACCGACATGTAATGTAAGTTTTTTTTTTATTTTTCGCTGTTAAAGTTCATGCTTTCAATACATTTGGCGGTTACATTGTTGTAGATGTGCAAGAGATAGATTTTTCACTAATCGGCAAGAACTAGCCGAAATTAGTTTACAAAAATCAGCTGACACTTGATGAAATTTTATTATCACTGTCAATCGGTAGCTGCCGAAAATATGGTATAATTTCGGCCAGTTGTTGCCGAAAATATGACCAAATTTCAGCAGGTACCGACCGAAAAAAGCTTAAAATTTCAGCAAGATGGAACTATCTATGAGCACTGCTAAACCTAAGACCATCATGAACAGGTTGAAAGAGAAATTCAAGGGCAACACCTCCATAATAAAGACAATTTACAATGCTCGTACAAAGCACAAAGTCATCGAGCGAAGTGGTCGATCTCAGATGCAGTTTTCGGTGGGCAAGCTGATTGAGCAGAAATATTAGTTTATCGATCGGCAATGCGAGGGCACTCAAACACCCACCGATCTCTTTTTTGCTCATCCTAAGAGCATTGATTTACTACGTGCATTTTCATCTGTTGTGATCATGGATTGTACCTACAAGACAAATAGGTATAGATATCCGATGCTTGAGATAGTTGGAGTGACCAGTACGAACATGACCTTTTGCATTGCATGTGCATTCATGGATTCCGAGAAGGTGAACAGTTATATATGGGAATTATGCACATTGAAACAATTGTTTGAAGATAATTGCGACCTGTCAGTTATCATCACAGATTGTGAACGTGCCCTAATGAAAGCCATTAAGATTGTTTTTCCCACATCGGCTCATCATCTATGTCGATGGCACATAAACAAAAATATACTCGCCAAGTGCAGGAAACATTTTAAAAAGAAAGAGCAATAGAATTCATTCAATGCTTCATGGAGGTTGTTGGTGTCTTCTGAGGATGAGCACACTTTCAACGAGACTCTTGATAATTTTCGTGCCCAATTTTCACAGTTTCCAACCGTTGTCAATTATGCTATTCGACAGTGGATAGAACCCTACAAGAAGAAATTCGTGTCTTGTTGGATAAACAAGATAATGCATATGGGAAATGACACCACAAACAGTACAGCTTAAGTGGATATAATATAGCTTAAGGGTGTGTGCCCAGTAAAAAAGGGCATCTCAGCCTAAAGTGGTTACCAATCATGAAGAACCCCTCTCATCAAGTCCCTCAATCCAAAACCAGAGCCCAAGAAAGAGCAGTGTTTCAGTCCCATTTCAGGAGAGAAAGTTGAGAGTATTCATCGTGTTTTATTCCATGTATAGGCATGTGGAAACCCTGGCAAGGGAGATCATGAAAGGGGTTTGTGCAGGTGTAGACTTGCATGTGTGTGTGTTGCATGAGAATTAACAGCATGCTACACATGGAGTTCATGCATTGGTCGACTAAGGGTGCAGAAGGATTGCATGCAGAGGCAGAATCAAGCCGTTGGATTGGCTAGTGAGCAAGGAGATCAGATTGATGACATGGCAATGAAATCAGCTGGAGGGAAGCAGCTGGAAGCATCAATCTGTTGGTTGGATAAGTTAGTTATAACTGATTCGGCATGCTTGTTGATTGATTGGCTGAGAGGGTATCTATACGTTGTATAAGTTGGAGGGAGTTAGTTCAGTTAGATCATCATTTTCATCGCATCATCTCCACATATCAGTTCAAGCATTAAGAGTTAGGGTTTGATAAGTATGCTTGTAAGTTTGTAATCTTCATCATCATCATAGTGAATTCTTCTTCTTAGGAAAGTGGATGTAGGCTTACGCCGAACCACTATACATCTTTGTGTTGATTGTTTTTATTTTATTTTCGATTATCAATCAATTCGTGAGTAAAACGTGAGTGATCAATCAACCAAGTGTGTGAGTTGTTGAGTGCTTCATCAAGTTCTTTCTCTATTTTCATAAGAGGGTTGATGGGGTTGAGGGTGTGGAGGGGGTTCTATACAGGGTTCCCGAGACATTGCCACGTCAAACCTTGGATCAAATGAAGGCACCTGCAAGAGACCGTTCCATTCCGGTGATATCGGTGGAGCAACTGGCGGAGGACGATCGGCTCCTGTTTGGATTTCCGAGCAGGTACGGATGCATAGCGGCGCAGATGAAGGCCTTTTTCGACTCCACTGGGGCACTCTGGAGGGAGCAAAAGCTTGCTGGCATCCCTGCTGGCTTCTTTGTCAGCACCGGAAGCAGGGAGGTGGCCAAGAAACCACTGCGTAAGTGCCATTTTATTGGTTTTAAGTGTTTCGTTGTCCACAAAATTGAGAGGAGGTATGGATTTGCAGATGGGCAGACATTACACAATTAGCACATCATGGTATGGTGTACGTTCCAATTGGGTACACATTTGGGGCAGGCATGTATGAAAGTGATTCGTTGAGAGGGGGTTCCCCCTATGGCGCTGGAGTTCTCTCAGGGGATGGGAGTAGGGAACCCAGCGAGACTGAACTCGCACTAGCACAACTCCAGGTTAAGTACATGGCTTCAATGGTCAAGAGATTCACCACCAAACCCAACTAGTTTTCTTTCCGTTTGTAAATCCAATCAATTGTAAGTAACAAACAACTCTTGTCTTGATGGTTTTGATTCTCTGTTAATTTCGAATTTCATCTTGATAAAGAGAATATACTGGAGTAGAATGTTTGTACATCGCCATAATAATCAAATTACAGTACAAATACTTGTTTAAACAAAATTAAAAAATAAAATAAAACACTCATTCCATTTTGTTTATGGTTTTTTTCTGTTTGAAAAAATGTGCTGACATTTCGATCTAAGAAAAAAACCACTCAAATTTCCGATATCATTTCATATATCATCTCCTTACCCCTCATATATCCTGTATCATTTCGCCCAAGATGAAGACAACTTGTGCATTTAGTGATATGGGATAACTGAAGATCAAATTTCAGATCCTTATACCATTTATTGTGAAACAGTGAAGAAAATTAATGAAACCAATCGCAAGAGAAAATGCAGCGAGGCAATTGGTATATACTCCTTCCATGTTAACATTGACGTTTGCTTTTTGTAAAGATTAAAATATACTTCCGTCCATCCTCTATATATCCATTTATATTAAGGAGTATTATTATTTATTTAGATTTAGATTAAGGAGTATTATTATTTTATGTGTATTAGGTAGTTGTATTAGTGGAGGGTGTGAGTCCCATATTTTATTTGTATTAGTGGAGAATGTAGATCCCATACCAAAAATGGTAAAATGGATAAGTTGACAATGGACGGATGAAGTAATATTTTACTCCAATTGTAGTGGACGGAGGAAGTAATATTTTACTCAAATTGTAGTGAGACGAGAAAATTAATAATGGATAGGTTGATAGTGGACGGATGAATTAATATTTTACTCCAATTGTAGTGGACGGAGGAAGTAATATTTTACTCCAATTGTAGTGAGGCGAGAAAAATAATATTTAATGTAAAGTGGATAATTATATTAATGTTGTGTGTGGGGTATAATTAATTATTTTGTGTGGCCCACCATGATTAAGAAAAAAGAAATGTAAACCTTAATTTGAGACCATTCAAAATGAAAAACGTAAACCTTGACACGGTTTTTTAAAAAAGAAAAAAAAAGTATATCCTCATAAAACAAAGTAGTTGACGAGAAGAGGGTAATGGTAGTAGTAAAAGAGATGGAGTTAAAATCATTTTTCGTCACATAACAATATGAAATTTTTGATTCTATCCCAAAAAAGATATTATTTTTAATTTAGTCCCATAACTTTCTATATTGATCAATTTTGGTCCCAAAATCACCGGAATTTAGTACGTGCGCCTCACGTGACCCCTTAATTTGGGGCTTTCCGGCGATTTTGGACCAAAATCAGCCAATACTGAGAGTTACGGAACTAAATTGAAAATGATATCTTTTTTGGGACAAAATCAAAAATATATATTGTTATGGGACCAAAAGTGATTTTGACACCATTTAATTTTTTATTTAAATTCTTAGCACAATTTATATATATATATATATATATGACGACTTGATTTTTAGTTTAGGTCTTAAAATAAGACCCAATTTTATAAATGTTTCAAATTAAGATATAAATTTAGTTTATTTTCTCAAATTAAGGCCTGATTTTTTATATTTGTTATTTTTTTATCATTTTAAGACTTACCATGAAATTTATATTTTCATTTCAAGTCATACAAAATAATTTAAAAATATTATTATACACCTTCAAATCAAATCATAAAATTAAATATGTTATTTTTATTAATATCTTATATTAATTTATAAAATATATTCAATTCGAAAAAAAATAAAATTACAACAGACCTTAATTTGAGAAAAAAAGTAAAATTGAGTCTTGAAATGAGACATTTTTTAAATGAAAACTAAAATTGAGACCTAACTTAAAAATTGGATCCTTACATGAAAATTTTCATATATATATATATATATATATATATATATATATATATATATATAAACTATTCTTTAATTTTTAGTATTTAAAAAATATTCATCTCATATAATATAATCTAAATAATAATATAATACAAAAATTATGTTCTCATAGTACAAAATTCATCTCTCATATTAATTTAAGTTTTAATCTCCAATTTCAAATCTTGACATGGTCTCATAGGGTATATATCCTATATAATTTAATTTTATATATTAAAAAAATGATAAAATATCAAAGGTAATGGAATAAATAGAAGTTACTAATATTTTATAAAAAAAATCGAAGGTAGTATATTTTTAGGGTTCAACTATTAAATTAAAATCATTTTTCGTCCTATAACAATATGAAAATTTTGATTCTGTCCCAAAAAAGATATCATTTTCAATTTAGTCCCGTAACTCTCAATATTGGCCGATTTTGGTCCCAAATCGCCGAAAAATCCCAAATTGAGGGGTCACGTGAGGCGCACGTGTGAGGCGCACGTGCTGAATTCCGGTGATTTTGGGACCAAAATTGGCCAATATAGAAAGTTATGGGACTAAATTGAAAATGATATCTTTTTTGGGATAGAATCAAAAATTTTATATTGTTATTGGACGAAAAATGATTTTAACTCGAAAGAGATGTATGGTAGAGGTACTAGTAAACACCGCCTTGCAAAAAGAGAAAAACGGCGTTATCAGCGAAACTCCCAAACATTGCTTTATGCCTCCCATGAATCAGATAAGAACCAGAATTTAATGAGCTTATCTGGGATTATGAAGGCCATTTTTTTTCAGCTATAGGAATCGTAAAACCTTAACAGACGAAAATTAAACGGAGAAACTGGGACGAGTAATAAGACGGCGCCGGCGGCTGTGGCGGTGATGGAAACTCAGTTAGCTGTGCGGCTGCAATATTTATAGGTGGACATATAACCACTGAAATAGAAGCCCTAAATTGTGCGATTATTGTTTTGTGGGTTTTAACAAATCTCGGGGTAAAAATCTCAGCAGAAGTAATTCCAAAATATTATTATTATCAAATACCCAAAAGATTTTAGAGCCCATTTATTTAATTGGACTATATGCCCAATTACTAAGTAAGAAGTCCATCCAGCCCATACATGTTAAAGAGTTTGTGTGATCCGATTTCATTTGATATAAACAAGCCTATGTATGTGGGTATTATTTCAGAGTAGGACTATCCAATATAAATGAAATTGAAGTGCGTTGCTTTTTATTTAGGTTGCTCAATAGAGTTGAATAATCGATCCAGCAAGTTTAAGTAAATTAATTAGTGATTCAACAAATATCCATGGTCCACCACATTAGAACTTGAAAGATGAATATAACACAAATAATAAGACAATTCCATAAAATAGGTCGGTAGGTACAGAAAACACGAACGAAACGAAACAACAGCGGCTAGGATCACTAAAATTAAGAGTGAAAAACGTTAAATTAAGCAGGGGTAGCAGCTACAGTAGCATAGCATTAAGTTGTTAACAATGTGCAGATTGGGTGGGATCACACTTGGAAGGCAACTGCATGGCCCTAGTGCCATTGATCCCAAATAAGGGTAAAGACTTGTTGTTCTTGAAGGTGCAGAAGCAGGTGAGGTTAGCGTGTGTGAGGGCGGCGCAACAGGCCGGAGTAGGCGTTGGCGGGACGGCAGGCCCGGTGGCCACGGCGGGCTTGCACTCCTTCAGCTCATCTAGGCTAACGCCGCACAGCCCATTATCGTCAGTGCCCATCACACCAATGGTTGCTGCTATTACTACCAGAGCTAGAAACAGGCTTCTAGAACCTTCCATTGAATATTATTGATGATGCAGATTGTAATTGTAGACTTCGTTTTAATTATTGGGGGTATATATAGAGAGGGAAGAATTTAGAAGCTAGGTAGGGTATTAACATTGTTATTGTGTGTGTGTGTGTGTGTGAGCAATACTGTTTGATTAGATACAATGGATTAGTTTGTAAGATTTGGGGAATTTGAGCTCGTGAGGGATGACGACAAAATTATAAAAGGTTGGCAAACTTGGCGTTATGCATCACGGGCTTCCCTCTCCTTTTATTCTCTATTTCACACACACTGCCTTCTCATCATTTATCCAATAAATGATGATTAAGATTAATTTGCATAAAAAGATTCGAAAAAAAAACAGATTTAATTAGTTTTAAGTTGAGTACAACGTGATCACAAGAGTTGGAGTTATCTGATTCCAATTCCAAGTTTGGAATAAATTCAATATTCTTTTCAACTGGAATTTCGTGGTTTCACTCAAGTGTCATTGCAACGCACTAAGTGATAAGCTTGTACTGACAATTGGGCCGGCCAATTGGGCTATACTGTCTTGGCTATAGCCTTCGAACAAAAAAAAAAGCCCGTTAAACTGCGATTAAGCAAAAATAAAATAAAATTTAAATTTAAAAAAATAAAAAAATACTCCCTCCGTCCCAAGAATACATTCCCGTATTCTTGGGCACAGAGTTTAAGAAAAGTAACTTTTTGGTGGTGTGATGTAAGAAAGAGAAGGGGTATTTTGGGTAATTGAGTATAATAGAGTGTATGATATAGTTGACTTTGACTGAATTGTGTGTAAAAAGAAGGTGACATTTTTGTAATATTATAGTATTGTAAGGTTATTGAGATTGTGTATTGTTTCCATTTTTAGGGGGCGAATGTATTCTTGGGACGGACCAAAATGGAAAGGGCGAATGTATTCTTGGGACGGAGGGAGTAAAAGAAAAGAAAGAAAAGGAAAAAATCTTCTGGGAAATATTTGAAATTTAAACAAAACCTCAAAAATATTAGAATACACTTTATAAAAATAATATCTTCACTTTAACTTTAACGCATATAATATTACACTCATATATTAACTCAAAATAGCATTAACTTTTAAAAGTGCATTTTATCATGGAGATGGAGGAGTATTACTTATTATTACTCCCTCCGTCCCAAGAATACATTCGCCCTTTCCATTTTGGTCCGTCCCAAGAATACATTCGCCCCCTAAAAATGGAAACAATAC
The DNA here is from genome assembly GCA_023678885.1 of Pogostemon cablin. Taxonomy (NCBI): domain Eukaryota; kingdom Viridiplantae; phylum Streptophyta; class Magnoliopsida; order Lamiales; family Lamiaceae; genus Pogostemon; species Pogostemon cablin. The sequence goes on from CM042951.1 coordinate 44,158,207, forward strand.
ACAATATCAATAACCTTACAATACTACAATATTACAAAAATGTCACCTTCTTTTTACACACAATTTAGTCAAAGTCAACTATATCATACACTTTATTCTACTCAATTACCCAAAATACCCCTTCTCTTTCTTACATCACACCACCAAAAAGTTACTTTTCTTAAACTCCGTGCCTAAGAATACGCGAATGTATTCTTGGGACGGAGGGAGTATTATTTATTATTATTTTTCTTTTTTAAGGACTGAAAGGTGGGTTCCTCAAAGCATAAAGTAAAGGCGTGACGAATCACGTGATATACGAGATGTATTGACGTCGCGTAGCGTAGAATCATATGGGAAGCATATCTGAGGCAGAGGAGCTGACACGTAGTATATTGTGTGACGTGTCATATTGGAGGCCCACAGCTGAAGGGAATTGTGTGGTGCGACGCATCCCGTTTTTTTCATAATCATTTCCGCATTTTAAGGTTTTATTCCACCCCAATTACCAAAAACAACCTTGCTCATTTTCAAAACAACGGAAATGCCATTTTACAAACATTATTTCCCTTTCTCAATGTAAAAGTTCTTCTGAGTGCTGCCCTGTTAGATTAGTTCATTTGTTCCAAATTTTGTTGTATTTAACTTTTCAATGAATTGCTTATGAGGCCCATTGAAGAAAATTATATCAATTTTCTTATATTCAGTGGAAAGATAATATTTCCCGACATTTACTCCATTTTAAAATATAAACTCTCATCCAATCTTTTTAGCTTGGACACTTAGTCTTGTAAAAGTATACACTTTTCTGAAAAAAATAAAAAATTAAAATAATCACCTTTAACTATGCACTTTATTTAAAAAAAAAAACTACTCATATTTAATATCCATGTGGAGTGAGGGTACAAATTATAAATGAATGGAGAGAATGTTTTTTTTAAAGTGAGATTATACATACAAAACCAACATCCATATAAATTACAGTATTGTCATTAATTTAAATTAAAATTATGAATAAAATTTAAAATATTACTTATTTAAATAGTATAGTATCCCTGAAAAAAAAAAAAACAAACGTTTTGCCAAAATTCAGTACTTCATTATAAGGTAACTCCTTGTCCTATATGATCTCTATTTTATTGTTTGATATGCTTATGAACTTTTTTCATAGGTGTTTTATCTATCCGTATATTAATAGAATTTAAGATCTTATCGATTTCTTTAAATCTAATTATCGTGTATAACCCCTACATACATTAAAAAACATCATCCATGTCAGCAACCAAATAAATTAGGGATACATAATAACATAGGCAAATAGAAATTAATATGAATTAGCTCATCATACATGCATAACACAATTTTTAATTTTTCAAGATGATTTATTCATAATATTATTTTCGATTGAAACAAGATCTAGTCATCAAACACGTAGGTTATTATGCTTTGGTATATCACATCATGTTTACATTTTTCATACAAATGTATGATAGTTATATAATTTGTAAACGATTATTTAATTTAATTACATAAAAAAAAGATAAAAACCACTAATTTCACTAATAAATTGGTAATTCTAGCTTATATCTAATTACATTGACGCAGGTGCTGCTGCTTTGATTTAATTTAATGGGCCTAGCTATTTCACTCATTATTGCATTCTTATTAAGAAAAAAGTCTTCCAAACAAGTAAAGGTGGATTGTTAATTAGGATTGGATAATGAATATGTTTGACTTATTTTACCTCCTTTTTAGGGATGTAACCAAACCAAACCGTTCGCGAACTATTCGAGTTTCGGTTTGATTAAATGTTCGTTCGAACTCGTTCGTTAACCTTAACGAGTCAAACCAAACTTGAATTTTGGGTTCGAATAGTTTATCAAACCAAACTCAAGCCTAAGGGTGTTCGGCTCGAAAGCTCGCGAACATATTCGTTTTTAGGCTCGCTAATGGCTCGCAAACGCGTTTGTAAATTTTATAGTTATTCTTTAGAATTATATATTATTATTTATTTATTAATATTCAATAATTAAATATTTTATATTAAACCACACAAATATGATAATAACTTAAGTGATTATTTAAATATTTAAATACTTTTTACCGTTTATAATTATATTTTGTTAGTTTGTTTATTTAATACTTATTATGAATAACATTAAATGTTTATAAACGAAACATTCTTTTAATAGCCAGGCACAAAATTATTTAAATGTTCATGAAAATATATTCATAAACAAGTTACTTTATATGTTCGTGAACATGTTCGCGAGTCTTAACAAATAGTTTGAATTCGAGCTCGAGTTCGATATTTTTTTTCTTGACGAGTTCGAGCTTGATCGGTGTGAAATTCACCTAGAATTATGGGCTAAATTGCATGAATTTATGTGGATTTATTTGGATTTAATTAAATAATTAAGCATGATTTTAATGAAAATATTATTAATTGCTTAATTAGTTTGAGAGAGGTATTATTATGTATTTTTGCAGAAAATGGGTGTTTTGAGCTTGAAAGAGTGATGGAAGAAACGGGAATTAAATTGGGACGAAGACGAAAAAAAAGAGAAAATTTGGCAAAGACAACATAGAAAAGACAACACTTTTCAGAAAAGTGTTGTCTATTCAGAAGTGCAAAAATTGTCCAGAGAGCTAAAAAATTGCAAGAAAACACGGGCAGATGCATAAAAACACGACCGTGTTTTTATGCAGTTTTGAAAGAAAATGTGCGGAGGATGGGTTTCGAACCCGAGACCTCATGCATGTACAAGGGCGCCTCTAACCACTTTGCCAAGCCATCACATGTGATTAATACTCGCCCAATTTATTCTTATACTAAATTCCTGGAATCGAAAATTCTATAAAATTCACTCTTGTCCCACATCGAAAATCATCACAAAATCCACTCACCCTACACCTATAAATACCCTCATTTGGACCAACTCTTAGAAACCAATTCCTTCATCCATTTAAATTCAATAAAATTGAATCTTTTCAAGATTCAATAGTTGAGAAAGGGCTTTTTAAAAGATCTCCATAGTTGAGATCCCTCCCCCATTCGGGGTGAGGGATCCGTAGTTTTAATGTTTTTCTAGTTTAGGATTTTATTTGCTTTCCAAGAAGGTGGAGACACCAAGGAGAAGATGATCTTCATGGATGTAAAAACTTCATTAAGGTGTAATCTAATCCTATTTATTATCTTTATTTTCTATGTTTTGGTGGTTGATTGACGGCATGATTATTGATTAATTTATGAAAATGTCTTGATTGAATTTCCGGCTTTGATTAGGTTTTATTTATGAAATTCACATGTCTTGTAATAATATGGGATTTATGTCTTTGGTATTAGTGTACAGTGATTAGGTTGTGTATTGTGTATCGACATGTCTTGTCGTTGCTTTACCCTTAGTTGCTTTGCATGATTATCATATGTGAGTTTTTTCCATTTATTACATGTGGGTTTAATATAAGGGGAGCCTGGCCGGGAGTCCTTATATTTAGAACAACATAAATGAACACTAGTGAGATCACTTGTGCCCGAGGATTAAACTAGTGAAGGGAACCCCATCCATACGAGCATAGTACCTTGAAGGGAATTGTAAGTAGGATCGATCCTAGGAGCTTTTTAGGGGTTATGAAAATAATCTACATCCTATTCACCATGGCCCTTGGGGATAGGTGGAAATAGTGATCGCCCTTACCATGATTTGCTTAAAAATGGAAAACAATTAAAGATGTTGGATGATTGATTATATGAGTGTATCATGAAAACTACCATGGCATTGAAAATCCAAAAATATTGTAATTAGATTTACTTTTTCATGCATTGTATTTTCTTTTATTTATAAACCTTCTTTCCGATCGTCCCTAACTAATCACGATACTATACCTAAAGGCCATGAATCCTAAATTCCATGTGGTTCGATATTTTGTTGCTTGGTCGCCGGGACTATAACGACCAATCAAATGGCGCCGTTGCCGGGGAATTTAGTTGTATTTGTGACTTTGGATTTGTTGAGTGGTTAGGATAGGGACAATTTTTTTTTTTTTTTTTTTTTGCTTTGATTTGTTTTTCGTTTTATGGTTGTGTTTGTAGGGACTAAAGCGTGGAGCCATGGTATTGGCCTTGAAGAGCAAAGGAGTGGTGCAAATTGAGGTAACAAACATCTTCTCAACTTAAATTCGACTTTGTCTAATTTAAGTTTGGGGGGTATGTCGTCTTCGTTACTTGACTTTTCTACGGTTTGAATTATAAAATTGTATCCATGAACTCCTACTTGAGCATATTTCACCGGCGCACGTATAAGTCCTTACTCTTTTCTTTGGCACATATTTTCTCTTTTTTTTTTTTTGTTGTTTTTGTTTTTCGTGCTTTTCTTGCTTTCAATAAGGAGAAATCTTTCTTGGCTCTCTTGTGCTTCATTGTGAGAAATTTTGAGGCTATGATTTTTGGTTGGAACTTGTGACTTGGTGGATTTTTACTTGTGTACTTGTTGAGTTATGGTTTATGCTTGTTTCGTGTTTCTTTCACTACTACAAACCCGTGAGATTTTGAGCCTTAAAATCATGAAATCAAGTGGTTTTTCCTTTCTTGTGTGTGCATCGTTCTTTTGTGTGCATTCTAGAACTTGCCATTGTGTCTTCTTGAAACTACATGTGTGTGAAGATTGTTGGAAATGATTTAAGGCCATCTTTGTTTTGACAAGTCACTTTGCCAAATTTATCCTTCCAAATGAAATCATATCGTAGTTTGCCCCATTGAGCTTATTATCCTTATTTCTTTGGCAACCTACAAATTTAGCCATTTTATCTATATTTTATATCCTAATCACCTTTGTCGATTATTAGAGGATTAATGGGGATGAAGTGGTTGAATTGAGCTTACAAGAGAGTTTGGAAAGAGAGAAATGGTGAAAGTGTAAGAAAAGAGGAAAAAAAAAATGGAGGTTGTGTGAAAAGAAAAATTGAGTGAAGCTTGTATAAAAGAAGCATAAGGAGCTCTAGTAGAAAAATGGAAAGAGAGCCCTTGGGGAAAAGAGATAAAAGAAACTCAATAATGAAGAAGAGAAGAAAAAGGTTCTTTTATTTGTTGGATGGATAAAATTCTCTTTGTGATTAAGGTGGAAATAGAAAAAAAAAAGTGTGGATGAGAGTTGAGGCTACCAACCAACTTGAATTCTTCACTAATTTGAGGAAAGAGAGAGTGAGAGTTGATATTGGCCGTCAACTTAAATTCTCTACTAATCTTGAGCTTACTTTTCCTAAATATTTTTCCTACCCAATACCAAAGAGCCTACATTACAACCCCATATAAAGACCTTATTGATTCAATAATTAACACACATAGAAGTTGTGGAGAGCGTAGACTTTTGGCAAGCATATGGTAATGACATGCATTTGAATTGATTTATGAGAGTATACACTTCTCCCATACACCCTTTGAGTGTGAGAGTGAAAAGCAAAATCTAGAGAGGAGTAGTGAAGGTCTCACTTGCTTGTATATTTCCTAAGCTTAACTTGTATGCACTTAAATTGATGTCTTGTCTCTTGTTTTGATTGAATTGAAATGGTTTTGAAATGACTTGATATCTTGATTCAATTCTAGGTGAATTCCCCTCCTCGTTCTTTCTTTTCTTTCGTTGCTCGGGGACGAGCAACACTTTAAGTTGGGGGGTTTGATCGGTGTGAAATTCACCTAGAATTATGGGCTAAATTGCATGAATTTATGTGGATTTATTTGGATTTAATTAAATAATTAAGCATGATTTTAATGAAAATATTATTAATTGCTTAATTAGTTTGAGAGAGGTATTATTATGTATTTTTGCAGAAAATGGGTGTTTTGAGCTTGAAAGAGTGATGGAAGAAACGGGAATTAAATTGGGACGAAGACGAAAAAAAAGAGAAAATTTGGCAAAGACAACATAGAAAAGACAACACTTTTCAGAAAAGTGTTGTCTATTCAGAAGTGCAAAAATTGTCCAGAGAGCTAAAAAATTGCAAGAAAACACGGGCAGATGCATAAAAACACGACCGTATTTTTATGCAGTTTTGAAAGAAAATGTGCGGAGGATGGGTTTCGAACCCGAGACCTCATGCATGTACAAGGGCGCCTCTAACCACTTTGCCAAGCCATCACATGTGATTAATACTCGCCCAATTTATTCTTATACTAAATTCCTGGAATCGAAAATTCTATAAAATTCACTCTTGTCCCACATCGAAAATCATCACAAAATCCACTCACCCTACACCTATAAATACCCTCATTTGGACCAACTCTTAGAAACCAATTCCTTCATCCATTTAAATTCAATAAAATTGAATCTTTTCAAGATTCAATAGTTGAGAAAGGGCTTTTTAAAAGATCTCCATAGTTGAGATCCCTCCCCCATTCGGGGTGAGGGATCCGTAGTTTTAATGTTTTTCTAGTTTAGGATTTTATTTGCTTTCCAAGAAGGTGGAGACACCAAGGAGAAGATGATCTTCATGGATGTAAAAACTTCATTAAGGTGTAATCTAATCCTATTTATTATCTTTATTTTCTATGTTTTGGTGGTTGATTGACGGCATGATTATTGATTAATTTATGAAAATGTCTTGATTGAATTTCCGGCTTTGATTAGGTTTTATTTATGAAATTCACATGTCTTGTAATAATATGGGATTTATGTCTTTGGTATTAGTGTACAGTGATTAGGTTGTGTATTGTGTATCGACATGTCTTGTCGTTGCTTTACCCTTAGTTGCTTTGCATGATTATCATATGTGAGTTTTTTCCATTTATTACATGTGGGTTTAATATAAGGGGAGCCTGGCCGGGAGTCCTTATATTTAGAACAACATAAATGAACACTAGTGAGATCACTTGTGCCCGAGGATTAAACTAGTGAAGGGAACCCCATCCATACGAGCATAGTACCTTGAAGGGAATTGTAAGTAGGATCGATCCTAGGAGCTTTTTAGGGGTTATGAAAATAATCTACATCCTATTCACCATGGCCCTTGGGGATAGGTGGAAATAGTGATCGCCCTTACCATGATTTGCTTAAAAATGGAAAACAATTAAAGATGTTGGATGATTGATTATATGAGTGTATCATGAAAACTACCATGGCATTGAAAATCCAAAAATATTGTAATTAGATTTACTTTTTCATGCATTGTATTTTCTTTTATTTATAAACCTTCTTTCCGATCGTCCCTAACTAATCACGATACTATACCTAAAGGCCATGAATCCTAAATTCCCTGTGGTTCGATATTTTGTTGCTTGGTCGCCGGGACTATAACGACCAATCAGAGCTCGGGCTCGAGTTCGATAATTTCTTAATAAACGATCCTCAAACCTAGTAATGTTCGACTCGGTTCGATTACATCCCTACCTCCTTTAACATAAATAACCTGGCCTTTTTCCCAATGTCTTAATATGTCAGTTCTTATCCCACTGCATACATTTATGATTGACGTGCACAATAAGCCATTCTCCATGGTTTAGAAAACAGTATAAAAATGTGCAATTCAGGGAATTTTACACACTTTCTTGTTAATTTCCTGCTATATGACTAACAAATCTTTATAGCTAGCCCATTATATATATTATTCTAATAATTGGTTTTTTAAATTATAGAATTTTTTATATAATTAATTTACAATTATAGGATATATGGCTTCATGAACTATACCAAATATTAATTTGGTTGACCTGCCAGGTGGTCAATAGCTACCGGATTGATCACTCTGAATACTCCCTCCGTCCCGGGCTAAGAGTCTCATTTGCTTTTGGGCACGTGGATTAAGGAGTATTATTATTTAATGTGTAGTGGGTAGTTGTATTAGTGGGTGTAGGGGCCCCATGTATTAATTGTATTAGTGGGTGTGGGTGGGTCCCATATGTCCAAAAAAGGAAATGGGACTCTTTGGGTGGGACGACCAAAATGGTAAAATGACCCTCTTAACCTGGGACGGGGGGAGTATTTATTACCCGTTGTCTTGTACTAATTCAAGGTTTGGTCCAATTAATATTTTGTAATGATAGATTTAATTTTAGTACATCTTGATTTTAGTTTATATTATTCTTAATTAGGATATTAATTGCAGTTATACTTGACGTTAATGCATCTGAGACTACTATAGTTGGTTTTTGAGATATTTTATAATCCCTTTTACGTATTTTTATATCTTTCGAACTTTTTTTTTCCCCTTCTATAAGAAACTGTTTAGAAACTGAATATATGCACATATCTTGTATGATGATTAAATAGAGGATAGATCTTGATTTATTAAACAAATGGTACTAAAAATTCAAGTTAATTTCAAAATCTCAAACCAATTTTAAAAGTTTATATTTCTCCATGTTGTGTTAAGAGAGACATGTTGATGCAACATCGCGCCGAATAACATAAATTGATAGTATATTAAAAATATTATACTCAGTTTAGCATGAGTATGTATATTTGGTGTTTTTACCTTTGCATTAATGATATGTTTTCCCATTCAGAATTCTTTTACCAAAAAAAAAAGAAAAAAGAAGCAGCTTTTAATTAAAACGGGCTTCTACAAATCTCGCTCTGTTGATCATGATATCATAATTGGTAATTAATTCAGTTGCTTTGATTGGAAGTATTTGAGAAACTCATAGTGAGTTCACGTTCATGTAAAATCAGAGGGTTGCACTGATTGTAGATACAGATTTGAATAATTTATTAATGTGATAAATAAATCTTGTGGATAAAGATTTGCAGAATACATGAATAGTAGTAATGTATGTAGAGAGAAGAAGGCATTGCCGCGTTTTGCATATGCAATTTTGTGAATCAACTCATCTCATGCGTGCAAGCTATTTCTTTCATTATCTCAATCCACCACCACCACTATTCTTCTCTCTCTCTCTCTCTCTCATATTCTTCACCTCCTTCCTATATACTATATATATATATCTCTCTATTCACTTTCCTCTTCCTCTCTCTCTCTCTCTTTAAATTCCCTCCTTTCCCAACCACGAATACCCAACCTAATTATATTTATTTGGATTCGATTTTTTTCCTTTTCTCATTTCTGCTGATCTATCAACAACTCTCGTGAAACATGCTCATCACTTTCAACAAATCTTTCTGTTTCTGGTAGGTCTTCCCACTAATCCCTCCATGGTTTCATGCTTATGCCTATGTTTGAGTTAAGTTTGTGTTTTATCCGATTAAAATTTGTACACTTCATCTGAATATATATGTTTCCAACTTGTTTATTATTTATAAAATCAATTAACCTCTTAATTGAAGTTTGATTTTTTTATTTTCCCACTCCTTTGAATCAACACCATATAAAATCATTAACTAACCGTATATTATAATTTTAATTTGTTAAATGTACAAGTATGGGAAAGCATTTGACGAAAAAAGCATCAGGATCAAACAATCTCAATTTCTCAAGTGAACTCATCTCCTACGAGGCTGCCTGTAAGGCCCACCTTGATCTGCAGTCGTTCGACAATACCTTCCAAGCTCGAACCACCAATGTCATCAATTCCCTCGCATCCGGTGTTCAAGTCCGAGCCCTGTCCTTGGAATCCCTGCGAGGCATCACCGAATGCCTCCTGGAAATGAACCAACAGGTTGTCAAGGTTATTCTCGACTGTAAGAAAGACATATGGAGAAATCAACAGCTCTTCCAACTCGTTGAGGAGTACTTCGACAACAGCCTCCACACACTCGATTTCTGCGCTTCATTGGAACAATGCTTGAAGCGCATCAAAGATCAGCAATTGCTGCTCCTTCTAGCCGTCCAGCTGTTCCAACAGGAAGATGACAACCACAGGTATTCGAGAACCTTGGAGGAGTTGAAGAACTCCAAGAATGCTGGAGATTCATTCAATGAAGACTTCTTTAAGCTTTTCCAATCCGTGTACCGACATCAGATGGTGATGCTGGAGAAGCTGCAGTCGAAGAGGAACAATCTGGATAAGAAGCTTCGCTGCATTCATTCCTGGAGGAAGGTTTCGAGCATAATCTTTGCAGCCACTTTTGCGGCTGTTCTGATTTGCTCCGTCGTGGCTGCCGCCATGGCCGCGCCACCTGTTGCAGCTGCGCTGGCGGCAGCCACATCCATTCCCTTGGGGTCGATGGGGAAGTGGATAGATTCTCTGATAAAGAACTATGAGAACGCGGTGAAGGGACAGAAGGAGATCATTGGATGCATGACGGTGGGGACTTATGTGAGCATCAAAGATTTGGACAGCATTCGAGTTCTGATCGAGAGGTTGGAGGTTGAGATGGAAGGTTTGTTGAGGAACGCAGAATTTGCGATAAAGGAGGAGGAGGCGGTGAAGGTGGCGGTGGCGGTGGAGGAGATAAAGAAGAAGGTGGATGTGTTTATGGTGAGTGTTGAGGAGTTGGGTGTTCAAGCTGATAATTGCAGCCGCGATATTCGGAGGGCTAGGACACTCATTCTGCAGAGGATCATTAAACCACCGCAGACTTGAACAGGAATCTCTCTCATATATGCTTTCAGTTTACTGCACTACTCTGCTAATCAATCTTGGTTGAAGATAAAAAAAAAAAAGTAATTAAATAGATGGCAGATCAATCTTGGTTTAAAATGTAATATATGTATATATATAGGAGTAAAAAATACATAGATTGCAGATTTTATTCTTAGCTCTATTAATTAAAAAAAGAAAAAGTTTACTTTGATGGAAGTCCCTCTTTTTCTTTTTTTCCTCTTTTTTGTTCGTGGGGTTTAAGCATGCAAAATCATCACAAAACAGTTACATTTTCATTTTGTTTGTACTGGAGTTTTCAGATTCGAACGGCCCCAGCTTGTAGAATTTTTGGGCCCAACCATATGCTATTTTTCAAGAGATACGGACTATATAACTCAGGCTGGCTCGTTTAGAAATGAAATAATGAGCTTATAGTGGGCCGGGGGTCGTTCAACAAATTGTTATTTTCCATCCTTTTAATTTTAAAATTATCTAAGCGTTTTTCTTGACTTAAGAACATGCCTCTTGTAGCCTAAAGATTGTCTGATTTTGTTGATGTATTTGCATACTCCATCCATCCCGCCCAAATATTGGGCGTTCCGTCCAAATTGAAAAAAAATTTTCTTTTAGTAAAAATGGCTCACTAATGGCTCATCACTACTCATCACATCTCTCTAATACACCTACTCACTTTACATACCGGAACGGAGGGAGTAAAAGAAAATAAGTGTTTCTCTTTAAGCATGAAGACTATAATTTGCCATTATCAAAAAAACAAAACTGTAGTGTAGAAGTTTCAGTGGAAAGAAATCAATTGGTGAGAGTATTATGTAGATGCACGAAATGAACCAAGTGCAACCACGTGGCGTGGAGGACCCAAGGAAAATGACAATCGAAACAAGGAAGAACACTAATAACATTACTTAATTGAAAATAATTTAATCATTATATTCGCATCACAATAAATAAAATGTGATTGGTGGACCACCAAAGCCAGGATAAATTGCGGAGGACACGCTTTAACTCCAACTCTGAAACACCGGCTCTCTCAGTCTATCTAACGTGCGCGGTGGTGAATTTCTGTTATCTCGGGTTGTACACATGGCGATTTCACTGCATTTCTCTCGAATATCCGCAGGCACCGAACTTTCCTTGCCGGAGACTAGAATATTCCGGCAACGGAAGCGATTTTCCGTCCGATGCTCCTCTCCTGGAGAAGCTGCTACGTCGTCTTCCGTGGAGTCTGATTTCAACGCCAAGGCTTTTCGCCACAACTTGACGAGGAGCGAGAATTACAATCGCAAGGGTTTTGGGCATAAAGAGGAGATTCTTCAGCAAATGAGCCAGGAGTTTACAAGTATGTTTCCGTCTTCTACTTGTTATATTGCTTTTTTTTTTCTTTTCGTGGAATTGGAATTCATATTAGGTATTGATGAACTTTTATCTTGTTTAGCTACTTTTTGGAGGATTTTTCCCCCTCTATGTATTGTGTTGTCGTATTTTGGAATCTGTTATTGGGTCAAGTGTTTGAACTTGAGTATTTGGTTGTCGATTAAGATTGTAGATATGTAACTATGTAGTATAATGCATTTTGATCTTGACTCTTGAGACTGATTTTGTAAAAGTTTGTACTCTGCTTCAGGGTTCTTTAATATGGCTTCTTATTATTCTATTTGATGCGTCTACAAAGTTGGTTAATTTCCACATTAGTTTATTTCATTCGTTACGCAGTGCATGGAGATTCACGTTGATCTGCTTAGATATTTTGCTTTTCATTATCTTTTTATTTAAAAAAAAAACACTTAGAAATTAGTTAACACTGTTTCTGGAGTATCTCAGGTGACATTATAAAGAAACTGAAGGAGAATGCATACGAGTACACATGGGGAAATGTCACTGTAAAGCTTGCAGAGTCTTTTGGGTTCTGCTGGGGAGTGGAGCGGGCAGTTCAGATTGCTTATGAAGCTAGAAAGCAGTTTCCAACTGAGAGGATTTGGATCACTAATGAAATAATTCACAACCCAACAGTTAATCAGGTTCTCATTTCCTGCAAGTAAATGTGGCTTTCTTTGGTTTCAGATTTTCACTGTTGTCAGTTGTATGTGAGACACTCCAACTTGTGGGCCTCTACTTGCTTGCCAATCTTTGTCTAGCTATCTGTTTGTATTAGATTTCTTATTATATACCATAATACTTAATAAGATGGCATTCCTAACCATTTTCTAGAATAGAATTGAATGTGATTTTCATTCATCTTAATTACTCAGATGTATGTGTGGTTCTTTTGAACAAGAATTTTGTATTTGAAAGTGTAATATTGAGGGTCTGTCCTCTCAGAGTCGTCTTTGGGAGCTTCACCTGCACATGATGCTTTTCAAAATTTGATGGGCAAATCATATATGGGGGAAAATAAAAATTAATCAATAAAACTGATTAGAGATTTTGACTTGCTGTGGCCAGAGGCTTAAGGAGATGGAAATAAAGAATATTCCTCTTGAAGATGGGCAGAAACAGTTTGATGTTCTTGACAAGGGTGATGTAGTTGTACTGCCTGCCTTTGGGGCTGCTGTAGAAGAGATGGTGGTTTTGAGTGATAAAAGTGTTCAAATAGTTGATACAACGTGCCCATGGGTATCTAAGGTACTGTTCCATTTATAACACTCCTTTGAGAAATAAGTATTCTGTTTTATGTTAATAAACGGGACCCCAATTTTTTAAAGGTTTGGAACGTGGTTGATAAGCACAAGAAGGGGGAGTACACCTCGATAATTCATGGCAAATATCTTCATGAGGAGACTATTGCTACTGCTTCTTTTGCAGGGAGGTATATTATTGTAAAAGACATGAAAGAGGTATGATAATATCCTGCGTCATTATATAGCTTCTGTCTTTGTAATTTGAGAACAATATATAATGGTGCGTCTTTGTAATTTGAGAACAATATATGATGCACCATCGCAGGCGAAGTATGTGTGTGATTACATTTTGGGAGGTGGCCTTGATGGTTCTTGCTCAACTAGAGAGAGATTTATGGAGGTAGATTAATATCTTACACTAACTAATTTTTTACTTTATGCCATGATTTGACATGATTTCCTCGTGCAGAAATTCAAAAATGCAGTATCCAATGGGTTTGATCCAGATAGAGATCTTGTAAAACTTGGTATTGCAAATCAAACTACAATGTTGAAGGGAGAAACTGAGGAAATTGGTTAGTTCCTTTCTCGGATTATCTTTCGCATACATGATTGTAAATCCATATTCTGATATGAACTTTCTTTCCACTGACAGGAAAGTTAGTCGAGAGAACCATGATGCAGAAGTACGGAGTGGAAAACGTAAACGAACATTTCATGAGTTTCAACACTATTTGTGATGCAACCCAAGTACCATCACTTTTTCCATCTTTGATTATCAATTTGCTGTGGCTTCATTCTTTCATATGAATTTCAAAGTATTATTGGGGACTCACATTTAACTCTCCTTATCATATTTAGGAACGGCAAGATGCCATGTACAAATTGGTGGAACAACAGGTGGATCTTATGCTAGTTGTTGGTGGGTGGAACTCAAGCAACACTTCACACTTGCTAGAAATTGCAGACGAACGTGGAATTCCATCATATTGGATCGACAGCGAGAAAAGAATAGGCCCTGGAAACAAAATAAGTCACAAGTTACTGGTACATGCACCTATATACCTACTGATTTATCTTGAATATCCCCATGTAACTCTAATCATAGCTATGCTGGTTTTATATTTTACAGCATGGTGAGTTGGTAGAGAAAGATCACTTTCTCCCGGAGGGCCCTATCACAGTCGGGATAACATCGGGTGCATCCACTCCTGATAAGGTAATACTTTTAGAATTGTAAATCTTCAATCATCGTCTATTGGCTTTATTCCGGGCCTTTAATTCATTTAGCTTGGTGTGTCCGTGTAGGTGGTCGAAGATGTTCTTAAGAAGGTGTTCGACATAAAGCGTGAGGAGGCACTGCAACTTGCATAATTGATGATAGAGTAGAGTAATGTACACCAAACAATGTATATTGTATATATATTCTATGCACAAACTGGACAGTGTTGTAGTAAAAGTCTGTAAACTGAAGAGCTCAAAAATAATACGCACAAAATGTGATTGCCCTAAGGAATTCATATATGCGCTACCATTATTTGTCTATACATATAAAAATGGATTTAATAAATATAAATTAATAAGGGAAAAATAAAATTATTAATACAATAGCTAGAGGAAGGGCTTGAACCTCGACCTTGTGGTTAACAGCCACATGCTCTAATCAACTGAGCTACTCCAGCAATGTGTGAAATTTTTTTATTTAAATTTTTTTATTTATTACATCACACTCATTAATCATATGCAATAGTTGATTTAATATTTCATATTTTAATTAGTTTAATGTAGGTGATAAATTTGTGATTTGATTGAATTTTTATTTTAAATTATAATTTCTAAAACTTTAATTAAAGTTAAACTTTTGTGTTAGATAAATATAATAATTTAACAAAAAATAATACTTAATTAATGAATAATAATAATATTATAATTAATTATTTATTTAAGCGGCCCAATAAAGCAGACTTAAGAGGGTAGAAAGTCAATGAAAGCCCAAGTTTATCCCGATTATCTCGGGGATAATGAAGGTCGCAAACCCGGGAATAATTACTGGATAACCTCAGGAAATAACCCTAGATATTCGAGTTTACTTTGGATGATGGCGAGAGAAAGACAGAGGCAGCAACAAAGATATGATATATTAGTCCCCAATTGTTTGTTAGAAAAAGATCCCACATTAACCAATGAGGAATGAGAGCATCAGGAAGGCACCAAATCTGTTATAGGATGATTCTAGAATATGACACTTGTCGATCGTTGATTAGGAGGAATGATCTAGAATGAAAAGGGGAATGAACTCCCATATAGGGGGAGAGAGAAAAATGATGTAACGGGACAATCTATGAGCAATATCAGAATGAAAGATACCCCAATGAGCTAAAAAAACTTTACTTTTTTTTTAATCTATTTTCTTCTTTGATCGATCATCTGATGGTTGGGTTAAGGTGGAGTCTCTGTGACGAAAACTGACCACAACATTGGCGCCATCTGTGGGAAACTATCATTGTTTTGTTATCAAGCTTTACATCTGATCGTGTTTCTCAGCAAAGATGACGGACGGAGATGAATCCTTTTATTCTCCAAGGAAAACCCACCGGCAGAGGCTCGTGGTTCGAAGCTCTGGAAGCGTGCATGTACATATCCCGAATATGCCACCAGCGCAACCTGCGGCAGATCCAATAATGTGCACACCTCCAATAGTAGTAAAGATACCTATCATGGGCAATATGGAGAAGACCCGAGAATTTTCAGAAAGATTACAGTCGCTGTACAATGAATTTGTTGTTCCTCCCGTTCTTCCAACGAGATTGAACTTTGAAGAAGTATAGCAAGCTCCAGTCGAAGATCTGCGTGAAAACCTCAATCGAAGAAGAGAAGTTCCGACGGAGGATCTACGAGAAGATCTTAATAGACGCAAAGAGGCTTCGGTAGAAGACCTTCGAGAGAATGTCAACCGGAGAAAAGAAATCTAAGAGCAAAGGAGAGCAGATTCCCCACCCAACAATGCCCGGCGAGTGATAAATGAGGCCCGAACTCCACAAAACCAACCAGAGCAAAGCGTAAACAATTCTTCCTGGGGAAGAGTGCATGATCGCCTGGGACCAAACGGATCGAGATACCAGCCTTATGCTGAAGGATCTGGTAAAACCCAACATTGGCAAATATATGGAAAAGCTTCTAAGAAAAGAAAGTCAGTACCCGCAAGAAGAATGCACAGTTCTCCACTTTCTATCGTGCCCAAGGATGAACCACGAATTCCGGCGATAAATTCAGGGGATAGAGTCACAGAGCATGGGGATATTTCCCTAGTTAATCACTTGCTCAAAAGGGTGGAGGATCTGGAGAAAAGGCAACGACTGGGAGAAGATGGGCGTTCTCACTTATTCAATTGTGAGTCAGATCCATATCAACATATCAATACATATCTACTATGGATGGGAGCTTAAGGGAGTTCGGAGGCGACTCAGTGTCGTATGTTTCCTTTAACTCTAGGAAATAAGGCTAATGATTGGTTCTCTACACTGCCACCAAATTCGATTGGAAGTTGGGATGATCTGGTAAGTGCCTTCATCACTCAAAATTCCTATTTTGGAATAGTAAAGGAACCAAAGCATAAACTGGCAAGTATTAAACAAAGAGCAAATGAATCGATTCATGTCTTCCTCAAAAGATTCAACGATCAAAGAGCCAAATGGGAGTCCATGGGTAATGAAGCATATTTAGTCACTGCAATGGGAGCACTACACCCTGAGTCTGCACTATGGAAAGCAGTACAATTCAAACCACCAGCTACTTATGGCGCGTTTCTGGCCTTGGCAAATGAGTATAGTCAAGCAGAGAAAACTCTGGTGTTGGCCAAGAAAGTGGAAGAGCAAAATAAGAAAAAGCCAGTAAATCAAGGAAGCAAGGAGTATAAAATCCCACCAAACTTCAGGCCATTCATGAATACAGAGGAGCCACCCAATATCCAAGTCCTACAGGAAGAATCTAGATGCTCGGTGGAGGAGATTTTTTATCAAGTAAGAAATCGGAAAATCTTGAGAGAACCTCGCCAGATCTGGGCACCCCAGGGATAATTAGATCCCAGGAGATTTTGCCAATATCATCAATATGCAGGACATAACACCGACCAGTGCCGAGATCTGATATATGAACTATGGAGACTGTATAAGAGTGGAAGGTTAAAGGGAATACTGGCACCAGCAGGTCATCATCCTAGAGGAGGAGGAAATCATCTCCAGAATCATGGCAGACCACAGGAGGTACCATAAGAAAGACGGAATTTACCACGACCACCACCGGGGTTACCTTCTCCCGGAGCAGCTCAAATACAAATACCAGGGAATCATCCGCCTGGAGAAATCTATATGATGGAGATTCAACAGGAGAAAAAATATATTGGCACATCCCAAATACTGTCGGGATTATCAAGGAAAAAGAGAAAGACAGAACTTCGAGAACTGGATCAACAAGAGCCGAGGATATATTCTCTATACCCGATGGAGGGACCGGATATTACCTTTTCTGAAGAGGATTTTTACGGGGTAAAAAACCCGCATACGGATCCTCTTGTGATATCAGCAAGCATCTCGGGGATAAAGGTTCATAGATGCTTAGTGGATACAGGGACATACACAAATATCATTTTCAAGTCAGTTTTCGACAAATTGGAAGGTGACAGACATCATTCGGTACGACCGTGTTAGGATGAAATCCAGGGATTCGGCAATGCTGTGACCAAATCAATAGAGGAGGTAGATTTAATGGTTCAAGTTCAAAATTCCGATGGAAATGTGCAAGTCTCGTACTCAATCAACTTTAAAGTAGTGGATCAGATCTCATCCTATAATTGCATACTAGGAAGACCATTCATCCATACTTTTGGTACTGTCCCATCAACACTTCATCAGTGTCTAAAGTTTTAAACTCTAGATGGAAGGATAGCTACCTTAATTGGATCAAAAGATGGCACGAGAATGTTCATTCATAGAGAAGATGGAGGGCTTGAACTTCTATGATCCGAGCTTTGAGATGCTCACCTTTAAGAATATAATGGATATTGAGCCCCGGGACAAAAAGGATAAGGAGAAGCAACCTCGAGAAAAGGAAATGGTGAAAAAGGTTCCATCATACAAAGATATCTATCAATTGATGGAGGATCCTATAGTTCCTGAAGTGGATCCCCTAGTTACATTACCAGAAATCTCCTCGGCAGGGGAAGAAACCATCGAAATGCAGGTTGATCAAGAAAATCCCGATATTAAAATAAGCATGAGGATGACTTTACAGGGAAAATACAGGGAGGAGATAATGGTCCTACTTAAAGATAATTTAGATGTATTCGTGTAGGATCTTACTACTAAGCCAGGAGTAGATCATAGACATGAATGTCATTGCTTGAATATAGATCCGCAAGCTCAACCTTTCTACCAGAAGAAAAGAAAATTTAGTCTCGAGAAAGATGCGACTTTGGAAGCTGAAGTTACACGACTATTGACGAGAAAACTCATTCGAGAGGCAGAGTATCCAAAAAGGGTACAAAACCCAGTGTTGATCAAGAAGGTGGCATCGAATACTTAGAGACTTTGAGTGGACTTTACTGATCTTAACAAGCAATGCCCAAAGGACAGTTATCCGCTACCAGCCATTGATAGGCTGGTTGATTCCACCGCCGGACATGAAATTATGAGCTTTATGGATGCCTTTTCGGGATATCATCAGATCCCCATGCATCCAGATGACCAAGAAGATACTGTCTTCTTTGCAGGAAAAGAAATATATTGTTGGTGCAACATGCCTTTTGGGTTAAAAAATGTAGGAGCCACCTATCACCGGATGGTAAATAAAATGTTCAGGGATGTCATTGGAAAATTTGTGGAGGTATATGTCGACGATACCCTGGTAAAGAGTTTAAAAAATGAAGAGCACTTTGAACATTTGTCCAAAGTATTTTCAATTTTCAGGGAATATGGCATGACGCTGAATCCCAAGAAGTGTACCTTTGGGGTATCCTCGGGAAAGTTCCTGGGATATATCATCAGCCAAAGAGGAATAGAGATGAACCTGTTGAGAGTGGAATTTCACGTATTTTATATGTGCACATTACACCGTTTTGCTTAGGAAATTTATCATTTTTGCATGGAATTGTTTATGTTTAAGTATTTACACAATTTTGAGGCTATTAAGGTGTTTTTGTGAGTTTTGAAAGCAGGAAACAGGGTAAAACAGGGTAGGATCGATAGAGGAACAAAACAGACCCGGAATGGCCCAGCTCGGGAGCAGCTCGGCGAGTCGCTCGAGCCGAGCTGGTAGCCGAGCGGAGTCAAATAGTACCGAGTGGGGTCTCACCTAGACCCTAGTGACGTGGCAAGCCAAATGAAAGGCCGCTCGGCTAGATCGGCACCCAGCTCGAGCCGAGCTGGGTGCCAAGCGGCCCAGGTTCGAGCCCAGTCGGGGCCTATTCAATGCAGCAGTGTATATATACCCCCAGATCACGTTTTTGAGGCAGTTTCGATCGCGAAAAGCCCTACATCAGTTCTAGAAACAATTAGGAAGATCAAGACACAAATTGGAGAGAACCCATCCATAATTCATCATCAATTCACACCTCCAACACCTTCATATCAGATTAACAACCTGATTTCATCATCCATCCACTTTCAAGAGGGTTCCAAGTGCTAATTGAAGGAGAATCGAGCAATTGGATAGGACGGAGAAGGAACGTGAGACTACGCCTACGATAGGGTTTCATAATTCATATCTTTTTCTTCCTTTTACTTTGATTTTTGTTATGAATTGCTTAGCCATGAGTGTTGCTTGTAACATCATGGGCTAATTTTATATACAGTTCTAGGGTTTGATGGATTGATTTAATTGATTTGGGGATTTAGACCAAAGATTAAGATTTTATGCAGTTGATCTTTTGATTTTACTTATTTTATTAAGACATGCTAATTTTCTTCGTAACGTCTTCATAATAATTTCATGACATCCGCTATAATGCTTGGATTATTGTGTTAGCTTGTGTGCATTCATGATTGGTATTGTCTATCTGTTAGAGATTAGAGTAGCTCCGCTATAAGCACTTTAATTTCATAAACCGGTATGTCAAATACTTGATTAGTTTAGTGGAATAATGCAATTAGACAATCAAGTATGAAGTGAATAGAACCTTGTAGTAATTCCAGAAAATATCTTGTTAGTCGAACTTGCCATTCGGAGGTATTGTTGTTTGCTGGATTAGTATCTAGGAATAAGGCTTGGTAATATTTGCGTACCTTAAGATTTTAACCAGATTATACTGTTAGCTTAGAATCGAATCATATTCGGTGGGATAACAGGGATATGTGGTGTATTTTCAGTGAAACTGCATGAATGAACAATCGTAAGTTTAATAACCCAAATTAATTGGTCTCTACCTGATACCTTAGCACTGTTCGTTATCTCTTGATTAGAAACTTGCTTTTATTTTTATTGCCTTTTAATTAATTTAGTTATTTATATTTTCAGTAATTTAGATATTTAATTCACTACAAACATTGGAAATTAGTTACTCAATTCTGATTAATTAGTAATTAATAGTAAAATAAATAATTAGCTGTCTCAGTAGGATCGATAATTTAACTTGGGTGCTTGCTGCTACAATTGATATCCTTATACTTGATGATTAAATTATAGTGCGCAGAAAAAACCTATCAAGTTTATGGCGACGTTGCCAGGGACAGTTTTAATTATTTATTTATCTTTTATTACTTATTTAATTAGGATATTTTTGTTGATATTTAATTATTTTTAATTTGAATTTGTCTTGAGGATTGCATGCACACTAGGTCAAAGAAGGGAACGCAAGATCTCAAATTTGATCCAGAAGTTGAAGCGTCTGCAAGAAAAAGGAGAGAAGCAGTTAAGAATCTCAAAGCACCTTCCACAGCTGCTAAGGTTCCACTTCCGAAGAAGAAAACGGAGATACTGGATCCTAAAGTAGTTGTAGAGGAGGACACAGAGCAGATAGAAAATCGGTTAACCCAGAAAAGGCTGAATCAGAATCAGAAACAATAAGTATGGGGGATAGAACTGATGAGGATGACATTGTCATCCGAGATACATTCAAGTCCACCAATCTAGGAGGATCAGGCATAGTTGGAGCCATTGAAGCTGATGAAAGTTGCTTGATTATCTTTTGGTTACAGGACGAAGTGATGATCCATATCTAAAACCTCCGAACTTACCTTCTGATTTCCATTATTATATTGGTGTTGACGATTCTAACTGGTTTAATTCTCATTTTTCTAAAAAGGTTGACTCTTCAATTGAGTGGAGGATTGACAAGAAGGAATCAAGACAATCATGGGAGGAAAGGAATTCAAAGGTTCTTGTTTCAGTGACAAGGAAATGTGAGGTGGTTGGTGCGAACAAGAGAGAATGAAAGTACTGGATGGTGAGAATGCGAGAAGCTTCCCTCTGATCTTGTAGTTCAAAAAGAGGTATCCTATCGTGACTCTCCGACGTTAAACATGAGCGTCTGTTGGGGGTTGTCCTTCCTGTTTTAATTGCTTTTATATGTCTGTGTTGGTATAGTAATTTTATTAGGTATTGCTCGACTACGGTATATACTTCTTTGCAAACTTAGTTTCTCACTTTGTTTGATCTAAGTTTGGGGGGAGGTTACGTACATATCTTGTCTTGTAGTACCGAAGTAAAATTTTTGCATTGTGTTGTTGCTTGGGGGGTCAATTTTTTGTGGATTTTTAATATTTTCAATTTATTTGATAATGTTGAGGGTTTGATTTTTTGCGATTTTTCAGGTTTCGTGTTATTTTTGTTTGTGTTTATTTGTTTGGCGTTAATCCTAGTGTCGGTATAGTTGATTTTTGGTTCTCTATGATGATTTTCTGATTTTTCTTAGCACTTGATTATATGTGTGATTGTGTTTGAGAAGCAGTTTGAGATTGTGCTTGGATATTGAGATACTTGAAATTTATTTATGTGCATGAAAGATTAGCTATGTAACTTTATTAGGATTGCTCGTTCATTCCTATAGCCATGTGAGATTTTGAGTCTTTTGAAATCATGATAAGTCGCATGATTCAGTTTATTCTTGTGAGTGTCGTTCATACATACGTATTCTAGAACTTGGCTTTGTATCTTGCTTGAAGCTATGTGTTTGATTAAACAATAGAAAATGATCTTAGGTCATCTTTGTTGTTTATTAGTCACTAGACATAATTATTATCCTACCTATTGAACTTATTCGTAGTCAATCTTTTTGAGCCTAAAAGCCTTATTTGTTGGAAGCCTACGTGATTAGCCAATTGATCCATTTGTTAGCCTTAAAAAATCCCTACCTAGTAGAGAGTTGAAGGAGTCAAGTTGGTGTCTTGTAATGAAGAATATAAAGGAGAAGTAAGATGGAAGTGATGGAAATTTGTTGAGAAGAATGGTTAAACTATTGCATGAAGGGGATAGTGCCCGAAACTGGTACCCCATGAAAAGGGTAGTGCCTGAAACCGGTATCCTTATTTGAAAAAGAAGAAAGCAAGAGAAAAAGAAAGAGGAAAAAGGAAAAAAATTCAAGTAAAGATGTTGTGTTCAAAAGTAAAGGAGTAATCAAGTTGCGAGAAGCATTGAAGAGCATTGAAGAAGAAAGAAGATATTGAAGCTGTTTATTGAAAAGTTGTAAGTCTTCTTTGATTCTCTACTGGTGATTGAGTCACTTTATCTATATATTCCCTACCTTTACCAAAGAGCCAACATTACAACCTAATGCAAGACCTTTGTGATCCTATTGTTGAAATTATTCCTTTAGTCGAGAGTTAAGATGATTACCAAGCTTATGGTTACGCGTGTATTTGAATTGATTTTGAGTGTAAACACCTTATCCTGAAGTGTATATCTCACACTTGAGTGATGAACGTAAATACTACCCGTGAGAATGGGTGGATGAGCATTCCTAATGAGTAAAATAGTTGATTTGAATTGTATGTTTTTAGATGGATGGTTATCTTGTATCTAAAGTATGATATTTAAATTGTTATATTGTCTTGAATGTTTTCTGCTGTGAAATTTCTTTTCATTTAAGATCAAGAGCAACAAGATAAACCATGTTGGAAGGAGTCCTATATAAAAGAGGCTACATGACACCGCTACTGAAGTGCTTGACTCCTGAAGAAGCTGAATACGTGCTAAGGGAAATTCATGAGGGTATTTGTGGCAATCATACCGGAGGGCGGGCCTTAGCATACAAAGTTATGAGACATGGATATTTTTGGCCGATGTTAAAGAAGGAAGCTATGCAATATGCCAGGGCTTGTAAAAATTGCCAGAGGTTTGCTCCAATAATTCGATCCCCTCCAGAAGAGTTACTATCAATCTTTAGCCCCTGGCCATTCGCTAAATGGGGAGTGGATATCATAGGGCCACTACCAATGGGAAAAGAGGGAGTCAAATTTGCTGTGGTTGCAGTGGATTATTTCACCAAATGGGCAGAAGTAGAATCGTTAGCCACCATTAATGAAGCAAAGATGAAGGATTTTCTGTGGAAAAATATTGTATGTCGTTTTGGGATCCCAAATGCCATAGTGACAGACAATATGAAGCAATTCTACAACGTTAAAATTAGAAAGTTCTGTGAAAATTTAAAGATCAAGAAACTATACTCTACCCCCTACCAACCGCAATCCAATGGACAGGTTGAAGCAGTTAACAAGATCATAAAGCACACTCTTAAAGCCAGGTTGGAAGGGCTTGATGGGAGCTGGCCAGAGATGTTACCCGGGGTGTTATGGGCTTATAGAACCACCTCGAGGAATGCAACGGGAGAAATTCCTTTCTCCATGGCATATGGAGCAGAGACAATTATCCCTGTAGAAATTGGAGAACCAAGCTTCAGAGTTTCCCATTTTTCAGATGAAGGAAATCAGGAGGCTTTAAAGTTAGAATTGGACTTGCTAGAGGAAAAAAAGTTGGCAGCAGATATCCATAATCAGGTGCTAAAAGGAAGATCGGAAAGAGACTACAATTCAAAAGCAAAACTGAGGGAGTTCAAGAAATGAGATCTAGTCATGCGCTACAAATAGCCCCATGAATATTTGGGAAAAAATGGGAAGGTCCTTTCACGATTGCTAGAAGATTGAAAGGTGGAGCATACAGATTGATCAATGAGAAACAGAAGGAGGAGCCACACCCCTGGAATGCGCAACATCTGATGAAATTTTACCAGTAAGTCTAAAGAAAAGAAAGTTATGCAATTTTCATCTTATCTTCAATTAAACTCCATGATGTAAAGAAGAAAAGTACTCATTATGAGCAAGATCATGAGAAATTAGTTCAAATAAAATGTTAGCGTTAAAACATATTTAGGTAGTTAGAAGCACAAGTCAAGTATATGAGGGAAACAAAAGTAAGTTATAAAAACCAGTACTATCAATATTCTTATAAAAAAAAGAGAGAGACCAGAAATTCAAAAGCATAGTGATAGAGAAAAAACAGAAATAAAGTTGTCATGATCCAAGGGCGAATACAATGCCACAAACGTTAAATTTTTTTAATAAAAACAGGTTCAACAAACATAATCCGGGAATCAAGGAAAGCTTAAATCACGAAAGACTTTAAGTTTAGCCTTGGCAGCCTCAGCCCGAGCAATCACTTCCTTTATACGATCAGCTTCAACCTGTAAACGAGCAGTTAGCTCAACATTCTGTGTCTCCAAGAATGATACTCGAGCAGTCAGCCGGGTAACCTAGTCATAGGATGGAGCCGAATCAGGGTTTACCATCTCGGGTTTAAACAATTTTCGACACTCATCAAGTTCTCGGGCCATATTAGCCAGGTTGGACACGATACGCCCAGCTTCAGAACTTAACCCCTGGTCGGGAAGATTGACAGAAGAAATGACATGCTGTTGAGCAGAACCCCGGGGTAACTTAATTTTCTTTCGAGTCTCGTGGTGCTTTCCCTTGGCAACTCTTTTCTTCCGAGCATTTTCAGATTATTCTTCAGAGGATCCACCTGATTGGTACTGTTGGGCGATATCGCGGATAACCGAATGGGTTTCAGAGTGTGTCCTCGCACCAGAGAATCTATGCCTGGGAATAACTCCCACTATATCATCAGAGCCAAATTCCAGATCTTCGGGTGTTTCTTTTCTGGAAGAATCTGATGAAGCCGAGTGTGGTTGCCGAGAAGAAGGACCAGCATCACTATACTTCCTTTTGCGGCCACGAAGTAACCCATAACTCACATCTTCATAAGGAACCAGAGATAGAAACAACTTATCTGCAGAAAGAAAATAGAGAATTTCGGTAAGAGAACTAAATATTAACTCCGAGTACAAGTGATAAATAGAGGATACCTTCAGGAATAGGAACTCCACGACGAGCGAGATTGGCGGTAACTAACATTTCTTCAGACAAAAGGGCGGAGGCTTGGAAAGGAAAAGACATGTTCATGAGCTGGTTATAAGCTTTCTTAAAACTGCAATTGAGACTATCAAAGTTGGGACATTCAGGACCTGCAGAACAGATTATAATATCATAAAGAGTTAGATATACCCTAGCCAACAAAGATCGGGTAAGGAAAAGAAACTCAGGGGAAAAATGAAAAGCTTGCTCGTATTACCAGAAGGTAAATGATGGAATAACAAAGAGGATAATGGAGAACTATCAAAATTAGACGAAGCCCGATAATGACCCTGCAGCCAAAACTAGGAGGATTCCCATTTGCGACCAACAATGTCGTTTCCTCCTATCAATTTTGGCCCCTGGGGCATCAGACAATAATAACCGGCGTGACGAAGAGCAAAAGTAAACAGGAAGTCAATTTCTCAGGGCTCAACAAAATGATGCCCAATCACCCAGAATAAACAGATAACAGCAAGAAGATTAACCCAAGAAGCGGAAAGAATTTAAACAGGAGTTATCCCCCAGTGCAGACACAAACGCATAATAAAAGAAGCCAAAGGTAATCGAAGCCCGGCAGTGAACAACACTTCATTAAAAGGAATGACACCAGCAGGGGGGATATTAATTCTAGCATCAGAACCAAGGGCAAGAAACTGAACACGATTATATTCGTGAACGTTATGAAGGAGATCCACGTCAGCCTGAGTAACTTCACTGGGTCAAGAATAGGCGTCTTTAGTTGTAGGAGAGCCTTGGGGAAGACGAACGGATGAAATAGTACTAGGCTCAGGGGCTTGCCTAGGGCGAGGAGTGACAGGCACATGAGAAGTCGAACCACCACCATAAACATGGACACTACCACGGCCGTGACTGAGTCAATGCCCACGAGAGGCACCGTGACAGTTAGAGCACCGTAAAGCACGAATGAAAGATTCATCGGGGCTGGAATCAGATGAATGCAGACACAGTGAACTCTTGTGAGGCATCAAAATTACTACGTGCCATTGGAGAAAATAGCAGAAAAAAAACAAGAGAATAGGGTAAGCAGAATAGAAGAAGAAAGAGAGAAGAAGGAAAACGAAAAAGGGAATTGAAATATATTATTTGCACGAGAAGTTGAAAGGATGGGTACGAAACCCTAGGCAAACAGTTGGGCTGATGACAGGGAGATTCAAATTTTAAAATTTGAATTGTTAAAACGTGGGATCGTGTGACCCATTAAAAAAAGGGAATAGGGAGGTGTAGAACCTAGAAAATATCGAGAATATTTTCTATTAATATTCGAAACAGCTGACAGAATACAGGGAAAGGATAATAAAATTCAAAGTACATCAAGATTCGGCTGCGTTATCTGATGGCTTGGAGGGGATATCTTCTGATAATTCAAGGAGGTAATTTGTATTTGTCTCAACTGGAACTGAAATGACCAGATGATCCATTTGTGAAGAAGGGAAAGGATCTCTCCCGGGGAGCTCGGCATTGGTCGCTTCTTCTTGAACCTCGGAAAAGAAAGCCTTATCGGGCAATAAAGACACTTCTGGAGAAACCGCAACACCAGAAGCATTCTCTGCTAGAAATCTAAAGGAAATGAAGTTCTCTGACTGAGCATCTTTTTCAAGAGGATGCTCAGTAATGAAGTCCGAATAAGCGCCAAGGACGCCGAAATCAAGGTCTCATTTCAAACTAGCCCCGGGAGGCATGGGCACCTCAGTCAGACTTTCTTTCAACTCTAAACAGATGATTTTCAAGTCCTCAGAAGTTAGCTTCTCAGCTAATTTTTCAACCACATCTATATAAGCAGAACAGAAACAAAAGATGCGGGCAACATGCAAGTCTTGTTCACGGACTTGAGTCAGGGATTTAAAAACGGTCATATACTCAGTGTGCTAAAATGTACGAGCCTCGACTGCAATCTGCACTTGATCAGATAGTTTTTCTTTCGGTGGACACACTTATACGCAAAGCTTGGAATTCTTCCTCTAAGCGAGAAAGATTTTCCTGACAATGGTCATGTTTTCTTGAAAGATTTTTCAGAACGATGGCGAATTTCTTTTTTAGATTCAAACTGATTGTGGAAATTATCTCGAGCTTTCAACAATTCTGATTTCTCCCGCTCAATCGAGAAAAGCTTCGCCTTTAGGTCTTCTAACTCCTAAGAGTAAGCTTCATAATTCCGGGACAGTTTCTCTATATCCTCGGAGAGGTTGACTATAAAACTGGAGGCTTGACCAAGATGACCCACAACACACATCGACTTAGCTTGGGGGCTTATTTGAGTGATAACAACTGTATTTTTCTATGTCCACGACTGGGAGGGATAGTTCATGGCGCTTTTCAAATAGTTTGGTAAACTGGCAGGGATTTTGGTATCCACTGATTGGAAATAGGTGGCTCCCGCGCCATCCAGAGAAATAGTGGATTTGGAGAAGGCCGCATTCCTTTTAGGATCCACAGGATAAAAGGGAGTGGATTGACACTCGAATGAAGCAACTCCAGATGGTGATTTGGAGGAACCCTCTAGAGGTTTGATAGAAACTTTCCGAGAGCCTCATTTGACAGATTTACCTTTGGATCGGGAGGAAGTAGCTTTCACAGGAGCCAAGACATCACTCCCTAAATTAGGAAGAGGATCTTCGGGGATTTCAATCAAGCCAGGAGTGTTGGAGGACATAGGCTTATCGGAGACAAAGTCAGAGGGAGAAATGTTGAGAGTGAAATTTCACGTGATTTAGGTCTCACATTACACCATTTTTGATAGAATGTGGCCATGATTTTGGGTAGAATTGAGTGATTTTCATATCTTGCATAATTAAGATGCTACTAAGGTGTTTTGTTGAGTTTTGAAGGGTAAAACAGGATCAAAAGTTAAAAGTTGGAATGAAGAGTGAAAGTGTGAAGGAATGGTGAAAAAGATACGTCCACTTGAATAATTTTTCTGTGTTCGTATAGAAGTCCAAATTGACCATGTGATATATTTTTGGAAAGCCACGGAAGAGAGGATCGTTTTGGCGTAAAAATCACTCAAATTGGAGTCCGTATGAGGAAGTTATGTTTGAAACGGTGAGACTGCGCAGCTGCCAACGGGAATTTCCGAAAATTTCCGAAAATTAGCCAATTTTAGCTATTTCTTAGAGCACAATTCTTTCCTTATCTCATTCCCTTTCTTTGAGCACAATTCTTTCCTTATCTCATTCCCTTCTCACACCTATATATATCTCACATCATTATTCATAAGAGACACCACCCTCCACAAGGGGATTACCCCCTACCATCCATCATCTACCATCATCCATATCCATCCCATCATCCATCCACATCAAAGGGGATTCAAAGGCTATTCAAGAGGAAGATCAGTCAATCGGAGAGACGGAGAAGGAATCTGAGACAACTCCAACACTAGGGTTTTTCTATTCCTTTCTTTAATTTTCTTTTGTCTTGATTTGTGGTATGAATTGCATAGCCATGAGTGTTGCTTGTAACCTCATAGGCTAATTTCTTATACAGTTTTAAGGTTTGATGGATTGATTTGATTGATTTGGGGATTTAGACCAAAGATTGGGATTTTATGTAGTTGGACTTTTGATTTTACTTATTTTACTAAGACATGTTAATCTGCTTCGTAACGTCTTCATAATATATTCATGACATCCGCTATAATGCTTGGATTATTGTGTTAGCTTGTGTGCGTTCATGATTGGTATTGTCTATCTGTTAGGGATTAGAGTAGCTCCGCTATAAGCACTTTAATTTCATGAACTGGTTAATCAAATACTTGATTAGTTTAGTGGAACAATGCAATTAGACAATCAAGTAGGAAGTGAATAGAACCTTGTAGTAATTCCAGAAAATATCTTGTTAGTCGGGCTTACCATCCGGAGGTATTGTTGCTTGCTTTGATTAGTATCTAGGAATAAGGCTTGGTAATATTTGCGCACCTTAGGATTTAAACTAGATTATACTGTTAGCTTTGAATCGGATCATATTCGGTGGGATAACAGGGATATGTGGTGTATTTTCAGTAAAACTGCATGAATGAACAATCGTAAGTCTAATAACCCAAATTAATTGGTCAATACCTGATACCTTAGAACTGTTCGTCATCTCTTGGTTAGAACTTGCTTTTATTTTTATTGCTTTTAATAATTCAGCAATTTATTATTTGCGTATTTTAGTTAATTAATTCACTTCAAATCACTTGGAAATTTGGTTACATAATTCTGATTAATTAGTAATTCATAGTAAAATAAATAATTAGCTGTCTCAGTGGGATCGATAATTTAACTTGGGAACTTGCTGCTACAATTGATATCCTTACACTTGAGGATTAAATTATAGTGCGCAATAAAAGCCTATCAAGTTTTTGGCGCCGTTGCCGGGGACGGCTTAATTATTTATTTTTCTTTTATTGCTAGTTTAATTAGGACTTTTTATTGCTTTTTTTTATTTTTCTTATTTGGATATATTCTGACTATAAATTATCTTTGAGGTACTGAGATGGACAAAATATTGAAAAGATATGGAAATCAGAATGTTATAGATCCTTCTCCATGCATAGACAAAATATTGAAACGCTATGAAAATTATAATGCTATGGTTCCTTCTCCATATTACATGGATGAGAAGAATTATGGTTATGATTCTTTAGTGAATCAAAGTCATTCTCAGTACTACAGTCAAGTCAGATATGAAGATAAATGGTCTTGTGCTTACAATAAAAATTTATATCAACCTTATCAAGAGAACACTTATTCTGGATCGATCGGAGTTTCCCAAGAATTACAAGACGCGTTTGATACTTCCATCAAGAAGCATGAAGAAAACATGGGAATATTGGAAGCTCTAGAAAGAAAGATGAAAGTTCAATCGCAAGAGAGGGAAGTTGCATCGCAGGAGTTTGATCAAAGAACGAGAGACATAAACAATCTTCTTGCGAACATCACTTCAAGTTTAAATTCTCAAGGTCAACAAGAGGAAAGAATGGATGAAGAGGAGTTTGAGGAAGATATTGTTGTTCCATTGTGCCCTGGAATGCAATTTGAAGGTCCTATGCTGTCGTTTGAGGAAATAGAACTCGAAGAGGAGTCCACTCGATTAAGTCAAGTGGTTCCACTTGAATTGAGCTATCAACTGGAGTCAATTGTTGAGGAAGAAAAGAATGAAGAAGCGCAAAGCCATGAAGCAACCGAAAAGAACTTGAAGAATGAAATGAGCATTTCTAAACCTTTAAACTCTTTAAGTTGCATTGAATTTGATGATATTGTTTCTATTGACTTTGTTTTACCTAATGATTCCTCACATATTTTTAGGGATAAAAAGAAGTTAGAAGAGAGGTTGGGAATTTTCGTCGGAAGAAGGAATAAGTGGTGGAGTAGAATGAAGAGGTTGATGAAATTTGATCTTAACATGGTTGGCAAGGTCAAGATAAATTTTAAGATTGCCAACGAGGCCATCCCTTGCCATAAGTATTGGATTGATGAAGAAGCACAACGATTAGAATACGATGGAAAGGATGAAAGATATCCATGGCCATTCCGATGAGCTTGAGGTATTACGTCGTGACTCTCCGACGTTAAACATGAGCGCCTGTTGGGGGCTGTCCCTCCCGGTTTAATTGCTTTTCTATGTCTGTGTTGGTGTAATAATTTTATTAGGTATTGCTCGACTACGGTATATACTTCTTTGCAAACTTAGTTACTCACTTTGTTTGATCTAAGTTTGGGGGGAGGTTACGTACATACCTTGTCTTGTAGTACCAAGTAAAATTTTTGCATTGTGTTGTTGCTTGGAGGGTCGATTTTTTGTGGATTTTTAATATTTTCAATTTATTTGATGATGTTGAGGGTTCGATTTTTTGCGATTTTCCAGGTTTCGTGTTGTTTTTGTTTGTGTTTATTTGTTTTGTGTTAATCCTAGTGTTGGTATAGTTGATTTTTGGTTCTCTATGATGATTTTCTGATTTTTCTTGGCACTTGATGGTATTTTTGTGTGATTGTGTTTGAGAAGCAGTTTGAGATTGTGCTTGGATATTGAGATACTTGAAATTTATTTATGTGCATGAAAGATTAGCTATGTAACTTTATTAGGATTGCTCGTTCATTCCTATAGCCATGTGAGATTTTGAGCCTTTTGAAATCATGACTAATTGCATGATTCAGTTTATTCTTGTGAGTATCGTTCATGCACACGTATTCTAGAACTTGGCTTTATATCTTGCTTGAAGCTACATGTTTAATTAAATAATAGGAAATGATCTTAGGTCATCTTTGTTATTTATTAGTCACTAGCCAAATTATTATCCTACCTATTGAAATTATCCGTAGTTAACCCTTTTGAGCCTAAAAGCCTTATTTTTGTGGAAGCCTACGTGATTAGCCAATTGATCCCCTTGTTAGCTTTAAAAAAAAACCTACCTAGTAGAGAGTTGAAGTAGTCAATTTGGTGTCTTGTGAAGAAACATAAAAGGAGAATAAGTTGGAAGTGATGAAAATTGTTGAAAAGAGTGGTTAAATTGTTGCATAAAGGGGTAGTGCCCGAAACTGGTACCCCATGAAAAGGGTAGTGCCTGAAACTGGTACCCTTATTTGAAAAAAAAAAGAAAAGAAAAGAGGGAAGAAAAAAAAAATTTCAAGTAAGGATGTGGTGTTCAAAAGTGAAGGATGAATCAAATTGCAAGAAGCATTGAAGAGCGCTGAAGAAGAAAGAAGAAAGTAAAGCTATTTGTTGAAAAGCTGTAAGTCTTCTTTGATTCTCTACTAGTGATTGAGTCACGATATCCATATATTTCTTACCTTTACCAAAGAGCCAACATTACAACCTAATGCAAGACCTTTGTGATCCTATTGTTGAAATTATTCATTTAGTCGAGAGTTGAGATGATTGCCAAGCTTATGGTTACGCGTGTGTTTGAATTGACTTTGAGTGTAAACACCTTACCCTGAAGTGTATATCTCACACTTGAGCAATGAGCGTAAATACTACCCGTGAGAATGGGTGGATGAGCATTCCGAAAAAGTGAAGTAGTTGATTTGAATTGTATGTTCTTAGATGGATGGTTATCTTAGTATTTGAAGTATCATTTTTGAATTGTTAAATTTTCTTGGATGTGAAGCCGTGAAATTTTCTCTCAATTACGCTATTGGTTTTCTATGATGTTGCCTCGGGACGAGCAACAGGTAAGTTTGGGGGTTTGTTGAGAGTGAAATTTCACGTGATTTAGGTCTCACATTACACCATTTTTGATAGAATGTGGCCATGATTTTGGGTAGAATTGAGTGATTTTCATATCTTGCATAATTAAGATGCTACTAAGGTGTTTTGTTGAGTTTTGAAGGGTAAAACAGGATCAAAAGTTAAAAGTTGGAATGAAGAGTGAAAGTGTGAAGGAATGGTGAAAAAGATACGTCCACTTGAATAATTTTTCTGTGTTCGTATAGAAGTCCAAATTGACCATGTGATATATTTTTGGAAAGCCACGGAAGAGAGGATCGTTTTGGCGCAAAAATCACTCAAATTGGAGTCCGTATGAGGAAGTTATGTTTGAAACGGTGAGACTGCGCAGCTGCCAACGGGAATTTCCGAAAATTTCCGAAAATTAGCCAATTTTAGCTATTTCTTATAGCACAATTCTTTCCTTATCTCATTCCCTTTCTTTGAGCACAATTCTTTCCTTATCTCATTCCCTTCTCACACCTATATATATCTCACATCATTATTCATAAGAGACACCACCCTCCA
Source organism: Pogostemon cablin (assembly GCA_023678885.1). NCBI lineage: Eukaryota > Viridiplantae > Streptophyta > Magnoliopsida > Lamiales > Lamiaceae > Pogostemon > Pogostemon cablin. Next base: position 44,191,428 of record CM042951.1, read on the forward strand.
CAAGGGGATTACCCCCTACCATCCATCATCTACCATCATCCATATCCATCCCATCATCCATCCACATCAAAGGGGATTCAAAGGCTATTCAAGAGGAAGATCAGTCAATCGGAGAGACGGAGAAGGAATCTGAGACAACTCCAACACTAGGGTTTTTCTATTCCTTTCTTTAATTTTCTTTTGTCTTGATTTGTGGTATGAATTGCATAGCCATGAGTGTTGCTTGTAACCTCATAGGCTAATTTCTTATACAGTTTTAAGGTTTGATGGATTGATTTGATTGATTTGGGGATTTAGACCAAAGATTGGGATTTTATGTAGTTGGACTTTTGATTTTACTTATTTTACTAAGACATGTTAATCTGCTTCGTAACGTCTTCATAATATATTCATGACATCCGCTATAATGCTTGGATTATTGTGTTAGCTTGTGTGCGTTCATGATTGGTATTGTCTATCTGTTAGGGATTAGAGTAGCTCCGCTATAAGCACTTTAATTTCATGAACTGGTTAATCAAATACTTGATTAGTTTAGTGGAACAATGCAATTAGACAATCAAGTAGGAAGTGAATAGAACCTTGTAGTAATTCCAGAAAATATCTTGTTAGTCGGGCTTACCATCCGGAGGTATTGTTGCTTGCTTTGATTAGTATCTAGGAATAAGGCTTGGTAATATTCACGCACCTTAGGATTTAAACTAGATTATACTGTTAGCTTTGAATCGGATCATATCCGGTGGAAAAATAGGATTATGCGGTGTATTTTCATTGAAACTGCATGAATGAACAATTAGAGGTCTAGAACCCCGAATTAATTGGTCTATACCTGATACCTTATAACTGTTGACTTTCTCTTGAATTAATCTTAAATCTTTCTTCTGTGATTTATTTTATTAGTTATTTAATTTTCTGTTATTTAGATAATAATTAAATTCACAACTCCTGGATATCGGTTACTTGATTCTGATTAATTTAGTAATTTTAGGAAATAAATAATTAGCTGTCCTTTTGGGTTCGATAATTTAACTTGGGTGCTTACTGCTACAATTGATATCCTTACACTTGAGGATTAAATTATAGTGCGCAGAAAAAGCCTATCAAGAAACCCGGGGCTTCTTTAAGGTCGAGGTATCTTCAGGAGGACTGAGTATAGGCCTATTTGAAATAGAAAGGGCTGAGGATGATGCCAGACGTTCACTGGCCGGAACTAAATGAGAATGTTTCCCTATAAACAACAACAAGAGAGAAAAATAAGATTATCATACAAACATAAAAAGAGTAAAGTACGTAAAGGAAATGAATTAAGAGCCTAACCAGTGTTAGAGGCCATGGGAGAAGTCTCAGGGGATAGCTGATAGAGCTGAAGATTATGGCCGGTCAGGAGATGATTCAAATGACGTTGGGCAGGTGGTAGCGAGGAAATAATCTCTAAATGAGTCTTGAAACTGCGAGAGAGACGATCCAATGAAGGAAGGACAGAAGCTGTGAACAGAAAACGTCAAGAAAAACATTAGATATTGGAGATATAACGATTATGCCTCAAGGAAAAGACCAAAAACTACACTCACAAGGAGGAGAATCCTGAAAATAATTAGGAAGGACGTCTTTCTGGGAAGCCGAAGAACTGTTATCTAAGCAAATAGGGGTATCCTCGCCCCAAGGACCAGAAACCCAGAACCACTTGTTCTTCCAGCCCTTATTAGAGCTGGGGATACCGGTTATAAGGACAGGACGACTACGAGAAAATAAATAGTAATATCCCCGAGCGTTATTCTCGGCAGTAAGAGAATAGAGGTATTCGACTTTAGAGGGGAAAAAAGAATACCCAGATTGGCGAAATAAAATAAGCAAGCAATATAGAATGGACCATCCGTTAGGAGCAAGCTGGGCTGGAGAAATTCTCCAGTAAAGAAGGAAGCGAGAAATAACAGCATGAAGAGGAAAACGTACACCATTATGTAACATCAGTTCATATGCGCCGACATAACCTCGTGGAGGCCAACACATACGACCTTGCGGATTAGGTCTATGGAGAGTAATTGAGGGTGGACAGTATAGTTTCAGAACATCCAATTTCTTCAGAGAAATTGTCGAATGGCAAATATTAACCCCGAAATCTGACCCATCCGCACAAGTGGTCATGTCAACATTGGAAGATACATCAATGGGTGTCTCGTCTTTGCTAAGAGATAAATTAGAGGAGGTGTTTGGGAAAAGAGCCCCAGATCCAGAGGGCGAAAGAGAAGGAGTGTAATCGCTATCGAGATCCATAAATGAAAGAGAAAATTGAGTACCTGGAAGTGAAGACTAAAAGGTCGCAGTTGGTCCACGCGAAGAAGAGAAGAGCAGATGAAAATCCTAGGAATACGAAGTGGAGGAACAGAGCGATAGAGTCGGAAAGAGAAGGATGAGCAGTCAGATTGGAGTTGGGCCATTTGTAAAGTCCAGCATAAAGAAAAATATTGAAAGAAAAAATAGCACATTTGACTAAAGTTTCAACCTCGAAAAACGTTGTTACACATCATTTTTCGAGATTGAGGGGCTAGTGTTATGGGATAAATGCTCGGCCCAGTTGATGATGTTTAAGCGGCCCAATAAAGAGAGTAGGAAGTCAATGAAAGCCCAAGTTTATCCCGATTATCCTTGGGGATAATGAAGGTAGCAAACCCGGGAATAATTACTGGATAACCTCGAAAAATAACCCCAGACATCCGAGTTTTCTTTGGATGATGGCGAGAGAAAGACAGAGACAGCAACAAAGATATGATATAGTGGTCCCCAATTGTTTGTTAGAAAAATATCCCACATTAACCAATGAGGAATGAAAGCATCAGGAAGACACCAAATCTGTTATAGGATGATTCTAGAATAGGACACTTGTCGATCGTTGATTAGGAGGAATGATCTAGAATAAAAAGGGGAATGAACTCCCATATAGGGGGAGAGAGAAAAATGATGTAACGGGACAATCTATGAACAATATCAGAATGAAAGATACCCCAATGAGCTAAAAAAAACTTTACTTTTTCTTTAATCTATTTTCTTCTTCGATCGATCATCTGAGGTTGGGTTACGTTGGAGTCTCTGTGACGAAAACTGACCACAACACATATTTATAAAAATAGCTGCCTAAATAAATATTTAAAAACTAATATCAATTCATCATATATATCTGATAAATTCATTTTAATATAGTTTATAATTTCTTTTTTCAGTTACTTTAATCAATCTTTTTTCTCAAAAAAGTATACTACATCTTTTAATTTTGATATGGAATTTATACAATAGGAAAGAATACTTTAGGGTCAAGACTTTCTTGGAGCCGGTCAACGCCATACATCATGACGTCGTCGTATCACTAAAACCTTCCGTCACACACCTCCAAACGACGCAGTATAAACCACTAAACAAAATTCAATAACAAAAAGATCGCTCCGCACCCCACAAGCGCAGAAACAAACCCTCTTCCTAAAGCGACAGCTTTCTCTCTCTGCCCATCTTCTCAATCGCCGGCGGAATTCGCCGGAAAATTTCCCCCGGATTCACTTCCGAATAGTAGTAAAATTCGAAGGCGTTTATTATTAACCAATTATTTTCATGTCTATACAGATTAAAAGTGCGACTATATAGTCTTATTATTATGGAGGAAGATTATTATATGAGTGGCAACAGCGAAGACGAAGAGAATTACTACTCGTCTGATAGAGAGGTGGAATCACTTGATGGTCTTGAAAACAAGGATTCCGATTCTCAATGCGTCTCATCAAAACCCCCTTCTTGCAAGGTACATCCACTATGGTTTATTTCCCCTTTCTTTGTGTCAATAAAAAACCATCGTTTATTTCCCTTTTTATTTTTAACAATATTTCAATAATCCGAACAGTTCTGATGGATTGATTTTTTTTTTTTTAAAGAAATTTGTGGACTTAAGCTGTAGTTTATGCATATAGTACATTGATGTTATTTTATGGGTCTGATGGTTAAAACACGAATTTTGCGCATTGTGAATGTGACTGGATATAATTATATATAATAATTTTTTGTATATCGGGTCAGTGGGTTATATATGCATGAAATTTGAGGTCTCACTCTTTGTGGAAGCAGTTATCCAATGTACTCTGGAATTTTATTCTGTGATTGTTTCATCACATTTTTTTACAACATTTGATAATTGTAAAGAAAGATGTAAGCTGAGTTTCTTGGAGCATTTGTTTTTGTGACCAGTTATGTCTCTGCTCATTTTTTTGATGTGTTAACAATTCCAAATTTTATAATCATGTGGCCCTTTGCCGTTTAGGAATGCATACAGGTCACTTCTGTCTCTGGGTTTATTTGGAGTATTTGGCTTTGTTAATTTTTTGGCCTGGTTATATGGTTTTTTGGATGTTTATGTTTGGAAAGGTTTAGTTTTGGTTTTTGAAAAGGTTGTCTCCTATTTTTTGGGGGTAGACTTCCTAAATGTTGGTAAATTCTTGTCTCTTCTGCTGTACAGCAAACTTGTGGAAGTTGAACGTTCTCAAGTGTTTTTTTAAACTTATTGTGACTAAATTTGCTATTGTTCACCATCCTTCGCCATAGATGTTGATTTTAATCTTTGTGTTGTATCTGTTTCAGGTAATTACGAAAGAGTCTCTGTTGGCTGCACAGGTAAAAATGAGCAAGCAAGGGTTTATATACTTTGATTAATATGCTAACTGCACTGTTTGGTGATTTCTTTATTCTATGAAATATCCAATTATTATGAACTTAAAATGGTCTGTACTTCCATGTTTTCTGTTCTGAAATTGGAGTGTAACATTTAATGTTTTTCATGCAGAGAGAAGATTTGCGGAGAGTAATGGACTTGTTATCAGTTAGGGAACACCATGCCAGAACTCTACTCATTCATTACCGGTGGGATGTTGAGAAGTTGATTGCACTTTATGTTGAGAAGGGGAAATATTGCATTTTTGCTGAAGCAGGGGTTACTGTAGCTGAATTTATTGACCTTGATCCACAGGATCATACCTCTACTGTAATGTGTAACATATGCATCGATGACGTGCCTGCGAAAGATGTGACCCTAATGGACTGTGGCCATTGTTTTTGTAACAACTGTAAGTGACTGTTTCCTTCATGTGGAACATGATCAAACCTTGCAATATGTTAATCTAGCTAACTAAAGCTAGTTTCTTTTCGCTTGTTTATCATTAAACCCTGGGCTGTTTACTCGTTGGGTCTTATATACCCTGTCATTTTTTATTTACCATCCAGCAATTTTACTATTTTTTGGAATAATAAATTACTGCACTAAATAAATTCTTTCATATTTTGGTTTTTTTAGGTTGGACCGAGCATTTCATTGTCAAAATCAATGAGGGGCAAAGCAAGCGGATTAGGTGTATGGCTCATAAGTGCAATGCCATTTGTGATGAAGCTATTGTTAGAAAACTAGTCCGTGCTAGACACCCTGATGGACCTGATATAGCAGAGAAGTTTGACAGGTTTCTTCTTGAGTCGTACATTGAAGACAACAAAAAGGTCAAATGGTGTCCCAGTATACCACATTGTGGAAACGCAATAAGAGTAGAAAATGATGAATTTTGTGAGGTTGAATGTTCTTGTGGTTCACAATTCTGTTTCAATTGCGTATCAGAGGCACATTCCCCCTGTTCATGTTTGATGTGGAAGCTGTGGACCAAAAAATGCCAGGATGAATCCGAAACAGTAAACTGGATTACTGTGCATACTAAACCTTGCCCCAAGTGTCACAAACCTGTTGAGAAGAATGGTGGTTGCAATTTAGTTAGTTGCATATGTGGGCAGCCTTTTTGGTGAGCATGCTCTTTTGTGCCACTTTCTATTTTCTCTGAATTAGAGCACCTGATCTTGATTATTTTCCAGTGTAATGATACCATTACTCATATGCTAATGTCCTTTGCTGATTGTTCTGCATCATTCTTTTAAAAGATGTGTCTGTTGCAATGTTTTTTTTTTTTTCTTACTAATCTTATTTCCTGCTGTAGTTGGCTGTGTGGTGGAGGCACTGGTCGAGACCATACATGGTCCCACATTACAAATCATAGTTGTGGCCGATATAAAGAAGATGTAGAGAAGAAGGCCGAGCGAGCAAAGCGTGACTTGTATAGGTACATGCATTATCATAATCGTTACAAAGCTCACACAGATTCCTTTAATCAGGAAGCTCGTCTGAGGGACATTTTAAAGGAAAAGGTATCAAATTTGGAAGCAAAGGATTCTAAATTAAGAGATTTTAGTTGGGTTACTAATGGGTTCCACAGACTCTTCAGATCAAGACAAGTTCTTTTATACTCATATCCATTTGCTTTCTACATGTTTGGAGAAGAGTTATTTAAGGATGAATTGACAGAAAAAGAAAGTGAAATAAAACAGCATTTATTTGAGGACCAGCAGCAGCAACTAGAGTCGAATGTGGAGAAGCTGTCAAAATTTCTTGAGGAGCCATTTGATGAGTATACTGAGGATCAAATCATGCAAATAAGGATGCATGTAATTAATCTTTCTGCGGTCACTGATAGCCTCTGCAAAGGAATGTGTGTGAAGATCTATGACTAGTCATTTTTTACTGTCAAAATTAACGCTTATAACATTCTTACTTTTGCAGGTACGAGTGCATTGAAAATGATTTATTGGGTTCACTTCAATTTTCTATTCACAGTATTGCGCCGTATGTGTCAAAAGGCATTGAGAAGGCTGAGGAGCTGACTGTTGGATGGAGTGCCCAAGCAAGCAGCAATAATAGATGTCAGAAGCGGACTAATGGTGAGTGGTTTGCCTAAACATGGCTTTTATTATGTTGTGAAGACCTAAGATGTGATAACTGATTTAAAGTGATTTATGGCATCGTGTGTTGCTTTCAGATTTTTCATGCATATTTTTATTGTTGCATTGATGAAATTAATGTGATTGCATTCATATTATTTTGCATATCATTATATGACAATTGCTATGTTTGTTTACTTGTTGGATGGAGGTGTGGATGCAATTTACAGAATGGGTCCAGAATTGGGTTTAAAACATTGAATTGCATCCATAGAAAGACATAATGAGTTTTTCTGATTATTTTCTTAAAATTAAGAGCATCCCTTCTTTAGAAGCAATTTAAGAAAGATTTTTATGTTTATGTTAGACATGAGAGATGTCCACATGAATCCAATTATTGAATAGTGCCTCTGTTTATAACATAATGGGACTACTGGTGTTTAAAATACAGTTGGAAATTTTATCATCCCACCTCCAAGATATGAGACTATGACTTTTTCTTTTTTTTTTTTGTTGTTAAATTGCGCTTATTCAAGTTATTAGTTTTCAGATCAGATTCCCCATGCGCCATTCCTGTTTTCTTGTTTGATTTTTCGTATTAAGCAATTTGCTTTTCAAAAATTTATTTTGGAAATGGCTAATTTAATTCTTTCTAAATTCTGGATTGAATCTGGTAATTTATTATGGTCTCAAATATGTAGTGGTTGCTAAGTGGAAAAACTGGTTGATTTCATTAAAGATCATGCAGTTCTCAGATTTATTAGTAAATGCATTAATTATAGTATTTGGACATAATTACAAAAACTATCTCTGGGGTTATGGCCCAGTGACGGAAAATTCACAAATCCACCTAATGGATGGTTGTTTTCTTCACAAATCCACCTAATGGATGGTTTTGGTCTTAATTACGTAATCATTCCAAATGGCATCATAAACATAATATTATGGGTTTTGATGAGCTTTACGTGAATGAACCTGTGTTTTGACCCTTGTTGTCCATGTTGCACAATATAATTAGATCAACCATCTGCATCTGGGACTTTGGATGAAAGTCTGCAGTATTCACGGAAGCGACCGAGGAATGGAAGTTTTGCAGATGCACTATTTGATCTCAACCTGCCTGCAGACGCTCACCAAGCGAGTTCTTAATGCTTTCTCATTTTTGTTCGGGTACCTAACAAAGCAATGCAACTCACCTGGATGAGTCAGTGGGAGGGAGATACAATAATCTTCATTGCCAGTTCTTTATCTTTGTTCGACTCCTATCTTACTGATTGTAGGAGAAGATTAGGTCCAGTATATATAGTGTTTTTGTTTGGCCTTGTTACTTTGGGTGAATAATTAATTGTTCATATTTCTCCATTTGTAATATGATATGGCATGTATAAAATGGAAAGAGGGGCATTGAATATTTTGGTACATAATATGATACATAGGATTCCTCCCCAAAGACGCCATCTGATCTGAGACTAGGTTTAGACTTCATTTCCCCCATATTCTTATTTTTGTTATTATGTGGCAGAGTGGCAGTGTAGGGCTGATTGCACAAAAGCCAACTAATGCGTGTGATCAAAGAGGAGAGGAGAGAAAGAGCATGGAGAATTGCGTGTATAGAGGTGAAACAGCCCTAATTAGTATTTACCTATTGGGATGTGATTTTTGTGTCGCAAATTCCATTTAGATTAGGGCTAGTTTTCAATATATTTTAATAGCTTTTTTCTTTACCAATGGTTAGCTGAACAATCGCTTTTAGGGTATTTTTGTTGAAACAGAATTAATGAACAAAGTGAGAACTAATTTTGTTGAAGCGAAATTATTATTGAATACCATGAAATGTAAATTCAATAACTGGCCAAATCATGCACTAAGGTTTGAAGGGTTACATAACACTCGCTCAATCAAGGCGATAACTGATCATAGGGCTATCAGACGGTCAAACTCCATGGTGATCTTCAATATCAATGGTGGAGGGCAATCCAACTGGTGGTTCGGATCCAATCACACAAATGCCAAGATCCCAATCGAACTGAGCACATCTCGATTGTTGGTTCTCCGCAGAACCACTCCCCTCAATACTGTACGGCTGGTGATGATGCATAAGCGGAAACGGCGATGAGATTCCATGGATCATGATCCTGCTATTGTGCAGCAGATCGATCGTGCTAATCTTCACGTAATTGATCCTCATCAGAGCCAACGGTCCTCCGCCTCCTGCGGTGGTCACCACCAAGTTGTTTCCAACGTCCATAGTAGGCAATGATGTCGTCGGAGGTAAGCTCACGAGCTCCGCAGCCGTCAGTCGCCGGTTCGGTACCACGTGGAACCTGAAAGCAGATAGATAAGCGAATCCTCCACCAGAGAAGATAGCGGCATCGTCGAGCGCGAAAATCGTCATGGATTTCAACTCCGATAACTCGGTGTACTTCACACGCATCGCGAGGGAGACGACACTGAATCCGGTAGTGCGGAGCCGAATGATTGCGTCCTTCAACATCAGGCGCATGATAGAGTGCGACTGCGGCAGTGACGACATGGAGGAGAGCGCCGGCGAAGGGAATGAAAGCGACGTCATGCGCTCGACATTGCAGGATAGCGGAGAGAGGTGCGCGACGAAGCCTTGGAGACCGTGGATGACGACGAGGCCATTGTTGAAGACGTCAGGGCTCGTAATCTCGACGCCGTTGACGAATACCTTGTCCTTGCCGTTGCTAGTGATAGTAAGGCAGCGGTTGGGGGCGACTGTTTCGATTTTGGTACCAAATGTGAGGGATAGAAGGAAGTTGAGAGGGTAAAGGCCGGGAATAGAGAGCTCTTGAAGGAGTTGAGAGAGAGAGCAGGAAGGACATGTGAGGAGTGAGGCGTCGGAGGGGGCGAAGATGGTGAGCGGAGTGGTGGCGGAGAGATTGGCGGAGACAGTTGCGGTGGAGAGCTCCTGGAAGCCGAGAGTGGAGAGAATTGTTGCGAAGAGAGCTGGTGGGTAGGTGTGAGTCGGCGCCGGAAACGCGGCGGAGGAAGGAGAGATGGATGGTGCGGCGACGGTGGCAGTTACGGCGGAGATGAGGAGTGAAATGAGGAGTATGTGGGGGAGGAATCGAGGAGTGATAGCCATTGAAGTAAAATTGTTGTTGAATAATGTGAATGACAGTATTGCGGTTGAGAGAGGCATACATATAGCAGAACAAGGGCGGGAAAGGGAACAATAGTTTGTTAGGGGAAGATTCTCAATGGAATAATATGATTGGCTGAGCCTGATACGTCGTCGTTGATTCTGAGCTTTTAATTCGAGTCTCCACTCCCTTCCCTTAATGCTAAATCTCCACTTGCCTCTCGCTCTCTACCTGAGATGAGACTGGAGATTTGAGACGTGGACTATTTAAGATATTCTACACTTACTATGATCTACATTTATGAAAATAATCATATAATATTGATCCCATTTGAATTTGAATAAAAGGTCAAAAAGTGGGTCTACTTTGCCGATTATTTTACTCCTCCAATCCGAAGAAGTTGACGCATTTTTTTTGGCACGAAGATCAATGAATATAATAATTTAATGTAAAATAAAGTGAGAGAAAAAATATTTAATATGTTGTGTGCCGTTGTATTAAATGTGGTATGTAGACCCCATGAGAATAAAATACTCCTTCCGTCCAAAGAATACATTTGCGTATTCTTGGGCACGAAATTTAAGAAAAGTAACTTTTTGGTGGTGTGATGTAAGAAAGAGAAGGGGTATTTTGGGTAATTGAGTAGAATAAAGTGTATGATATTGTTGACTTTAACTAAATTGTGTGTAAAAAGAAAGTGACATTTTTGTAATATTGTAGTATTGTAAGGTTATTGATATTGTATATTGTTTTCATTTTTAGGAGGCGAATGTATTCTTGGGACGGACCGAAATGAAAAGGGCAAATGTATTCTTGGGACGAAGGGAGTAATTGGTTTTGTGTGGGTCCCATGTATTAAAAAAGGAAATGTGTCAACTTTAATGGAACAAACAAAAAAATAAAGTGTATCAACTTTTATGGGACAGGGAGAGGGAGTACTTGATATTGGACATTAAAATATACAGCACTCCGCTACTTCAACCTCAGAGCTGGTTCATCTAGCCTATGTCGCACTCATAAGCTAAGATAACAATCATCAATCATGAGCATCTTGAGAATCAGTAGCATTGGATCTACTGCTGCCAAGCTTAACTTCAAAGTTGGGTGCTTCAGATCGACTTACACTTTGTCATATCTTGATTACCTACCACATCTTCTTTTAATTTCAGGGACCTACTTCCACTGCTCGCCTAATGCTATTTCTCACCCTTTATCTTGGCTTCGTACGGAATTTTATTCTCTTGCTTTGAAACCTCAAAGGATTCACTCCCACGATGTAAGTTTAACATCCGTATCTTTTTTCCTTTTTTTTGTTTTTTTTTGTTTTTGTTTTGAATGAGTCTAGTTGTGTGAATTTGTTACTGTATGCTATGTTGGGGAGAAGGCAGAGAAAAGTAATACTAATCTGGAAGTGAAAGCTGCTTTTACTGAAGAAGAAGAAGTTTTGGTAACTGAATCTTGGAATGTAATGAAAAAATATGCTGCGGATTTAGGCGTCAAGTTCTTTTTGAGGTTTGTGAATCCATTATGATGTTTTATATCTGAAAATCCAATATGATGTTAGGATCTTTGAGATTGCACCATCAGCCAAGAAGCTTTTTACGTTCTTGAAGGAGTCGGATGTTCCGGTGGAGCAGAATCCAAAGCTCAAACTACATGCTATCACAGTTTTGTCATGGTTAATTTCAATTCATATAACTGTAGAGTAGAGTGAAGATGAATGTGTTATGTAATTATATACTGAAACCCATCGCAGGTTTGTGAATCTGCTGTGCAACTAAGGAAAGCAGGCAGAGTTACTGTGAAGGATTCAACTCTCAAGGATCTTGGAGCTACACATTTTAAGTATGGTGTGGCCGATGAACATTTTGAGGTATTAAAAATCCTATTTATTGGAATTATATGATGTTCTTTTGTGTAAATTAAAGTATGGTTGGTGTGAATAATTTGTGAATTAGGTAACCAAATATGCTCTGCTGGAAACGATAAAGGAAACAGTGCCAGATATGTGGACTCCTGAAATGAAGGCCGCCTGGGCCGAAGCCTATGATCAATTGGTGGCCGCCATTAAATCCCAATTATCTAATTTCTATAATAAAAAATATATTGGCATTCGATGTATTGGTTACAACAATTTGTGTATCATTTGACTGACTTGTACGTTTCACTATTACTTAGTATTTCTTTCTTTAATGCATTAATTTATGTATATATTTAATATCTATAATGGTACACATCACTATTAATTTTAAAATAATTCAAGATGGTTATTTACTTATTTGACCATCGGTGATCATATACGAATGGTTGATCACGTTTTGACTTTTTAATACTTCTTCCCCATCACAAAGTATTTTGGGGCAAGAGAGTATATTTTTGTTTTGTATATACTATAATCTAATCAACGATTTAAAACTATGTGACAAGAGTAGTTTTTTACGATCTAATATACAACATCCTAATTTCTTAAAGAAATAAACGAAACCGTCCGTTTTGTTGGGATAAGGCAGATCCTCATTCATTTCTAAGGGACGAACAAAGAAGAACATAAAAGGCACACCACAAGAATTTACGTGGAAAACTCCAAAATCGGAGAAAAACCACGGACCGAGAAAATACCACTATGTGAAAAATTTTACAATCACACATAATTTCTCTCTCCCGACCCCAATCCCTACACCCTTACAAATCTTTGACTAATTCTCACCTTTCTTCCCATTCTCACAACCGAGAATCAAAGAAAGGAATTTAACTAGAATCAAATACAAAGATTAAAGTGTACTTGATTGGTGCACTTAACATTGAGACTAGGGGCCTCCTTATATAGCCTAAGGAGCCCCTATCCCTTTTCTCTCCCACCCGATGTGGGATAGAAAAACACTCTCCTTTCATTTGACAAAATTCCAACAATCTCCACCTTGTCAAATAAAAGAAGATTCATTGTCTTTACCGACAATCATTCTCAACCCGAGAATCCTACTCCACCATATAAGTAGACCACTTAGAATTAAACCATTCTAAGAATTTCCTGCGGTACATATCGAAAACACCTGCTGATATTTATGGTGCTACTTCCAGCTCTTGGCTACCCCTGGAAGTCCATCAGCCATCGATATACATCCACCACACACCCTACATCACCTGCCAAGTCAATGTCCGTGTGCAAACTTGTGGACCAGCTAATATTATTACACCTTTTTCATGACAACTGAACATGTCACAAGGATCCCCAATAATATTAACTCAACATTCAGAACTTTTGCCGCAACAGCTCCTCCTTCACCAGAAACGTCACCATTGCTCCATCGTAAGCAATTACCGTGCCATTGCTCCACCGCAATTACCGCACCATTGCTCCACCTTGAGCAAAACCCGTCTGTACCGACATGACGTCGCTGTCTTTTTCCGCCGAGCTACACTAGGTTTGTCCCGAACCCTTTTCCTACTGAAAGTGTCCTCACTTGAAGCCGACTCTAACCTCCAGAATTCACGATGCTTTCCCCACTTGTCGGTTGACTCCACGCCATTCTTTATCGATCTAGCGCCACCCGATACCAAGTACCACATCGCCATCTTCCCCGTTGAATCGTCGCTTCCCCACGCCACTAGTCATTACCGGAAAACCCGTTCCTTTCAAACCTCATTGAGCCGACATCCATGGAAACTCCATGCCGCTGTTAAGCCAACTCCACCACCGGGAGTCCCAGCAATTCACATTGCTGCAGGTCCAAGAACTCCGCCAAAAACTGCTGTCCCGCAAATCCTACCTCTTGCCACGCCACTGTCGCCACAGTCCGGCGCATTTCACCGCAAGAAAGGAGATGCCACCGCATCCGGCTGTTCTTCTGACCCCCTTGTGCCACCAGCTTTTCCCACTTCTTTCATGCCACCCTTAGCCTAATGAATAACCCTCTTCCTCTTATAAAGTCTTTTCTGATGTGGAAGGTCAGACTTTGCTGCAACCACAGAGCATACTAAGAACTTTATAAGCACCCGAACCGGGCTTACCGGGCTCTGATACCACTGGTTGGGATAAGGCAGATCCACATTCAGGACAAACAAAGAAGAACATAAAAGGCACACCACAAGAATTTACGTGGAAAACTCCAAAACCGGAGAAAGACCACGGACCGAGAAAATACCACTATGTGAAAAATTTTACAATCACACATAATTTCTCTCTCCCGACCCCAATCCCTACACCTTACAAATCTTTGACTAATTCTCACCTTTCTTCCCATTCTCACAACCGAGAATCAAAGAAAGGAATTTAACTAGAATCAAATACAAAGATTAAAGTGTACTTGATTGGTGCACTTAACATTGAGACTAGGGGCCTCCTTATATAGCCTAAGGAGCCCCTCTCCCTTTTCTCTCCCACCCGATGTGGGATAGAAAAACACTCTCCTTTCATTTGACAAAATTCCAACACGTTTCTGATGTATTATTATGATTAAATTGAGGCATAATTCTTACTCCATAATTTAAACACTATCAACATACACTCTACTTAATTCACATAATACAGATTGATAGTATTAAAATTATAAAACATTAGAAGCAATTAATTTGCACTAAATTAGATGTTGGGTTAAAATATTTTGTAAAACCCAAGAAAAAAATATACACATGCGACTGCAATTTAGTTCCAAAATTATGAGTCTTCAACTATTGCACTTAGCTTTGCAATAAACTTACGTCCCTTAGCGCCACCATCTCCGCCGCTTTCAACACACGCTCCGCCATCCTCCACCGCGAGGAGCGGCCTCTCCTTCTCGGGAAACAAAATCACCGGCTTAAGCTTTCTGGAAGCGCAACAAGAGCAGCTGAGGATCCTACCATCATCATCATCTCTAGTGTTATTAGCAAGAGCTTCGCCTGCTTTGGATGCCAACAGCGCCATGTCCTCCGCCTGCAGGCGCTGGTTTCGCCAGGCGGGTAGAGCTCCTCTGGCTGCAACACCTCGTCGACGCCCAAGGCCACCACGAATTCACCGAAGTCCATCTCCTCGGAGCTGCATATGAAGCTGTCGGAGTTCTGTTGCAGCAAAAGTGAAACCTTAACCGGCCATGAAAATTCTTGAAGATGACCGTCGATCAGAATTAGTTTTGCTGCCACAGTGGATCGGGATTCGTAGGACCTGCAATTTCCCATCAATTTGGATATATATTAATTCTACAAGAAACCTGTTTTGAAGTTATGAGAGCACATGTATATATAAATAGTACACAATCACTGGCAATCATGATGGGGGGGTGTGCAATATTCAAGCAATAAACGTCACTGTGTTCGTGGTGTATAATTCGTCAATATTTGGACCTAAATCGGGGAGAAGGAGTTTGATTGTTAAATTATCAAGTGCTTCTGGTCAACATTCTCTGTTAATACATCATAATCATATATTAATTGACTATTAATTAGATTAGATGCCGCTATGTTAATTTCATTTTCATTTTAAGTACCAGCCAATTGTCCCTTAACAGAATTTTAATCTTAAAATGCTTATAATTACAGGAACAAATGTCCTGTACTATAAAGAAGGTCACATCTCCAAGATTATAAAAACACGGCCGGATCAGTAAAGTTGTGACATTTTTCTTTTTGGGGAAGTTGTCACATTCCTTTTATAGCATATGAGATCACACAAAAAAATATTAACATATTCATATGGCCCCACACACACTCCACACACACCACTAATACACATACCCACTACACATTAAATATTATTTCTCTCACTTCACTTTACATTAAAATATTATACTCCTTAATCTCCGTGTTCAAATAAAATATTATTCCTTCTCCGGGACGAGGGAGTATATAATTTTAATATGCTCCTCCCATGCTTTTCCCCCCTTTTCTTATTTATATAATTAATTAATCAGAATCGCTGATATTATTGTAATAACAAATTTTGTATTTATAATAAAATAAATACAAATTAATTACAATAATAATCCAGAAGGATTAAACTTGATAATTAAGAAAGCGATCTCTATCAATCATCTGATTCTTCTCTCGAACCAACGTGGCTTTGACTTGACTTTGACTGGTTGTGTTGACGGCGCTGACTGTGTTGACAGCGTGTGTTAACTTGGCTTGTGTTTGAGTCGGATCTTCAAACGAAGCTTGTCCGAGCTCGAGTGTGTAATTTTGAACGTTGACCCGGAGACGTTGAACCTTTGTTCGGATTAAACGTTGACCGAGAGCTTTCCACGAAGAACACTTGATCTGGGGGACTTGGAGCCTTGATCCCGGATTTGTAGCTGTTCTTGACTTTGAAGTTTGAAGATGCTTTGAGGCTTGAAGCTTTGGAGGCTTGAAGACTTGAATCTTTGTTGGAGACCTTGAGCTTGAAGCTTTCGAGGCTTGAAGACTTGAAGATCTTGGGTTTGAAGCTTTAGAGGCTTGAAGACACTTTGAAGATCGCTTGAAAACTTGAAGATCCTCGAACGTTCTTCGCTTGAAGCTTTGAAGATTTGAAGACGCTTTGAAGATCGCTTGAAGACTTGAAGATCCTCGAACGTTCTTCGCTTGTTCTTCGCTTGAAGATCTGGAGGGAGCTTTACTCGTGTTCTCGATCTCTTCAAGTGTGTCGTCTTCGAGTGCTTGAATGTGTGTGTGTCCGAGTGCTTGAATCTATGTGTCTCCGTGTGTGTTGAGTCGGATCTTCAGTTGAAGCTTGTCCGAACTCGAATTTGGGACCTTATAACGTTAATCCAGAATCATCGAGCCTTTGTTTGGATTAAACGTACTTGATCCGAAGAACACTCAATCTGGGGGACTTAGCACCTTAATCCCGGGTCGTTTGCCGTTCTTGTCTTGAAGATCCTGAGGAGCGTTGCTCGTGTTTCAACCTCTTCAGAGTGTCTGTGTCTTCAGATGCTTCAGTGTGTGTCAAATGAAGGGAGGAGACCCCTTTATATAGGTGAGAGGTGAAGGCTCACTCATAAATGTCTTGCATTCTGATTGGTCCACTTTATTTGGGCCATATTTTGCGGGCTTGGGCCTCCACTTGTTTGGGCTGTAATCAGTTCTATTTTATTTGGGACTGATTTAATTTGTATGGGCTTGTTTGACTTCAGTCAGACCTCCTTTAATTTGGGGCTTATTTGACTTGAGTCATACCTCATTTAATTTAAGCTCCATTTAATTTGTTGGGCCCAAATTATTTATTAATTTACTTTAGGAATTAATTTATTTAAATTCCAAAATAAATTAATATTTAATTAATAAAATTCACATGCCGCCATTTAATTGGACCGTAAATTTTAATTGCTTACAATTATAAACCATCCAACTCAATTATACATGATATATACATCTATATTAATCTTATTTTAATTACCAAGCACCTGATCAATTCATTTTTCTCTCAAGTATGGACCTTTTAATTAACTCTTTAAGTCACTGGTCAATAATTTAAAACAATGACCTAATGTAATTCTGGATAGTATATTCAAGCAATATTTAATGAGATTGATTTGCTGTTTCTTGGAATTCAAGCATCACTTTTAACTGGTTTATAATGAGCTCTTTTTGAAATATGCATGGATACTCAATTAATAATATATTCGAGTGTTGGAAAAAATTTATTTTCCCATGTTGGTGTATTATTTTAATTCACAATATAAGACGTAGGAAAAAGATATATAAACTTTTAAAATTTTACAATTATTCTATGGAGTCACCGGTCTGAGTGTCAATCACACTGTTGGAATGATGTATCCCACCATTAGGGCCCCAACACCCCTATATTTTTAGTGTCAATCACACTATTGAAATGGTGTACCCACCATTATGGGCCCCCACAGCCTCTGCATTTCTAATGTTAGTCAGACTATTGGAATGGTGTACCCTACAATTAGGGGCTCCACCGCCCCTGCATTTCTAGTGTCAGTCATACTATTGGAATGGTGTACCCCACCATTATGGGCCCCCACCGCCCCTGCATTTCTAGAATCAGTCAGACTATTGGAATGGTGTACTCCACCATTAGGGGCCCCTGTAGGCACTTGAATTTTATTGCATATTAAAGGAAAATATGTGGCAAATTAATGCAATAATTATAAATTAATTATTTATTTATTATGGAATTTAAATAAATAAATTCCTAAAATAAATGAGTAAATAATTGATAATTAGGCCAGATCCAGTCAAATAAGTCTGAATTAAAGCTTAAGCAAATTAAAGGCCCAAGCCAGAATCAGGTCAAATCAGCCCTAAACCAATCAGACTGCGAGTTATTTATGGGGCGTCCTCACCCTTCACCTATATAAGGAGTCCTCCTCCATTCATTCCAGACACATGATGAGTGTGTAAATTCACAAGTTTGGCGCTATGTTTTGTGCTAGTTTTGGAGAGTTTTGATGTGGAAATAGGTGGAA
Organism: Pogostemon cablin; assembly: GCA_023678885.1. Taxonomy (NCBI): domain Eukaryota; kingdom Viridiplantae; phylum Streptophyta; class Magnoliopsida; order Lamiales; family Lamiaceae; genus Pogostemon; species Pogostemon cablin. The sequence continues at coordinate 44,209,705 of CM042951.1, forward strand.
AACCTATATATATTGTGAAATAGCATGAATCAGGTGTTAGTGGAGCTATTTGAGTGTTTTCTTAGCAAAAACGGAGTGAAAGAGCCAAGAATCGAAGAGACGGAGTCGAAGCCACGCGAACCGCCCAAGAAGTAGGTGGGTTCGACCTGGCTGGAGGAGGGTTCGACCTCTCCAGCAGGTCGAACTAACGTTGCTGAACATACAGAGATGGGTTCGACCACGACTCAGTTGGTTCGACCTGGCCATCAGGTCGAACCGTGGTCGAACCAGTTTGCAAGAAGGAGGATTCGACCACGACGTTGGGGTTCGACTTGCCAGTTAGTCGAATCGGGAGCAAGAGTTGTCCAGTGCCGAGGTTCGACCTGGGGTTCGACCAAGGCCTAAGTGGTTCGACCTGTTCAGAAGGTCGAACCTGTGCAGAATTCTTCCAGTAGCGGGGTTCGACCTGGGGTTCGACCTGTGGCTCGGGGTTCGACCTGCTTGACGTGGTCGAACCTGTGTGCGAGAACTTACCTTATCCGGATTTTCGAGGCCGAAACGTGTGAGATCACTTAGAAAGCCCATTCCAAGCCCTAGAGACGTGATTACAAGTATAAAAGGAGGCTCATACAGAGAATAAGGAGAGCTTTTGATCGTCAATCGTAGGGGAGACAAGAGTAGAGGTGGTGATCCATCCGGAGGGCTGTGACAGAGGTTCGCTGAAGGTTCAAGTAAGAATGATCAATCTAACCATGATTGTTCCGAGATCAATCATGGGCTAGAACCACCTTGGTAGTTCTAGGGTTATGAAAGTTTCATGATGTAATTCGTGTTTCGTGTGTAAAACTCTGTACAACACTACCTGTGGTTTGTTTTATATAAGATTGCATATTTAATCCATACTCATAGTCGTTTTGTGCATCAATGATCGTTGTGTAGAGTCTGAATGCATGACATGGTTATTGATTGAGTGCGTTCACTACTGAGCAGGGTTTATCGTTATAATTCTAAATGAAGGGATTCCGAAGTATTATTAGAACTGTCTTATATGAATATTCATGAATTGAATTGAATTCGGGTTGATGAATATGATGAAGAGTATAACTTTATAGTACCTAAAAAGGGAGATCAAATCGGGTTAGATTCTAGACGTAGAAGATAATTGATTATGATAGTACCTAGAAAGGGGGGTGAATCATATCTCTTGCTCCGATGCTATTCACACGTGTCAAGCGCATATTTACTTGTGTCTATAGAGTAAACTTGCATGGTCTAGTGATGCGTCCACAAACTACAGGGTAGAGTCAGACACCATCACATGAAAATACGAATTGCTAGTGAAACTGGATTACCCGACGAACTACCTATCATTCTTATTGATCACAACTCACTTTTCTCTACTCTTGCTATTTCTTTTGTTATTTCGATTAGAAGTTACTATCCATTAAACCTTTACAATTACCAACATAGTCTAAAATATACTAGAAGATCACAAAATTGATATTTATCCGTCCCGTGGGTTCGATATTGTAACTTGGTCATCTTCGCGACTACAATTGATATCCTTATACTTGAGGATTAAATTTGTGTGTTGAGAAAACCCCTATCAAGTTCTTGGCGCCGTTGCCGGGGACGGCGTAAACTATCTTTTTTGTATTATTTCTAGTTTATTAGGACTATTTACCTTGTTTTATTGTTTTCTTTCTTATTCGTTTTAGGTGTATGCTCACAAGATCAAAGAAAGGTAATCTTGAACCGTATAATCCTGAGATTGGAGCATCATCAAGAAAGAAGAAAAAGAAGAAGAGCAAGGCAAAGGCAATAGACTCAACCGAAGCTCTGAATTTTGGAGTTGAGGTTGACGAGCAGATTTCGCAAGCGATTGAGGCTACAACTGAAGTTAATTTGGAAGTAGTAACAGTCAACATGGCAGCGAATCCGGATAATCTAGCCATCCGTGAGGTTTTCAGAAATAATGGGGCTGGAAATTATGAGCTTTTAGGAGCAAGGGGAACAAACACAGCGTTCGATCTTCATCCCGCTCTTATTAGCATGATAGAAAGGAACTCCTTTTCAGGAGGGTCTTTCGAGGATCCGCAATAGCATCTGAACAAGTTCTTGGGCTATGCAAGTACTCAAAAAGACGTAGGAGAACATGAAGATGCTAGGAAGATCCTTTTGTTTAAATTCTCGCTTACTGAAAAGGCGAGGGATTGATACGATACTATTAATGCAGCTGAGTGCACCACGTGGGAGCAATTAAAGTTAAGATTCTTGGAGAGGTATATGCCACATTCGAAGGTGTTTAAGATGAAGCAAGATATTAACCAATTTGCTATCAGTGGAGGTGAGAAATTTCATGAAGCGTGGGATAGATTCAAGGACATGCTTAGGAAGTGTCCTCAACATGGGTTATCTAAAGCCCAATATATCAGTATATTTTATAACGGATTGGACTGTGAATCAAGAGTGCTACTTGATGCTTCTTCTAATGGAGCATTGCTTACAAAGTCATCCGTTGAGGCCGAGAGATTGTTTGAAGACATATCAATGAATTCGAGGGATTGTCCCACTGATAGAGTTAGAGGTACGTATGTTCTTGGAAAGGTAGCTCAGGTTGAACAAGCAATGGTGAAAACTAAGAGAGATGATGAGATCGTTTCGAGCTTGTCCAATATCAACAAGCTACTTGAGTCTCAACAAAAGCAGATCAGCGAGATATCCCAACGAGTGCCAATCATGCAGCAAGAGGTGATGAATAATGGAACCATCCAAGACGAATTGGAGGAAGCAAATTATGCCATGGGTCAAAGTATTCAAGGAACGAGGTACCCAAATCAAGGAAACCAGAACTACCAAGGGAACTATCGAGGGAACTTTAATAATCGTGGTCCATCTGGTAGTTATCAACAGCAACCAAGGAGGCCTGAATTTTCATGGAGCAATACGAACAATGCAGTGCAACTTCCGATGGGTGTTGATCCGGGAGAAAATGTGGAAGAAGGGAAGCCTGGGTTCGAGGATACTGTGAACCGGTACATGGTAAAGAATGATGAAAGAGTGAACCGCCTTGAGGCAAAGCTTGAGAAAAAGATTGATGATCACCACAGAGATTTGTCCACTCAAGTGAAAGATCTCACATTGTTGATGGGTACAATTGCAGAGAATGTGAACACATTGACTCAAACTGTAGGAAAAGGTAAGTTTCCGTCTCAGAGTATAGAGAATCCGAAGTCGTGTAATGCCATCACACTGAGGTCGAGAACGCAGTACGAGGGACCGATGAGGCCGGAATCAAAGTTTGAATTTTCGAAGCCTCGGTTCGACCAACACGCAGAGGGTTCGACCAACTCTTCAGGTCGAACCCAGGTCGAACCTCATTGGCCAGAGCACTCTGTTTCGACGCAGGAGCAGTTCGACCAACACGCGGAGGGTTCGACCAACTTTTCAGGTCGAACCCAGGTCGAACCTCATCGGCCAGAGCACTCTGTTTTGACGCAGGAACAGTTCGACCACGATCAAAAGGGTTCGACCAACTCTTCAGGTCGAACCCAGGTCGAACCGAAGGATGGAGATTATACAGTGAAGCGGTTCGACCAAAGGGGCAGTGGTTCGACCTCCAATGTTGGTCGAACCCAAGTCGAACCTCCGGAGCAGAATGAGATCAGTCTTCCAGGAGAGAGGTTCGACCAATACAGTCTTGGTTCGACCTCTCAGCCTGGTCGAACCCCAGTCGAACCTCGCCGAGATATTTTGTTTGATGCACCTGTTGTTCCTTTTGATATTGATGCAACTCCAGTGGTACGGAATGAGCAAAGTACAGACATAATAGCTGAGAAAAAATGGGAAAGAGCTAAGCGATTAAGAGCCGAAAAGGAGAAAGTGGAGAAGGTTGATCGTGATGAATGGGGGATTCCCAAAACAAAGATACCTCCACCGTTTCCCTACAAGCTAGTGAAGAAGGGGTTGGAAGAAAAGTTCAAGAAGTTTTCAGAGATAATGAACAAGATAAGCTTGAACATCCCTTTTTCAGAGATATTCATGGAGATGCCATATTATTCTCGATTCCTTAAAGACATATTGATGAAGAAGCGAAGCTTAACCGGAGTTGAAATGGTAAACTTATCGGAGAATTGTAGCTCAATTATTCAAAAGAAGTTGCCACCAAAGATGAAAGATCCGGGGAGCTTTATTATTCTATGTGAGATCGGAAAGGGGCCAGCACGGCGAGCTTTATGCGATCTAGGGGCAAGCATCAATTTGATGACGTTGTCCATCTTTCAGAAGCTTGGTTTGGGGGAGATGACCCCGACAACTGTTGCTCTCCAATTGGCAGATAGATCTATGACGTTTTCGAAAGGTATAGTTGAAGATGTTCTAGTAAAGGTGGAGAAGCTAGTTTTTCCTGTGGATTTCCTTGTATTAGAAATGGATGATGACAAGGATAATGTTCCTTTAATCTTGGGGAGCTCATTCCTTGCTACAGCTGGAGCTATGATAGATGTTCGGAAGGGAGAACTGAAGTTGAGAATGGACAAAGAAGAAGTACTTTTCAACTTGGACAAAGCAATGAAAATGCCAATGGAGTCCCAATGTTATAGTATTGACGTGGTGGAGGAGATTGTGAAGGAGGATATGTCTCTGATCTTGTCAAAGGATCCTCTTGAGACATGTTTGATGGAGTCTCTTACTTATCCCACTACGGAGCTTGACGGACTTTCTAACGAGGTATGTATTGAATTTCTTGAAAACTTACTTGCTTTGGGTGATGACAGGTTTGCATTGGAAAGAAATAAAGTGGAAGAAGTCAAATGGACCAGGAAGTACTTGCCTTTGGATAACGAAAACACTCCAGTGGAGAAACGAAAAGAGGAGTTGAAACCATTGCCGGACCACTTGAAGTATCTTTTCTTGGTGATAATGCACAATATCCGGTAATTGTATATTCTTCCCTTAATGATGATCAACTTGAGGAGTTATTAGATGTTTTGAGGAAGTACCAGTCTGCAATAGGGTGGTCACTTGATGATTTGAAAGGTATTGTCCTTCGTATTGTATGCATCGGATTAGGTTGTTGGATGAAGCCAAGGCTAGTGTTCAGAATCAGCGTAGGGTGAATCCCGCAATTCAAGAGGTGATAAGGAAGCAAATTCTTACGTGGTTGGATACTGGAATTATATATCCTATTAGTGATAGTCCCCATGTGAGTCCATTGCATGTAGTTGCTAAGAAGGGGGGCATGACTGTAGTGAAAGCTGAGGATGGAGAAGCTATAGCCACGAGAATTCCTACGGGATGGCGTACATGTGTGGATTACAGGAAATTAAATGAGAACACGTGTAAGGACCATTTCCCTCTTCCATTTATGGATCAAATGTTGGATCGTCTTGCAGGGTATGAGTTTTATTGTTTCTTAGATGGATACTCGGGGTATAATCAAATCATGATTGCTCCCGAGGATCAAGAAAAGACCACTTTTACTTGTCCCTACGGGACCTTTGCTTTTAGGAAGATGCCGTTTGGATTGTGTAATGCGCCTGCTACTTTTCAGAGATGCATGATGACGATTTTTGATGGTTTGATAGAGAAGATCATGGAAGTATTCATGGACGATTTTTCAGTCTTTGGTTCTTCTTTTGATATGTGTTTGTCTAACCTTGCTGTTGTTTTGAAAAGGTGTCAAGAAACTAATCTTGTCTTGAATTGGGAGAAGTGTCATTTCATGGTGAAGGATGGGATTATTCTTGGGCATCATGTTTCCGCCAAGGGATTACAGGTAGACCGTGCTAAAGTGGTGGCAATTAAGAAGCTTCCACTACCGACCAATGAAAGAGGAGTGCGGTCCTTCCTTGGACACTCCGGTTTTTACAGGAGATTCATTAAGGACTTCTCAAAATACTCTAAGCCCTTATCTCATTTACTTGAAAAGGATATTCCTTTTGTGTTTAATGATGAGTGTTTAACAGCTTTTCAAGTTTTGAAGGAGGCGCTTATTACTGCCCCTATCTTGATCACACCGGACTGGACGCAACCGTTTGTACTTATGTGTGATGCAAGTGATGTAGCATTGGGTGTGGTGCTTGGGCAGCTAAGGGAGAAGAAGTTCTGCGCCATTTACTACGTGAGTAAGACTTTTGATGCGGCACAGAAGAATTACACGGGAACTGAAAATGAGTTTTTGGCTGTTGTGTATGCATTCGATAAGTTTCGTCAGTATTTGGTTGGCATGAAGACGATTGTGTATACGGATCACTCAGCGATTCGTTATTTGATGGAGAAGAAGGAGACGAAGCCTAGGATCATAAGATGGATTCTACTACTGCAGGAGTTTGACTTGGAGATTCGGGATAAGAAAGGAACAGAAAATGTGTTGGCAGATCACTTGTCAAGGTTGGAGACTAGGGAGCATTGTGATAATTCTTTCGAGTATATTGAAGAGATGTTCCCTGATGAGAAGATCATGGCTGTGGCTATTGAAGGTGCCGAGCGAGCATGTGTGGTTGCAGCGCAAGGTATGGATCCATGGTACGCGGATTATGTAAATTACATTGTCATCGGAGAAATTCCAAGGGATCTCAACCGATATCAACTTGCAAAATTTCGTAGGGAAGTTGAAACATTTATATGGTATGATCCGTTTATTTATAAGATTTGTACAGATTCTATTATCCGAAGATGTGTACCCGAGATGGAAATGGAAAGTGTGCTGGAGTTCTGCCATGCACAACCGAATGGGGGGCATTTCGGAGCGCAAATGACTGCAGCTAAGGTACTTCAATCCGCTCTTTATTGGCCTACTTTGTTTAAAGATAGTGAGAGTTATGTAGCGTCTTGCGATAGATGTCAGCGCATGGGTAATATAGGTAGGAGAGATGAGATGCCATTGCAGCCTAGCATAGTCGTGGAGATATTTGATGTATGGGGGATTGATTTTATGGGGCCTTTTCCCCCGTCGAATGGGTTTCTCTACATTCTTCTTGCGGTGGATTATGTTTCGAAGTGGGTGGAAGCAATTCCTACTTGTGTTAATGATTCGAAAGTTGTTTTATCTTTCCTAAAGAAACATATTTTTGCCCGTTATGGAGTTCCGAGAGCATTAGTTAGTGATGGAGGTTCCCACTTCGTCAATAAATTTCTGGAGAAGGTGCTTAAGGATTATGGTGTTAGGCATAGGGTTACTACACCCTATCATCCGCAAGCTAATGGACAGGCGGAGGTCTCCAACCGTCAAGTAAAGCAGATTCTGGAGAAAGTGGCAGGAACTAATAGAAAAGATTGGGCTATGAAGCTTGATGATGTGTTATGGGGGTTCCGGACCACTTACAAGACGGTGTTAGATATGTCACCGTATCAAATTGTCTATGGGAAGCCGTGCCACTTACCCGTAGAAATCCAACACAAAGCGTTTTGGGCTTTGCTTCGCTTGAACTTGACCCTTAAGGATGTAAAGGAGTTGAGGCTAACTCACATGAATCAATTGGATGAGTTTAGGAGTCGTGCTTTCAAGAATTCAGAGATTTATAAGGAAAGAATGAAGAGGTGGCATGATTCTAAAATTTTGTACAAGGAGTTCAAGCAAGGAGATGAGGTACTACTTTTTAACTCTCGTTTGAAGCTTTTTGCAGGCAAGTTGAAGTCTAAGTGGACGGGACCGTTCATAATTCATCGAGCCTTAGGAGGGGGGGAGTTATGAGCTTATTGACAAAGATGGAGACATTATCATGGCGAATGGGCATCGATTGAAGCATTATAGGTCGCCGGATGATGCGTGTGTCATTTTTTATGATACCTTGTTCTGATTTGGTACCGTCGTGACTCTACGACGTTAAACATGAGCGCTTGTTGAGTGCTTACTCTTCCGTTTTATTGCTTTATTTCTTTTGTGTGAGTAAGAAATTTTTATATTTAAGATGCTTACTAATCGGCAATTATATCTCTTTTCAAACTTAGTTTCGACTTACGTTTTTACTAAGTTTGGGGGGGTGTGATGTTATTACCTCATTGAAGCATTAAGAGTATAATCTTTTCTTTGTATTGTTTGTTAGGGGAATTGGTTTTTGCGGCCATGTTGAAATTTTAATCGATTTTGATGTGACGATTTTTTACAATTTGCCTAATGTTCAGTGGTTTTTGGTTGTGTTTTCTTTTACGGAGATACTCATGAATGATATTATGTGGAACAATTTCTGAAGTTGTACTCTAGATTGTACCTAATGAAGTTGTGTTGAAGCTTGAAGTATGTAGTGAATGAAGAACACTCAGTTTTGGAAATTAGGAGGTAGGTTCGACCAGAGCCAGAGGTCGAACAAAAGCAGATGAAGTCGAACCGGCGTTGAAAGTTGTCCAGAGAGGAGGTTCGACCAAAGCCATAGTGGTTCGACCTGATCAGGAGGTCAAACCTATGGTCGAACCTATCAGTCGGAAGCACTCTGTTTTCCAGAAGAGGGGTTCGACCAATTCAAGAAAGGTTCGACATGTTTAGCAAGTCGAACCCCTGGTCGAACCAAGAAGATCGTTTGTCCAGAAGAGAGGTTCGACCTCGCCATCCATGGTTCGACCAGTTCAGGTGGTCGAACCCGAGGTCGAACCAAGCCAGGTACGCGATTTAAGTTCGAATTTTCAGAGGGGTTCGATCACTTTTTCGAAACATCAAACCTCGAACCCTCTTCGAACCTCTACACCCTTGCACAAATTCTTCAATTACACTTGATTTCACACCGATTACACAACATTACTCCTTGAATTATCGATTCGGTCGCGGATTTGGGCGGATTTCGTCGCGAGTTAGGGCTGAAATCGCGTTTTTGGTAGTTTTGTGTTTTCGATTGGTTATTCACCATGGGCAAGTCACAAGGTACGTTGTTCCAACTCAATTACTCTAGGATTGAAGGTTTAGGTAAGAAATTTGATGTGAAATAGAGAGTTGATGTTGAGTATGGTTGAATTTCATGGTGAATGTTGATATTTTGATTGGTTTCATATGAATTCTTGTTTCTTGGTTTGTGGTTGATTGATTATTGATAGAACTTGGATTTTTATGTGGATTAATCAAGGGTATAGAACATACCATAGAATGAGCATGTTGATTTGGTTTGAAATTGATGAAATTGAAGTAGTTCATTGAGGGAAACATGTTGAATTTTTGATTGAATTGCTTGAATTGCTTAATGCATGCTTGTTGGTTATGTTTTGATGATTAAAGAAGGTATAATTGAAGATGTTTTGAGAATGTTGAATAAGCAAGTGGTGTTGAGATGATAGTTTGTATGAATATGCATTGATGCTTGAAGTCTTGAGTAGAGTATGTGATGTGCTAGTACAATACTTGCTTTCTTGTCTTGTTGGTTGGATTGAAGTATTTATTTTCAGGAAAGGGACAAGTATCAAGTAAAGGAAAATGAAAAGCAGAGGAGGAGAGATCAAAGAAAAGGCATGACATGCCTTCAAACTTGGACAAAGTGACAAGAAAACTGAGGTTACAAGATCGTTTACCTGATAACTTCAAGATTAGGATGCAAGGTTGGGATGAGATTAAAGAGAAGTGGGAAGAAGTTTCAGACAAGATAGCTCGCACTCGATACCAAGATGATGAAGCGATGAGGATAATGAGAATAGGGGATGATATATTTTGGATGTTTGATCAAGTAGGGATCCGAAGATTCATGGAGTTGAAGAGGCCGACGTACTTCCATGTTACAGCGGAAGTGGTTTGTTCGTTTGAGATGGTGAAGGACCCGCTTGGATACCCCTATCGGTGTACGTTTCAGCTTGGTGGGGTGAGTAGGAGATGAACGTCTGAGGATTTCAACGAGCTGTTTGAGACACCTTTGGAGATCCCTCGTATAGAAAGTGCTGCATTCAGTGTAAAGCGATTTTGGAGGGAGATCACTGGGGAGATTCGTGATTACAAGACCAGGCAGGCTCGTGCTTCCGCAATAAAGAACCCTGTCTTGAGGTACATGGACCGCATCCTGAGCAACACGTTGTTCGCCCGCTCGGAGGGGAGTGTTGTGTCTAGAGGAGAACTATATGCCCTGTGGTGTATGTTGAATGGAGTAAAGTTCAACGTTGGAGCTTATTTTATTGCGCAGCTGAATCGATTCAAGACCATTGGTTTTCAAAAGGTGAGTATTGGAGGGTTATTGACGATTTTGGCTGAGCATTACAACTTGGACCTCGCCGGCATTACACCAGTAGAAGGAGAACCCGATTTGATTATGAGCACGTGCGCGAAGGGAGGGTTTGCCCATTTTCAAATGGAGATTGGTTTTTCACGAGAGGTCTCAAGCCTTTCGAATTTATGTTCCCCTTCGACGTGAGCAACTTGACAACTATTCGGGAAGCAAGGAATAAGCTAATGAATTCTCTTGGACACACCGTTTTATCCGTGGCAGCGAAGTCGGGTGGTGATTGGAGAGCGGTAGCACAGATGTGTGCTGAGGGAAGGATGGCTGAGTTACAGCAGATTGTTGATCGAGGAGAGTTCCGTCCACCTCAGCCACAGCAGTCTGAAGAGGAGGATCAGGTAGATGAGCAGCCGGAGATGGAGATTCCAGAAGGAGAGCAGCATGATGCGCCTCAGCATGCTCCAGGACCGCAGCAGCGACGAGCAGTTCCAGGTACTCGGGAGCAGCTTCGCTTGATTCATGAGCAGTTGATCGCGGTAGTAGCTGCACAGCTAGAGACGAACAGGCAACTCGCGCTCGCTAACGCCAACTACGCCACGCTGAACAAAAGGTGCTCTGCCTTGGATGAGCGTGTTGGTAGAGTGAGTAGTCGAATGGATATGATGGATAAACACATTACCAGTCTGTGCCGAGCTGTGGAAAATAGAATGGATGAGGATGATGATGCTCCTAGGGAGTAGTTTCAGGTTTTCTTTTGGCTTCTCCGATTCATCTTATCTCCCATTCTTCTTTTTATTTTTACAGATTGGGGTGTGATTCATGTGTGAGTGGCATGTACTTGATATAGTTGATCTTGTATCGTTGCTCTGTATATGGGTATTGATTTTGTGCATTCATATGTTTACGTGTTTATTTTCATTTGGAAGGAGCATGAATAATTTGTTAAGTATATGGAATTCATGAGGAATTGATTTTGATTATGTGCTATGAGGAGTATTATGAATTGATTACCTATGTGAGGATTTGAGCCTTTATCATGATTAATCATGATAGTTTATTCTTGAGAGAATCATTCGTATGAACGTATTCTAGAACTTGGCTTGGAGTCTTGTGTGAAACTTACAATTGATGAAATATTAGGATATGATCTTAGGCCATTTTTGATTAATTGAGTCACTTAACCAAATTTCACCTTTCCTAATGATTTTATAAATCTTTGGTAGCCCTATTTGAGCCTTTTAAAAGCTTTTTCTTTGGCAAGCCAATTATGAGAGCCTTAATTACCTTATTTGAGCTTTGAAAATACCCTATTCATTGGTAGAGAGAATAAGGTGAATAAGTGTGGAAGAAACAAAGGGAAGATGGAATGAGGTTCAGTAAGAAAAGTGCATGGTTAAATCTTGTTAGGGATAGTGCCTGAAATTGGTACCCCGCATTGCTAATACATGGGGCTTGAAGTTTCTAAGAAACAGCCGAACGATGTTCGAGGAGGGTAGTGCCTATAACTGGTACCCGAGCAATTAAAAAAAGAATGATGTTGATGCAAGGAAGAGAAGGAAAATTGATAATTGCAAGTGCAAGAGAAGAATTGGAGGAGAATATGAAGCCGAATGAGAAATCAAGAACCTCTGAGGTAACTCTCTGCTAGTGTATTAAGTTACTATGACCAAATTTTCCTACCCTTTCCAAAAAGCCAACATTACAACCTAGAAACAAGTCCTTTGTGATCCTAGTATTAATCTAATGTAAGTTGATTTTTGATACCTTTGCCAAGCTTATGGTTACGCGTGAACATGAATTGATATGAGTGTTTATACTAGCCTATAGTGCCTCACGCACGAGCGAAAGAGAGTAAAGACTTATCTTGTCAGTGAGATTACTTAGTACTCCGAATGGTGTGTGATTGGATTGATTTTACATGAGTGACATATTTGATGCAAGTAATTCTTGTTTGATTCAATGAAGTGGCATGTGTAATATGTGTTGTACTTGATCTTGTTGAATTATACACGACTCCTGTGGTTTAAATTGGTTGCCTCGGGACGAGCAACATGTAAGTTTGGGGGTTTGATGAGTGTGTAAATTCACAAGTTTGGCGCTATGTTTTGTGCTAGTTTTGGAGAGTTTTGATGTGGAAATAGGTGGAAAACCTATATATATTGTGAAATAGCATGAATCAGGAGTTAGTGGAGCTATTTGAGTGTTTTCTTAGCAAAAACGGAGTGAAAGAGCCAAGAATCGAAGAGACGGAGTCGAAGCCACGCGAACCGCCCAAGAAATAGGTGGGTTCGACCTGGCTGGAGGAGGGTTCGACCTCTCCAGCAGGTCGAACCAACGTTGCTGAACATACAGAGATGGGTTCGACCACGACTCAGTTGGTTCGACCTGGCCATCAGGTCGAACCGTGGTCGAACCAGTTTGCAAGAAGGAGGATTCGACCACGACGTTGGGGTTCGACTTACCAGTTAGTCGAATCGGGAGCAAGAGTTGTCCAGTGCCGAGGTTCGACCTGGGGTTCGACCAAGGCCTAAGTGGTTCGACCTGTTCAGAAGGTCGAACCTGTGCAGAATTCTTCCAGTAGCGGGGTTCGACCTGGGGTTCGACCTGTGGCTCAGGGTTCGACCTGCTTGACGTGGTCGAACCTGTGTGCGAGAACTTACCTTATCCGGATTTTCGAGGCCGAAACGCGTGAGATCACTTAGAAAGCCCATTCCAAGCCCTAGAGACGTGATTACAAGTATAAAAGGAGGCTCATACAGAGAATAAGGAGAGCTTTTGATCGTCAATCGTAGGGGAGACAAGAGTAGAGGTGGTGATCCATCCGGAGGGCTGTGACAGAGGTTCGCTGAAGGTTCAAGTAAGAATGATCAATCTAACCATGATTGTTCCGAGATCAATCATGGGCTAGAACCACCTTGGTAGTTCTAGGGTTATGAAAGTTTCATGATGTAATTCGTGTTTCGTGTGTAAAACTCTGTACAACACTACCTGTGGTTTGTTTTATATAAGATTGCATATTTAATCCATATTCATAGTCGTTTTGTGCATCAATGATCGTTGTGTAGAGTCTGAATGCATGACATGGTTATTGATTGAATGCGTTCACTACTGAGCAGGGTTTATCGTTATAATTCTAAGTGAAGGGATTCCGAAGTATTATTAGAACTGTCTTATATGAATATTCATGAATTGAATTGAATTCGGGTTGATGAATAGGATGAAGAGTATAACTTTATAGTACCTAAAAAGGGAGATCAAATCGGGTTAGATTCTAGACGTAGAAGATAATTGATTATGATAGTACCTAGAAAGGGGGGTGAAGCATATCTCTTGCTCCGATGCTATTCACACGTGTCAAGCGCATATTTACTTGTGTCTATAGAGTAAACTTGCATGGTCTAGTGATGCGTCCACAAACTACAGGGCAGAGTCGGACACCATCACATGAAAATACGAATTGCTAGTGAAACTGGATTACCCGACGAACTACCTATCATTCTTATTGATCACAACTCACTTTTCTCTACTCTTGCTATTTCTTTTGTTATTTCGATTAGAAGTTACTATCCATTAAACCTTTACAATTACCAACATAGTCTAAAATATACTAGAAGATCACAAAATTGATATTTATCCATCCTGTGGGTTCGATATTGTAACTTGGTCATCTTCGCGACTACAATTGATATTCTTATACTTGAGGATTAAATTTGTGTGTTGAGAAAACCCCTATCAACACACACATTCAAAGACCTGAAGACACAAACATTCTGAAGAGATTGAAACACAAGCAACGCTCCTCAAGATCTTCAAGCATCTTCAAGTCAAGAACGACAAACGATTCGGGATTAAAGTGCGGAGCCCCTCAAATCAAGCGTTCTTCATAAACTAAGTTCTTCGCTGTTCTTCGTTCCAAGAACGGCATATGACCCGGGATTAAGACGCTAAGCCCCCAGATCGAGTGTTCTTTGGATCAAGAACGTTTAATCCAAATAAAGGCTCGACGCTTCTGGATTAACGTTATAAGGTCCCAAATCTGAGTTCGGACAAGCTTCAACTGAAGATCTGATTCAAAACACATAGTCAACGCAGTCAACACAGAACAAGTTAAAGTCCAAATTGGTTCGAGAGAAGAATTAGAGGATAGATAGAGATTGTTTCCTAAATTATCAAGTTTATGTTGGCAATTGGATCTTATGGTGAACATGATTCAATAAGAAAAACAGATAATCACGTACAGCAGAAGCATAAAACAATTACATGTCTTCTGGATTGGTGTAGTGGATGATAATCTGAGAAGAACACCTCTGATCTTCTGCAGTATTACCCAAAGTCAACTCTCTGGTGTTGTGTGGTCAACAATCCCCAGAGAGTTCTCAATCTGTTCCTGATCTTTTTCTACGTAAGTGGCGCAGACTTAGGTTATTAGGAACTGAGATAACTTATATACTTGGGCTACTGCAGGGACCAGGAGGAGAAATTGGACTGGGCCTCAATTAGATTTAATTAACCAAGCTTAGCCCAAAGCTTTTAATTAAATCTAATAATAATAATATAGTCCACTAAAATATTATTATTGCACTACCCATCCAATCCCAAAATTACGTTCTGGGCTCCTTCTTATTATGAGCCCGATAGTCTCCCCATGTTTAAGATATACAATGCCCATTAATTAATTAAGTTACTGACAACTCAAATTAATTAATATCTCATCCGAGAGTAGTACCACTCAACCTTATTATCATGCCGGAAATTAATCCACTTGCAAGATTTACATGATAAACCTTATGAGCTCCTCAAGGGGACATCATCAACCTATGACGGACATGGATTCCTTCTACAATCAACAGCACACCATAGAGACAGCACTACTTCCCAACTCACCGAGTTTGTTGATTTAATACATTTAAATCTCACCCATTGATGAATCAAAGAAATATATACTGCCTTACGTGTCGAGGTTATTGTATGGGGATTAAGAGCACGAACATCCATAATAACAGAGATCAAGTTCTTCTATATAGACAGTACAAGTCGAACGATCTCAGACGGTCCTACTCAATACACAAAGCAGTGTACTAATGTGGTTCTATAGTCAAGACAAACTAATACCAAACCACACTACAACCATACCGATAGATAGTCCCCGTCTATCTCGATTGTGAGCATCTGTTTATACTTTATAAGGAAACTGATAATATGATCTTCCGCGTGTTGTCGCACAACATATTATCTACAATATAAAGTAAATGGACTTTTGCACAAACATATAAATAAATAATTTATAATATGCAAAACAGTTTGATCATATGATTCTCATTTCAAATAAAATCGTTATTACATTGTTCAATACAAAAGCAAGGCTTTAAGTATACAAATCTAACAGTTTAATCATTTGGATTATTACTGTAATTCTTTTGTGTTTATTTTATTATAAATACAAAATTTATTGTTACAAATTTTGGCATGCCCAGTGAGACAGTCTTTACCTCTCATCTCTTTTCTCAACAAGCTCGAAGACACAAAGTATGACTCCTCTTAGGATCGCGATAAAAAGTTCATCTTCCTCAAAGCCTTTAGAGCTACAAGCTGTGAAGACGCAAGTTATGACTCTACTAAAGATTGTGATACGAAGGACTACTGCATCAAAGCCTCTAAAGTTGCAAACTAAAAAGGTTGAAGTCGTTACAAGAAGTATGTCTGAAGGCTCCTCATAGACAAATCGTATGGTGGGGATTACTCTCAATAAGCCATTGCACAACGACAAAGATGGTGAAGATGACTCTATCTGCTCAACTCCTCGCTCTACGCCAAGCTCACCACCTGCCTCAACTGAAGTTGCAGTGATGACGACAAGTGCTATGACCATTGAGGATCAACTTGCAAGTATGATGAGAGCCATTGAAGGACTCAACAAGCACATGGAAGTTCAAGACGTAAAGATCTCTATACTTATGAAGAAAATGGATAATGCGGAGACAAGCCAGGCAAATAAGAAACAAGTTGAGGATGAACATGAGCAGGAAGACTAGACGAAACATCATTCACCTGAAAAGAAACAAGTTGAGGAAAAAGTGGAAGTTTTAGCTGACGGCATGCTTCATATTAACCAACTAAAGAACATCATCATAGAGACGATAAAAGACAAGTTTGAAGGAAGCTCAAATCTTCTTCAACATACGCTAAGCCATATACAAAGAAGATTGACAACTTGAGGATGCCAACTGGCTATCAACCTCCCAAGTTTCAACAATTCGATGGTAAAGGCAACCCAAGACAACATGTTGCGCAATTCATCGAGACTGCAATGATGCTGGAACCTACGAAGATCACATGGTGAGACAATTCATTCGATCTCTAAAAGGAAATACCTTCGATTGTTATATCGACTTGGAACCTAACTCCATTGACAGCTGGGGGCAAATGGAAAAAGTATTCCTCAACCGCTTCTATAGCACACGAAGAACTGTTAGCATGATGAAGCTAACAAATACTCGTCAAAGTGATGAAGAATATGTCATCGACTATATCAACAGATGGAGGAGCCTAAGCCTCAATTGCAAAGAAAAGCTATCAAAAACTTCAGCTATTGAAATGTGCATTCAAGGAATGCAATGGAATCTTAGCTACATACTCCAAGGAATTCGACCTAAAATTTTTGAAGAGTTGGATATAAGAGCTCATGACATGGAGTTAATTCTGACATCAAATGACATCGAATGGTCTTCTATTCAAGTAATGTCTTTCGATGAGCCATTGGAAGAGGAACCACAAACAAAGGCTGCAGTTTCTATAAAGATTAATAAAAATGAAGTTGAAGCAAGAGAAGACAGTGCATCCCGAGATTGGGGGAAATGAACTGTTGATAAATCAAACACAAAGCTCCTTGACACGAGCTAAAACTGTCTGCATTATGCTCCTTGATACAAGCTTAAACTATCTAAAATCTCCCAAGTCAAAGCTCCCTGACACGAGCAAAAACTGTCTACATCACGCTCCTTGACACGAGCTAAAACTATCTACAAGTCACGCTCCTTGATTTGAGCTTAAACTATCTAAAATCCTCAAGTCATGCTCCTTGATATGAGCCTAAACTATCTAACACAAATCAAATCAAGGCTCTTCGATACGAGCGAAAACTATCCACACTATACTCCTTGATATGAGTATAAAATGTCCACACATCAAATCATATCTCATTGAGAAGAGACAAAACTCTCTATATGTTCGATACTCCTTTATATGAGTATAAACTATCTACACATCAAATAAAATTTCCTTGGGAAGAGAATAAACTCTCTACACATAAAGCTCCTCGGCACGAGCGAAAACTGTTCAGACAATACTCCTCGACACGAGTAAAAAATATCCACACAAGGCTCTTGACACGAGTATAAACTGTCTACAAGTTCAAATTCAAGACTCATTGATACGAGTATAAAATGTCAACAAATTAAAGTTCAATGCTCCATGACGCATGAGCCTAAATTGTATGTTACTCCTGGCCAGCATGAGTATAAAATGTGTACGGTATCCCTCATTCAAACTAAATCATGTTCCTTGAACTACGTTATGATTTGATCCTCTTCAAAAAGGTACGTAGGCAGCTTAGTACTCTGCTAAGTTCAGTCATAATTCAGGCTATTCATATCAAGTTGGTGAGGCAAGCAATAAAATTCAATCATGTTGATCAAGAATGGATTATCACAATTTGTTCACTTCAACACAAAGGCGTCCGTGAACAAAATGCGAGGGGCATTTATAGGCACTTGAATTTTATTGCATATTAAAGGAAAATATGTGGCAAATTAATGCAATAATTATAAATTAATTATTTATTTATTATGAAATTTAAATAAATAAATTCCTAAAATAAATGAGTAAATAATTGATAATTAGGTCAGATCTAGTCATATAAGTCTGACTTAAAGCTTAAGCAAGTTAAAGGCCCAAGCCCACAGAATCAGGTCAAATCAGCCCTGGACCAATCAGACTGCGAGTTATTTATGGGGCGTCCTCACCCTTCACCTATATAAGGAGTCCTCCTCCATTCATTCCAGACACACACATTCAAAGACCTGAAGACACAAATGTTCTGAAAAGATTAAAACACGAGCAACGCTCCTCAAGATCTTCAATCATCTTCAAGTCAAGAACGACAAATGATTCGGGATTAAGGTGCGGAGCCCCCCAAATCAAGCATTCTTCATAAACTAAGTTCTTCGATGTTTTTCACGCCAAGAACGATATACGATCCGGGATTAAGGTGCTAAGCCCCCAGATCGAGTGTTCTTTGGATCAAGAACGTTTAATCCAAACAAAGGCTCGATGCTTCTGGATTAACGTTACAAGGTCCCAAATCCGAGTTTGGATAAGCTTCAACTGAAGATCCGACTCAAAACACATAGTCAACGCGGTCAACACAGAACAAGTCAAAGTCCAAATTGGTTCGAGAGAAGAATAAGAGGATAGATAAAGATTGTTTCCTAAATTATCAAGTTTAATCATTTGGATTATTATTGTAATTCTTTTGTATTTATTTTATTATAAATACAAAATTTGTTGTTACAGCTCCCACTGCCCTGCCCTGGGATTGGTGGAGGAGGTAAATCGCAGGATGTGCCTCAAGTGGCTTATAGAGAGGGCTCACTGTTTAACTTGTGCTTGCAAGGGGCCAAATTCATGCCAAAGGCAGAATTCGAATCCCCTCCCTGCAGCAATTAAGCTCAGTTGGAAGGCCTTTCCACCCTCCCCTCTACCACTTGAGCTATGCACAATTGGATCTATGACATGAAATTGAGGGAGTAATTACTATTATATTCTAAAAAAGAAAGTACAAATCCTTTGTTGATAAATGAATTTTCTTCCTTTTTTAGATGTCTATCATATAATGAGCGACACCTGATACACAAAAATGACGCATGAGATCCAATTTGCATTTCGGTAACATTTTTTTGTCTTTATCTTATTTTCTTTTTATGTTGTTTATGACAATATTTTGCTCCTATAATTTACTCTCTCCGTCTCGAGCAAAAATGGTCATTTACTTTTTGCATGTTGATTAAGGAGTATTATTATTTTATGTGTATTGAACAATTGTATTAGATGGATGTGATCGGTAGTGGTGAACTCTTTTTACTAAAAGGGGAAGATAAGAACCTTAGAATGTAACGCCCAATATAATAAAATGAGGATCTTTTAGCGGGATGAAGTGAATAATATTTACTCTTAGGCAAAAACTTGTATGCCTCCATGGGAACAGAAGAATTTCTAGGAGACATACCGTGTTCCATGGGGAGTATTAAATTTTTGTATTTCCATTAGAGTACGGTGTGTCCCCACTCCCCGAAAACACAGGAAACCAACTCTTACTCTTATTGATTCATGAGATATTCTCTCCTTACATTATACTCTAAAAATATCAATTTTAATTTAACGGTCTAGTAATTATACTATTTCATATAAATTTTTTGTTACAATATTTTAGTTTGATCCGTTTAGAAAATAGTTGTACCCAATCCAATTTAAGTTTCAACTTGGAGGACACGTGAGAAGCAGGGGAGCATTATAGAAAGATGAATTATTAGGGGCATTTAATAAGTGACAGTGAAATTAATAATTAAGAAATCCATGTTGACATTTATCGTAAAACAATATACTCGCGGAGGATAGATTACCATACATCTTCATTAATTTAGTCCATACTCCATAGATTACATTCAATTGCATTTGCCTTCTACACACCACAATAGAGACGTAAACCCTCCCCCTCTTAAACTATTTTAATATAATATTATTCCCTTTATCTCCTCTAACTCTTTTAGATCTAATTAAAGAAAAATTATTTATTTTTAATTTTATTTTTACCAACTTGCTTTATTAATTTTTTAGAATAAAGTAGTATTTTAAAATAATAAAGTAAATTATGTGACGTAAGTGAAAGTAACATACATACTTTAAAATACTATGAAGATTGTTTGTTTTGAATTTTTTTATTATTATTTCTAAAGAGAATAAATGAATAGCTGATGTGACGAGAGTATTATATTTTCCAACTAATATTTGGCAGCTCCAATTGATAATCTATTTCCATCCACAATTTTTATTTGTTTGTTTTAAATTATATTCACAACCAATTAGAGAATGACATTCAAATTAATAACCTCTTTAATTTTTAAAGTTGTCATTCTCAATTATTAGACATATAAATTAGGATCTAAATAAATAAAATACCTTAAAATTTTTAAAATTAATAAAGTAGCAAAAAATGTGTTTTTTAATTTTAGAGGAAGTGAATAGGTAAATCTCTATAATTAATAAAGGTATCACTGAGTGACGGTGGTCGCTCATGTAAGTTGTAACTTGTAACCCTCAAATATTTTTTATCTTATTTTATTTTATTTTGTTTCATTTCAACTTTTTTTTATGAGTAACCCTCATAACGGGTTGTTTGTTAGATGGGCGTGAGACGGGTTGACCCATCACTAAAGTATGCTTATTGTATAGATAAAGTATGCTTATTTGTAGTTAAAGTATGTCAATAACAAATCATATTATAACACATTAAAATCATACTTTAATGCATAATTCAGCATACTTTAGAAAATATAATTTAACAACTATTAAACACACTTTATCTAATTAATAAACATACTGTAATACGTCTTACAAATTGTCTCATTTAAATAACTTCTCACAAGAGACTTTGTCTTTTTTAATAATAAAATATACAAAATAAAAAAAATGTATTTCCTCCCTTCCATCTAAATATTTTTTATTTTTGAATTGTTTTACAAAAATTAACATATTTTATTTTTAAAATTTTAACACAACCCACACAAAATAATAAAATATATTTAGGGATTCATGCACAATTTCCTGATGTGACCACGCTCAGGTAACATTCACCTTTTAATTTTAGAGTGAAGCTATTGTACTTTGACACACTATTTTCCTTTGTAATTTAAACCATTAACTCTCTCATGACAGATGTGATCACGGGGTGCAGGAGCTTTTTGTGTCACGATTATAACTTTTAAAACATGTTTATGTTACAAACTAACTACTACTATATCAGAAAATGTTACTTTTTTTTTTTTAATTTTATATCTAACCGTATTGATGTAAAAAGAAGAAAAAAGGATTTAACAAGATACTCTTTGACATATAAAATAAATTCAACCTTTTGAGCTTAAGAACAAACGTCACAATGTAAAATTCTTTGCTACTGTATAGGAAATTCAACGTGCCATAATTTTTCTTGTTGACGGAAGAAATACTCATGATATCCTTTTATTTGTAAATATATATACACAGTGAATAGATGTTATACTCCTTCCATACCACAACAAGAGTGCATTTTATTATTTTCGTTTGTCCCAACACAAAAGGTGCATTTCCTTTTTTAGTAAAAGGGACCTACACAAATTAATTTTTTCTCTCTCCATAACCCCACACTTCACACTAATACACCTACTTAAAATATTATTTCTCTCACCTCAACTACCCCAACTAGACATGCACAAATGAACTGGAACCGGCGGTTCAAACCGGGGAACAGCCGGTTTTAACCGGAACCGGAATCGCCGGTTCCGGAACCGGCAAAAAAAACCGGAACCGGCTAAGGAAGGTTCGGTTCCGGTTCCTCATATTTGGGAAAAAAACCGGCGGTTCCAGTTCCGAGCCGGCGGTTCCGGTTCGAACCGCCGGTTTTTTTTTTTTACGCTTAAAATCCAAAAATAAAAAATAAAACCGGAACCGGCGGTTCCGAACCAGAACTGTCGGTTCTGGAACCGAAACCTTCGTACCCCGGTTCGGTTCCGGTTCCCCCTATCTTGGAACCGGAACCGGGGTGCATGTCTAACCCCAACTACCTATTAAATATTATATCCCTTAATCTACGTGCAAAAAAATTTCGCCACTCTTGTTGTGGGACGGAGGGAGTATAAAATATCAAATCTAATGAAATTGGTAGTC
Organism: Pogostemon cablin; assembly: GCA_023678885.1. Classification (NCBI taxonomy): domain Eukaryota; kingdom Viridiplantae; phylum Streptophyta; class Magnoliopsida; order Lamiales; family Lamiaceae; genus Pogostemon; species Pogostemon cablin. The sequence continues at coordinate 44,231,787 of CM042951.1, forward strand.
GGAAAAATGCAGCGACGTGTGCGGTACTGTACAGAGTATTAATATATCTACTTAAAATGTACATTAATTTTCATTATACCCAATTTCTTGGAGACACATGATGATATACTTGGTTTTTCAGTAGTTAAATATATTTTGTTGGTTAAAAAAGAAAAAAGAGAAAAGGGGGGTTATTTTATTTGGACATGAAGGATCCGACGAGTCCAGCAATAAGAGTAGTGGGATCTCCGAGAAGGGCAGAGACGACAAATTGCAAGGCGAGTCCAGCCATCTCACAACATTTTTGAGCTCTGCCTTTGCTCTTGGTATGACCCTCCAGCGTGCCTTTCAAGCTCGGTATTCGCCTGCTCCCGGTGTACCTACTCCCCTCGTAGAGCTCCTGCCAGCTGTCCACCAGCATTTCCTTCACGCACGCCACGTGGAGGATGTACTTCTTGCAAGACGATCTATAGCTCCAGCTCCTTCCCTTCCTCCCGCACCTGAACACAACATATATCATTACAAACAATCCTATATTTTAATGTTCCATATTTCACACCACAGAAATGAATAAACTATGTCGTTTAAAAATCAACCAGCTAAAAATGTGTATCAATTATTAATTCATCAAAACTTTTTCCTTAAGATCTGGTGGAAAATATATTTTTTTAAAGAAAACATTAATTTTTAGGAACATATAGTATATTGTAATGTTGGACCTGTGACAGGGCACGCTAAGTTTGGCGTACAAATAGAGTTTGATATCGCCGTCGTCGAGCAGCATCGGCAACTTAGCACAGCAGGGATGGAGATCAAATCCGCACAGCTTACAATGATACACGAACCCCGTCACCCTCTTCTCACACGCGTTACAGTAACGCGCCTCCGCTCCTGGCGGCCGGCTGAGGAATTGGAACGAGCACTTGGTGTAGAAAGGGTGGATGATGGTGGAGGGAGGGACCGCGCAATGCGTGTGAAGGTCGAAATCGCAGGCGCCGCCGCTGCACCGGTAGTATGACCCGATTCCGACTTCCTTGCAGCCGTCGCATTTAAACGGCGCCTCCGTGTGGTCGAATTTCAGGGTGTGGTGGGGGTGGCTGAAGTGGGAGACTTCGCCGTATTTCATGCTTCTGCTGCAACCAACTAATTGGATTGGATGCTTAATTTATAAAGCTGAGGGTAGGTTTTAATTTTGGGTGTTTTTTTTTTATTGCTATATTTGTGGAGTGATGTTAATTAAGTAGTATACATTTCTTTTTCTTTGAGATATATATAATCAATGGAATAAATCATAATATACATTAACTTATTATACGTGGGAAAATAAATTTATTATTTTAAGTTGGGGACATATACCACGAAAAAAAGTAGGGGTGGCATAAAGCACACAAGAAATAGAATTTTCACTTTGCACAAATTATTTCAATCCAATCTACATACCCTTAATAATGCAATTGAAAGCATATACTCTTTATATTTTTTTAATTTAATATATCTAAATTACATGATTCGAATCCTTGTTAATATAACATAAGCACACTTGCTTGATTTATGCTCTGATTAATTACTTTATCAATTTTATCCATATATAATCATATTCGTGGAAAGATAACATCCTGAGTTTAGATAGTACATGTAGTTGATGAAGGCAACAAAATTTCAAGTATAGATCTAGTGCGTAGTAGGTGGCATTAAGAACAGATTCTTTTTAAAAAAAAAAAAAATATATTCAGTCACTATCATAGTCTATATGTATACTTCGGACATAAAGAAATTCCAACTTACCCGACTCCTTTTATTTTTCAGGATCTCTACTTTAGCTATTCCATATTAATATACTTATTTTTCTTATTTATTACTTTAAAAAGCTTATTACTAAGCTATTTTATTCATACATGTTAATTGTGTAATGATCAGTGTAATAAATTTATTTTATTCATATATATGTTAATTGTGAACTGATCAGTGTAATAAATTGTGATTTTGGAACAAGTATAGATGGCTTAGTAACTTGAATTTGCGTCTATAATTTCAAGTTCTAAACTTGTATATATATATTTTCTTGGAAATTTGTCTAAATATGTGTTGTGTGACTTCTTCGTCCACAGGTTAAAATATCACACAGTAGAATGTAGAAATAAGAATAACCAGTTGACAATAGAATGTAGAAATAAAGAATAACCAGTTGGTTAAGCAATGTAAACTTCTTTTAAAGATTAAAAGAAAAGAAAAAGAAGAGAGAGAGAATCTGCTTCTTGGAAAAAAATTCATCAAGTGATGAAATTTTGTGTTTTTACTTTTTTCATTCTTTTTGTTTCTTCTGCTCTATAAAAGAAATATGGAATATTTTACTTTATACAAACTACAAGTGATCGGTAAGCTACATTTTGGGATTACTCAGTCAAATATGAACCTTATGAAAACATGATAATTCATACTTTTTCAAACCCATTTACAAAATATCCATACCCATCCAAGACTAAATAAAAGTAGGGTGAGACTTTTGTGCCCGGGGACACCGTGCACTTTTGCAATTTTCATGTTCCTTTGCAATTTAAGCCCCCTAACAATACATAGATTTAAATAGAATATGGAGGGGGAGGGTTGTGTGCACACGGCCTCCGAGAGCGCAGGAGCTTTTGCCATAAATGTATACGTGGAATTGGCATTATACGCTTACACAAATGCTCGTTAACCACACCGGATCTTCTGCGCAATTTTCGTGCATCATCTCCTGTGCCACGCGTTAAGTGATTAACATGTAAGAGGATAATTAAATCCAACCATTACCCCTCGGGTTTAAGGATTAGGGTATAGTTTCCTCTCTCCTATGTGTCGTCCATCTACCGGTTTGGCACAAGAGATGATGTACAAAAATGACACAGAGAATCCGAACTGCTTTTTAACTACCTAAGTTGCACACCAGATCTTCTGCACCATTGTCGTGCATCTCCTATGCCACGTGTTAAGTGATTGACACATAAGAGGGGAATTAAATCCAACCATTACCCCTAGAGTTTAAGAATTAGGGTATAGTTTCCTTTCTTCTAAGTGTCGTCCATCTAACAGTTTGGCACAAGAGATGTTGTACCAAAATGGCACAGAGAATTCGAGCAGCCTAAGTTGATATAAAAGTAAATTATTCCAAGGTAATATAAATTTCTCAAGTTACGTAGAATGAAAAACCTAAACGAGAAAAAAGCGACACTTTATATGTAATAAATGAGCACTACCGCGTAATTCTTCAAAATATATACAAGCAAAAACATGATTAATTACTTTTTAATTAATTAATTAATTAAATAACAATAATAAGTCTATACATAAAAATAGCTTATAAACCCTCGGATATGATTATAATATCTCTTTCGCTTATTGCAATATTATAATAATAAATACTCCCTCCGTCCCATAGTTAAGTTCACCGATACTGTAGATACGAAATTTAAGAAAAGTACCAATTTTATTGACTTTGTAGGGATACTTTTTGACCAATTTTATTGACTTTGTAGGGATATTGTGGTATTTTTAAGTAATAAATAAATTATAAAGTATGTTATGTGTGTTAGGTGTGATTGATATTTTTGAAATAAAGATAACTTTTGAGGTTGTTGGTTAATATGAAACTTCCTTTTTTGGGTGGTGATGGGACGGACGAAAACTGAAAATGTGAACATAAGTGTGGGACGGAGGGAATAGGCCTTAAGCAATGAGGCCCAGCCCAACCAGTTCATAAAGAGCCCGCCCAATTATTTTGTTCCAACTATTTAGTTACAATTTGTCATTTGTGTTCGATGAAAGTCCGTTCATGGCTTTAACAATACACGTTCGTAAATCTCTTCTCGTCTGCTCTCTATTTCCAAAACCCCTCTCATTTTCTTCATCACCGCCACCACCACCACCACTTTCCGGTGCCGATTTAGTGTCCGCCGCTGTCTCAATTATGAAGCACCACCGCTCGAAATCCCGATGGTCTCACCTGCGCTCTCTCATCGCCACCACCAGAGAAAACAGCCTCACCGCATCTCAATTCTCTCAAGTCGTCCTTCAAATCCGCAACAATCCCCATCTGGTCCTCCGCTTCTTCGACTTCACTGTTCACCACTCTCTCTCCTTTCACTCCCTGTCTTCCTATGCTACTGTCATTCATATTCTCTCACGCTCAAGGCTTAAATCCCATGCCCTAAATGTAATAAAATCAGCTATGTGTGCATTCTCTGATTCACGGCAGGATAACACCGTGGGAATCCTCGAGGAACTCATCAAGAGTTATAGAGCTTGTGATTCTACACCCTGTGTGTTTGATCTGCTTGTCCAAGCTTGTATAGAGTCTAAAAAGATTGATCCCGCGCTTGAAATTTATTCAATGTTGAAGTCAAAGAATGTATTACTGAGAACTAGCACTTGCAACTCCTTAATTGAATTAGTTTCGAAGAGTCGAGGTTGTTTTGCTGGGTACGACTTGTATAAGGAGATTTTTAACATTGATATCGATAACAATGGTGAGAACTGCTCACTTGATAAGTTAGAATCTCCGAATGCGAATACATTAAATGTAGTTATGGTTGGTTTTTATAGGGAGGGATTAGTGGATGAAGTAGAGGTGGTGTGGAAGGAGTTCGTAAAGGTCGGATGTGCGCCAAATATGTATAGTTTTAGTGTGTTAATGGCTGCTTATTGTGATGATGGAAGAATGGAGGATGGGATGAGGGTATGGGCGGAAATGGAGGATAAAGATTTCAATCATGATGCAGTGGCATATAATACAGTGATTAGAGGGTTTTGCAGAATTGGAGAGGTTGAAAAGGCTGAAGAGATTTACAGAGAAATGGTGATGAAAGGTGTGGAGAGTAGTTGTACTACTTATGAGCATCTCATAAAAGGGTATTGTAAAATTGGAGATACTGATAATACAATGGTTTTGTATAGGGACATGTGTAGGAAAAACTTTTGCCCAAAGAATTCAACTGTTAATCTAATTATTAGGTCTCTCTGTGAAAAGAATGAACTTTCAGTAGCATCTGAGTTTTGGTTGATGGCTTCAAAGGAGCATGGGCCTATTCTGGAGAAGGAGAATTACGAGAAGTTGATAAAGGGTTTGTGTGGTGAGGGAAGGATGGAAGAGGCTTTAAAGCTTCAAGCAGAGATGGTTGTGAAGGGTTTTGAACCAAATTTAGAGATATATTGTGCGTTCATAGATGGGTATGTCAAACAGGGGAATGAAATAATGGCCAGTAAATTGACGAAAGAAATGCTTTGTAAAGAAATGTCCTAGATGTGGAGGTTGGTTATGGCACAGTCAAACGAACCATCTTGGAGGAGAATGTGTTTCGCCACATAAGCAGAGTTCTCGATCTTCTTCAATTCCTTTCAGAAGGAAATTTTGGGGACTACTTTCTGATTTTGGTGAGTATATAATGTTTGGAGATGGAGGATATCCTGTTTAATAAAGCCTCCAACAATGATGACAGTGGCCCTCCACCTGTTATTGGAACATAAAGGTATCTCAGTGTTATTACCAAATCCTGCAATTTATACTTTCTGTGATGTTTTATGCACGCAAATAACTCCCCTCGCTATTCATTTTAGATAGAAATGAGTATTGCATAGTGGTTGCTTAGTTGATTACTTTGGGATTAAATCTTTCTGAGTACCTCCAAGCATTTTAGATAGAAATGAGTATTGCATAGTTGTTGCTTAGATGATTACTTTGAGATTAAATCTTTCTGAGTACATCCAAGCCATTGCTTTTTGTGGGGTAATTAGTCAAATGTTTGGACATATATTCTATGGTTATTGGCTGAATGTGGTGGGATGTATTGTCTAACAATTTTTCTATGAGGTGGAGAAGATGTATAATTGCGTGATAGAAAACATGAACGGGTAAATATAAAAATTGGTCCTGTAAGTATGTCGTTTTCCAACTTTAGTCCTTTTTCTTTTGCAATTCTCAATTTTGGTCCTTTTAGTCCTTTTTGTCCTTTATGTTAAAAAAAGTCAAAAAATGGTCCGAAAGTGTATACATAAAGGACTAAAAGTGGACAAAAAAGGACCAAATTTTGAAAAAATGACTAAAACTGAATTAAAAGGACTAAAAGTTGACAAAAAATGACCAAAATTGAGAATTGCAAAAGAAAAAGGACTAAAGTTGGAAAACGCCATACTTACATGACTTATTTTGATATTTACCCAAACATGAACCATCAATCTTCACACATACCCTGGAAATCATCAGTATATCATTTCCAGAAACGCAGACTTTATACAATTTCATTTGAAGATCCGTACGTCTTTTTACTTAATTTCAGTAAATTTTGATCACATATTGAATAGAATGACAGAGAATAAAGTATTTCCAGATCTATTGGTCTATATCCTTCTATAAGTGATCCAGCATCTCCAACTAACCAGTTAGCTATTCAATTGGTTTTGTAGGTTCAATTGGAGATCCAACCTGTACATATAATTGGAAGCTGAACACTATCATGAAGAACATACATCTCAAAATTGTTTCTGTACAAGGTAATTGGCTGGTTGTGTGTACTTACGGTGTGCAAGTTAGCATGCATCCAATTTGTTATTGAGCGATTTGTTCTGCAATCGTCTTATGCCTCGTATTTAGTTGCAAGTGAGCTATAAATTGATGTAACATTCACTCTCTGAAGCATCATGGGTCTAATGCACTAGCATTTGGAGAGTCAATCAATAACTAACGAAGGAAGAATCCAAAGATTTGATAGAGATGAGCTCAACAAAAGAAACCAAGAGAAGAAGGCCATTGCTGCTGAAATCTGATAACGACTACATAATCTTGGTGGACAAAAGGAGACATCAGCTTTAAGCAGAAGATCAACGATGCTTGCAGATGAGCTTGCTGCTGCCAATGCTAGTACGGATAAGACCTATGAACAGTAACCTTGTTACACCGTGAACTTATCGACTCGTTTTTATATTAATCAAAGATAAGAAATTACCAAGTCCCCTAGGATGATAACTCTCAATATCCCTGATTGACCAATGGGGAACTTAGTGAGGATGGAATATCCATCTAGTAAAGCCAAAGTGAAACTCCAAGGTATGACTAAACTCATGATTGTCACCAAAAAGCTGCAACATCAACACAAGTAAATGGAAAATTCTGCATTAATCACAAAGGAATCATTTGAGTCCCTGCAAGTATATGCTAACTGGTCATTCTAGTTCAGATTTACTTTCTTATGTTCTTGAATGAATATTTATAATCAATTCCTCCTAATACTGGGGAGGCTGTTGAACATCTTGTTGTACAAACAGAGGCTTATTAAGAATCTTTTTCTGATGCAGGTATAAACATAAATGCTTGGGAACAAAATTACCAAAAGGCTGTGTAACTGTAGAATCCAACTCCAAATGACAAGAAGCAGATCGAAGATGAAGAGAATACAGCTTGCCCCAATCTCAACATGATGCTAGTAGAGGTACCTATGGACCCTGTGATAAATTTCATGGCTTCAGGCTGTGATTGTACAGAATCTACCTCAGTTGATTTTCCATCTTTGTTCATCCCGTCTTTTATTTACCATCTTGGCCTTCAAATCAAGTTTTGCATCTTTGCCCCCACAAAATTCTTCACCAAATCAATCATGGCAAATCATGGCAAGGGGAGATTTTCTACAAGTCTCAGTCTACACTTTCCTTGATTCTTTATACGAATTCAAAGAGCTCGAGTGCTACTTGGACAAAGAAAGTTGGTGGGAAGAAAAGAAAGATGTGGTGGTAAGAGATTATGTAGGATTTTACTTTAAGAATACTGCACATCTCGTGGGTTACCTCCTTCACCAATAGTATACCCCCCAAGACATGGGCGATAGAGGTCCCCCAAGGCCAAGGGTGCCCTAATAAATGATGTGGGGTGTTAGTTATTCGATTTGACGTTTCACTTCCTTATTCCAGCATCATCGTTTCTTCTGCCGACATCCAACATGGTATTTGTGCATAACCAACTTACTATTTTTATGTGATGATACTTTAATTTTTTAATCACATTTGATGAGATCCACGAGTCTATATGATTCCCCAGTGGTTGAGTTGTAGGGGTCTCCACGCCATTGCTTTGGGGAGAAATGGGTCCATAAAATGTCGACACATGCTATTGTTTCACTTGTTTGTTGAATTCCTGTGTCACTGTTTCTAACTCCAGGTGTCAGAATGATGATTATCACAACATGATGGGTAAACGAACCATCACTCATGCTGGCCCACTCATCCAAATATGTGAATTTCATTTATTATTATAGCATCACTTTCCAGTCATTTGAACCAGTTTACTGTTTACCGTCTTTACTACACTATACTCAATTGTCAATTCAATACAAGTAAAAGATTTTTACCAAAATTCTTCTATTAAGTATATACTATATAAATAATGTAACTAAACGATTATTTAAATTAAAGAAATTTATTGATAATATTTATTGGCAAAACAGATTTATATCCTTTTCAAAACAGATTTGTTGATAATACGAGTATTCATAGCCAATTCTCTAAGCTCCAGATTTCGATGGGAACTCCAGATTTCAATTACTCCCTCCCTCTGTGTAGTTATGCCCGTTTGTACGGAGGGAAGTATTATTTTCGCTGATTAGGAAGCTTCAGGGGTAAAAAAATAAAAATAAAAAAAATCATAGATTTCGGAAGTCTGCAAGATTATCATGGGTAGCCCATGGAAAGGTGAATAAAAATAAATAAAAAATCATAGATTTGCAAAATTATCATCATGGGTAGCCCATGGAAAGGTGAATAAAACACAGAGATATTACCTCTCGAATGAGAAATTTACATAAAACACAATCCAATATTAAAATATAGTAGTAAGTTACAAGCGAGCGAAATAAAGAGAAAAACAGATAAAGAAAATCAGAGTTGGAGTGTGAGCTCTTCCTTTTGATCGGAGAAGTAATGGAGAATATAAGGGGTGGCTCGAACGACGGCAACCCAAACACCGAACATGGCGACGTGGCTCTTCAATTGCCTCAACGCCGCTGCCTTGTCAGGTTTCCGAATAAACATTCCCGGAAACATCTTCAACCCCTCTTTTTGCGCCGGATCAATGGAGATCTAAAACCCTAACCCCTCTCAGTTTATATAGGGGGTGGACGGACTGCTAAATAAAAATCCATCAAAAGTTGGGCCTAATTAAGTGGGGCTATAATGGGCCTCATGTGCCAATAACTGTTGTAGCCCAACTTAAAATCACTACAACATAGGATAATTATTATTAAAAAAAAAAAATTCTGATGGCCCATGCACGTTCGCGTTATTAGCACGACGCTCTAACCGAGTTAATGGGCCAATTTGTTTAAAAATTAAAAATAAAAATATTTCTTAAGTATTTTTATGACCCCAAAATTTTGAAGAAAATCGTAGATGTATAAATTTGATTAAATGGGGGTAGAATTAATGTTGGCTCATTCGCTTGTTTGTTTGAGATCATAAAAATGCAGGTTGATTCGTTGGATTGCTTGCCATTACATTTACACCCGTACCATGCATCCATCGTATTACCCTTTGTATGCAATGTGGATGGATTTTTTTTCCTAACATTTTCGAATTTATAAGTTATTGAAATGGGAATTTGTGGTCTGAACTCTGGAAGATCTTGCAATGCAGGTGTGCATCTCTGTCTCATGTGAACATTACATATAGAGGATTACACTTCCTCCGTTATCAAAAAATTATTACATCTTTCTTCGTTTACTAGTCTATAAAATCATTCAATTAAAAAAATATATATCTATATCATTTCAATTCAAAGCCTTTGAAGTACATTATAATTCTATCTTTTTAACACATACATATAATATATTTTATAATTTATTTATTATCTAAATATACTTAATTATTCCGTCCATAATTAAATTTAAAAGTACCTTTTTTCCCCCTTTTGAAATATTATCGGACGTAGCCGCCATGGAGGAAATATATACTGAACAAGGAAAACTAAAAGTCACATACATTAACTAATGGAATGCAAAGTTATACAATTCAGAGGAATCAAGATAAGCACAAATGCGATATCCACCAGTGAAATGGGTGGAAGGCATAAAAGTTCCGATGAAAACATTCTTCTTTTCGACTTTGGAAGTGTCGTAGAGAATGGGGAAGCTGATAGCATCGAGAAGAATGATGACTTTAGAGTCTTTGGCATTTAACCCTATACACAGTTGAGCTGTATTTCTTGATTCGGGCCCTGAAGAACTCGTCCGGGCCTTGGTTGTAGTGGTAGTCCAAACGATCCTTTATTGGCCCGAAAAATGGTAAGCCATAGCTACCAGGGATTTCTCTCTGTGGAAGATTGTCTGAAGCAGGAGGGTTTTTGGAATATGAAGACATTTTTCTTTTCTTTTTTTCTGGGAAATACTGTATATATATATATGTAAAAGTTTGATCTATATATGAATTACTCCACAATATATGTGTGTTTATATATAGAGTATGAGACACAAAGGGAAGCTAGACATTTATTCCAATATTGTACCAGCTATATATATTTCTTCACGTACTTAATGTATAAATGTGTATGTGAATTTCTTAGTGGCAAATTTATGGTTTAGCATATATATATATATATATATATATATATATATATATATATATATATATATATATATATATATATATATATATGCTAAACCATAAATTTGCCACTAAGAAATTCACATACACATTTATACATTAAGTACGTGAAGAAATATATATAGCTGGTACAATATTATATATATATATATATATATATATATATATATATATATAGGGGTGAAAATTAATTCCCGTACCATAAGGACTCGAAATCATGTCAGTGTTTGGCTTTATCGTGTTAATTTGATAAGAACACAAAATCGTGTCAGTATTTGGCTTTATAGTGTCAAAACTGATAAAAAAATACGAAATTTTGTGTCGTGTTCATTTCGACCCATTTTAATACAAATAATATTTGCAGATGACTCATTAGCATGTTATACTAACATTGATCTGTTAACAATTTGATTAAAAAAAGAAGAAAAGAAGAATGTAGTATTTTTGTATTGCAGATGACACTCTTTTTTGTATTTAAAATAAGATAACACTCATTTTTGTATTTATAAGTAGAGAATACTCATTAATAATTTTAGAATATATTTCCTTTAAAAAAATTAGTATAAAACTCCTACTTTTAATTAGTATTTTATTTTGTTTTAAAATTATTTTATTTTTCTTATCATGTTGTTATTGTGTTGTATCGTGTCGTGTCAATTTAAAATCGTATTCGTATCGTGTCGAAATGAATCTCTATAGTGTATTATTCGTTTTTATCTTCATGATCATGCCGTGTCACTATCGTATGACACGAAACACAACCCATTATCACAAATTACCACTCTTATATATAATTATATATACTCTCTCCATTCCATAAAACCTTCACATTTTTTTCATTTATTTACCCCACAAAATCCTTCACAATCAAAGATAGGAAATCACTTTATCTATTAATCTAAAAAATTACTTTAATTTTAAATTCTTCAATCATTTTTCACACACATATCATTACTTTGCACTTTTTTATTATCTTAAACAATACATTTTAAAGTCAGTAAAATTAATAAAAAAAAGTTACTTTTCTTAAATGATGTGAAACAATAAATGTGTAGCCATTTATGTACGAGTATAAATCAAATATTCATCCCTATATATAATCATATAGTATAAATTAAATATTCATCTGTTATAATCTCCATTGGAAGAAATTATCCAAGTTTATTTTTGGAATACCTACGCAAGATGATTTTTCATTTAATTCAAAAGGGTAACCAATAGGCACAGGTTGGACACTTTATTACTTACCTTTTAAAATAGATATTTCATGTTCTCAAAATGATAACCAATAGGCGCAGGTTGGACACTTTATTAGTTATTACTTACCTTTTAAAATAGATATTTCATGTTCTCAAAATGCTTACCAATAGTCTCAGGAATGAGAATTGAATTTGGATTACTCGCATTATATTTTTTATTGTAAATTTTTAAATAATTGATATCATAAAATATATATTTAAAAAAAATATATCAATCCTATAAATAAAGGATGAAATATTCTCTCTTTTCATAGGTATTAATCAACTAATGCTTGTAAAAGGATATGTTGCTGTATTAAATAAATCGTGTGCTTAAGTGCTGATGATAAATGTATCATTTAAATAAAGTATATATATTAAAAGATTATAATGAGCATTTTAATTAGAGTGTGAAAACTGAAAAGTTAATTGATACAAATAAATGAGAAAATGTAAAATAATGGAACAATTATGGAAATAGTATAATAATATATTTGAAGAAATATAAATATTATTCAGATTATCATATGGTATTGCTCACACTCTATAAGGTATTTTATAGAATGATGACTTCTACCCAACAAATTAACCATTACTCCTACTCAATTATAAAAACACATTTTTGAAGTCAAATCGATCACATCCACCTACCCATTTCCTTCAGGTGGTTTCGTATTTTGTACGTGTGCATGCATGATACAACATTATAAATATTGGGTAGATGCAGTAGTGGTTTGTATTATATATATAAGTATTTTTTTAAAAAAATAAAATTTACTATTGGTTGCTTCTCTTATATCCCAAAAAGAAAAGTCATACATAGTACTATGATTTAATTATGTGGTTGTGCATACCTTGGCGAAAAGAATTAATTAGCACGTTGTGATATGTCTTTTGTCAACAACTCAATATTAATAATAATAATGAATAAATGAGGGACCATACAAGTAATTGCAAGAAACATCACCATTGGCTACCACAATCCACCACAAATTATACACTTTGCCCCCATCACAACTCATATATATCCATGAGGATTGGACCTAAAATTTGTTATTTGTCCTTATTATTGATGAATGATTGTTGGTCACGGATTTGGAAATGAGTTTTAATTCGTTTTTGTGTTAAAATTAAAAGTGGTAATATTTAAGGTGAGGTAAAAGAATTAGCAAGTAAATCTATCATAATTAGAGAAATAAATAAAGGAATTGTATAGTTGACTTCCAAATTTTTAAAAAAGAAGGTAGAGCTATTGTTTAAATTTGGGCGAAATTTGGGTGTCATTTGTCAAAGTAACTCTTATGACTTTTAATTACTCCATTAAAGTGTACCACACGTATTATATGTGACAAATGTACTTTATTAGATTGAATCAATCGATTAGGTTGTGTTATTGCTTAATAGTTTTTTTTTTTATCAATGCTTAAGAGATTTTACTTCTACAAATAACAAAGATTAGGTTGTGATCATGCTCAACTGATTTTGCTTCTAGAATTGTTGATCTTTCTTAACCAAATTCAAGATTATTTTAGGATGAACCTGTGCAATACCAGGTTTTATAAGCTAATTTAGAATGTAATTTTTTCTCCTTATTTAATCTAATAATTCAAGTTCGAATGGATAGTTTTTTTTTCAAAAACTCATGCGCTCCCGAAGACATACCCCCCGAGGACACACCGTGCCCCCATAGGAACACAACCCTTCCCCTTTATATCCTATTTAAACTTATGTATTGCTAGGGGTTAAATTGCAAAGGGACATATGGTGTCCCACCGGCACAATAGCCTCACTCCTTTTTATATTTCAAACACTTAATTGATAAAAAAATAAAATAATTAAAACGTTTACCAATTTTCGAAGCACTGGATTAAAAAAGACTCATAATTTAATCCAGCAAATCGATTATTGAATCAAGCAGGTGCATCCTATTAATTAATTATTATGTTTTTCAAATATCCACGCTTTCTTATAACTTTTTTTAATGGGTTTGCATTAACCTTAAAAATAAAACTTAACATAAAAGATCATATCAAAATATTTAATTTTATATAATAAATAAACAATTATCAAGATCAAAAAAATTAAAATACTCATGATTCTTTTTTTCATTCTAGTAAGAAACAACAATAGTGAATGAACACTTACCCTAAAATGAACTAGAATGTCAAAAGTTCCTCCTTCCGTTTTTTAAAATTGTAAAGCTTTTGAATCTATATATAGAATCACAAATGAAAAATATAAAGTAAAATTAGGATAAATAGTAATAGAAAGTCAAGTTTCTTTCTTTTTCTTTTTTTTTTCTTTTTTTTTTAATTATAAGATGGCTAAAATTTGGTGTGCAGGGCCACATCAAAAATCTCGCTCACTAATTATATTATTACATCATATTTTCGAACGCAAGTTAAAAACATTTATGCCATTTCCAATAGTTAGATTCCTATTTTATATCACATTCAGCTCCAAAATACAATTAACTCATCTTTAATACTCCAGTTTGCTAAATTTTTTTACTTCAAAAACTAAAATAATAATACATCTTCTTTTTAATAATATTTTTAACTATTTATAAAACCTAATTTATTTTTTCATATTTTTAAATTCAAAAAAATATAATAAAAATATTAATAGGCATGAAATTAAAATAACAAAATCAATTTACAAAATGTATAAATATAAAATTAAGACAACACTTAAAGGTTAAATTACATTACAAAATATATTAACATACTAAAATTAAAACAACACTTAAAATTAAATTAAAACAATCCATAACAATTAAAACTACAACAATTAAATTATATATTAAAAATTTTATCATTAAAAAAAAAAGGTAACATTTTGCATTTTTAAAGGATGAAATAGAGTGTTGTTGGAGGGGGAGAGTGCTGAAATACTGCAATACATGTCCTGGAGATGGCCTTACTATTAAAATTACATTACAAATTGTGAACATTTGAACTATTTGGTCAAGCATGTTCCAGATCAAATAAATTATACAATGGTATTATCTTACATCGAATATACTGTATACATTATTAAATTTTATTAGTCTCGACAGAAAATAAGACACTAATCGTACTGAACTAATTAATATTGTTGCTTATGAGTTTCCTTTTGGACTCTCCGCCCTAAATTTTATAGTACATGTAGATATAGAATAGCCAGCTTTGGATAAATTAGGGTTATCAAGACTTAATATGCAGTATGTGCTAAACAAAAAAACGTTTATTTTAGCCAGAAATAAGAAATTGTTGTAAAAAAAAAACTTCAAAAGTGGCAGTTTAGACTGCTTTTCAACTAGGTTTAGTTCATCCACAATCCGAGCGTAAATTCAGTCACTCTAGGTAACACAAGCATACAATTCTAGATAATCCGTTGTATTACCTAGGTCTAACACAGTGTCAAGTGACCAAGAAGAAGGTAGTAATAACCATGATATAAACCTGTCATGCCTAAATACGACGAGAGCCTAGAAAAGAGACATATCTGCTGGGGGCCCGTATACGCTTTGCCAAGAATATGGTGTGATCCAATTAGCAGCAGTACCATTGCCTGGAAATTGTAAACAGATACAAATTCAATTATGATGCATTGAAGTATTTAATCAAGATTTTACCAAGCAATATTCTATAAGTTAAACCAAACTAAATGCTCAGAAGTGATGCCTTTTAATGACGTAAGATAGAAATGAAAGGCCGAGCGAGTGCAAACATTCAATATCAATTACTCCCTCCGTCCCGGAGAACCTCTCGCATTTACTGTTCCACGTTGTTTGAGAAAATTTTTTCTTTTTTACCAACTTTTTTCACTTTAGAGGGTATTGTAGTATCTTTAGGTAATAATAAAGTAAAAAGTATTGACATGTGTCTTTGGTGAAAGTGAAAATTTTGAAATTTAAGTAACTTTTGAGGTTATAGATAAAGGAGTTGTTTCCTTTTTTGGGGGTGTGACGAGTGTTATGATGGGTTCTCTAGGACGAGGGGAGTATTTTAAAGACCACTTTGTAAAATGCATGATCATGCATACAAATTAATCGAAATTACTTCTCAACTTTCTATAAACATACTCAGAATTGTCAAAGTTTTATTGATAGTAGTAAAATATTAAGTCGATGGACAAAATTCACAAGAAACAATTAAGAAAAAAATAGTACATGGACAGAAAAAATAGTTTTTACTGAAGGGTGAAGAAAATCTCACCTTGAAATTCATCCTGCTTCAGACCCATAAGTTTACATGTTGCCTCAGCAACACCGAAAGCTTCTGGTATATTGTCTCCCTCTGAGCAGTAGCAGAATAAGCAAGTAACTTTTATGCCTTTAGCCTATCAAAACATAAGAAATGTTAAAAATAATAAAACTAAAAAGAGAGGAAGACACATGCACAATGACTGTTTCACCGAGCAATTCATGTGTGCTTTTTAAGAGTATTAGCCATTTAATAAAAAGTTTTAGTTGTTTTATTAAGACGTAGTATTAGTTAATTCACATGAATACTTTTGATCACTAAAAGTTTTCAACAAAACACTCCTTAAAATCTCATGAGTTCACATTGAAATTGGTATAAGTTTTGTGTTAAAAAATATATACATCCATTTGATTCAGCAAGAGCAGAGAACATTAATTAAAGTCAGAACCACACCTGACTATCAAAACACAAAGTGGGTTAAAATGACCACCTAGTATTGTCATGCTCAGGCGCAAAGGCATCCCCTGACCCCCCCAGGCCAATTTACTAGGCACTAATCTGGTGCACATATGTTGCAGTATAGAAACTTGCAAAAAGCATGATTCCTGCACTATCTTATAAGACCATAAGCCACTTGTTTTTTGTGTTATACACTAAATATATACAGGGTTCTATAGTTGATCTCCAGAAAACACATGTGATATACAGAAATTTTGGCAAAAATATATTGAGGATATGTATATAAAAATGATAGGTTTAGCAAATGAACGTGTTTCCACACCAGATGATCAACCATTTAAGTTCAACATAGAATGAGAAAATATTACCTTAAAGCAAGAAAACAGAGCAGCAAAAGGCAAACTTGCATAGTAATCTTCATCTCCTAATTCCTCGAAAGAAAAATCTTCATAAGGCACAGACCCTTCTTCAGCTAATGCATTGAGATACTTCCACGATTTTTGAGTAGGATCATAATCATGCAGTCTTTTCCACCCAAGACTTTCACAGGCAGAATCAGTTCCATCCAAATTAGAGCTAGATAAGTAATAGATCTGCAAGCCACTGGTACATACCACTGAATTGGTCAAGCATTTCATACAGGTAACTGTCACGAAGCATTAATGAAACTAATCAGGCTTAAAACAGTTCATGTATGTAGTTATGGTTAAAAGGCATATTTTCACCCAGTTGGAAGTACAAGATTCAAATCTCTCACCACCCCAGGTTTCATTGCTATATAGCATTAATTTAAGTGCTGGTTTAAGGTTGTTCTACTCCTGTAACAAATGAAAAAATAGAATGACGGGCAAACCCAATAAATTGGTCCAGAGGTTATGATGTTTGCTAAATTGGCTTTTGCCAAAAAACTGCAGCATGGAAAACACCTGAGATGTCTTATTCCACAAAAAGGAAATTGCAATTAGGTCAATACCTTGACATATCAATGTTTCTCCATCGCCCAAAATCAAGGCTGGAAAGTATAACCACATGATTCTTTCCATTAGCAGCAACAGAATTTGCCATGTTCTTAGCATATGCCATCATCATACCCTATTTCACAAGCATTCCAAGATTTTTGTAAGAAGTCACAGATAAGAGCTATTATCCGCAATCCTATGAAGCACAATGATTGATTTAACCGAATAACTAAGTTTTGAAGATGCAACAAAAGCATAAGCATGAACTTCATGCAACATGTAACAGAACGAGCACAAGTATTTGTACACTGACACCACCATAAATATTTATACCTTAATTAACGGAGAACGCTGTTGTACAAGTGTCAGGGCACTTGAAGATGGTTCATAAACTGCAACATTTAAACAAATAGAGTACTTTTAATAAATAAATAAATATCTGAAAATAAAATGAGAATTCAGAAAAATTACCTTCAAGAGGGAGAGCTAGTTTTCCCGGAGGCAACGGCGTATAAGCATCATTACCAACACAAGGAAGCACATTTGGATCATCCAAATAGCCAATTGTTTCCGCTTTCAGAGAGGCGATTAATAAATCCACCGTCAGCTGCCCTACATTTCCAATTGATATAGCCGGCTGTAAGATTAAAATTTCACTGGTTAACAAGAAAATTAAAAGAACTACAAATTTAAATGAAGAAAATTTAAAACCCTAAAACGAACCAGGATTAAAGTAGAGGAATTAGGCGAAGGGTTTTTGTCATCTCTGGAATAGAACTCCATATAGCGCTTCAATTCCGGTGTTTTTACTCGAGACTATTCAAGATTTTGAGAGATGATTCATTCTTTTCAAGAGCAGCCATGATTTTCTAGCTTGAAAAGGAAGAAAGCCCAAAATTTTGCAAGAGGACCAACTGAAATTGAACGTGACCTGAAGAATTAGCCTAAACATATTCCACAAATAATTGGGCCTATTTCATCTGGGCTCAAGATCCCAAATCATAGAGTTGACGTTCACATATCCATTAAGGAAGTGCATAATTGTTTAAGCACGGCCCAACATTTGGATTTATAAGTTCTAGTGGACTGCGTTTTACGCGGAAAACTGGCTAATTAATTTACACAGTTACTCTCCTTTTTTCACCGCCTATTATTAACGCGCTTCCACAGTTTTCAACTGTTATTATCAGACTAAAATAAAATACTCCACGCTCACTTTTTTTTTAATAAACGCAAGTGATACATCTCTAATAAAACTATATACCTCCAAAATAGTGTGATATTTTATCATTTTGTTTTTCACAAAGTAAGATACGAAAATAAAAATCTTAATTAACAGTTTTTGAGCGCAAAATCGTGTAACTATCAAATTTGGCATGAATCAATTCATAATTCATGTGAGCATGATATATCAATTTCTTTTTTCCCTGTGTTTGTGACAAATAACCAATCCTAAATGTTGGGCGTTAGAAAAACGAGGAAAACACAACTTAATTCGTGAGTAAATTGAGAATATTACTCCTATTATATTTCTATTCCTGAAATCATATACTCTTTTAATCTTTCATCGATAGATATTTATTTACTTTTTGTATATGTATTAAAGAGTATTATTATTTTATATATGTAGTGGGTAATTGTATTAGTGAAGGGTGTGGTCCCATGTATTAGTGGAGAGGGTGTGTCCATATGTCTAAAAAGAGAAATTGATAGATTAATGATGAATGACCCAAAATAGTAAAATTAATAGATTAAAGATGTGCAGATAAAATATTACTCTATATATAATGTGAATTATTGTATTATTGATGAATGATTCATGTCCTTTTACTAAAATAAATAACCAAAATAACATAATGAACTTTTTCTCACTTTAAAGTTGACATCTTCTATTCATAGGAGAGTTTATTTTCTAGGCTACAATTTAATGTGATTTCTGCCTAGAAAGCAAATTAGATAAGCCCCTATAGGCTATCGCCACACTCTAGCTTTCTTCCCATTTTCCAATCTAGGAGATACATAAGTTGAAATATGGGTTGAACTTTTATGAGGTGGCACCCTAGCAAGAATTATTGGTTATAGGCTATTAATGAATAAGATATTTTTTATTTCTTATGAAACACTTATGACGCAAGGAATATTTTGTTAATAAAAAAATACTTTTGTAAACCTTATTTCACGTAAAATATTCTTACTAAAAAAATATAAAGATATTTGTACCTTGGATAATTTACACATTATTAATAAAAAATTCTAAGAATATAATAATAAAAAACTATTAGAGTTCACATTGTGAATCAATTTTAAAAAATAGTTTAGCTATGTAATATTTCCTTTTCTTGTTATCTATTTTAGTATCAATTAATGTCATTTTACCTATATTATCACCCACTTATTATAAATTGATTTGATATAAATTAGTTTTTATTTTACTTTTAGAAATGCATAGTTAAATACAATTAATTGCTAAACTCTCGAACTTATAATAAATTTTAAGGTCTACTCTATCCGTTGCACTCAAATAATTTCTTTTATTTTTCATGTGAATTAAGAATTATTATTATTTAATATGTAGTAGTCAATTATATTAATAGGAGTGTGAGCCTCAAATTTTAATTATATTAGTGGATGTTTGGATTCCATGTATATAAAAATAAAATAAAATTATTTGAATAGGATGCCCAAAATAATAAAATGAATATCTTTTTTGAAAGGGACGGAGAGGAAATATTATATAATATTAATTCAATATGAACTCATTAACACATTATAAGAATTGATCATCTACTAAAAAATATTTATCAACTCAATTGATGGCACATAGAAAATTTAAAATTATTGTGTCAGTAAAACCTAAAAAAAGGAACAAAACTTTACAAGTATATATCGAAAACTTGGAGACACAGCATCTAAATTTTAACTTCAATTTATAAGATGTTAAATGAATGAAATAAAGATTGAGATTTAGAAGGTTGGGCTAGGAATTACTCTAAATTTGTACAAAAAGATGAAATTTCCACCTTATAAGTTTCTACAACCCAACTCAATAAAGTGATGGGAGGTAGATAATAATCACTCAACTAATCAAAAAGGCTCGATCCAACAAATAGATAAAGAGTGAATCAATTAATTAAAATAAGTTAGTTTATTACCCACCACACGTAAGAAACCCTCATCGTTTTAAAAGTTATTCCCAGTTCCCACGGTAATAAAATTCTCATTGATATTTGTATAAGTTATCACCCATTGCAATTAACTCTAACATTTTATTTAGGTGTGGTGAATTTTGTAGCAAAGAAGTAGAGGCTAGAGAGTACGGGTTAGAATAGGCTCAACACGCTGCATCAGTCATCACACGTCGCCAGCTTGCTTTACAGTAGACTGCTGGTGTTTGTGCGTGTAAGCATACGTAGTAATTATTCATACAAGTCTCTTTATATTTAAACTTAGGCAAATTATTATATGATTTCTCCATGATTTATAATATATTTTGCCTTTAACATTAATATTTACTCCTAGAGTATAATATAATTATAATTAACAATAAAAAATAAAAATTACAAAATATGAAACTGATTTCATAAAATACTCATTGCTTGTAGCAGTGAAGGATTTAACAACAAATCAAGGCAACAAGTTTATTGTATGATTAAATAAATATTACTCCATAGTTCCATTGTAAATGAATATCTTTGAATTGTTGGTTCAATAGTATTTTCCATGGCTCGCCGCCTCCCATAATTCACTTTGTTTTTCATAATTTAGGCATTCCCAGTTTCTCTGACATTTTGTTAGGAATATCGGGAGAGTGAGTGATGTATATATTGAGACACGTGTCATGCAGACGGTCCACCTGAGACCTTCATATATATCCCATTACCCCACCTACAAATGCAAATGCACCAAACTCCCTCCAAAATTCGGATCCCTCACCGACCCACCCATGCTACCATCTCCCACGGCCACCATAAAAACAAAATCCGACCCACAGGATTATCATGAACCCAAAATGGGGCTGATCGGGTCAGTTTTGAGGGAAGACGGCCACATTTATTCGATTGCCGCTGCTGGAGATTTGCTTTTCGCGGGCACCCAGAGCAACAATCTGAGAGTACTATCACTGTGCAAAAATCCGACCCATTTTTCCAGGTCCAACTCCAAAAATGGATGTGGGATGGTGAAAGCCATTGTCGTATTTGGGGACAAGATTTTCACGGGTCATCTAGATGGCAAAATCCGGGTCTGGACTTTCCAAGGAAACCGAATCGGAAATCTCCCAAAAACCCGCCATTACTTTTTGCAGTCTATGAACCCAACAAACTACGCAAGAATGAGAAGAAACAAAAGTGTTCCATGGGTAAAACATTTAGATGCAGTTTCGTGCATTAGCGTGGATGCTGATCAGGGTGGTTTATTATATTCGGGTTCCTGGGATAAAACGCTCAAGGTATGGAGAATTTCTCACTCTAAATGCCTTGAATCTATTCCGGCACACGACGACGCCGTTAACTCTGTCGTCACGGCGTGGGAGGGAATGGTCATTACAGGTTCAGCAGACGGAACGGTGAAGGCATGGCGGCGGGAATTCGTTGGGAACAGCACCAAGCATTTGCTGGTGGAGACGCTGCTAAAGCAGGAATACGCCGTGACGGCGCTGGCGGTGAGCCACCACGCCGGGTTCGTTTACGCGGGCTCCTCCGACGGGCTCGTCAGATTTTGGAACATCGATAAGCAAATCATGGCGTTGGGCGGCGTTCTCAGGGGACACAAGATGGCGGTGTTGTGTTTGGTGGTGGCTGGGAATCTGGTCCTCAGTGGATCGGCGGATAAGAGTATTTGCGTGTGGCGAAGGGGGGATGGTAGGGAGCATGGGTGTGCGGCGGTTCTGGCGGGGCATTGCGCGCCGGTGAAGTGTCTAGCAGTGGCGGCGGAGGAGGATCGGCGTTGGATTGTGTATAGTGGGAGTTTGGATAAGAGCGTAAAGATTTGGAGGGTTCACGAATAGCCAACCCAATAATGATGGCCCAAAAGCATACATAACGAATAAAGCCCAAAGTTTAAGTCTCCAAATGGTCCAATAACCATTAAAGTAGCTGTGGTGTGAAGAAACTTATTAAAATCGGAATGAAATTTCAGGATAGTCTAATTAATCAATAATCATATACAGAGAACATATTTTACTGAGATAATTTTATAAATAAATTTAGATTTTAAATTGCGGTTTAATAAGAGTAACAAATATCTGTGTCTGATTATGACATGCGAAAAAAAAGTGGAAGAAAATCTAATACTATATTATTTTTTTAAAAATATTTTAATAATAATATTTGATCAAAAAGAGAAACAGTAGTATTATTACATACACAAGTTTTGCCTTGGATTAAAATTTAACTAATTTCATTTATTTTCCCTCCAGAATCTGATTAAAAATTAGTTATACCATGTGTGGAAAACCAAAATTTGATATGATTTGATTTAAAATTAACTTTAACTTTAACTTTACCGAGTGATAACACTTTTCCACATGCTTTCCTAAAAGAGTGTTAAATATGGTGTACCCCACCATTAGGGGCCCCCACCGCCCCTGCCCTGGGGATTGGTGGAGGAGGTAAATCGCAGGATGTGCCTCAAGTGGCTTATAGGGAGGGCTCACTGTTAAACTTGTGCTTGCAAGGGGCCAAATCCATGCCAAATGCAGAATTCGAACCCCCACCCTGCAGCAACCAAGCTCAGCTGGAAGGCTTTTCCACCCTCCCCTCTACCACTTGAGCTATGCTCTGGGGGCAATTAAATAGTTAACACATGTAGACATGCACCCCAATTCGAAACCGCTGGTTAGAACCGGAATCGAACCGGGTATGAAGATTTCAGTTCCGGAACCGACGGTTCCGATTCCGGTTTTATTTTTTATTTTTTTAGTTTTAAGAGTAAAAAGTAAAAAAAAGTAAAAAAAAAATTGAAAAATGTTTGAACCGCCGTTCAGAACCGGAACTGCCGGTTTTTCCCAAATATGAGGAACCGGAACTAAACCTTCCTTAGCCGGTTCCGGTTTTTTTTGGTCGGTTTTGAAACCGGCGATTCCGGTTCCGGTTACGGTTAAAACTAATGGTTCCTCAGTTCGAACTGCCGGTTCCCCTTTTTGGTGCATGTCTAATCACATGCTCTCATAAATCATAATATTTGCTCAATGGAGTATTTCTTTTACCAAAATGCCCTCACTGTTGAAGTTTATATTACCAAAAGTAGCGCATTTTTTCTTCTACTTTTCTCACTTTACTTTTAAATTTTTAATCATTCTTTTTCTCATTTTAATATTACTTCAAAACAAAAAATTGAATTAGTTCAAATGAAATCCGAATATTTATTACTTAATCAACGGAATTTTAACAGCAAAAAAATAGCGCATTTTTTCTTCTAATTTTCTCACTTGATTTTAATCATACTTTTTTCACATTATAATATTTCTTTAAAAAAAATTAATTAGTTCTTCAAATGAAATCCAAATATTTATTACTTAATCAACCGAACATTTTCAAGGCGTAGATGAAACCTGTGGCTGTGGATCCAAACCATATTGGCTGGAAATCTGTATTGTATATAAACTTGTAAATAAATTATTAATTCATGAATTAAAAATAAGAGTGTATATTGGGTGCACCCTTGCACCATGGTGCACCCATATGTGTATGTCTTTTTATTCTATTTTGTACACATATTATTCTATTTTGTATACGTGTTTTGTAATAATTGTACTCCCTCCGTCCCATAGAAGTTGGTATAATTTTTTTTGGGCACGGAGATTAAGGAGTATAGTAATTTAATGTAAAGTAGAGTAAAGTGAAGTGAGAAAAATAATATTTAATGTGTAATTGGTAGTTGTATTAGAGGTGATATTGTTTTTGTGTGGTCCCATGTATTAAAAAAGAAATGTGTCAACTTTAGTGGGACAAACCAAAAAGGAAAGTGTGTCAACTTCTATGGGACGGAGGGAGTATATTTTTTCACATTAAGTTTTCATTAAAAAAAACTAACATCCATATGTGTATAACTTTTTATTAAATATTATATACAAATTTTCATTAAAAAAATTAACAATTAAATTGTATACATTTTTACTCTTAATAGTATATGTTTTTGTTTATATTTGTATATGGGTGCACCGTATCTTTAGGTGCACCCGGGTGCACACTATAAATGGCCTAAAAATAATTATAAAGTAGTAGCATATTGCTGATCCATTGAGTATTGACTAGTGCAATATTTAAAGCATGAAAATTTACCGTCTTTCCCACCATACTTCGCTCGTATCTGTCTCTCAATCAAGAATTGGTCGTTCGATTGAATCAAAGTCTTCTCTGCAATTACTGGAAGATGTCAACGTTAAATAAAATCCCACATTTTCATCGAACCACTGGTAAGCCAACACTAGACGCAATCATCTTCTGTAAACACAGCTGTGATTTCTGATGTATATTATTCACTTTTGGACCAAGTTTTGAGTGTGAAAGTTCATGTTGATTTCTTCATCGAAATGTAAATGGAAATTTTCATTTGTGGAATTCCTGTTTTGTTTCTTGAATTTCATGAATTCAGGATTAGGATTTCAAGAATCAGATAGTGTCTTCTAGGTTTTAAAAAAAAATTCAAGAATCAGTGGGTTATACAGTTAAGATGACGAGTGCTTTGAAAAGTAATTTTCTGGGTTCAGCGGGTATAATCGAGAATGTTGATGATGATTATAGTGTAGATTACTCGTTTGCAATGGAGTATAGTGGTCCTCCAGTTAGTCATGACATTCCCCAGGTGGTTCCAATTGATGTTAACCGTATTCCAGTCGCATCAGTCGTTGCTAGGGCTGTGGTGGTAAATAGTTTCTCCTTACCAGTTATTCAACCCATAGTCAAAACTGGTCAATCTAACAAACATGTTACAGAGGTTGTAAAATCAGATGAGTTTGATGGTGCTCAAAGTTCTACCAGTTGTGTTACATTAGGTTTTTCTGATTTGGATGTTGATGGCTTGAATGATGAATGTGCGGGTGATGAATCATATGATATTTATTCAGTTGGTACTATTTCGGATTCTAAGGAATCAACATTGAGGTCACAAGAGATTTCTTCAGAAATCTCACCTCATGAAGGGGTTGAAGATGGTGTGGTTGAAACTTCTAGACAAAACAATAGAACGTCTGCAGTGACTTTCCGTGATTCTCCATCAGTTGAATCAATTTCTGAAGAGAGTGATCAAGATGTGCCTGCAGTATTCCCAGAGAGACCAGTTGTTTCTAATGATGGAAAGAAAGGATTATGCCATAGGTGTAATAAAAGTAGTCGGTTTGCAGAGAGAGAAGTTTGCATTGTTTGTGGGGCTAAGTATTGTAGAGACTGCGTGCTCAGAGCAATGGGGTGCATGCCGGAAGGGAGGAAATGCATAGCCTGCATTGGGTTCCGTATAGATGAGTCGAGACGAGGATCACTTGGTAAGTGTTCTAGAATGCTAAAGAAACTGCTCACGGATGATGAACTAAAAAAAATTTTGAGCTCTGAGCTATCATGTAAAGCAAATCAGATGCCATCCCATTTAATTTACGTAAATGGCAAGCAGTTGACTATTGAAGAGTTGGTTATGTTGCAAGGCTGCCCAAATCCACCCAAGAAGCTTAAACCTGGGAACTACTGGTATGATAAGTTTTCTGGATATTGGGGAAAGGTGAGATGCACTTCAAAATCATACTTTCTTATCAGTTTTCTACTGCCAGAAAAATAAATAGTTTTGGCTTAATCAAGCAGGATGGAGAGAAGCCGAGCCAGATTATAACTGCAGAGCTGGCTATTGCACCTGGTTACCAAATTAGAGAAGATGCTAGCAATGGGGACACAAATGTAGTAGTAAATAATCGCAGGATCACCAAAACAGAACTCTGGATGTTGCAGGTTATGTCCTTAAGATTTGTGTTGATATGTCAATGTGTTTTTGAAGAGTGTCTTAAACATTTTTCAAATTTTCTGTCTAACATTTGCAGGCTGCTGGAATCCACTGTGAAGGAAACCCTCACTTTTGGCTTATGTCAGATGGATCCTGTATGCATGAGGGAATGAAAAATGTTATGGTCAAACTATGGGCAAAGGTATAAAAGTCTGTTTAGTTGTGCATGCATAGGTGTGTGTTGAGAGAGAGAGAGAGTTTAGCCTTTTCATTTATCATGGCATTCCTTTTGGTGCATCTTGCTAATTGGGAATTAAATTTGCCGTAATGTATCTCAGAGAAGGGTCAAGGTTGCATGTGCTGCTTTATCTCTGCCTTATCCTTCTCATATCCCAACACTTAATGCTGAAGATGTTGAAAGAGGCTCGCCTCAAGTTATTGGAAAGAACATAGAACAGAAAATGAAGAATAAGCTTCTACTAGTTGGCTGCGATCAATCTGGTAGTAGCACCATATTTAAACAGGTATATGATGTTTAGATCTCCATTTTGTTAGCCATCCTTGACGAGTCTTGGGAAAAAGCTTAAATTTGTTTTCAAATCATGTCTTTTTATTGCTGCTAGCTTTGTCTTATGCAATTTGATACAGAATATATTGTCCGCATGAAAGTTTATTGTTCGGAGATTTTGATTCCCATCGTGCACAGGATTTTGAAACAGCCAATGTAGAATGATTTTATTGAATATATTGGAAATCGATATGCATTTTGCATCATGAAACTATCTGTTAGAATAAGTGAACCTGTTTCGAATCACTAAACACGTCATATCTTTTGGCTCCAGGCCAAGATTGTATATGGTGTTCCATTCTCTGAAGATGAGAAACAAAACATTAAAGACGTGATCCAAAGAAATTTGTACAGCTATATTTGTATTATTCTTGAGGGGCGTGCATGTTTTGAAGAAGAATATTTGAGTGACATGAGGAGGCAACAAGCAGATGAACCTGGTCCTTCGGGTATGCTTTCTCTTTCTGTAATTGATATAATGTTATGTAAATGTGGTTCTCCTATAAGATAAAAAAGTCGTATAAATAGTAGTATATGATAGCTATTCTCTTGTTGTATCCAGTATGTAGCTATATCCCTCTCTCACAAGAGCAGGTGTCCATTCGCCAAGGTGCTTAGGAAAATTAAGACCTTAACAAAATGTGAAATCTCTCGTTTCACCTTCACCATAAACGCAACACAATTCGCGAACTGAGTTGAAAGTCCAAAGCTCATAATGAATTCATCATTTGTTGCTGAAAGGCCTTTTGTTGGTGATAGGGAGTGGTGATCTGGCTGACGAAAGGAGTAATATTTATTCACTCAGCCCAAAGCTGAAAGCATTCTCGGAATGGTTACTCCAGATTATGATTTCTGGCAACTTGGAGGTCATATTCCTAGCAGCTACCCGGGAGTATTCACCATTAGTCGAAGAGTTATGGAGGGATAAAGCTTTTCAAGCCACTTACAAGCGGAGAAATGAGCTGCATTTTCTGCCTAGAGTCGCTAACTATTTCCTAGATCGGGTAAGAATTTTCTTTAACATCTGTGATCCACCCATTGCGTGCGATGAACATATGTTTATGATTGTGGTTCTCTTACAAAGGCTGTTGAGATTACTCAAGTAGACTACGAGCCTTCGCAAATGGACATCTTGTACGCAGAGGGAATAGCATCTTCTAATGGGGTAGCATCCATGGAATTCTCTTTTCCCAAGTCATCTCGCAGTGGCTACATTGAATCTTCAGAACAGAACGATTCCCTAATAAGGTAATAAAAAAAAGCTTCAGTTATGTCTGCTAATGCTATCATCATCCTTTTAATGTAAGCCACTCCTTCACAACCATCTGTGCAGATATGAACTCATTAGAGTTCATTCGAGCAGCTTGGGGGAACACTACAAGTGGCTGGAGATGTTCGAAGACATCAATCTGGTCATGTTTTGTGTATCCCTGACTGATTATGACGAATACCACGAAGACATAAATGGGATTCGAACAAACAAGATGGTGGCAAACAAGAAACTGTTTGAGAGCATCATCACTCATCCAACTCTGGCAAATGCAGAGTTCCTTCTCATCCTCAACAAGTTGGATCTTTTGGAGGAACAGATCGAACGAGCCCCTCTATCGCGGTGTGATTGGTTCGGAGATTTCAACCCGGTGATCAGCAACCATCCACACAGACCAAACAGCAACAACAACCCTCCTTTGGCTCTGCGTGCCTTCCATTATGCAGCTGTGAAGTTCAAAAGATTGTTCGCTTCGTTAACTGGTCGGAAACTGTATGTTTCCGGGGTTACAGGATTGGAGGGCGATAGTGTTGATAAAGCTCTGCGATACAGCAGAGAAATTCTCATGTGGAACGATGAAGTACATGGTCTTGGCGTCAATGAATGGTCCTCGGATAGCATAACCATGGAATCCACCACAGAACCTTAACACGTATTAGTAATATACTAGGGTGTGTTTGGTTCACTAAGGTTAATAGGTGGGTTAATAAAGCTTGTAAATGTGATAAGCAATGGATGGGCATTAGAATTCCCTTCATTCCATATTAGTTTCATGGGATATTGTAACAACACTTCCCATCAAGGTTGTATTTCACCGGGCCCCTTGCTTTTTATTAATGAGCTTAAATGAAAATTACTTGCTTTTTATTAATGGGCTTAAATGAAAATTAAGCCCGCATAAATCTAATTAGCATATAAATTCTCTAATTTTTAGAAAATTTCAAGGCCCAATGAGTATTATTAATTTAAAGTGAACCAAACACACCTAGTTGTAATAAGAGGCTGTATTGTCTCAAAACAATACTGGGTTTCAATTGATTCTTTTTTAAATTGTCAATCATAGATCATTTGTAGTCTCCACAAACTGGTTAACAAAATCAAGATTTAATCAAATGGACCAACATTAGCAAATGAAGGAGGTTATTGTAGACTATTAGATCTTGAAATAAAAGCTAGTATATACATTATCATTCACTCTGCAGAACAACTGAAATGTACAAAATCCACATCAGGTAAAGCATGAACAACTATGACATTATCATTAGAGGAAAGCATTATTGTAAAGAAATATACTTACTATACAAACATGAAATTTTCATTTACAGATAGAGAATTAAGATCCATTTGATGGATCTCAGCTGGGGGCAAACCGGTCCATGAGCAAGAACACGGTGGTTTCCGACATGGAGTCTTTCCGGGCGGCCATCGGCGGTGACTTTGGGGAGGAAGAGTGTTGTTTAGTTCCTCTGGTTTCTTCATCTTCCTCTGCAACATCCCTTTTCCTGGATATACTCAAGAATGGATTTCTTGATCTCAATCTTGCTCTTAGCTTTGTCAATTCTTCCATGCATATATCTGCCATTTTCACTTGATTATTTTTTTTAACCAACCGTTGATGAAATAAATAGAATAATGAAGGAAAGTGCAGGAAATTGTATTTACTTATATAGAATATTATGAAGAGCGAGAAAGTAAGAGAGAGAAGGAAAAGCCTGTAAAAGCCCCCGGTTACACGGTTCCGTTGGACCATTGGGACACGGTTTTATTTATTATTTATTTCTTTTAGTATATTTCTTCCAGAAATTATGAACTAAAATATACTCCTAAAATTGTTTTGTTGTAGTAATTCATAAAAAATGATGTCATTTAACAAGAATTTTTTTTTAAAGTTTCACAAAATATAAAAATACAAACCAATTAGGAATTTATTCACTTTTTCACATATTAAATGGAGTATTAAACTTAGAAAATGGATAGTAATTAGGCCTTAAAAAGACAAACACGAAGACTTTAATCTGCTGAAGCTGGTAGTTTAGGGCCCATGTCACGTGAATTGTGATAATGTTTGAATAGTAAAAGAGAAAAGTATGTTAAAAAGGAAAAAAAAGGAAATATAGATATTATTGGTCAATGGCTGATTGGGCCAAGTGGCACTTATCATCCAATGACGTGTCATCTTGATCTTATCGCAAGTTCCAATAGTTGATTGGCCTACTGCCTCAATTATTAATAATTGGTAAACTTTCTTTTCTCAATTACTCTGGGAACTATTAAATTGACAGTGACCCTTTGTAGGCAAGTATAAACTCATAAACTTAAGAGCCAGAGCTAGAGCTAGAGCCAGATCACCATTGGTGGTCATGTTTCGTGTACCACGACATTGATCCAATCAAGTATGTGTACATTTTTTTTAGTATCTTGTAATTACATTTTAGCATATCTATGAAAAGGATGAAGAACCAAACATACTCTTTCTTGTAATGTTACTAATATCAAAATGAACAATATACCAGCCCACATTTATAATTAAAATAAGAAAAGAAAAGAAAAGCAAAGGGTTATAAGTATACAGAAGATTGATAATTAATACTGAGTATTTATTTTAGATTTAAGCAGAGAGGGTATCGAGAAGCATTGAGAGTGAAGCCTCTGAGCAACGTAAAAGCGGCAACTTGTAGAGTCGAGCCAAGCCAATGTCTTAGAGTGTGACTTGATTAAGTATTAAATGATCCATTTCTCAATTAGCTTAAGCTTTTGAATGTGGTGTATACACAAATAACACTGATTCCTGCGCAAGATCAAGGTGAGATCACAATTCCAGATCCTCCTTTACCAGAGCCTCAATTACCAACACACATGGTTGATTCTCGATGTGGTCAAGTGGTGTTACGAAGACATGTTGATGACTGTTTACCCCTTGATATGTCTCAAGTTCCACAACCACCCTGGCAGGAACTGATAGCTTCTGATCTTCATAGCAATAAATTGCATTATGTCACATTTTTCGAGGACAACCAAGGCGTCACTTGTTGACAACTGGATGGAGTGTGTTTGTTCGTGCAAAAAAAAATTGAATACTAGAGATGCATTCATCTCCCTAAGAGGAGAAAATGAGGAGCTTCGAGTTGGTGTACGAAGGTTTATAAGACAACCAAACAATACGCCATCTTTTGTTATATCAAGTCAGAGTATGTATCTTGGGGTTCTTGCTACTGCATCACATGTCGTTTCCACTACAACCTGGTTTTCAGTTTTCTATAAACCAAGAACTAGTCGATCTAAATTTATAGTAAGTGTGAACAAGTATCTTGAAGGTCAAAATGACAAGCTGTCAGTAGGGATAAGATTTGAATGTGAAGAAGTTCCTGATAGAAGGTTCAATGGGACTATCGTTGGTGTTGGCAAATAATGCTTCATCTCGGTGGCCTGATTCAGAATGGAGATCTCTCAAGGTCCAATGGGATGAACCCTCATCAATATTGCGGCCAGATAGAGTATCAGCGTGGAAAATAGAACCATGGACCTTTGCTAGGCCTTGACTCTGATATCATGTAAAATGACCACATCATCTATGTCTGGTTCAGCCAGAAGCTAAACATTCATTACTTTGCAAAGAATTTTATTGGGCAAGTTGAACAAAGCTGGGAGTTACTGATCAAATCCTTGATGCATAGATGCTTCAAGTTGTTCGATGTGACCTTGTGGCAAGTAAATAAACTCGTTCGCCTTCACGTGGAACAGTAACAAGTGGCCCAGCACAAGCATACCAAAGTTCTTTGTACAAAACTTCATTTGGTGGCCCTGGGGGTGGTGGCCCTCCACCAAAATGAAGCTTTGGCCACTTGTGCATGCTTGTGCTGGGCCACTTGTTACTGTTCCACGTGAAGGAGAACGAGTTTATTACTTCCCACAAGGTCACATGAAACAGCTTGAAGCATCTACGCATCAAGGATTAGATCAACAACTACCAGCTTCGTTCAACTTGCCCAGTAATATTCTTTGCAAAGTCATGAATATTCAGCTTCTGGCTGAACCAGACACAGATGAGGTGGTCATTTAACATGGTATTAGAGTCAAGACCTAGCAAAGGTCCAGTGTTCGAACCTCACCGCCACTCATTTATGAAAAATTTTCACATACAAGGCTTGAGACAAAAATTTCCCACCTAAATGTGGGGGGCGTATTAGAGTGTGACTTGATTAAGTATTAAACGATTTACCTTTCAATTAGCTAATGCTTTTAGATGAGGTGGTCATTTAACACGGTGGGACGCTAGAGTGATGTGGTGGTGTGGCTCTTTTCATCCGCTTGAGCTGTCTCTTGACTGGGTGAAGTCAAGTGCTCCAATTGTGAAGTATAAATAAAGTATATAGATGTGGGTATGGAGTGTGTGGTTTTTGGTTTCTAGCGGGTAAGAATTAGTTGTTTGGTCACTAGTACAAGTTTTCTCCATAACCTAATAAACTTTGTTGGGTTGGTTTTAGAATTACAAACCACCTGCTTTCCAACTGGTATTACTATTATGTGGGCTTAGTGCTTACATGGATTTGGACTTCATACTCTTTATTTTCTCCAAATCAAAACAGTAGTCCACAATTATCAACTTTTTGTTGAATAATATACAAACCCCAGACTCCCTTCTTAAACACAACAATTTGTTGAATATATACAAACCCCAGACTCCCTTCTTAAACACAACAATTCATAGAGTATTATATAAACATTCTCTACAACAGGGAATCAAAATATTACTACAGACTCCCAGCGATCTAAGTCGGGCAGTTAATAGGAACAGAAAGGCCAAGATTAACGATCTAAAAACTAAGGGGATTAACAACTTCATGAAAATTAGCAACTTTTAAGTGTAATGTAGAATACTTATGCCAAATATCTTGTATGACTCTAATTAAAGAAATAGCATTGAAGTCATCACTTTCTTAGCTTTCCTCAGTTCCACTGTAATAATCTTAGGAAATAGCACAGCAATTTTATATCCTCAAATCTCAATCTTATTTTTGGACGCTTTTAAAACTCACTTCTAGTGATGAATTTCAAACCCATCCCCCAATCCCTACAATCCGAAGCACAAACAGGATTTGCTACTGCAGATCTTAGGTCCATCCCCAAGCTATCTAACACCAACTATGTGGAATTCTTGAAAAATACTGAACAGAATGTTCACGTTGCATCTTATTTAAATTTTAGGTAATTTGTCCTGAAACTGAGTTACTAACATATCAATACCTCATGCAGAAGATTATTCAGTTGGCAGACCAACAAGTAGAAGTTAGAAAGCATATGAACTGCAAGTATTGACATGGATGAGCAAATTGGGATGATAAGTAAATCATGAACCTCTCACAACATAATTTCCAACTACAAAAGAAAAAATGGGCAGCCAGAATTAAGGGTCTCATAATATCTATGGCCACACCTTAAGCCAACATCAAAATATAAAGATCCACCAAAAATCACACCATCAAGAATCAGACCAAAAAAATCTGGTGCACAATTTAACTATCCCAGCACTATTCTATTTGTGCTTAACAATTCTAGCACAAACATTAACAGACTTTCGAAGAAACAAATTTGACCAAACAAGAATTAACAATAGCATGAATCATAAACTCGTATATCAATAAACTCTTTGTTCAAAAGGACAAATTTCCCAATCCAACAATTGCAATTCAACACCACCCAAACTAACCTAATTCGGACAAAAATCACCATACACCTCCGTACAAACTGAAGAGAAGAAATATATGGGACCTGGGAAAAATAATTCAAGCGACGGCGATAGGCTGCGGCTTAGGCGGGTCGGCTTTCTTGTTTGATTTATCTTGAAAATCTTCCATGTTGTATATCACAGTGATGTACAAGGAGCAGCTAGGGCACCGCGCGATTTCCTCGCCGATTCGAAGATCCTCTTTCGTAATCTGGAAAAGATCGCCGCAGGGGCATGGGTACGTGAAGGATTGAAGCTCCTCATTCCACTCCATGTCTTCAATCTCCACGTCGTCGTACGACATCGTTCACGCTAATTTAGGGTTTTTCTTCACCCTCTTTTGAACGACGGAGATGGAGACGCGACTTGAAGGTTAAGTTCTGAGGTGAGGCGAAATTTTATATAGTTGAAATAGTTTGGGTGAAGAATGTTATTTTATAGGGTTTCTTTTGTTTATAACTTTTCTCTTAATTTGCTCCTCAAATTTTCTCTAATTACATAAAGGTCCGCACGTTTGAGGCGCAAACTAAGCATAATATCAATAGATAATATTAAATAATTACTTTAATTATAAGATAATATTAAATAATGAGAAATTATAATTATAGTGGAGTATACTTTAACTACAACTAAACATATTTTATCTATACAATAAGCATACTTAAGTGATGGGTCAACCCGTCTCACAACTATCCCGTCTCATAAGAGAGTTTATCTATACTTTTAGAGTTAATTGAAAAAAATCATGAATTTTACTTCTATTGCAAATTAATCATCATCTTTGAGAAATTACAAAAAATAGAAATAAAAAAAAATCACCATCTTTAAGTATTGTTGCAAAACACACCCAAAAACCCTACTTTTAGTCATAAATTGGGTGTGCTTTGCAACAATACTTAAATATATTGATTTTTTTTTTTTTGCAATTTCTCAAATGTGAGAGTTAATTTGCAGTAGAAGAAAAGTTCGTGATTTTTTTGCAATTAACTCATACTTTTATGAGTTGGTCTCTTGTGCGGGGCACACCAGACACCTTTACAATTTAGTATTAAAGAGCGCACGGTGTGCTCAGGGACACACAAGTTTTTGCCTACTTTTATAAGAAACCAAAATAAATTCATATTTCAATTTAGGCAAATACTTGTATCAATTACTCTCCAAATCAATTCATATTTCAATTTAGGCAAATACTTGTATTAATTACCCTCCACGTCTCGACCATAGGTCCTCATTTGTTTATTATTATTTTATGTGTAGTAGGTAGTTGTATTAGTAGTGAGTGGTGAGCATATGTGAGTCCCTTTTACTAAAAAAAAAGAAAATGAGAATCTTTGAATGGAACACTAAAATGAGACTTTTCGATAGGATGGAGGGAGTATTATGTAGTTTGTGAAGGTGTCCCTATATAGTACTCCTTCCGTCCCATTGAAACGTACGCGCTTTTTCATTTTGGTCTGTCCCAATACAAAGTGTGCATTTCCCTTTTTGGTAAAGAGGGCTCACACATATTAATTACTTCCCTCTATGGACCCATATGTCATACTAATACACCTACCCACTTTATATTAATATATTATTTCTCTCACCTCACAACATATTAAAATATCCTTAATCAACGTGCCAAAAGCAAACACATAAATTGTAACGGGACGGAGGGAGTAATTAATATTGGACAACATGTGGATTTCAATCTACGGTGTAATCTCTTTCTACCTTCCTTTTTCTTATTGGTGGCCTATTCTCATACTTGTTTCTTGCTTTATAGTTCCTCTTTTTTCTTTACAGTTTACTTCCCCCTCCAAAATGGAAAAAAAAAAAAAAGAAGCTGGTTGGAGAATGAATAGGATTCAATTGATGATGGTCTTCCTGTC
Source organism: Pogostemon cablin (assembly GCA_023678885.1). NCBI lineage: Eukaryota > Viridiplantae > Streptophyta > Magnoliopsida > Lamiales > Lamiaceae > Pogostemon > Pogostemon cablin. The sequence goes on from CM042951.1 coordinate 44,267,582, forward strand.
TCTTCCCAACGTGTTACTGTATCATACCTCCTACGTTTCATTAGGGGTCATTTGCATCAACCTTTCTTTTTTCTTGAAATAGTAGAATTGTACAAGGTTATCAATATTAAATCATGTTTGTGGAAACACATGCACCATGCACCAACCACTGATGAGATACCACTTTTTTTTTTTTTTAAATCTTTTTCCTCGTGTGTTTTGGTATTTAAGTTGCAGTACGAATGTCATGCCATGAAGGCAGTTTCCTTCTTGAAATTTAAACTAGAATGGGAACCTTTGTTGGACATCTAGTGCCTGGGCTGGCCCTTGCTTCTCTTGGTGTGTGGCATACTGTAAACTCCATCCAGGCTTATTTTCTTAAAGGCTCTAACAAGTTCATCTTAAGGTTTTGGTATCCACTAGGGAAGCTACAATACCTTGAGCCTCTACTCGTCTTCTCCTTCTCCATATTTGCTATTTTGGCCCAGGCATTCGATGTTCAACACCTTCGCTTCTCCTTGGAGCTTGACAGCATCGAACATGCTACCATGTTCCTCCAGCTGGTCATATTTACGGGTTTCACTTTTCTTAGTGAGTTTTGTCAGTTATCTGAAAAAATGTGGTATCCTTGTGGCTTCGATTTTTGTACAGGAGCTTTTCTTGCTTCATTACCATTCAACTGATCATATTGGCCTTGAAGGCCACTACCATTGGCTTATGCAACTTTTAGTCTGTGTTTCTTTTCTAGCAACTCTGTATGCAACTACTTGTCCATCTAGCTTTCCTGCAGCGTTGATTCTTTCGACTTCAGTTGTTTTCCAAGGATGTTGGCTCATAAACATGGGATTCGTACTGTGGGTTCCTGAGTTGATCCCACGAGGATGTGCTACACAGCCGATGGATCCCAGCAACAGCATCGCGCACGGAGCAGTGGTGTGTGGGAGCCAGGAGGCCGATTTGAGGGCCAGGGCGTTGGCCAATTTGCAGTTCTGCTGGATACTCTCTTCGATTCTGGTGTTAACGGTGTCAATCTGCCTGGCTTTTGGCAGACCGTGTACACGGAGGAGGCAATCCACGGAGTACGAGCAGCTATCGAGCCCAGGTGCACGCGACCCTCTTGCAAGTGTTGGATTCAAGCAAATCCAACTTTAAATTTGATGCTGACTAAATTATTAGCAGGTCTCAATGATCAAGTCTGTATCCGAGTTTGTTTATATATGGACACATTGAGAAATGATGATAATAATAATAATGATATAGCAAGTAATTTCAGTAGTATGTAGTTACATATTAATTTAGTCTCCCTATTTGATGCAAGAATTGGCAATGGCGATCTTTAGATTAAACGTTGAAGATCCCACTTTTCATATGTGGTGTTGAATCCATATCATTTCAAAAGTAAAAGGCAGAAAAAGATAGCAGCACTAGGCAAAATATATTTAGATGGATACTATATTAAATTCCATGATTTACCCTTGATCTCACAACTATATACATTCATCTATCTACAGCAATCATCTTCAATTTCTTCTCCCAAATTGCTATCAAAATACCAACATTTCAGGTATCCTTTTATACGAAAAAAACAAGGTTTCAATGTGGGGAGATTATAAGACTTAAAGCTTAAAAGTAAAAATCATGGGTTCCCCATCAACAGAAAAATAAGAATTTGAGAAATGATGAAATTTGTTTTTCATTAAACCGTTTAAATGATACTACAAACTTTCATCCGTAAATACTTGTCATAGAAATAAAAAGAGTATTTATATAAAAATAAAAAATGAAACACAGAGTGTTAACTTATAAGTAGAGATAACCGACCAATAAATCAAAATTGTCATTCTTGTTCCTCTACAAATGCTTCAAGACGAAGAAGAACAAATCCATTAGCAACTCCAACGAGCACAAGAGCGGGCATAATGGAAGCAATCTTGAATATTTCTGCCACCGGATTGCAGGTGGAAGTAAGAGCACCACCACCGGCGCCGCCGTTTCTCAACGCGCAAACAAAATTAGCAAATGATTGCTCAGTGCTAACTGGAAGACCTAAAGAAGCCACATTGTTGTGAGCCTTGAGCCCACCAAAGGAGCTCAGTCCGTTGACGTACTTCACTCTCCTCACCCTCTGGGAACATCTGCTGGGCTCCACAATGGCGGCCGACGGAACTTTCGCCGGAGATACCGTTGCCGATGCCGATGCCGTTGCCATGACTCGCAACCTGTAGAGAGAGAAAGATTATTGAGGGTGAGAGGGATATTTGGATTAAATTGAGTGAAGTTTGAATGGGGGGAAGAAAAGAACGAGATTGTGTGGATAAGGTGGTGTGGGGGGTGGTTGTGGTTGGCTACATGAAAATGAAAATGAAAATGAAAATGAAAATTTTTCAAGTGTGAATTCTGCCCTTTAATTGCAGACAGGAATTTTTAAAATCTTGAGATTATTCTCAACTACAGTTGTTACATTTGCACCTTGGTTACAGTCTACATTTAATGAGTAAATTAAATACACTACATTATAATTATGCACATGAATTTTTATGTAATAATAATAAAAAGTTATTGAGATTGTTGGTAGAATTGGAGTCAAAGCTTTTTGGGGAAATGTCAAAAAAAAAAAAAAAGTAAAAATTAAAGTACTCCTTTTGTATTTTTCCATCACAAGCGGCTAGTAGGTCGGGATGTTCTATGAAATTTTGATGTGACATCTCTTGTTTTTTAGGACAAGGAATTAGATTTTTCATCCGTGTCAATTCATAAAGAAATGTCACATCAAAGTATCACGGAACATCCGTGTGGTGGCAAGTTTATTTAGTTGAAGCACATATATCCCACTTTTATTCAAATATAGCATTTCTTTTTCATTGGCAAGCCAATTATAGTTTCTTTCTTCCCTTCCTGTTAATTTGAGTTATGGGTAGTTGTTCAAGGAGAGAATTGATAAGAAATGTGAACTTAAAACTGTGGTAAAAAAACTCGAGAGTTGTGTTATAAAAACCTGGGAGTTGGAAGGATAACAGAATCAGGTATGTGAAGGATGCATATGCATCTTCTCATGGATATCCCTCACGAGATCGCGCAATTCTGGAAATATTGATATCAGAACCAGTTCGAGGATTCCGTAGCCAAGTTGCTTCAGACAAACTGCAGACTGAAAGCAGACACAAAATAATTGAGATATTTGTTCGGTGATGTATGGGTTATGTATGTATCACTATCAGTCGTGTGAAGTTCCTACGTACCTGAAGGAAATAGTAAATATCTTTAGCACAACGCTTGTATTGTTTATTCCCAATCAAGCTCACCAATGGGGCTGGAGCACCCTCTGCAAATCAATCTAATGTTATTCATCTTTAAACCTTAATATCATATGTTTATAGAAGACGAAATATCACTATATTTGAACAGCAAATGTAAAGAAAGAACTACTCACTTAAAAGCAACTTTTTCACATCACTAGCTCTGCGGGCAGCCTCTAGTTGTTGCTCGAAATACGAAGGTTGGGCCACCTTCTTCCCACCTGGCTGGCTTGTACTTTGTGATCCGTGACTAGCTTGACTGGCATTTAGTTTTACTTGAGCCCGCAATGTCAGAAAGAAAGTTCCCCCAGGCCAAAGAATCTAAACATAAGATGACGATGAGAAAACTGGATTGCAGCTACTTGAAACAAGTTAAAATGTCTTTGTTTTACCATGATTTATTTTGCACCAATGAATACATACGTCCAGATTCATTTTACACCAGCAATGACCGAGTTAGGGTATACAAGTTTGTCTTAGAAGAAAAGCATCATAACTTACATCCTGGACCCATCGAATTCCTTGAGCAACAACTTCCTCTCTTCGGAGCCAATTTATTTGCCCCAAAAGCCAGTCATCAATGGCATCCTCCATGATTAACTGCAATATTTGCTTCGATATCCAAAAGACCTGCCTCCTACGGATTAAACAGAAAAAAGTTTATGGATTTCAGTTAAACTCTGATGTACTCGTCTTTTAATTTATGAATAAATTGGTATTCAAAACCTGATTGCACGATTAAACAATCAAGTAAATGAAAGTTTGAGAAAAAAACATCACCTTAACCAGCCTCTTCTTTTAAGCTGAAATACGTTATCAACTAAATTTAGAACAGGAACACTTAAATGTGGCGGTGTCCACTGCAAATGAAATTGAAAATCAACTACATTAAGCATAAATGAGATTATGGAACATATAAACTGATTAAATAAGAAAAACATAAGGGGAAGGTTAAATGACTCCACATTACCTCTGGAGGCACCCCTGTGGGATCCTCTTTCAATTCACTGTCTAAATGCCCATGGTCATGATGGCCATGATGTGCATCCCCGTGATAAGAAGATTCATGTTCTTGATGGCCATGATGTGCATCTCCATGGTGTGCATCCTTATCCCCTTCCTCATTATCAGAGTAACTATGTAATGACTCAGAGATAGTTCGCCTCATAGCCAACCTATGTATATCATCAGGATTCCAGGATGCATTTTGGCTTGGAACTAAAGATGATGCTTCGGAAGAAAAGGATGGTGACCTAGCCACTATCCGCAAAAGGCCATCAGAAACCCCTTTGAACTGGCGCACAATATCATCCACGGCATCGTCCACATTAACTGTGTTTCCAGGGAATAATCATAATGATTACAAGCATTAGGGTTAGTATAAGTTAAACTAATCATTACAGAGAAGAAAAATTAATATATAACAGAAAATATGTAACCTCCTCAAATATGTAAGACATTTTAATTGCATTTTGTAACTGCCACATCATTCATGAAACAAAAAAATGCATTGTAAATTCTCTTTTCCTTTTCATAACCATCCAGGTGAAACCTTTCCCTCAACACAACAATTATAAGAACTAGAAGTGAATAAACAATGGAAATTGGAAAAGAGAAGTCAAATACCTGCCAGAGTTGTTATCACTGAGGACGATTTCCCAAATGAGTAATTCTTCATTGAAAAAAAAAAAAAAGAATTAAACAGAGAAGCTAGACTTACTAAACCCATTTAACAGATGTGCAAATGAAAACCTTAGAAGAGGCACTCAGAAAATCCCAAACTTCATGTTGCTCGGCAACATTGGCAATTGACAGGACATCCTGATGAAGATAAAATGTCAAAAAAAAATTAATAAGAAATTCGTATGAAGCGTTCCAGGAATTGGAATAACCATACTTGGAGATACTTGTCAAGCTGTATACACCGTTGGTGAACAAATGAATCCTCGGTGCTTGAAGAGAATATCCTTTTTGGAGGCAAGTGCAACGTGTAATTTGGAATGTCCTTAAGATGCCTATGCAATCTCTCAAAATTCCTATATCTGCAGATAAAGTATTGGTAATGAAGAATCAGCGAAAGAGTGCAGGAACAATATTAAATCTACTAAGTAAAAAAAATCTCTCAATTTTGGGTGAAACCAAACTAAGTACAAGACAAGTACACTGTGAAAATAAAATATTATTGAATAACATATGAACATTTTATTGTTATTCTTTGTTTAATCATTTTTCAAAATCTATACCTTCTATTCACACACCAAGTAGTATTCTCAGTGTCTGTCACAGCAATTGAATAAACTGCAAAAGAATTAGACCCAAGTTTCTCGAAGAATGCCCCTATAACCTGCAAAATCATGGACCTGTAATCAGCAAGATTTTAAATGTTTGATCGATAGTTAACGATACAGTATTAGTACGATAGCAACTATTTTTCCATAAGAAATATTATACTGTAATAGCTGAAAAGAAACAAACTGTCATTTTGAATTAAGGTAAATGATAGTGGGCAATGAAGCTGCTCTTCATGAATAATATTAAAACAATCTACATGAACAAAAAAAGGTTAAATCGAGTTAAAATTTCAGAAGGGTATAAGATGTCTTACCCGACATCTCAGCTTTGGAGCATGCAGAACTTCACTGTGAGATATCACATCTGAATTGCTCCTAAGGCTGTCTACATCATGCTTACTGGCATCTCCATTGTATGATTCAGTATTGAGGGATGCACTGCTGTTACTTGTTAATATAGGTTCATGGTTTGACTGAACTTCTAAATCAGAAGTGCTGTTTGATCTTTTAAGGCTCTCTCTATTTTCATCAGTAACAGGATTGGCATTATTATTCTCCATATCATTGATAGCAAATCCTCCCTTTGGATGAACATTACTATTGTGATCGTGGGAGCCATTATAGCCATCAAAAGTGAGATCAGTGGATCGAGTCTCTTGGTGGATCCCTGCTTCATGGGCATGAGGTTCTGAAGCAGTTTTTTTTTGGAAATCTTTTTTATAATTTCTTCCAATAGTCCACATGTTCTCAAGATTTTCAGGCATGAGAACTTCTGTTCTTCTCTGACTTGCTGCATCAAATGCTTTTGCCCATTCAGCAGTCCGTGGATGCATGTGTTCATCCTGCAATGTGGGTAAGGAATTTCCGGAGGCACCCGACTCGTGTTCCCCAGTATCATTGAATGGAGATGGAGGCACGGAAGTCCCTTGGTTATTGGAATTATTCTCCCCAGAAGCAGTGTGCTCACAGTCGTGACCCTCCGCATTAGCTGATTGATCATTGTAGGCTAATAGTACAGACTCGATCAACTCGTTTATAAACCTGCCGAGGAAAAAATAGATAGATTACCATTCAAAAAACAATAACAACTTCACATTGCTAATTAGAAGCTTAAACTTATTTCTGTTTCATAAGGAAGAAAGAAGAATTGACATTAAAGGTGTAGAGATGGCAACTCACGCTGGACTTGCGAAATTCATAATAGGTTGCATTACCAAGCAAGTTAAAAGCTCACGAGCAATGCATCGAACTAAAGGACATCTTGCTTCTGTTGGACTTAATACAGCAGCTAAAAGCCCACTCATGAGCTGCTGAATTACCTATCTTTAACGAGAATCCACTGTCAAGAAAATTAACAAAACAAAGACAAAAAAGGAAATTGGCGAAAATTTGCCTTTTGAATTAGAACACTGCAACACCTTGTACTCACACTCTGGTGATATCAAAGCAGGGTGAAGCTCCTTAGAGGTCAAGAGATGGTGTTTCAGCTTTTCATCTCGTTCATCAGAAGATAATGTGCCCATAACATCCCTTCCAATAGCCAACTGGTTTCTTCTGAATAGGTCAATATGATCCCCAATCATGTCTACTATATCCCTGGACAAATAAAAATAGGCAATGTTCTAAATTCACACATCAACTTTTGGTTTCACAATTTTCAAAATTTCATATGAATTTTATTACCTTGTTAGCAAGTCAGCAAGATTTACTTTTTTTACTCTTGCAGATACTTCTCCTAGAGCTTCCATGATTATAACACGTATTAGCTCTGGTGCCTCCTTATCAGGCGTAATATCTGAATACCACATTTCTACAACAAAGTCATGCAGAACTTTGTTTACAAAATCTTCAATAGCGACCTCTATAACATGCGAATCTATTTTTTTCTTCCATTCTTGTGGGGGAGGCAGTGCAGAAAGGCGAAAATCATTCACAGAGAGCTGTTTTTTTTCTAAGTGTGACAAGTAGGATGTGGATAAGGGCCTCCGAGCTTTCCACTGGAATTCCACCTCATTGAGCAGTATTCTTACTCCAGAGACCAATAATATTGCTATGGGAATATTCATTAACATTGATTTACTAGTATCTGAATCAAGATTATAATTAGAACAATTAGCATCATAGTAAAGACAGGCAAAACAATAGCAAACTTGACAGTCAAAGATCACCGAAATGTAACAAGAAATTGTTTGCTAATTCGATGAATTTTCACGTTAGAACCACACTTGAGTTAAAACTGTTAAAGAGAGAATTAATATCATTATAACCAAAGTTATTCTGATCAAACTATATATCAACAAACTTATTATGGGAAACTCAACTTAGACAGGCACTTAATTCTCCCGCAACTTTTCACTCAAATTTTGCCAATAGAAACAGTAAAATACCAAAATTATCTCAAATATAAAGAAAATGAAAATTTTAGCCCAACAAAAGCAGATAACGCCCATAAACTTTCTCGATTTTCTTGATCGTAGAACAATGAGATGCGAGTAGCGTTATAATTAATGAAGCGTCATCTTATCCTCAATGTACATACAACAGAAAATAAAAACCGCAGTTTATGATTTCTGATTTAAAGAAAACCTAAAAAGAGCCGTTGCGGAGGACTTACGCGTCAAGCAGTACGTCACTGCGAATATACAGAGGATCCACCATATCGTCCGAAGCTTGGCTTCCTGGATAAGATCTTGAATTCCATCCATCGTTCTTCATTATAAGAAATTTAACAACAATAAATGCGCGAATCACTAAAAATCAAATTAATTTGTCAATAAAAATTAAAAATAATTTGAAAAAACAAATCCGCTTACTTCCAAGGACAGTCTGGAAAAAAATTCGTTTCTCGATCGTTTCTTAGGTTAAAATTTGTGGCATTTCGTTCCTCATAATTCCGATCCCCTTTTCTGTGCCTTGTAGAAATAACTCCATATTTGCGAGGGGTGAGAGAGAAAGAGCGAGGGAAAGGAAGGCTCCCATGACGTCCGTTATATTGGTTGCCCACTGGAAGTTATTATCGTATACTCCCTCCGTCCGGAGATTTGATATAAAGTGAAGTAAAAGAAATAATATTTAATATATAGTGAGTAATTGTATTAGAGGTGATATGTGAGCCATGAGAATAGATTAATTATTTTTGTGTGGATAAATGTGTCAACTTTAACTTTAGTGAGACAAGCTAAAAAGGAAACTATGTTAACTTCTATAGGATGGAGGGAGTATTTATTTAGGGCTTTTCTGTAATTAAGCTGTAAAAGGCTGGCATTCTCTACGTCATTATTGTAAATGCACCAATGGTTATTAATTTTAAAAAATAATGCAGCTATGGTTATTAAATTCATAAAGAGAAACTCTTGGGAATCATACGCGTGACTTTTGTATTGTAATTTTGCAGGGATATACTATTTGTTTGTTGATTTTTATTTTTATTTTTTAGGGTTATGAGGCTGAATTTCGAGACTTAAATTAAATATATTTTATAGTATATTTGTGGAAGAATACGTTTATAGTTATTTGAAATTGCTTAATTCACTTGTAAGCAATATTATATGGGCACATTATAAATTATGAACTATTTAATTGCTATGGAAAATGCAAAAACCTGGCTATTTTACAAAATAAATTCCAAGAAACGGATAAGAAGCCATGCCAATCTCTTAAAAGACATGCAAAAATCAGAGTCATGTTTTATAATTAAAAAAGTAAAGAAAAATTATTGATAGGTACACATTTTGTATTCATAATTGATATGAGATACAATGATTTAAAAAAAATACTTTTATATACAAAATATTAAAGTAAAATACTGTTTATAACCCTAAATCCGTACATTTTTAAACCACAAATTCTAAACACTCACCCACCGCCGACCGGTCGCCGGAAAGTCGTCGTTCCGTCGCTGGAACTCTACCGGACCACCACACTTTTTTTACTGCACACGAACTTTTGTTGCACACAAATATTTATTTATGTACAGCACATTGTAGGGATAATATTGGAATATCACTATATATTTATGTAGTTTGTAGTAATATTTTTTAATATTTGTATTTTATAGTAATCCTCTCAAAAAGTAAAGTTTGTTTTTTTAGTAAATGTAATAAATTTAGTTTTTTTTTTCTTTTTTAGATAACGTATTTATGCCTTATGATGAGTTATTTTTTCCTATCCATTAATATACAAATTCATTTAAGAACTTAACTATTTTCTTTCAACAATAAAATTTACTGATTTAAATTATTAAAATTGAGAGAACCTAATTAGATGCATGATTCAAAATGTTATATTACGTGGCTAAACACAGGTGTGAATCAATTTCACACTGCATCCTAATTATAATGTGATTTTTTATATCCTTAATAAGAATTTTTTTATTTAGAAGAATAATTAATAATACATATTATTTCTAAATAATAAATTCTCATAGAATAATTATAAAAAAAATTAAAGTACATTACAAATCGGGTTTACAAAGACTCACCCATAAAATTGATATTAACATCCATTGAATTAATAAAATAATTTAATAAAACATATAAATACCACCCACCACACTCTTATCTAAATTAGTTTATAAAACTTATATAATGCAAAAAAAAAAAAAAAAAACTAGTTCAGGCAAATGCAATGTATTAAATCTAGTATCCACAATTCCACATTCCCATGCAATCAATGTCTTCCATAAGCTTATAGTACTATTGTAGTAGGATTTATTTTTTGAAGAAGTTCCTTTTCGTTAATGAGTTAAATTATTCAAAGAGCGGGACTTTGTGTAGTTGGATAATCAATTTTTTATTATTATTTTTTAATCGGGATAATGAGTTGTATATATAAATTGAAATTATTGAATTAGATTGGGAGGTATATAAAGTGAAAATATAGGATGGAAGATTTAGGAGGAAGATATAGTTTGAGAATAAATGAGGAATTGAAAACCATGGAGAAAAAAGATGCTGGGTTTACGGTAAGCCTCCTAAATTTTAGTGAAGAAATCAAGATTGACCTCCAAAATCATGCGGTGTAAAAGGGAAATCATATTTCAACCCATAATGCTCCCTCTTCACAAATTGAAATAGCATAATATATTCTGCATTAATCTTTTCTTAAAGCCGTATTGGGCTTAATTGTCCCAACTAAGTTATCATGGAAATGAAAACCTTTGGTTGCTCTCTGTTTCTCCTCCTCTCCCTCCTCCTTTCCCCATCCTTGTCGCATTTCACCTTCCAAGGTGAAGCCAACTTTGGTTTTCATGATGGAAGTGGAATATCCTTGAATCAAACTAACGAGTTTTTGTCTTTGGACGACGGCTTGAGCTCCGGATTTGCCAATCCGAGGCTTAAGAAGGCGTATGTGGCCCTCCAAGCTTGGAGAAAGGCCACGTACTCCGACCCTTTCAACTTTATCAGCACCTGGAACGGCCCCGATGTTTGCTCCTACAAAGGCGTGTTTTGTGCGCCGGCATTGGACGACGCCAGTGTCACGGTGGTGGCCGGCATTGACCTCAACCATGGAGACATTGCCGGTCATCTCCCTTGGGAGATTGAATACCTGACAGACATCAGTCTCCTCCACTTGAACTCCAACAGATTCTGTGGGATCCTCCCTGAAGGGATTAAAAAGTTGAAGCTGCTGCACGAGCTGGACGTGAGCAACAACCGGTTCGTGGGGACTTTTCCGATGCAAATTTTGGAGTTGCCGGCAGTCAAGTACGTTGATCTACGGTTCAACGACTTCGAAGGGGAGATACCTCCAGGGCTATTCGACATGAAATTGGATGCCATATTCTTGAATAGAAACAGGTTCCACTCTACCATCCCGGACAACTTTGGGAACTCACCAGCGTCGGTGATAGTGCTGGCTCACAATGATTTGATCGGGTGCATTCCAAAAAGCATTGGGAACATGGCGGGCAAACTCGACGAATTCATCACGTCTCATAATGAATTGTCAGGTTGTTTGCCGGAGGAAATCACACTGCTGAACACCACCACGGTTTTAGATTTAAGCTATAATAAGTTCATGGGAGACTTGCCTCAGGGGATGGAGTATTTACAGGAGCTAGAAGTGATCAACATTGGAAACAACAAGTTTAGAAGCAAGGTGCCGCAAACCGTGTGCACTTTACCTAACCTCAGTAATTTCACCTTCTCCTTTAACTTCTTTGATGCCAAGGACCAGACGTGCAATCCCAATGCAATTCAGGGATTGGCAGTAGACGACAAGTGGAACTGCTTCGCTAGAGAAGGGAATCAGCGGTCAGTGAAGGAATGCCGATTAGCATTGAGTAAGAAGGCGAATTGTAGCGCTGGTTGTAGGCCACCATTCAGTGGTAATGCACCTAAGCCTCCAAATGACGCTGCGCAAACACCTACTCCCAACCCCCAACCCACACCACATAAGCCAGCACCCAAACCTCAACCAACCCCAACTCCCACTCCAAAACCCCAACCTGAACCAACACCCACACCATCTCCATTAACTCCAACTCAAAAGCCAACACCAGCGCCAGCTCCAATGCCTACAATGCCTAAACCACCAACAACCCCGACTCAAAAACCAACACCACCTCCCACAACCCCATCTCAGAAACCAACACCTACTCCTAAGCCTCCATCAACCCCAACTCAAAAGCCTACGCCATCTCCATCAACCTCCACAAAGAAACTTACTCCATCGCCAAAACCAACGCCAACTCCATCAATCCCTATCCAGAAACCATCTCCAACACCAACACCTGCTCCCAAGCCTAAACCAACGTCACCTCCATCAACCCCAACCGAGAAACCAACTCCACCCCAATTAACACCTGCACCCATGCCTAAACCAACGCCAGCTCCATCAACCCCAACTCAAAAACCACCACCAACTCCATCAAAACCTGCACCCAAGCCTAAACCAACGCCAGCTCCATCAACCCCGACTCAAAAACCACCACCAATTCCATCAACACCTGCACCCAAGCCTAAACTAATCCCAGCTCCATCAACCCCGACTCAAAAACCACCACCAACTCCATCAACACCTGCACCCAAGCCAGCTCCATCAACCCCGACTCAAAAACCACCACCAACCCCATCAACACCTGCACCCAAGCCTAAACCAACGCCAGCTCCATCAACCCCGACACAAAAACCACCACTGACTCCATCAACACCTGCACCCAAGCCTAAACCAATGCCAGCTCCATCAATGCCGACTCAAAAACCACCACCGACTCCATCAACACCTACACCCAAGCCTAAACCAACACCAACTCCATCAATCCCGACTCAAAAACCACCAATTCCATCAACACCCGCACCCAAACCTAAACCAACGCCAACTCCATCAACTCCAACTCAAAAACCTCCACAAATTCCATCAACACCTACACCAAAACCTAAACCGACGCCAGCACCATCAACACCTACCCCTATCCCTAAACCAACACCTACTCCATCAACTCCGACTCATAAACCATCACAGACTCCATCACCCGCACCAAAGATCTCCCCTCCAAAGAGTCCTGAATTAAAACCACAGCAACCACCAAAGGTTTCCTTCCCACCTCCCACTGCTAAACCACCCCAAAAAGAACCATCAAGAGCCTCCCCTCCGCACGTGCAACCTCCTAAGACACCATCAAAGCCCTTTATCCCACCCCACATTGTAAAGCCACCATCTCCATTCCAAACCTTGCAACCACCACCTGCCCAATCATCACCGCCACAAAAACCATCTTCTTCACCCCCACCACCAGTTTTCTCATCACCTTCACCTCCACCAAAACCGGTTTCCTCACCTCCACCACCAGTTTTCTCATCACCACCAACTACACCAAAACCGGTTTCCTCACCCCCACCAGTTAATTCGCCTCCCCCACCAATCTTCTCTCCACCCCCTCCAATTCACTCCCCTCCACCTCCCACCCGTTCTCCACCACCTCCAATTCACTCTCCTCCACCCCCCACCCTTTCTCCATCGCCCCCAGTTTATTCACCTCCACCTCCCACACACTCTCCACCACCCCCAGTCTATTCACCTCCACCTCCCACCTACTCTCCACCGCCTCCAGTTTATTCACCTCCACCTCCTACCAATTCTCCACCACCTCCAGTTTTCTCACCTCCGCCGCCTGTCCTATCTCCACCACCTCCAACCTCTTCTCCACCTCCACCGCCATCTCAGCAATCCCCTCATCCTTTCAAGTTCCCTCCATCTGATCTCCCAAGTATTTTTGGGGCCAGTTACGCATCTCCACCACCACCAATGATTCCTGGCTATTAAGGAATGACATATTTTTTCGTCTCAATTGTATATTCTTTGCCACCAACTATATGTTTAGAAAGCAATCAACAAAATTATGTAGTAGGTTTGTCCTTGCCATTCTTGTAGCTGCAAGTTCTAGCTTATGCCACTTTCAACAACCGTTCTAATCATTTTAAATGTATATTGGTGTTATTTTCTCGGTGTATATTATCATTGATTAATCCAAAAAGTAAAACTTCCCAAGTATTAAAGTACGTAGGGCAAAGATAATTTTATTGATTTCCATTCAATATTAAAGAACAGGTTCTATTTTTCACCAAATAATTGTTCAAATTTGCAATGCACATATGGTAAATTATAACAAAAGCAGGACTCGTTAATTAATTTATGAAAATAGAGAAGTGTTAGTAGACTTAAAATTAATGGATAACATAGCTGCACCAATACAGATTCAGCAACAAGAAAAAGAAAAGAAAAAAAGAAAGAAACAAACAATGCCATTATTCATTCAACACACTCAAGAAAATAAGTAAAGTGGAATCCAATAAATATATCTTCTTGTTGCTTATGATCAGTAGTTCCAAGGGATCAAAGGCCAGACGACAAACTTCATGAGGCCAGTATTGCAGTGGATGCCGTTGCGTTCGCCACAAGCGAAAAAGTGTGGCTGCCATCTCCGGAGAACAAACTCGAAGCCTTCGCCGCCACCCTGATTGACGTCGGCCACCTTCCGGGCTCTCTTGAGATCACACTTGTGGAAACTCTGGAAATCGGGCAGCAAGTAGACGCTGTGTGGGAAAGTGGTGTCGTTGGGTGGATCATACTTGAACACTGCGTGCATGCATGCAATTGCATTTCTTAATGATCAATTAGTAACATAATAATATTGATGTGCATGAAAGTACATACCTAGAGTGTCATTCAAGAAGATGGGGCCATACTTGATGGCCCAATCTGTGTAGTTATACCCAAAGTGCCACTTCTCCGATCCTCCCACCACCACTTTCTTGGATTCGGTGGCGTTTCTGTGTTTGAATCCCCAGAAATCGGCACCGCCGCCACTGTGGTTCCAGTTTCCGGCGGCACTGCTCCACTCTTTGTTTGCCGAAGCCATGCCCAACATACAGCTGATTGCCGTCACCACCACCACTAGTGTTCCAACACCCATTTTTCAGTTCACCAAACTGTTAATTTGTGATGATATGAAGTAAATATGGATATGATGGTGTTATGAATTGAGGAGGAAAGAATTTATAGCTACTAATTAGGTGGAACAAACCTCAAACTAGTCAGTCAACTTTTTATTATTGGTTGGTAAAATTACATAATTGGAAACTAAGCTAAATAACGAGTGAGATTTATTGCTTACCTTTTTTTCCGAATTAATTTCCAAGTCGTCCACTCGAGTATTTCGATTATGGTATACACTTGATTTCTAACCCCAAAATTGTTAGTGTATGAATCTAAATTTTTATTTTTTCTTTAACACTCTACATTAATTAATATCCACAAAATCGATATTATAAGTATGGATATATGTAGGGTGTAGCCATATAATTCGCTGTTAATTTTTATAAATAAATGTCGTGCAGGAAATTTGTAAAGTTTTTTTTTTATAACAAAACTTTTTAGGAATGAATTTAAATATACAATTTTTTTAGAACAAAATTTTGTATCCATAAAGATTTTGTACACTCGAATGCACAAAAGAACAACTCTTTAAAAAATTAGAAATTAATTTTGAATCTAATATTGTGAAAACACAAATATTTCTTAATATTACTCAATAATATTATATTAACCTAAAGAATTAATTTGAAGTTGGTTTTAAAAAAAAAATATTCTTAAAAATCTTATCTTAATTTGATTATATCGACAGTGTGTTTCATGAACTATACACACACGCTTCGGTTACCTTTTCTTTTAAGAAATACTAGAACTCTTTCTATTTTGATGTATTTAAGAATAAGACTAGAAAATATGATAAAAGTTAGAATTTCAAAAGTAATAGAGTATTTTTAGTAACGTCTATCACATAAATACTAAAATTAAATTACAAATGAAAAGTTAACGATGTTTTGGGGAGGGACTTCCTTATGCAACGGATATTGAAATGGGTCGATATGTTATTAGATATTGTTAAAGTATGTTTATTTGCACTTTAAAAATATACTTTAATTTATTATTCATCATACTTTTATTCATTCTTTAACAACAGATCAATTCGTTTCATATACTTACCGTGTTACAAGAGACTTTGTCTTTTTTTGGGAGGGGTAATGAAAATAATAATAATAAAATTCGAAACTGCTATTTTAAGGGAGTATATTAATTAGTCCATATATCCCACGTATTTAAAATTACTAGTTTTGCCATAAATATTTAATTAAAAAATAATTTATTACTCTCTTCGTTCATCCTTAATGTATCCATTTGTTTTTGTACGTAGATTAAGGAGTATTATTATTTTATGTGTAGTAGGTAGTTATATTAGTAAAGGGTGTGGGTCTCATATTTTATTTGTATTAGTGGATCGAGAATGTGAGTCCCATAGTCCAAAAAGGGAATGGATAGATTAAGGATGGACGACACAAAATGATAAAATGAATAGATTTACAGTGGACGGAAGGAGTAATATGTTCATATATAAAGTTGTGGTAAATATATGTGAGAGCGTTTCACGAAAGGTTTGTGTGAGATGAATAAGACGTAATAACATTTGCAATGAAAGTGATATTTAAAAATTAGTGAAAATTAGTAATAGTGAAGTAAACTATTTATGAACAATTTATAATAAAAATAAAAAGTGACAATATTTTTAAAGAAAATTGATAATATTCTTAATAAAAAGTAATAATTTTTTTTATCGATCACCTGGTTAAAAGTAATAAATAAATAAATAAATAAATAAATAAATATATATATATATATATATATATATATATATATATATATATATATATATATATATATATATATAATGATCTTGCCGGCTAAGAATGCCCAAAAGTTATTTCAGTGTTATAATTCCTTCATCCTGAACATATTTATTTATTCAATAATAATTATAAGATAAAAAAGACAAAGGAAAAGAGTAACAATTTAATACTCAATACTTTGGAATATATAATAAAAAAATTATTAATAAATATTAAATAAATATATAAAATAAATTATATTTTTGGGATTTTATTATAAAAAAAACAATAAAAAAACTAATGGAGGAAGTATTATACTTACTATATATTTGAACAAATTAATTAATAAAACTTTTAAAAGTGAAATAATCCGAGAGAATGTAGAAGTGGCAAGTCCAATTTCCTGTGCATTTTCAACTAAAATAATAGTCAAATTTTCTTTCTGAAGGAAAAAAAAAAAAAAGAAGAAGTCAAATTGTGTGGTTAATCAGCATTTGCATTAGTGCGCGTTTACCTGTAAATGGAAGGTCTTGTGTTTCGCGATTTCCAATTTGAACTACCATAAGTGACGCTTCTATGACCTAATTAATCGGCTAAAAAAATTAAGTGAATTTAATATCATTTTAAAAAATTACAAAATATTATTCTCTTCTGATGAACTCCAATTTGCAAAATATTATGAGATGATACAAGAAATTTGAATCGATTATGAGATGTTTTATTACTTAATCTCTAACCCACCTCATTTTAAATTTTTATATTTCAATGACTTTTTTATTAGAAAAAAAATAATAATACACCTATATATTGCAAAATGTTAATCTAATACCCTAGGAGACAACTCTTAATTTTATTCTAATCGTGACACCCTAAGAGACAAACTCTTAATTATTATTATTTTATTAGCGTTTTAACCCGTGCGATACATGGGACAAAACTATTCTGATATTATTTAAATTCGAAGGAAAAGTTTAAATCATGTCTTTTAGATAAACCATTCTATCTCTACCTAAAGGAGAAGCCTAGTAATACACGTCCCGTGATCACGCGTTTTAATAAAATAAGTATAAGTATATCTTGATTTAAAATTTATCTGAATTTAAATATTATATAATAAAATCACTTTCATGTTACGTATGTTACTTTTTAGCAGTAAGAAGATTAAACTGTGCATTTAAATATATATATAACGAAAAAATATAATGGCAAATATTAATTCCTCGTCATGCTAAGTATGTTCATTTTTAACAGTAAAAAGATAAGGAAATAGTACATTTTAAATATATAATGAAAGAAAGTATGGACAAAGAGTGTGGGGCATATAGAAGTAAAGATTAAGATTATTATTATATTGTATCTCGTATGATTAGTTAATGTTATCCGAATGGTGAATCGAATCTATATTGGGATCGGTGAAACCCATTTATTTTAAAAAATTATTTATATTTAAAATAAATATGATTAAATAGAAAATATAATTACAGTATTAATATATATTTATAATGTATTTATATTTTTGTGTTTAAATTAATGTATAAATTAATTTATATACATATATATTTTTTAGTGTTAAAATTAATATTTAAAAAAAAATTAGTTTATTGTTAATTAATTATAAATTAAATATAATAGGAACTTTATTATTTTTAATATGATCAAATAAAAGTTATAAATATTAAGTATATATAATTATATATTATGATACTCATATCCGTCCCAAATTCGTTTATCAATACCCATTGATCATACTCGTCCCAAATCCTTTTATCATTACCCGTTGATTACACATACCTATTCAAAATTATTAAGATGTTATGACCAATAATATTAATTCAAAATTATTAATAACAAAGAAAATAATTTAAAATGAATTAATTGTTACAACTACATTATAGATTAATTTTGCTGAAATATAATAGGGAAACTTAAAATCTTAAATGATTACACATACCCATTTAAAATTATTAAGACGTTATGACCAATAATATTAATTCAAAATTATTAATAATGAAGAAAATAATTTAATAATGAATTAATTATTACGTACTCGTATCCATTTAAATATAAACTATTTATATTCGCACCCGTTTAATTAAAAATATACTCCATTATAATACTCATACCCGTCCCAAACTTGTTTATCAATATCCGTTGATCATAGCCGTTCCAAATTTGTTTATCATTACCCGTTAATTACACATATCCATTTAAAATTATTAAGTTGTTAGGACCAATAATATTAATTCAAAATTATTAATAATGAAGAAAATAATTTAATAGTGAATTAATTGTTATGTACTCGTATTCATTTAAATATAAACTACTCGTATTCGTACTCGTTTCATTAAAAATATATATTATGATACTCATACCCGTTCCAAATCGATTTATCAATATCCATTGATTACACATACTCATTTAAAATTATTAAAATGTTAGGACCAATATTATTAATTCAAAATATTAATAATGAAGAAAATAATTTAATAATGAATTAATTGTTACGTACTCGTATCTATTTAAATATAAATTACTCATATTCGTACTCTTTTCACTAAAAATATATTATGATACTCATACATGTCACAAACTCATTTATCAATATCAGTTGATCATACCAGTCCCAAATTCGTTTATCATTACCAATAATATTAATTCAAAATTATTAATAATGAATAAAATAATTTAATAATGAAGTAATTGTTACGTACTTGTATCAATTTAAATATAAACTACTCATATGCGTACCAGTTTCATTAAAAATATATATTATGATACTCATACCCGTTCCAAATCCATTTATCAATACTCATTGATTGCACATACCTATTTAAAATGTTTATCAATACTCATTGATCATACTCGTCCCAAAATCATTTTATCATTACCCGTTGATTACATATACTCATTTAAAATTATTAAGATGTTAGGACAAATAATATTAATTCAAAATTATTACTTTAGATTATTAATAATGAAGAAAATAATTTAATAATGAATTAATTGTTACGTACTTGTATCTTTATATATAATAAAACACACTTTAAAAGTCAAAATTGAACCAATTTTTAATCTATACCATTAATTTTGATTACTAAATCTTTTTTAATCTCATCCGTTCATCACATTATTCAATCTCATCCATTCATCACAATTATGATACTAGATTTTGGCCATTGATTTTTTGGTCATAATAATGATGTCTTATTTAATTTAAAATGATATCTTATTTAAAATGATTCCTTATATGTGTGCTTAATATTATTTTTTCATTACATAACTACTACTAATTTTAATTATTTCAAATTATTATGTCAATTATTTCTAAACAATTTGAATTAATTTTTTCAAATTATGTTAATTATTCCTAAACAATTTGAATTAATTTTTAATTATATGGTTTAGGGTTTAGGGTAATATTATTTAATTATTATAATAACTTATAAAATTAATTTAAATAGATTATATGGGTTTAGGGATATGGTTTTAGGGTTTAGAGTTTATTGTAATATTATTCAATTATTATTATAATAACTAATAATAAAATTAGGGTTTAGGTCATATTTTTGTAATAGAATTATATTATATTTATTTCATATTTAATCAGTAATAGTATAAGTTCATGTTAATTATTCCTAAACAATTTGAATTAAAATTTTCAAATTATGTTAATTATTTCTAAACAATTTGAATTAATTTTTAATTATATGGTTTAGATTAATATTATTTAATTATTATAATAATTTATAAAATTAATTTAAATAGATTATATGAGTTTAGGGATATGGTTTTAGGGTGTAGGGTTTATTGTAATATTATTTAATTATTATTATAATAACTTATAAAATTAGTGTTTAGGTCATATTTTTGTAGTAGAATTATAGTATTATATTTATTTCATATTTAATCAGTAATAGTATAAGTTTATTTAAAATATTAATTTTAATTAATAAAAAATACTTTAAAAATAGTATTAAATGGGTATGAGTAATTTACAAGTATTTTTTAATGCACCGGTATCCGATTTATAGACCGACTAATCAGAGGAAGGCCAGAACCCACCGTCCATTAAAAAATTTTGGGACAGATACAAATATTGTAATGAATTTTTAACATATTAAATTTTAAATTATATTTATTTATATATGGGTATGAGTATTACGAAATAAGAAAGTATCTTACATAATTAATAAACATCCTAAAAAAACGAGTACGAGTAGTTCAAAAAAAATATCATTAGAATTTAAAATTAAAATAAAAAGTATAATATTTTTGTATTCAATATGCACTACAATAAACATGCTGATTAATGTCTATTTCACCAGCCAGTAGATATTGAAGCCATTAATATTAAAAGTAGGCGCTGATAGACATCGATTTTTAGTTATAAGCATATAAATACAATATAAATATATATTAATAATTATAATTTTCATGGATAATTCAAAAAAATATCAGTAGAATTTGAATTGTGTACCTGTATGAATCAGGTATTCACAAATATTAAAATTATACAAAATATTTTATCTATATTATATAATATGTTATGAAATAATTATATAATTAATTAATAGTTATAACTTTTATTTGATCATATTAAAAATAATAAAGTCCATATTATATTTAATTCATAATTAATTAACAATAATATAATATTTATTAAAATATTAACTTTAACCCAAAAAAAGTATGTATATAAATTAATTAATATATTAATTTAAACACTAAAAAATATAAATATATTATAATTATTTAATCATATTTATTTTAAATATAAATATTTTTCTTAAATAAATTAGTATTAAATAGGTATGTGTAATCTACAGATATTGATAAACGAGTTTGGGACGAGTATGAGTATCATAATATATTTTTTAATTAAACAGGTACAAAAATGAGTAGTTTATATTTAAATGGGTACGAGTACGTACCGATACCCTTATAGTGGATATCCTACCTGCTACAATCCCTAACAACTAGCGATTATACATTAAAATATTATATCTCTCAAACTAATATATACAATAGTATATTCTTTAATATTTGATTTGATTACTTGGTATAACAAATACTTTGTTTGAGAAATTAATCATTGGTTTGATTACAACTAATTTATGAGAAATATATATAAAAAGTTATAGGAAGCTTTCTTATAATATAATTAATTGAAATGCCTATAATCAAATTATGTCTGGGCTTAAATGTAGTTTTTAAGAGATTCATACAAATGTATGAGAGAATATTTTTATTTTTAAAAAATATAATAACAATTTTAAGTGAACGATCTATTAATTTTTTATTTTTTCAATTTATGAATAGAATCTGTGTAAAAAATTTTCTTATAGAAATGAAACCGAGAAATAAATATATTACCTGTGAGTAATTCTTTCATCAGTCCTAATATCGATTCATTTCACCCTTAGGTAAACATTAATCAAGCATACGGGATGTAATACAATAATAAGTTTGGGATGATATTATTATGAATTTTTAAAATTGGACATGTCCGATCACGGATGGTGAATATTTAAATGGATACGAATTACGGGTACTCCTAACATCGATATTGATTATCTCTAATAATTATATTTCATGGTACCCCATTTTACCCTAAACATATTGATAAATAATTTTGGAGTAATTACAAATAGAAATAATTTTTAAACGACACAGATTCGGGTATGAGCTGTTGATATTTAAATAAATATGGTATGGTACCTTTAAATAAGTACGGGTGCCTAAATACTAATAATTAATAAATATACAACTACATAATATGATAAGTATTACTCACTCCGTCCTCCGAAGTACTTCACGTATTGTTGTGCGCGGAGTTTAAGAAAAAAATATTTTTTATGTATAAAGTAAGAAAGAGAAGAAGTATTTTAATTAATTTAATGAAAATGGTGTGTAAAGTTATTGGAATGTGTGAAAAAGTGAGTATTATGTTGGGATGTGTGTAAAAAGTATGTATTGTTATAGTGTATTTTTTACCATTTTTAGTAAAAGTAAAGTGTGAAATACTTTGTGGGACAGATGAAAAAGAAAAATGTGAAATACTTTGGGGAACAGAGTGAGTACATAAAATTGGATATTATATGTAAATAATTAGTGGTATAACTTTAGAATATTTTGATAAACATGTTTGAGACGTGTACGAGTATCAACCAGTGGTTTAGGGCATACTTTACCCCGATGATTTAATATTTATCAGCAGTAAAATGACGACTTTACCCCTGTGATTTATGGTGTACTTTTTTCCAGTGGTTTAGGGCATAATGTCCCCCGAGGGTTTAATATTTATTGGCAAGGTTTAGTGTTTGTTCCAATTGTAACATTATGACTTTACCCATGTGGTTTATGGTATACTATTATCCAGTAGTTTAGGGCATACTGTATCCCGAGGGTTTGTCATTTATCGGTAGGGAATAATGTTTGTTCAAATGGTGAAATTAAGACTTTACCCCAGTGATTTTTAGTATACTGTACACCAAGAGTCTACATAACATGTATTATGGATGGAGTATATTCTTACTGCTGCATGGAATGGTTAGGCTTCTCCTTGAATAAAGATATAATGATTTATCCAAAATGCATGAATTAGACTTTTATTTCGAGTTTAAATAACATTAGAATACCTTTATCCCGTACAGCGCACGGGTTCAAACGCTAGTTTATTTAAATATAAACTACTCATATTCGTACCCGTTTCATTAAAAATATATATTATGATACTCATACTCATCCCAAACTCGTTTATCAATACCCAATAATATTAAATCAAAATTATTAATTATGAAGAAAATAATTTAATAATTAATTAATTGTTACGTACTCGTACACATTTAAAATTATTAAGATGTTAGGATCAATACTATTAATTCAAAATTATTAATAATAAAGAAAATAATTTAATAATGAATTAATTATTAAAACTATGTTATAGATTTTGCTGAAATATAATATGGAAACTTAAAATATTAAAATTAAAATTAGTTAAATATGGTATCATTATGACAAAAATTAAATAAGGTATCATTTTAAATAAGATATCATTATGATAAAAAAAGGATTAATTGCATATAAAACCACGAACTTTAAGTGCATTGCAAATTAATCCTTACTTTTTTTTAAATTACAAAAAAAAAATTATGAATTTTAAGAATAGTGCAAATCGCACCCAACGGTCAAGCTTAGCCTGCCGACTGATTGTGTGGCATTTTAATTCCATCCCAAGCCTCCAAGTGATACCTAAACGTCGTCGTTTTGTGCAATGAGGAGGAGAAACTAAAAAATTGATTACACCTTCCGACGCCATGCTCTTTCGCCCTGTCGAAGTCAACCACCATCTTCCTTCCGACCTCCCCATCTAAGCATTAACCCTCTTCCATCATGACCGATGTCATCTGCTCAATTAGTAACAAAATTTTTAAGGCCACTTGCTCTAAAGGGGTGCAGAAAGAAAAAGCTATTAGTTTCCTTTTGAAATAATCAGTCTCTTCAACAACTTGAAGAATTGACCATTGAGGGAGGCTGTTGCTAGTTATCAGAGCTGGAATGACATTGCTGAGCAATTAGCCCTTGAGCTGGCGAGTTTGGAAAAGATGAATACTCTAAGCTTCCACTTACGTAAGTGACCTTAAAAATTCTCCGGCGAGAGCACAAAACCCGGCAGCTCGATGTCGTTGCCACCCATCACTGCGCCGCTGGGATTTTAAGCACAGTGTTGTTCTTAAATCTAACACACATGAATCGCTGATTGTTGATAAGTCGATTCGGAGGGACAGAGCGGGCAACTCGCCACATATCAGAAAGAAAACAATGGTTGCAGCCAGGGGCGGACGTACTAGGTGGGCAGGGGGGCACTGGGCCCCCTGAACTTTTACAAATTACTAGTATAGATATAGAAATTTTCTTAAAATATCTTTGTGTCCAAGTGGTAAAGTGGGGATGTTTTAGTTTTAAAGGTCCCGATTCATGCAGCACTATTATTTTTTTCCCCTCTTCTATTTCTTTTATTTATTTATTTTCCCTCTAAATAACATATTTATTTAATAATTTTATTGACTTTAGTTTCAAAATTGTATTTATTTTCCCTCTAAATAACATATTTATTTAATAATTTTATTGACTTTAGTTTCAAAATTGTTACTCTTACATAATACAATTAAAAACACTAAAACATCTTTAGAAAAATGTTAATAAAAGTTGGTAAATAAAATATTCTTCTTAAAATTTGTAGAACAAAAAACACGAACTATTGTATAAGAAAAGTTGGGCCCCCCTCAACGAAAATCCTGCGTCCGCCACTGGTTGCAGCGGAAGGACTTTCACCTTATCCCATTGAGTCGGATTCCGATCAACTCTTCGAATTGTTGTAATTACCGCCGCCGGATTCCGATTGGGCCTGTAGCAAGATGGGCAGGCAACGCGTGGACCAGCTGGGGTGTGGACGTCGGAGTGGTCGAAGCGGCAAACCCATTGGCATGGTGGATTTAGGGTTTGCTGAATCGATTTCCAGTTTAGGAATTCCAACCCAAATCCAAAACGACGTCGTTTTGTTGATGATATGGTGGCATGACATGGAATTAAAATGCCACACAAGCAGTCAGGCAGGTTTAACCTTCCCGTTGGATGCGATTTGCACGATTCTTAAAAAGCCATGGTTTTTTTTTGTAATTTTAAAAAGATAAGAATTAATTTGCAATACACTTAAAGTTCATGATTTTATATACAATTAATCCATAAAAAAATCTATGGTCAAATCTAATCACATAATTACGATGAATGAATAAAATTCAATAATTGTGATAAATGAATTAAATTCAATAATTATTAATAATCAAATCCAATGATTTAGATTAAAAATTAGATTAATTTTATGTTTTCCATTTTACTATTACGTTACTTTATATTAGAATAGGTTTAGATTCCTTTAGTTGAGTCATTTTCAGCTGTATCATATCAACATAATATAAACTATCGAAAAGTTTATGGCGAAAATCGATGACGCCTTCATTCAATCGGTTGAGCACCGCCCCAATTCGACCACATTCGTAGCCCCACACATTCCCGTGATCGATCTCTCCGCCCTAAATTCAACCGACCACCACAAAATCAACGCTCTCGCGGCGGAATAGGCAGCGCCTGCGAGAAGTGGGGATTCTTTCAAGTGATTAACCATGGCGTTCCGTCGAGTGCTCGCGATAAGATCGATAGAGCCTCGCGAATTTTCTTCTCCCTGCCGGTGGAGAAGAAGAGGAAAGTTCAAAGAGATGAAGCAAATCCGATGGGGTATTATGATACTGAGCACACGAAGAATGTGAGGGATTGGAAACAAGTGTTGATTTCACAGTGGATATTCCCACGGTGATCCCGGCGGCGATTGAACCGGAGGATGTGGAGCTAACAGAGGTTTTCAATCAATGGCCTCAATATCCTCTTGGATTTAAGTAAGTACTGTATTACTATGAAAATGTGGTTATTAATTTAGGTTTCGTTATTTTTCCCTAAAAAAAGTTCGAATTTCCTAATTTTCCACACGTCATACCCTAAGTCTAATTTAGTTCAAAGAAATGCCCTCATTTAGCTTATTCTCATAATAACAATACTGTTTGATTCAGTCCTTGTTTGAATTCCATATTCGAAGTTGTTGTGTTGAGCAGGGAAGCATGCGAGGGGTATGCTCAAGAAATGGAAAAACTAGCTTACAAAATGCTAGAATTGATCTCCTTGAGTTTAGGTTTGGCTAGGGAACGATTGAATGGTTTCTTCAAAGAACAAACCAGTTTTACGCGTCTGAATTACTACCCTCGATGTCCTACTCCTCACCTAGCTCTAGGTGTTGGTCGTCACAAGGATTCGGGTGCATTAACAATCCTGGCGCAGGATGATGTGGGAGGACTTGAAGTTAAGCGAAAAGCAGATGGAGAATGGGTTCAAGTCAAACCAATTCAAGATGCTTACATTATCAATGTTGGTGATGTGATTCAGGTATGCATCTTTTACCCATCGTTTAGCCTTTTGATCTTCTGGCAGAAGCTGATAAATGCCGCTTAGTTGAGCTTCTTGGGACTACAATGTCAAATATTGGCATTTGATCTTTTGGAATTTGTTAACCATGTAGGAAAATGTTATTGAACCAGTAGTATTTGAACTCACATTGACTATGTATGAAGATTCTCTGATCTAGCGATTGACTTAGTGTATGTATGGTGTTTATTAACACGAAGACAGTAACTGCTGTTGGATTGAGTTTAGAGTAGTTGATGTTGGATTGAGTTTAGTCCTTTTGAGTAATAGTGATTTGGCCCAAGATAAATTTGGTGTGAAAGAGTAGTCCCTAACTACAATTATTGGTTGATTGATGAACTATTATGGGGTGCTAGTGCTTGGTAAGGAGTATGGGGGAAGGATAACAAGAATGAAAGGGTATTGATTACCATTTTTTATGCTTGGTATGGGGTAATGGGAATCCAAATTGCTCAATCACTCTCATTATCCACATTAATGATTCTTATTATCATTATCATTCCGGAATTTGAATCAAGCATGCTCCTATATATCCTCCAGGTATGGAGCAATGACAAGTACGAAAGTGTGGAGCACAGAGTGATGGTAAACCCCGAAAGGGAGCGGTTTTGTATTCCTTTCTTTTTCAACCCAAGACACACCGTCATGGTAGCGCCTATGAATGAGTTAACAAGCGAGCAGAACCCGAAAAGATACAGAGCATACAACTGGGGAAAGTTTCATACTACCAGAAACCTCAGTAACTTCAAGAAGCTGAGCGTTGATAACATTCAGATTTCTCATTTTAGGATATAATAATCACACTTCTCTATATCATCTAGTAAAACTGTAATAAGGAGAAAATAACAGTGTTACTGTTGTGTTTCTCCGGACTAGATTATTTGTACTGCTAATATTTATTTCAATATTGTTACTGTTGTACTCATACACCAAAACTCCTGCAAGCTCTGTTTTCTCTTTTTAATCGTTCCACCAAAACTCTTGCACACTGTATCTTTTAAATTATTAAATGTTTCGTTAAAAAGCATAAGCTTCTTGATACTAATTATAAAGAATCTAGATAAGTATATGGAATCTATCCAGAGATTTTTTTTTTTTAATTTAAGCAACACGCTTTGATTAATGTAATATGCGGACTACTATTGAAAGCCAAGTCTCATCAACCAGATTGACAAATTAAAGATTTGCCGGTTTTTACAGGATCATGCCTCGTAATATTTTACAGGTGTTCATATATAAAATTTTGCAATCATTAATAATTTAAACCATAATTAATTATACATGAAAATCTCGTGAGTACCCCAGTATTTATTAAATAATCAATCTTCGAATTTTTGTACTAAAACTATGCATTGATTCACAATTAAGTTATGTGATCAATCCAGTAATCCTCAGAATTTCTATTGATGGGTCAAGAGCTAAATTGTGCCACTTGTTAGAAAAAAAATAATACTTGCAACTGAAGTTTCATTATTTTAGAATGAATTTTATTATAAATTATATTAATATTATAATTTTTAGTGGTTCGACTTGGTTGAATAATAGCCAAGAAAAATATCTTTGTAGCGCCAATAATGCCCTTTTGTTTTGGAAAACCTTCACGTCAAATAAATTTCTAACTTGCACAGCTGTAATTATTCGAACCTTCTTTTTCAGTAATGATGATAACATAAAATAATATCTGAAAATTATTTTTCAATGAGCCCTTGATCGTCATCGAAATCATATGAAATTCCCAAAATATTATTATTAACTAACTGCGAAAGAATCAGAGGTAGAGTGATGATGATTTCAAACAAGAAACGGCATCAAAATCACATATATATTCTGAAAATT
Organism: Pogostemon cablin; assembly: GCA_023678885.1. Classification (NCBI taxonomy): domain Eukaryota; kingdom Viridiplantae; phylum Streptophyta; class Magnoliopsida; order Lamiales; family Lamiaceae; genus Pogostemon; species Pogostemon cablin. The sequence goes on from CM042951.1 coordinate 44,296,181, forward strand.
CTCCTCACTATTACACATGAGAAACAAAAAGGAATAAAATTGTGTATTACATGGTAATAAAATGAATGTAGAGTAGAATTTAAGGTAAAAGGCCGACGTAGGGTGTCGAAGAAAGAGTATAATTATCAGAAGAGGTTTGATGGATGACAGATCCGACAGCTTCAATGAAGACGATGAAGAACTCTACTGCAAGCTTCAGTATACCTATGCACATTTCCAACTTCTGCATATTATTTCTTCCTAACTAATTTCTATAAATTCTTTTTTTGAAATTTCTAAAGAGAAAAAGATGGAGATATGTATCAATGTATGTCGTCAATTTTCCGCGTCCTTTATTCAACATAAACAATGAATAATGTAATGAGGGTATATATACTATATCTATATGGCCTTTTAAACTCCCAAGGGCCAAAATAAGTCTTTCAAAAAATGGTGTACCCCACCATTAGATGCCCCACCGCCCCTGAGATTAGTGGAGGAGGTAAATTGCAGGGGATTGGTGGAGGAGGTAAATCGCAGGATGTGCCTCAAGTGGCTTATAGGGAGGGCTCACTGTTAAACTTGTGCTTGCAGGGGTCAAATCCCTCAAGTGGCTTATAGGGAGGACTCACTGTTAAACTTGTGCAGGATTCGAACCCCCACCCTGCAGCAACCAAGCTCAGCTGTGCCAAAGGTAAGATTCGAACCCTCACCCTGCAGCAACCAAGCTCAACTGGAAGGTCTTTACACCCTCCCCTCTACCACTTGAGCTATGCCCTGGGGCATGTCTTTCAAGTTTTATATTCATTAAACGTGAAATATTATTTTCTATTTAATCATAAAAATAAAATTATTTATTTATTTACAAAAAAAATAAATGATTATTTGTCTTACAAATTTTATTTTTTAATTTAAACAGTCTCATTCAACACTTATACACTCATAATATTTTTATACTAAGCACATTATATATATATATATACACATAAATATTTGACATCTTAAGAACATTTGATGGGCATTATAATTAAACACTATTTAAACTAGTATTACAATTTTTCTCTTCAGAGTAATTTAGGTTAGATATTAATTAATTCCAAAGTTAAGAGTAGTCCAAGTCTTAAATATCATCGATCTCTCAAGTATATATAAATGTATAAAAAATATATAGGAAATGATTGAGGATCACGGTAATTTTTTGCCACGGATAGGGAACATCCTTAAAAAAGAAAATAATTAATATATATATTGGCGTTTAGTTTAGTATATAATATAAAATGCAATAGGATAAAATTAAGTTCCCCTCCCAATCAGTGCAAATAAATGGACGTCGTGTAATAAAGTAAACAAATGGCTCGTTGGCATTGTTTCATTATTACAATAATAGAACTCTCTTGAAATGGAACCCCACCCTCCATCCTATTATCGCCAATGGTCTTGATTATATACATTATTCGGTATGTTGCTCAGAATATACCCATGAACAATTACTTCTCTAACAAACCAATTATAATAAAATACAATATTGCTACAATTTAGTAATTAGGATTTAACCTTTTTAATTAACTTTTATTTATTAATTTATGTTTGAGCACTCTAATCAAATTTCAACCGTTAGTTTCAGAAGAAAGGATCACCCGTGGCCTGCCAAACGTGTTTGTTTCTACTGTTACCGTCTTTATCTGCATTTCTAACCAATACCAATTTTAATTACTCTGTGTTTTTTTTTTTTTTTATGACTAATTCAAATTTCATGGTTTAATTTCCAACCAAATTATCATCATATATCACAGAACCAACATTTGATGAATCATGCCTCAAATCATTTATTTTAATATTCATTTTTTTTATGTTTTCCTTCTTATATATATCCATAATGAAAATTTTGACTTTGTGTTTATATCTTTTGAATTAAAAGTGCTAATGCATAATTTTTTCATTAAAATAAATATATCTTACATTAAATATAACACCCTTAAATATGAAATAAATTTCATCAAATCAGATGCAATCCTTTCAAACGATATTTACCCATTCTATATATATATAATATATTTCTTGAAAAAAAAAAACCAAACAAACAATGAAAGTGACACATTTTTTAAGCAATTAACCCAATTAAAAACTTTAAGGTAATATATATATATATATATATATATATATATCCCATTAATTAACTAGAGCTGTATTATTTTTAGAGTATAATATTATACTATCAAACATTAATATTTTATTATTTAACAATGGATTTCTCTTATAACATTGCTGTATTTATAGTTATATATATTAATTCAAAATCAGTAAATATTTTTTTATATACTATGTGTTAATTAATTGAGGTTGAATATAAATTTTCAATAAGTTGCCGTACAAACAATCAACATCATTATATCCTGTAGTAGCGTTATTAATTGATTAATAGTAGGTGATGAGTTCATATATATATATATATATATATATATATATATATATATATATATACTCCCTCCGTCCCAAAATTGATTGCACTGTTACTGTAGATACGGAGTTTAAGAAATGTTGACTTTTTAGGGGTATTGTGGTATTTTTAGGTAATAAATAAATTATAAAGTATGTTATGTGTGTTAGGTGAGTGTGGTAAAATTGTGATTAAGATGAACTTTTAGGGGTGGGGATTGATGTGATATTTCCTTTTTTGGAAATGTGCAATCTATTTTGGGACGGATAAATGTGAAAAATATGCAATCAATTTTGGGACGGAGGGAGTATATATGATGATGCCCAATTAGAGTAAAGGTTAGTATGTTTAATTAATTAATATTATGATTATCATTAGACAAATTGGCACCAAACACATGGCAACATATTTTTGGTCGAGAAAATTATTAACATGTGTCGATCGAGTGGTACAAATATCAGCCAACCCTAATAAATCAATAATAAAAAAATAAAAATAAAAAGGTAGTAAATTAGTTTTGTAAAATCCTGTAAATGATTTGATATCAAAGACTTTAACAATAATTAAGATTTGACATTCATGCACGGAGTTAATTTCTATTTCATCCGAATTGTATTAATTTTATTTATTAATATGGGATACGTATGTATTTTTTACTAAATGTATTTTTTTAAAATTTTTTTATAAGTTAAAAAACTAATAGGAAGTCATTAAAAATTCGCTAATAAACTATATAATATTTTTTTATTCATTATTGTGTATATTCTAAAAAAAAGTGTATATATTTTTAAAGTGTACACAAAAATTAATGTTCCTTTGAAAATTTCTCTGGATTTGTTTGGATTCTGGTAGGTCTGCCTTCATTCATTAATCTTGAAATTCAAATTAGTCTAACGAATATATGCAGAATATGCTCGTGATTTAACTATATAGTGATATTAATTAAATTTAGCCTAGACCTATTCGATCGAAAAAACAAAATTAAAAAAGATAAATAAATGGAGGGGTCTTCAGCCTTGGCCCCACTCAATTTCTTTCCAATTTTTTACAGTCTATAAGGGTAATAGGTTAAAAATTAATTTGTCAAAATTCATTTATACAAATTTTCAAAATTTCTAATCAAGTTAAATTAAAGTGAAATCTTTATTTATTTCATTGCAAAATTAAATCTAAGGATTATATGCTTCTTCTTTTTTAAGTCTATTATTTTCTTTTCTCGAAAGCAAGTATTATTACTCCTATTTCCATTGTTCTAGAAGTTAGAAGCCTGAAAGATTTGAAGAAGGCCACATGTAAAATAGCCCGTTATGGTGTTTGCTGGGTTGGACTACCTTACTGAAGTCGGCCCAGCTATAAATTACCTGGGCCTGCTGCTTTAATATTTTTTGTGATAAAATAGAACTAGTTTCATTTTGGTTGCAAATTATTCATAAATTTTTATTTGTCACTTATAACACATAATATAGATTATATTTAATTTTCTTTTAAAAAGCTAAATTATTCCAATTTTCTGAATATTTTATATACATAGGAAATGTGAAGGGAAAAAAAAATGAGGAAGAAAAATGTGAGTTGAAAATGAAAAATGTGATTGAATGAGATGGGAGGGGGAAAAATGATGGGGGCGTGAAGCAACGGGCACACCATATTGCGTGATAGGCTTTCGGGTTTCATGGGTTGTGTTTGGCCCATTAAAATTCTTATATTCATTCAACACTGGCTTCTTTGCATTTTTCTTCGAATTATCTAAACTAGGAAAAAGAATTTGGATATGACATGAGAATTAAACGAAAGTTTTTTTTTTTTTTAACCTTTTAATATGGTTCGTTATATATTATTTGTTGAAATTGGGTGGGCCAGCAATATTCGGAGTTGTATGAAGCACCGCCGTTGAATATGCGGCATCCCGTTTTCATAACGAACATCTTCCCTCTGGGGCCCACTTTCCTCTATTCCTTCGCATAATCTTTAGTTTACGGTAGGGGTGGTCTGGGGCGGTAGTTAACTATCGGACCCGACCCGTTTCAAAAGGTCCGCCCTGGACCCGCTCCGAACCCGTACGGATCCTAATATCATAGGCCAGTGCTCAGATTCGTACGGGCGGATCCACCCCATCCAGCTTCTTTTTTTTAAATTTAATCATCAATCACATGAATTTAAATTTTCATGTACTCATATACAAAAAATATTTATATATTTATTTATAAATATTAATCTAATATGTAATCACATACAAAAAATATTCATATATTTAAATAAATAAAACTTAAGAACATTAAATATAATTATAATTTAATAAATTATATATATGCTCCCTCCGTCCCAAATAAAGAAGATTTTTTTTTTCATTTTGGTCGTCCCACCCAAAGGGTCCTCTTTCTTTATTTAAATACATGGGACTCACACCTCCCTAATACAATTAAAATATGTGGTCTACACTCTTACTAATACAACTACACACTGCACATTAAATAATAATATTTTTTAATTTACTTGAAAAAACAAAAGACTCTCTTTTGACAGGACGGAGGGAGTATATATTAACATAAAATATAATTATACGTAGAAAATATAAAATAATTCTTAATATATTATATACGGGACGGGCGGGTTTAAGTTAATACCCGGACCCGTCCCGTATATGTACAGGTCCGGGCCGGACCGCCTCATTTCTCCTACGGACCGAGTTTGTGCCGCCCCAAAATATGCGGGACGGGACGGGTCAAAATTGACACCCCTATTTACGTGGGTATACGTTCAAAACTTATAAATTAACACAAAAAATAGGGCGGCGCTATTGTCACCCAACACTTTACTGTGGGCACCCAAAATCCTGAAATTTTTTTTGTGAAAATACACTTTTATCCCTACACCCAAGACTTAAATCATTACGCAAAACAAAGGTCAATCCGGATAATCAACCATGGGAAGTGGGAACAACTTCATAGCTTCTCGAATCCACGACGATGTCACAGAAAGTTAGATCACTTCGCTAGACTATAGATTATGACCAGCGTATGGGTTTTGAACTAAATTTCAATCTGCGGAATTTGTACAGCTTTGGAGGACTTTTGTAGAAATATTTCTTGAGTTGTGAGATTTATAGAAAGTTTTACTGAGTTATTACGTATAATAATCTTTGTATTCTTCCAATTGTCTGAATCTATTACAAATACAAAGCCGCGTCATAGACAAATCAGTAGGGATGAAGTTAAATTGATGGATTTCCATCCTCCTCCCTGCGCACACTTAGTAGTGGGCTCAATTGGAAACGAACCTTTATTCCACCAATTTTCCCACAGCACATACCAGCTATGACTCATGAATCAAATCATACACATAAATAAATTCCAGAACTATCAATTCGAATTCAAAAATTAGAGACAAATCTAGAGGTTCTCAATTGGAAAAATCGAAAAATAAAATAGATACACAAGACATATATCCAATGCGCTTTGGTTCGGTAATTATGTTTGGGTGTATTAAGTGATTTAGTGCTTTGAAGGTATGTTTTGGGTGTGGGGATAAAAGTGTATTTTCACATAAATTTTTTTGAATTTTGAGTGCATACAGTAATGTTTTTGGTGGCAATAATGTCGCCCATAAAAATATATACTACATGCTAATAATAAAAACTACTTTCTTTATATAATATTTATTGTGTAAATAACGAGAGAGATATAATATTTTAATATATAGTAAATAGTTGTATTAATAATATATATTAATCTTGAAGATATATTAATTGTTTTGTATGATTTCCATCTAAAAAAGAAAAATACACCCTTATATTATAACAATTAAAATAGCAAAAATAAATTTATTTAACGGTGTGTAGCATCACACCCCTTATATTAAGATGGTTTAAAATAACAAAAATAAATGGTAAATTCGTTGCTGCATCACATACCTTATTTTTGCAAATTATCATCACACCTGCAACCCTAGCATCCACCTTCTATTTTAATTCAATAGGTGTTTAGCCATTTATTCTAAAAATAAATTCATTTCACCTCAACCAAAGAGAGTTAGCAAACAAGCTTCTTTTAAAAACAGTATAAAATTGGAATATTGATCCTTTTAAACAATCTGTTAATTTAATCTGTAAAAAAAATAGAAATAAAAGGTTAGGGCAAAATAGAATTAGTGGCGCAGGTAATTTGCATGCTCGAAAATGAGAGAATGATTGGTCAAATATGAAAGGAAACAGGCTTGTTTAACAAGAGTTGAAATTTTTGTAGGAATCAATTACTCTACTATACTTGAGAAAAGAAAAGCATAGCATAGCATAGTGAAACCAACAATGAGTTCGTGATGACCCAGACATAGCTCAAGTGGTAGAGAGGAGGGTGGAAAGACCTTCTAGCTGAGCTTGGTTGCTGCATGGTGGGGTTCGAATCCTGCCTTTGACATAGATTTGGCCCTTTGCAAGCACAAGTTTAATAGTAAGCCCTCCCTATAAGCCACTTGAGGCACATCCTACTATTTACCTCCTTCACCAATTCTCACGACAGGGGCGATGGGACCGTAATGGTGGGGTACACCAACAATGAGTTCGGGATGTAGGCTAATTAATTCGTTGTTGAGGGCCCAACTTAAATTACACTTTCTCCAAGGAATTGAGACCAAATCAATAATGTAGAGTTAGACACACACCATAAACATTTCAAAATGACTATTATGTCCTTCAAATTTCTATTTATCTTTATATACCTTTCATATAAGTTATCAACTCATTAATTTAAAAAATCAAACCAGGTTAAAATTTTATATAGCTTAATGGGCTTAACATTTTCGTTTAATACCATATATATATATATATAAATATATATATATATATATATATAAACACTTATGTAAGACAGTCATATGTATTTATATTTTTTTTAATAATTATTATTTTTCAATAAATATGTTAATATTTGTATAATTATTACTTTTTATTAATTCAATTAACCCATTTTTGTTCAAGTATTATTACTCCAAACTTCTTTAGTTTAACGCAATAATTTTCAAAACCGATTGGACTGGCAGGTTCAACTGGGAACAGGCCTCCAAACCGGTCCAAAACACCTACAAAATCATTTTTTGAGCTAAACCGGGTTGAACCGGTCAAAACCGGAAAAATGGTTGTACCGGTCCAACCGATTTTTGAATTTCTTTTATTTTTCTTTTTATATATTATATTTTTATATTATGTCACTTTTATTTTTATTTATTTTAAAATACAATATTTAAAATTTGAATTAAATTATGTGATTTTCTTAGATTGGTGCATCAAATTTATAGCAGTTTGAGTATAAATGATGTAATATGGTATTGAGAGAATATATAAAAATATGTATAAAATATGAATTATTAACTATAAATATTTTATCTAATTATATTTTTATATAAATTGAATTTTTTTTTTATAAAATAATTTTGGTTATTATAAATTTTTTTAATGAATTGTAATATTATAAAATATAATTGAAAATATGTAAAATTCATTTTTCCGGTTGAACCGTCGAATGAACCAGTCCGATCGATTAAACCTCGAATTGCTACATTCACGGTTCAGCCTCTGGTCCAATTATGAAAACACTGGTTTAACGATCTTAAGTTAGTGTTCGCCTAAAACTAGCATTACCATACATTTACCTTAAAATAATGGGGGACGAAATAATGTAAGGAAAAGATATGGTGGTGAAAAGGGTAGATTATTTGAGAGGCACAAATGACATGAATAGTGAACTTGTCGTCACGTGAAAGATGCTTTTATTTGGTACATAGGGAGTGTTTGGTGTCGTCTTATTCAATCCCAATTTTCTATATCTATTTCCTTTTATTCATCTCTCTCTCATACTTGGGATTCCTATGAATGCCAACTCAGTATCTTTCAATCTCTCAATCTTCATTTATATTCCAACCCTCATTTTTTTTTTTAATTTAATTTGTCCTCATATATAATACTCCTACATATAAGGCTATAACATAACTACTCAGATATTTAATTAAATCGATCTATGGCTATAAAATCACTTAAACCACACATAAGTTTGATAAATGACACGTCACTTCAAATTTGAAATCCAACTTAATCTTTAGCTCACACAATAGTATACATTTATACTTAATAGGAGCGTTACACTCTCACACGGTTAAATATGTTACAAGTTATTCAATTATTAAAGTATATTAAATTATTTTGGCAATCAATAAGGGTTTCATTTTATTATTTTGAGCGAACATACCTAAAGAGTTTCATTTTTTTTTTAAATACATGAAACCTATATACATTACTAATATAATAAATACATGTGACTCACATACTTCACTAATACAACTACTCACTACACATTAAATAATAAAATTTTTAAATTCACGTGCAAAAAGCACATAGATCTCTTGCTGGCGGACAGAGAGTATATAATTAAAATATGCTATTGAATGGTTAAAGTAACATGAATAATGCAATTAAATATTTTCTCCGTCCCATTGAAACGCACGCGACAAAGGAAGGAAGTTCGTATGTTTTAATAGGACGGATCGAGTAATAAGTTTAGGATGATTATAATTATTCTTTTATAAATTATATTATAACACTTTAAAATCATATTTTAATGCATTATACTTTAATAAATCATACTCTCACTTAATTAACAAAAATATATTTTGTTTATATAATAATCATACTTTAATGCAATAGAATTTGTGGAGCTAATTTGTTTCACAAAATGTCAATTCATTTTGTTTTTAAAATTTTACAATTCGATAAGCAGCAGTACATGAACCCAAAATGCAAAGATGATTGATTGATTCATTGGATTCTAGAAAGTGGTTAAAGTGAGAAGAGGATACCATTTCTTGGATTCTTGGATAGAATATAAATAAATTATTTAAAAATAAATATGCAGTGTTTCCTTGGTCTGAATTCTTGATTCCTCACAGCGGTCAAGAATTATATCCTTAAATGACGAATACTCTTCAGAAACACGCGTACAGTATAAATATATTGACGCTATCGCCTTTCTTCAGACTTGACTGCCCAAAAAGCGTGCTGTACTTTTGACGTGCTCCAAATTCCAAGCAATTATAGTTTTTAAATGACACGAAAATTTGGATTGGAAGGAATCTGGTCTTAATTTCTTACTGCTCTCTCAAGAAAATAATATTCCCTCCTCCATAAAACCCTCGATCAATTTTATTTCAAATTCTTTTAAAAAAATTATTTACTTACTAATTTTAAATGAATATTATTGTGTCATGACTCATGATCAGAGTGAGGAATTTAAAATTAAAATATAAAATATGAAAAATACTTATATATTTATACATGAAAAAAAGTGTGAAAGGTCTGATCTAAAATGGATGAATTCTTTTTATGAAAACATTAATTTTTAATTGAAAATTATTTTTAGAGTTTAAATATAAATTTTATGATAAACACATTTTATTTTGTATAGCACATCCTTTCGTAATGACTTAGAAACTTGATACCTTCCTAACACGAGTCCAAAAGAATTAGAGAGATTATTACATTATCATTTTTAGATGGGGTAATCTCATTTGCACACACACATCCTATTATTATAATAATAAAATTAATATTTTTAAAAAATCTGAATTACCCTTAATTTAATAAATACACATCCTAATATATTTAATAAAGTATTTTAAATACACGCATCCTTCTATTTTATACTCATTCCATTATTATATTATTAAAAAATCTAAATTATTCTTTATAAGTTAAATATACACTCCTAAAAAAAATAAAAGAAAGCAGCCGTCATTAACCCGAGATTGTAATTGAGACAAACGTGTAATAATTTATTTCTCTCAAAAAATTAAAATAAATATATTTTATTAATTATTAAAATATAATATGTATTTTATCTTATTTTTTATGGAAAAGTTATCGGATTTTTTAGTGATAACTTTTTATTTAAAGTATTATATTTATTTTATGGATTAATTTATAGAATAATCAATTGTCACTTTTTATTTATTAGGCATATTTTTTATTAAAATATTATCGTTTTTTATTTGTCTTATAATTATTTATAAAATAATTTGATTGTTTGGTTTCATTTTTTCTTGACCACTTATTATTTTTATCTTAAAAAATTAAATATTCATCTTATTAATTTTTCTTAATTTAATTAGTAGTATTTTAAAAAATATATTTAATTAAATAATGAGTTAAATTAAATATTATTAATTAAAAAAATTGAGAGTAAATTTTAAATAAAAATGTTATGTCAGGATAATTAAATAAATATTTAAATTTAATTAGTTAATATAATTAAAATTAAAGAACTGAAAAAAAAATGAGATAACAATAAAAAAGATATAAAATAAGGATACCTGATGTTAAAATAAACTAAAATCTTCTTTAGTTCTTCGATTATTACGTTTACGTTTATCATGTTTATGTTTCTTTGGATGATAAATTAATGGATATTTATTTGCGTGATTTTATTTGAGGAATTTATATTTAGATTTAGTAAAATTAAATGGTAGATTTGGGTAGTGTATAATCTTGAAATTAAAGGAATAATTTTGAGATTTTAAGAGGTGTGCAAATAATAAATTTAAAATTTAAAAATTAAAAAGGGATGTGTATTTAATAAAAAGGGTGTGCAAATAACAACACTCTTTCCAAATAAATCACTTTCTAAAAGCAATTAAATGCAATCAGCATATTAATTAATAGATGGGATACAAACAACTAACGAATATCTTCTTAAATCTCGACATTTGTCCTCAATAACGCAAACTGTATTATACTATATAATTAGTATTTTGTTAGTTTTTAACAAATGCTATGTAAATTTTTTTAGTAGTTGATCGAGATTGGGTGAGGATATATAAGAATGAAGACAGGTGACAGGTCGAGAGTGAAGTTATTAATATCTGGTTTTGTGAAATAAGCATAAAAAAGTTTTCAATTATTATCATTAATTTAATAACTACCCTACAACATTCAATTATATCAAAATTTATTGTAAATGTCTTGCTTAGTAAATTCTCTCATCGAATTTAACCAATAACACTTCTTGTATATTCATCTGTTGTTTAATAAGTAAGTTTTTATTATACTTGGATAAAATTAGGTAAATGAAAACTAGTTAAAATACATCACTTAGTAAGTCATTTTTCTAGATGGAACAAAGGAATTTTTAAGGGAAAAAATGTTCTTTATGGTCTTTTAAATATATGTTTGATACTCTCTCAATTTCAAGGAATCGTTCATATTTCATTTATATTTCCTTTATTAACTATAAAAAGAAGTCAACGATATCTGAATTGATCAGACACTCTCTTGTAATGGATTTTTATGAAATGGGTCTAATCCAGTATGTTTATTATATAAATAGAATATTTATTTTTAGTTAAAATACGTCAATAATAAATTATATAATATTATAATATCATATTTTAATGTTAGTTTATCATATATACTTTACAAAAATACTCCCTCAGTCCCACAAAAGTTTGCATGTCCCTTCCAGCATGGAGATTAAGAAAAATGATAATTTTTAGGGGTATTATAATAATTTTTGGTAATAAATAAATGATAAAGTATGTTAAGTGTGTTAGGTAAATGTGATTTTTTTTGTAAATAAACTATATGAGGAATGGTGGTTGTGTTTGACTTTTTGCTTTTTAGGAATGTGCAAACTTTTGTGGAACAACCCAAAATAAAAAGTGTATCATCTGAAATAAATAAATAGAGTATATTTTAATAATTAATATTAAACATATTTTATTTATACAATAAACATTTTAACACGTCTTATAAATCGTTCCACCATAAACAACCTCTCAAAATAGAGTCTTTGTCCCGTAGATTCTGTGGACAGAGTGGTATTTGATAAGCATAATCAATGAAAATAAATATTTAATAATATGGTGGCGGCGATATTTAAATTACCGACATAAAGTTATGATTAGTTTTAATTTAGGATAAAATTTGAAGTGGAAATGGTAAAAAGTGGCCACTTTTGGATAACTGTAATTTTAAGTGGCCACATTTGTTATACATAATTTTTTCTAGTCACTTTGAAATGAATTGACCAAAATGCCCTTGTGGGGGACCCACTTTTCAGGTGGTTGCAGATGAGATTCCACACTTTTTGACCCAAAGTACAGTAAAGGAATCGGATTCTTCTTTATTTGTGAATAAAGTGTGGAAGTACAATACCTAATACCTAGTACTACTATGTAGGCATGTGCTCCCGTAGCTCCCCCATATCCATACAAAATAATGAGGATAATATATAGTGGAAATTGAAAAATGGGGGTGGTCGTCCAACACATATTAAAATTTTTTGTACCAGAGGTTGAGCATTTGGGAGCAAATTTCCAGTAATTTTGGAGAGAATTAAGATATTTGGGTAGCAGGTGTACAAGGTATGTTAAAACAAGTTTTATAATTGTGATGCCCTAATTTTATAATTGTTGACATGGCTCATGAGTGTATTCTAATTATTCAACGTTTTTATAATAGAATAGAAAAAATTGTATGACTTGTAGAATAATTTTGTAACATTCAAAAGTTTTTCTCTCTTAAATCTTCACCACTCATGTTACATCTTGGTTTTTTTAATTAATCTTTTCAAATTTGTTAAACAATGGTGAGTAGGCCGAATGGATTCAGTTGCTGGGCCGAGTAGAACAACTTTTTGGGCCGAATAGAACACCCGTCGGCCGAAATGCCCAAAAAATGATCTTTTTATTTTGTGAAACTTAGTAGGCCGAATAGAAGAAGTTAGTTGGCCGAATAGAATAGCTTGGTGGGCCGAATAGAGTAACCGTTGGCCGAATAGCCCAAAAAAATTATTTAAATTTCAGAAAGTTAGTAGGCCGAATAGAAGAAGTTAGTGGGCCGAATAGAACAACTTTGTGGGCCGAATAAAACACCCGTTGGCCGAAATGCCCAAAAAATGTTCTTTTATTTTCTGAAACTTAGTAGGCCGAATAGAAGAAGTTAGTGGGCCGAATAGAATAGCTTGGTGGGCCGAATAGAGAAACCGTTGGCCGAATAGAGAAAGCGTTGGTAGGTCGAATAGAAACTCAATGTTGGCCGAATAGAGCAAGTTACTAGGCCGAATAGGAGACACTTTTGGGCCGAATAGAGGAATAATTGGCCGAATAGAAGAAAAAAATACTGACACATTTTAAGGTGTGTCAAGGGTTTAGGGTTTTGTTGAAACAGTGTAGGTTTGCATACATTAATTTGTTGACTGGATAGAATACAAATTTAGTACAAATTTTCTAATGATTTAATGATGCAACTAATTATCTAATCTTTTAATGTTGATGTCATTAAAGTTGTTTTTGAAAAAATGTGCAGATGAGTTATAGAAAAGCTGGGATATGTTGGGGTGGAGCATGGGAAGGATTGCAATATATAGGTGGAGTGGTGAACTGGTTGTTCTTGCCAGAGGCCAGTTTGTGTTATAGTAGCTTGATAAAAGAAATTCATGACATAGTGCAAGCTGATTTGGGGCATTGGGGTTATGTAGTTCATTCTCTAGTTGATTACAATGGCCGTTTGTTCAAATATAAGATAAAGAATGATGCACGTGTGGCAGAAGTGTTCAAGTGTGTTGATGATGTCGGAATGATGTACGTCACACTCTGTCCTATCACGGGTGCAGGGAGTAGTATGGTTTTAGGGATGGGTTATGATGACGGAGGTGCTGGTACGAGCAATGACCCATGTACGAGGGCAAATTCTTCTGGGAGGCATGATTTTGATTTGAATGTGGAGTGTTGTCCTGCCTCAGAGATGCAGTGTGCTGGTTTTAGAGAATCTGTAGATGCAGAATCTGGTGATTTCTCTGGTGAGGGTGCGGAGGACGTAGACGGTTGTAACGATGATGATGATGACCCCGGGAATAGAACGGTAGAAGAAGGGGATCGCATACAGCAGGATACTAATCAGTCTTCTAGCGAAAGCGATGATGGTGCTGAGGAGAGAAGACACCAATTGTATGAAGAAATATGTGATTACATACGTAAGAGAGGAGGGCCTAGCTTTCTTGAACCGATTAATCGTGAGTTGCGCCGTCCTGAAATGCAGTCAGAAGAGTTGCGTAGTGCACGGCCCAACACCCGTCCTTGGTTGATTCCAGGCATGCCGATTGAAGCAGAGAGAGTAGATCAGCTGACTGGCCTTGAGATTGATGCGTCTGGTGTTATTGAAAAGAACAGTGTATTTCAGACAAAAGAGAAGATCCAGACAGCAGTAGGCATGTATAACTTGAGGCACGGAGTGGAGACCTATGTTGAAAGATCTAGCACGACAAGGTACAACGTTGTATGTAACATGAAGGGTCAAACAGGCTGTCCATTTAAGTTGCACGCAAGAATGAGCTCTGGGTTGTGGAGAGTGGTTAAATTCATCGAACATCTTGGTTGTTTAAATGATCCAGACAGATCTGCTCCTACACAGGTGTCGTCCAAAGTAATCGGTCAATATTTTGTTGCTAGGCAGTTTGATAAGGTTCATGGCCTCCGACCCAGTGCGATGATAGATGAGATCAGGACTGATTTTGGATTCAACATTAGCTACAATATAGCGTTAAAGGCGAAACACTACGCTGTTGGACACACGTACGGGGATCACGATAGCTCATACGAATTGCTCCCTGCTTACATGTATCAGTTGGAATCCACAAATCCCGGTACGTACACCCGAATATCTGTCGATGAAGATGACCGTTTAAAGTTTACATTTTATGCACTTGGAGCATCGAGGCGGGGGTTTTTAGAGTCTGGTCGTCCGGTCATTGTCATTGACGGCACTCATACGAAGGGTAGTCACAGAGGAACCGTGTTTGTCGCAGTCACGCATGATCCAAACCATCAGATATTTCCACTCGCCTTAGGCACTGGCGATGTTGAGAGCAACATGTCGTGGACGTGGTTTCTAGAAAGGTTACGCGAGTCCTACGGATGTCCACGAGACCTGTTGATAGTTTCTGACGGTCATGCCAGTATTGCACACGCTATTTCTACTGTGTACCCTGATGCCCATCACGGTCTATGTGGCTACCATTTAAAGCGCAGATTGGCTGGCTTTGGAAAGAACGTTTTATATACATTCCATCGTGCGATGGATGTATACCTACCGAGAGATTTTGATAAGTGAGTCAACCAACATATTACACTTTTGTAATTTTTTTTACAAGAACGAGTTGGTACAATGTCTTCTTTAACCTAATTTTACCACTCCTACATTGTTATTTGCAGGATGATGGACTTACTGAGATGTGGGACACGATCGCAGGAGTTAATGGAGTTGATTGGGTCGTGGGGATATGAGAGATGGTCAAGGGTGCATTGTCCTGTCAATAGATACGAGTTTATGACCTCAAACGCAGCTGAGTCGTATAACAATGCCATCCTTTGGGCGCGGAAGTTACCTATCTGCACAATGCTAGAGGTTTTTCGGACTACCACTGAGAGGTGGTTTTACGAACGTCGAACAGCAGCTGAACAACGGAGTACCATCCTATGCCAGCGTCTCCATGACGAACTAGTGGAACTTTCTCAATCAGCCCAAAAGCTAGAATTTTCCATGCTCCTTGAAAATAAGTTTGCGATCAAGGATGCTAGTAATATATTCACTGTTGATCTGAACTACTACACCTGCACATGTCAGAAGTTCCAGAAAGAACTTGTTCCATACATTCATGCGACGAAGGCAATCGAGTACGCAGTCATTACCTTACTTACTTGCATTGTTATAATTTTTATGTGTCTCTTACACTATACGTTGTACAGTGCTTGCGGTTTGCCAGCCAGCGGTTTTGTGTCTACAGCTTATCATAATACGAGTGTCGTAAATATGTGGTGTGGTCCAGTATTGCCTGTTCCCCACTACACTCAGTGGGACATACCCGAAGGAGTCCTGTCATAGAAGGTGAACCCCCCGCTACCACACAGACAGGCCGGCCGACCACGAATGTCTCGTATAAGGTCAGGGATCGAGTCGTCCAGGAGACGTCACAAAGAACATGTGTGCTCAAGATGTCGACAGCCAGGTCACAATCGTAAAAATTGTACTGGATTGGCGTGCTCACAAGATAATCCACCTCCTCCTATAATAGATAATCCTAACCATCGTATACGTAGACAAAAAAAATGTGGGAAATGTGGTGAAATTGGTCATACACGTCTACGTTGTCCTTCTTAAACAAAATTAAAATTAACAAAGTTCATCCTGTTCTACCCGTCTCATACCTATTTATCCATATTTGTCTATTTAATTATATTTTAAACAAAATTTAATATTACTTTTTGACAATAAATTTCATTTAATAAATTAAATATATGAGTTCATATAATACAACATAATCTACCTTTAAAAAGAAAATAAAAATGAAAATTAAAATTTACTAAGTTCATCCTATTCTAGCACACTGAAAGATCGTGAAGGCAACGTGCTTACGGAAGCGCAGGATGTGATCAGGGGTGTCCCAGTTAAAGTTCCTTACTAACAGTCCCTCTATGGTTCTCAGACAGGCTGGTCCGCAACTCGAACCATCCTCTTGCTTGAAACAATACTCTCTGGGAGCTGGTGATAGAGGGAATGTGTGCGGGACCCCGGATGAGTCAAGCTCGCGCATCAGAGATGGGATGACACGTCTGTATGGTAGAGTCTCCAGTATCCGGCGCTCCTTCATGTCGGGCTCCTCATCCCATCTATGGCGAAACGAGTCAAAACAAATGAATTTCATTTGCTTTGTAAGGACCACACATGGGTAGTAGTGCCCTGAGGTGTGGACAATGAACAATAACTGCCAAAGAAAGTTAAAAGGAACGCATACATTAGATGTAAAAACACTAGAGTCATTCTAGGGGATATTATCATGTAAGTGAAACAATGATTAGGATATAATACCATATCACAATCAATCCAGGATCTCGACCCCCTCCACACTGGCAATGAACCTCGGGCGTACTGACGGAGATCTGTCAACAATTCATTAGTTATGTTGGCATATGTTGATCTATCATCCCTAAACTGACCCGTGTGCTCATTCCATACTGCTTGTACTCGGACCTTACACGAGAATCATTCATAATATTAGTCTCAAAAAATTAAATACCAAAATTGCCACAGTCAATTATAATGAATTAATTTACTTACAGAGAACTCTATGTCCATAATGCAGTAGGGGCCCACCTCCGGATGCACGTGTACACCTATGTCAGAGGGGCGCTCCGATAATAAGCGGAGGTATGCATCCAGGTGCTGAAAATCCATCGAATAAAATTAACAATTGATGACATAATGAAAATATTTACAACAATTTATATAAACACGAACTAAATATTTCTGACCTCACTTCCAAACCAAACACTGGGGTTCTCCATCTCAGTGAAAAATGAAGCCCCTACTCTAAAACTAAGACCAACGTCGATCCTGCATTCAATAATTCATTAAAATCAAAGCACATTGTTTAAAGTAATATATGATAACGTCTATACTACTGGCGTAGTACTTACTGTTCTCTGCTTGAAATAAATCTGCGGTACAGTTCCCATCGGCGCTCTCGGTCTGTCGTGGTAAATGGAGACTGTAACGCTGCAGATGGATTTCGCTGCCTCTTAGACCGCATTATACCCTCTTCATCACCCCTGGGTGTGGGGGCCATCGGGCTGAGCGCCTCCACCGGTCTAGTAGGGGAATGTCTAACCCCTAACCTCGAGCTGGTTGGCCCAGCTTCAGATATCCTGGTCTGCGCAAGCTCTGATCGAAGGCGCCTAATCTCAGCCGTAAGTGCCTGTCGAAAATAATGAGCTGTTTGATGCTCAGACACAACCTGACAAGCAAGGTTGTGTAAAAATTCATCCTGTTGATCCAGCCTACGAAAGACCCTTTCTTGGAAGTCCTGATCATATCCCTGGTGGGGTTGATCACCTCGGTATGCGTCCCTAGAGCCACTCCCATGAAAACCTGGGGAATCATTCATCCTATCGTCAAGAGGCTGCTGCGCGTCTGCGTCGTAACGATGTTGTTCGTCATGCTCTTTCATAAATCGAGCATGTCAGCCAGCACTCAGATAATAGGAACCGGGCTCAACATACGTCCTCTCCCCTGAAGCATATCCGCTGTGATCAGGACTGGGAGTACAGCGAGGTTGGTAGGAATGGGGATCCCGATTTGTCATCCAAGCCGCAGCATCATCCGCATGTTGGCCCCTCCACGCATCATCAACAGCCACACCCGTATAGTACCGCTGATCCCATGGATTACCGGTAGGATCGTATGCCCGGACAGCCTTTGTGCTGGTTTTAGAGAATGACTTTGTGTACATCCCCATGATCAACCCCTCCAAAGGCTCATCCTCTATGCCAATCCAATACCCTTGGCTAAGCTCATCAGGAAGGATCATCGGAAAATCAACCACATCAAGAGCCTGATTCAAAATAAACAATTACATAAGAAACAATATAAAACATATATGTCTTCACTAAATGGATTAATAAGTCATACCTGATCAAACAGAGTCCTATCAACCCTCTTCCATTTGCGAAAAATCCATCGCAAGCAGAGTGGCCTTAAATTCAACCTACCGTGGGGAACATGGCCATACGGTGCAGCAACGGCAGGTAGACGCTCGTACGCCCAAACCTGTCACACGTAAACCACATATGTCAGATAATTAATACTAAAATTGAAAATACACTATAACTTTAATATATCAAACCTAAAACACGTACCAGTAATGCGAATGTGCACCCGTAAAAGTGGTATCTGTACCGATCGGGATTTGCTTTAGCTGGGACTTTGGTCACAATGTGGTCCATAAAGTGCAAAAGCGTCATATAGCTGACCTGTCCCCAAGGGAATAAATCCCATCTCTGTTCGTCCTCCACTAGGCACCAGACCCAGTTGTCTACTCCCACCTTGGTGACATCCGACCCAAGGAGAAAGTAGTACAACAACAGAACTTTAGCAACCTTAACTGCGTCCTCAGGGCTAACACCTATAAATCTTCGCCCTTCAAAGTCACTAGCAATCTGACTTACTAAAGGTCTCTCACCCTGACCATAAAACCTATCATATAACCCACCAGACGGGATACCATACGTCTCGTTCGGATCAAAGCCGAGTCTATCCCGAAAACAGAGTCCCATAATCCTCATGAACTCTACCCGGCTAAATCTAAGGCACACGTCTCCAACCTGAAAATACCTAGCCGTTAAATCGTCCCCCCTATGTATGATCTCACAGGTCATGAGACTGTGCAGATGAGCATTCGCGTTCCACTCATCGCTGAGATCCCAGTAATGACCAAAACATGATCTCTTAAATATCTCCTCCGCATTACCCCCAACCCTAGTTAACTGCCTACGAATGATATCCATAACTACCCCAGGTTTGCAGTAATTATGTATACTGCATTGTTGACCCTGCATGGAAGGACGCTTCCATTCACCCTGCACATATATATTTTTTTTTGCTAAATAAGACATAAATTCATAATTATGGGCAAAATAACAATAAGTTCATGAAAACCCTAAAACGAAATATTTGAACACAAACATTTACTCTATTCGGCCCAAAGTTCCTTCTATTCGGCCTACCAATTCCTCTATTCGGCCTACAGAGTTGTTCTATTCGGCCAACTCTAAATCTCTATTCGGCCAATTAAATTTAAAAATACAAGTCTTCCAGTTTACTCTATTCGGCCAACACTTGTTCTATTCGGCCTAAAGATTTGTTCTATTCGGCCTAAAGAAAACCTCTATTCGGCCTACTGTTGAGAGTGGAATTTCACGCATTTTATGTGTGCACATTACACCATTTTGCTTAGGAAATTGATCGTTTTTGCATGGAATTGTGTATGTTTAAGTATTTACACGATTTTAAGGCTATTAAGGTGTTTTTGTGAGTTTCGAAGGCAGGAAACAGGGTAAAACAGGGCAGGATAGGAAGAGGAGCAAAACAGACCCGGAACGGCCCAGCTCGGGAGCAGCTCGGCGAGCCGCTCGAGCCGAGCTGGGTGCCGAGCGGCGGTAAACAGCGCCGAGTGGGGTCCCACTTGGACCCCAGTGACGTGGCAAGTTCGAGTGCAGGCCGCTCGGCCGGGTCAGGACCCAGCTCGAGCCGAGCGGCTAGCCGAGCGGCCCAGTTCTGGCCCAGACGACGCCTGTTCGATTCAGCAACGTATATATATGTGTATTTCGTCATTCAGACGCAAGATTCGTCGCGAAAACAGCCCTGCATCCATCTTAGAAACAATTAGGGAGATCGAGACGTCAATCGGAGAGAGCCCAGCCATAAACCATCATCAATCCACACTCCTTTCACACCCATATCAGATTACAATCTGATTTCATCCTCCATCCAATTCCACAAGGGTTTCAAGTGCTAATTGAGGGAAAATCAAGCGATTGAAGAGACGGAGAAGGAACGTGAGATTGCTCCTACACTAGGGTTTCACAATTCTTATCTATTCCTTTCTATTACTTTGATTATTGTTATGAATTGCTTAGCCATGAGGATTGCTTGTAATCTCATGGGCTAATTTTATATACAGTTCTAGGGTTTGATGGATTGATTTAATTGATTTGGGGATTTAGACCAAAGATTGGGATTTTATGCAGTTGAGCTTTTGATTTTACTTATTTTACTAAGACATGTTAATCTGCTTCGTAACGTCTTCATAATATATTCATGACATCCGCTATAATGCTTGGATTATTGTGTTAGCTTGTGTGCGTTCATGATTGGTATTGTCTATCTGTTAGAGATTAGAGTAGCTCCGCTATAAGCACTTTAATTTCATGAACTGGTTAATCAAATACTTGATTTGTTTAGTGGAACAATGCAATTAGACAATCAAGTAGGAAGTGAATAGAACCTTGTAGTAATTCCAGAAAATATATTGTTAGTCAGGCTTACCATCCGGAGGTATTGTTGCTTGCTTTGATTAGTATCTAGGAATAAGGCTTGGTAATATTTGCGCACCTTAGGATTTAAACCAGATTAGACTGTTAGCTTTGAATCGAATCATATTCGGTGGGATAACAGGGATATGTGGTGTATTTTCAGTAAAACTGCATGAATGAACAATCGTAAGTCTAATAACCCAAATTAATTGGTCTCTACCTGATACCTTAGAACTGTTCGTTATCTCTTGATTAGAAACTTACTTTTATTTTTATTGCTTTTTAATAATTCAGTTATTTATTATTTCAGTAATTTAGATAATTAATTCACTTCAAATCACTTGGAAATTTGGTTACATAATTCTGATTAATTAGTAATTCATAGTAAAATAAATAATTAGCTGTCTCAGTGGGATCGATAATTTAACTTGGGAACTTGCTACTACAATTGATATCCTTACACTTGAGGATTAAATTATAGTGCGCAGAAAAAGCCTATCAAGTTTTTGGCGCCGTTGCCGGGGACAGTTTTAATTGTTTATTTTTCTTTTATTACTTATTTAATTAGAATATTTTGTTGAGATTTAATTTTGTTTTACTTGAATTTTTCTTGAGTTGCAATTATGGGAGATAGAACTGATGAGGATGACATCGTCATCCGAGATACATTCAAGTCCACCAATCTAGGAGGATCAGGCGTAGTTGGAGCAATTCAGGCGAATGAAGCGAATGACATAAGGCCAGCCCTGATTAATATGGTGGAGAGAAATCCCTTCGCCGGAGGTGTTTTTGATGAGCCCTATGGCCATCTTAAGCGTTTCAACAGCTACATGGATACAGTGAAAGCTGCGGATGCTACTAATGATAGATGGAAGATGAGGCTTTTTCAGTTTTCATTGGTTGATAAGGCAAGGGAGTGGTATGATAAGCTGAAGGGAGATAGCTGCTCGAATTGGACTGAGTTGCAGCAATTATTCGTGGATCGATTTATGCCACCAGGTAAGGTTCTTTTATTGAAACAGGAGATCAATCAATTCATGCAGAGAAGAGATGAGTCGTTTGGAGAGGCTTGGGAAAGGTTTACTGATGCGTTGAGGAGATGCCCACAGCATGGATTCAAAAAGTCTCAACTCATCAGTGTCTTCTATAATGGCCTTGACAACGAATCTAGAGTGTTGGTTGATGCTTCTGCGGGAGGAACAATTTTTGGCAAAACATCCAATGCCGTAGAGAAATTATTTGATGATATCTCTTTGAACTCAAGGGATTGGCCATCTGAGAGGATCCGAGGGACTTATATACTTGGTAAAGTTGCAAAGGTTGAAGAGAAATTTTCTGAAGCTGATAAGAATGATAAGGTTGTCGCTCAATTGGAACAGATGAATAAGAACCTGATTACTCTGATATCAGGTAATAATGGGGGAGGCAACCGAGGGTCTGCTAGTGATGATGTAGTGATGAACCTTCAAGAGGTCGAGGATGCTAATTGGGCTATGGGGCAGAGTCTTCAAGGTTCGAGAGCTCCTCAGAATTGGCAAGGAAATAGGTACCCTCAAGGTAATTCTAACCAGAGGAATATCCAAGGGGGAGATCCTAATAATCAAGGAGGCAATTGGCAGAATCAGAGGCATGAGAACTTCTCTTATTCAAATCCGAATAATGCTGTTCCATATCCTCCTAATTTTGATCATGGCGCTAAAACTGAAGAAGGGAAGTCCAGTATTGATGATGTGTTGGCCAGGTATATGAAGAAGACTGACGGAGATATTGACAAGATTAACAATTGCATTGTTCTCATGGACGCGAATATGACAAAGCAACATGAAGAAGTGAACAAGCAGTTGAAGAGTTTGTCATATAACATAGGGCAGATCTCCACTACAGTAAATCAGCAGCAAGTGCAGTTGCAGAAAGGGAAGTTTCCTTCAGATACAGAAATAAACCCGAAGGAGACTGCAAATGCGATCACTTTGAGGTCCGGGAAGCAGTATAAAGGTACAACACTGATGCAGGATGTAACAGAACTTGTACAGCATGAAGCAGAACAGAAGCAGAACGAAACAGGGGCGGAGCAGAACAGAAAAGACGCCGCTCGGCCACCCGCTCGGGCCGAGCAACCTGCCGAGCGGGCTCAATCACCGCCGAGTGGCCCACCAGACGATTCAGAAGGTCCCTCCGGTTCAGTTGGAACCCTGCTCGGCTCAGTTTGTCCATGGCTCGGCTCGAGCGAGCCGACGAGCTGTCCTCCGGGGTTTTCTGCGTGTCCGAATTCTGTACAGAGTCAATCTGATCTAGAAATTTCTGATAAAAAGTGGCAGAGAGCGAAGAAACTGAGAGAAGCGGAACAGGTATTCGAGAAAGATAGTTTGGGACTACCGATCACAAAAGTACCAATTCCTTTCCCTCAGAAATTCTTGTCAAAGTGCCTTGATGAGAAGTTCCGGAAGTTCGCTGATGTCATGAGAGATGTCCAAGTCACTATTCCATTCTCAGAAGCATTGGAAGAGATGCCACATTACTCTAGGTTCATCAAGGAACTTATCTCCAGAAAGAGGAAGCTTAACAGTGTGGAGACAGTGAATTTGACAGAGAACTGCAGCTCCATTATTCAGAAAAAGCTTCCAGAAAAATTGAAGGATCCAGGGAGCTTCATCATTCCCTGTGAGATTGGAAAAGGGCCATCTAGGAGAGCACTGTGTGATTTAGGAGCCAGTATAAATTTGATGTCTTTATCAGTGTTCAAGAAGCTTAGTTTGGGGGAGTTGAAACCTGCGTCTGTTGCCCTACAGTTAGCAGATCGGTCGTTGACATACCCCGAGGGAGTGATTGAAGATGTGCTAGTGAAGGTATCGAATTTGACTTTTCCTGTGGATTTCCTTGTACTTGACATGGAGGATGAAAAGGATGGTGCGCCTCTGATCTTGGGGCGTCCATTCCTTGCAACTGGGAGAGCTCTAATAGATGTGTTCAAAGGAGAGTTGAGGCTGAGGGCTAATGATAAGGAGATCGTCTTTTCTTTGAATAAGGAGATGCAGTGGCCTACAGATAAGCAGCAATGCAAGTCTGTGAAAGTAGTAGAGGACTTCACCCTGCCTGATGCAGAGTTTGAGAGTTTGTCCAATGATGCATGTATTGACTATCTTGAGAAGTTACTTGCATTAGGTGATGCAAGGGATGAACAGATAAGAAAGACCACTGCTGACATAGTGAATCAGAATAAGAAGTCCACTGTTAAAGAGGAGATGCAGCCTGCTGCTAAGGAAGAGAAGCATGAGAGCCAAAGAGTTGAAGCGGTAGAGGAGATCGCAGGACCAGGCGTATCTCTTACTTTTCCTACTACTAACTCTAATGTGATATTTGATAATCTTTTGGTTGCAGGAACAATGGATGATCCATATTTGAAGCCTCCGAACATACCTCCCGATTTTTTTTCTTATATTGGTGTTATAATTTCTAACTTGTTTGATCCTTGTTTTGCTACACAGGGTGAGCCTACAACAGAATGGAAGATTGACAAGAAGGAACCAAGCCAGTCATGGGAGGAAAAGAATTTAAAGAGTCCTGTTTCAGTGACAAAGAAAGGTAAGGTGGTTGGAGTAGAGAATAAGAGAGGGAAGAAGTACTTGAAAGTAAGGATGCGAAAAGACTGTCCTCCGATCCAGTAGTTAAAAAGAGGTATCCGTCGTGACTCTTCGACGTTAAACATGAGCGCTTGTTGGGGGCTGTCCCTTCCGTTTTATTGCTTTTATATGTCTGTGTTGGTGTAGGAGTTTTATTAGGTATTGCTTGACTGCGGTATATACTTCTTTGCAAACTTAGTTTCTTACTTCGTTTAATCTAAGTTTGGGGGGAGGTTACGTACATACCTTGTCTTGTAGTACCGAAGTAAAATTTTTGCATTGTGTTGTTGCTTGGAGAGTCGATTTTTTTGCGGATTCTTAATATTTTTGATTTATTTGAGAATATTGAGGGTTCGATTTTTTGCGATTTTTCAGGTTTCGTGTTTTGTGGTGTTTATTGTTTGTTTTGTGTTAATCCTAGTGTCGGTGTAGTCGATTTATGGTTCTCTAGGATGATTTTTCTGATTTTTCTTGGCACTTGATTATATGTGTGATTGTTGAGAAGCAGTTTGAGATTGTGCTTTGATATTGAGATGCTTGAAATTTGATAATGTGCAAGGAAGATTAGCTATGTAGCTTAATTAGGAGTGCTCGTTCATTCGTATAGCCATGTGAGATTTTGAGCCTTTTACAATCATGACAAATTGCATGATTCAGTTTATTCTTGTGAGTATCGTTCATACGCACGTATTCTAGAACTTGACTTTGTATCTTGCTTGAAGCTACGTGTTTGACTAGACAATAGGAAATGATCTTAGGCCATCTTTGTTTTTTATTAGTCACTAGCCATAATTATTATCCTACCAATTGAAATTATCCGTAGTTAACCCTTTTGAGCCTAAAAGCTTTATTTTTGTGGAAGCCTACGTGATTAGCCAATTGATCCATTTGCTAGCCTTAAATATTCCTACCTAGTAGAGAGTTGAAGGAGTCAATTTGGTATCTTGAGAAGAAACATAAAAGGAGAATAAGTTGGAAGTGATGAAAATTGTTGAAAAGAGTGGTTAAATTGTTGCATAAAGGGGTAGTGCCCGAAACTGGTACCCCATGAAAAGGGTAGTGCCTGAAACTGGTACCCTTATTTAGAAAAAAAAAAGAAAAGAGGGAAGAAGAAAAAGAAATTTCAAGTAAGGATGTGGTGTTCAAAAGTGAAGGAGGAATCAAATTGCAAGAAGCATTGAAGAGCGTTGAAGAAGAAAGAAGAAAGTTAAACTGTTTGTTGAAAAGCTGTAAGTCTTCTTTGATTCTCTACTAGTGATTGAGTCACCTTATCCATATACTCCCTACCTTTACCAAAGAGCCAACATTACAACCTAATGCAAGACCTTTGTGATCCTATTGTCGAAATTATTCCTTTAGTCGAGAGTTGAGATGATTGCCAAGCTTATGGTTACGCGTGTGTTTGGATTGATTATGAGTGAAAACACCATACCCTAAGTGTATATCTCGCACTTGAGTGTTGAGCGTAAATACTACCCGTGAGAATGGGTGAATGAGCATTCCGAAAAGGTGAATTAGTTGATTTGAATTGTATGTTTTTAAATGGATGGTTATCTTGTATCCAAAGTATGATATTTAAATTGCTATATTGTCTTGAATGTTTTCTGCTGTGAAATTTCCTCTCAGTTAATCTATTGGTTTTTGATGTTGTTGCCTCGGGACGAGCAACAGGTAAGTTTGGGGGTTTGTTGAGAGTGGAATTTCACGCATTTTATGTGTGCACATTACACCATTTTGCTTAGGAAATTGATCGTTTTTGCATGGAATTGTGTATGTTTAAGTATTTACACGATTTTAAGGCTATTAAGGTGTTTTTGTGAGTTTCGAAGGCAGGAAACAGGGTAAAACAGGGCAGGATCGGAAGAGGAGCAAAACAGACCCGGAACGGCCCAGCTCGGGAGCAGCTCGGCGAGCCGCTCGAGCCGAGCTGGGTGCCGAGCGGCGGTAAACAGCACCGAGTGGGGTCCCACTTGGACCCCAGTGACGTGGCAAGTTCGAGGGCAGGCCGCTCGGCCGGGTCAGGACCCAGCTCGAGCCGAGCGGCTAGCCGAGCGGCCCAGTTCTGGCCCAGACGACGCATGTTCGATTCAGCAACGTATATATATGTGTATTTCGTCATTCAGACGCAAGATTCGTCGCGAAAACAGCCCTGCATCCATCTTAGAAACAATTAGGGAGATCGAGACGTCAATCGGAGAGAGCCCAGCCATAAACCATCATCAATCCACACTCCTTTCACACCCATATCAGATTACAATCTGATTTCATCCTCCATCCAATTCCACAAGGGTTTCAAGTGCTAATTGAGGGAAAATCAAGCGATTGAAGAGACGGAGAAGGAACGTGAGATTGCTCCTACACTAGGGTTTCACAATTCTTATCTATTCCTTTCTATTACTTTGATTATTGTTATGAATTGCTTAGCCATGAGGATTGCTTGTAATCTCATGGGCTAATTTTATATACAGTTCTAGGGTTTGATGGATTGATTTAATTGATTTGGGGATTTAGACCAAAAATTGGGATTTTATGCAGTTGAGCTTTTGATTTTACTTATTTTACTAAGACATGTTAATCTGCTTCGTAACGTCTTCATAATATATTCATGACATCCGCTATAATGCTTGGATTATTGTGTTAGCTTGTGTGCGTTCATGATTGGTATTGTCTATCTGTTAGAGATTAGAGTAGCTCCGCTATAAGCACTTTAATTTCATGAACTGGTTAATCAAATACTTGATTTGTTTAGTGGAACAATGCAATTAGACAATCAAGTAGGAAGTGAATAGAACCTTGTAGTAATTCCAGAAAATATCTTGTTAGTCAGGCTTACCATCCGGAGGTATTGTTGCTTGCTTTGATTAGTATCTAGGAATAAGGCTTGGTAATATTTGCGCACCTTAGGATTTAAACCAGATTAGACTGTTAGCTTTGAATCGAATCATATTCGGTGGGATAACAGGGATATGTGGTGTATTTTCAGTAAAACTGCATGAATGAACAATCGTAAGTCTAATAACCCAAATTAATTGGTCTCTACCTGATACCTTAGAACTGTTCGTTATCTCTTGATTAGAAACTTACTTTTATTTTTATTGCTTTTTAATAATTCAGTTATTTATTATTTCAGTAATTTAGATAATTAATTCACTTCAAATCACTTGGAAATTTGGTTACATAATTCTGATTAATTAGTAATTCATAGTAAAATAAATAATTAGCTGTCTCAGTGGGATCGATAATTTAACTTGGGAACTTGCTGCTACAATTGATATCCTTACACTTGAGGATTAAATTATAGTGCGCAGAAAAAGCCTATCACCTACCAAAATTAAAAAAGTCATTACTACACTTTGCTCTATTCGGCCTACACACTTGTTCTATTCGGCCTGAAGTATTGTTCTATTCGGCCTACTGAAAACCCCTATTCGGCCAACCAAAATTATATGTCATTGCTCATATATTTTGCTCTATTCGGCCTACACATGTTCTATTCGGCCTGAAGTATTGTTCTATTCGGCCTGAAGTATTGTTCTATTCGGCCTACACTTGTTCTATTCGGCCTGAAGTTTTGTTCTATTCGGCCTACACTTGTTCTATTCGGCCTGAAGTTTTGTTCTATTCGGCCTGACGTTTGGTTCTATTCGGCCTGAAGAATTGTTCTATTCGGCCTACTGAAAACATCTACTCAGCCAAGACAATATTTAAAAAAAACCAAAAATAAATGAACACCACTGCATTCCTACTACAGTAAAGGCCAATTCAACACCTTACATTACATTACACACAGTACATTATAGGTATTTTAACATGCCAATAACAATGCTTATATACATACCTGAAAATTTGCCATTTCAAGTTGATGCACTCTGGAGACCGCAAATGGAGAATTCTGGAGACCGCAAATGGAGAATTCTCCACCAAGAAATGCACTGTTCTTCACTGGGACGAATGGAGAGAAGAAGAGAGAGGTGTTGGACGAATGGAGAGAAGAAGAGAGAGTGTGTTGGACGAAATATGAGATAGAAAGAAACAAAGAAACAAAGAATGAAGGGAGAGAAAAATGTGAAAGTGATGGGTATTGATGTACCCCACCAACCCACATCCAAAATCTTAAATTCAAAATTTAAAACTTCAAAAAATGTGGTCCACCCACCCCGCATTTATTGCAGTCAAAACTGACATGATGATGGCTCAATTATTTTCGTCCTTTGTGTAACAGTTATGGGGGTAATTTGGGGAATCCACTTGAAAGTGGCTAGTAAAAATTGGTTTTAAGAGATGTGGCTATTTTAAATTGTACTTTATCAGAAGTGGCCATTAAAAAATCGGACTCAAATTTGAATGTGCTCGAATAGATTTAACAATTTGTTTAATGCCCTATTTTTATTTATAAATGTTAAAATGTGATAAATAATGAAAATATTTTTCACTTGATTTGTGACTAGATTTAAAAATTTTAATGGATTTACAAATATGTGTAGTTAATCGTAGTATATATATATATGTAATTGAATTATTTATTTTAATCAAATCAAAAATTATTTTTATAAAATTGAATATTTAAATAAATAAGGGGCCACTAATACTATCGCCTTTAATGCTACTTCTGTAAGTAGAATTTAGAAAGGATGGAATCGCCGGGAGGGTGGAAAGACCTTCAAGTTGAGCTTGGTTGTTGCAGGATGGAGATTCGAATCCTGCCTTTGGCATGGATTTGATCCCTTGCAAATACGAGTTTAACAATGAGTCCTCCCTATAAACTACGTGAGACAATGGGATGGGGTATACCGTTTAGAAAGGATGGAATCTATGAAAGTGGTAAGAAAGGTGGATTTATATCGAAGAGAGAGAGAGAGGGAGAGAGATTAGGACAAAAAAGAAGAGAAGAGGGGAATCTTTTTTCTCTCTCTCTCACACACTGGGGGTATCGCTTTCTAACTTAGAGGTGAGCAATCGAGCAGCTGTCCCTCCAGATTCCTTATCTCCATCTCCATTACCACTTTGGTTGTAGTTATAGTTGTTGTACCACACGCATTATCTGTGTCGCATTACCATACCCTTCACTTCAACCATTTTTTATTTCATCTATTTTCTTTTTCTTTTTATTTTTAAATTAATCTTTCATTTGCAAAACCTTCTATCTCTAATTAACTTATTTTCCTTTCTAATCTTAAGGCGTGTATTTATTTTTACAAAATGCACATATCACCTCAACACAAATATCAAGTGAAAAAAATAATTATATCATTTAAAATAATATTAATTTTAAAGATAATGGTTTCTTTTCAGGATAAAAAATAAAATGGAAGTAACACTATTAAAAATATCAGGGTGTAAATACTCAATATAAATGGTTCAAAATCATCTCAATCACCCATTAAATTGTATAACAATTTTAAGCAATTGTTATTTTTCTATCAAAATACCCCCCACTAAATCAAGTGTTTTAAATACCCAATATAAATGTTTCAAAATTATCTCAAGTCACCAATCAAATTGTATAACATTTCTCACTAATTGTTGTTTTTCTATCAAAATAGCCCCACTAAATAAAGTGATAAAAAAAATTTGTGTGTGACAAATTTATAAAATTAATCTTGTTTGAGGAATGATAAATAATAAATTTTGAATAAAAAATACACCTGATCTATGAAAACAATCCTCGTAAAATTTGTCTTATGTACATAGAAAATTATTTTTTTAGAGAAATAAATAAATATTTTTTTGAATAAAAAATATTATTCCTCAATTTATGCTAAATAAAAATATAAAAAATCGCAATATATCAAAATTTAAAAATAATATTTTTCATTCAAAAATAATAATAATTTATCTCTCTTAAAAATTATCGATTTAGTGTTCTTTTTCATTTAGTAGCTAAATATACCACTAACGAAGGTTATGTTTGGATTAGTGGATTTGAAGAGAGATTTATAAATCATTTCCTCAAATCGTTCCTTCCATCATTGAATTCACGGATTTATAAATTATTTTTTCAAATCATTACTTCCATCATTAAATATTCAGATTTATAAATTAAAGATTTCATGATAAATTTGAAATTATGATAACAAAGAAAATAGTATAATTAGTATAATCAGAGATTTATTTATTTATTTCATTCCCTTTAATCATGGGAAGAAGTTGGATTTGATTTTGATGTTGAGTTGGTCTCCTGTGCTCGGGGACAAATGGTGGCATAGTGTGTTCTCGGAGGCACAATAATTTTTGCCTTTGATATTTTTTTAGTTGTGTTAAATGGATTTTCAAATCCTCACTCAAGATCGTGTCATTTGAAATCTTTACACGATTTTAAATGAATGTATTTAAATCATAATTTTGATTTTAATGTTTTTTTATTTTTTTATTTTTAATTTTAACCCCTACCCCTACCCCTACCCCTACCCCAACACCATCCCCATCCCCCTCTCACCAACCCTTAAATTTTTTTTAAGATTTATATTTAATAATAATTTCATCATGCTTTTCTCATTTTCATTCTTAAACTATTTTACAAGGTTGGTGTTTATTTTTATTTTATTTTATTGTTGAGGAAAAATTTTTACAAAAAATCAAAGATATAAATTCCAGAAGAGGTTTGAAACGTGTGGGTAACATTTATTGTGTCATGTGGATTGTCCTTGCGTTGAATAACAAAATTGTAATAATTCACAATAAATAATGAGCTGTCAAACTAAAAAATGCATCTTCCATATTAATTCGAATTTAGTTATATATAGGTATAGAATTCTCATTTATTAGTAGTAGTGAGTATCTCTGCAATACAATGATCATTTATCACCACGATTCTGGGTATCTTCAAATAAAATAGTATTACATTTAAATTGAAAATAGCATGCTACAAAGATATTATGAAAGAATAACATTCAGTCAAATAAGGGGGGGAGAATCATTATATCAAATACGAGTATAAAATTCATAAATATTTAATCAATGCGGAAAATCTGAAGGGCATTAAGGTCTGTAATGTGAGATAGCGTGCTATAGAATTTGAATCTGTGATTTTTAATAATGTAGTCAATCAATTGTAAGACTTAAGGAATATTTATATTTATTTATTTAATATTCGATTTTTTAGTGCAAGTATTTTATAGTGCAAATAAGGATGAGATGAAATACGCGACGAAGTGAAAAAGACACTTTCCGTTTTGTCATGTAATAAAAATTCCCACACACACATATTGGCATCTCTCCTCTGTCGAAACTCGGCGTTGTTCAACAGAATCTTCTCGCACTTGTGGATTTTTTCTCTCTCTAAAACCCCCCATTTCACATTTTTCAATCTATCTACTCCATATATTATTATCAATTCACTAACATCAAGATCTGGAAGAACAATGGGATCCTTAATTCCTCCCGAGCTCACCTTGGATTGTGGTAAACCTTGGAATCGGACAACCTGCGAGTTTCTCGCTGAAGTTTCCAAGATCGATGATGTTTCCGATAAACTGTTGAAGCTTAACGATTACGTTAGTCAGTTGAATGATGAGATGAAAAAGATCGATGCTTTCAAACGCGAGCTCCCTCTTTCTATGCTTCTTCTCAACGATGGTTCGCTAATTCTTTCCCCTAATTAATTGCTTCCTCTGTTTTCAGTTTTCAATTTGATTAAATGATTTATTTATTGCAGCGATTGCGAGGGTGAAGGAAGAAATAATGCAGTGTAATAAATTGAATTCTAAGCCAGTATTGGAAGAATTCATGCCGTTGAAGAAAATCAGTAGTGATGAAAGGGATGAGAAAATTGAGGTTTCTAAAGAAAAAGAAATTGTTAACAAAACAGAGAAAATGAATTGGATGAGCTCTGTGCAGTTATGGTGCTCTGATAACAATAAAATGGTATCAAAGAAACGTTTTTGTTTTCGTACAAGGTTTTTACCAGAATTGATTTCTTATAAATTGTATTCTTTCGATGAACAGAGAAAGGAAGAAGTAGTTAATCGGGGGACGAGTGATGATTTGTTTCGGAGTGGTAAGAACAGAAAATCAGTAAGACCGTTTGCCCCTTTCACCAAATTTCCGGCGATCGGAAAAGAAAGCGGCGATGAATTGGCCGGAGCACCGTCGCTCACGCTTCGTACGCCGGAAGTCAAGAATTTGGAGGAGGAGATTTATTGTAATGGGTTTAGCACAAAATCTAGCTCTACCAAATCAGGGTCATTATCTGCAACTAGTGGACAGTCGAATTTCAAGGCCGAACAGCAGCAAACTGGTCGGAAGCAACGGCGGTGTTGGTCGCCGGAATTGCATCGCCGGTTTGTTAGTGCTCTGCAACATCTTGGTGGTGCTCAAGGTTTGATTTTCACAATTTTCTTGGAATTTTTAAATAATTTATTCCTTATCAAGGTTAGGAGTTGTTGAAGCTCTGTTTTGCGTTGATGATAAGCATACTGTTTTCTGTTTCTTGAAAAATAGAAAAGCCTTAATCATAATTATTGCTTAATCATCGTATTAGGCATTAGAATACAACTGGAATTGAACCTCCTACTATGAATAAGGTGTTTCATACGAGTAAAAAACAATGTTGCAATAATAGTGATTGGATTTCTTTTAATGAATGGCAGCTGCTACTCCAAAGCATATCAGAGAGCTTATGCAAGTCGACGGCCTAACAAACGACGAAGTGAAGAGTCATTTACAAGTAGAATAATCAGCTTGCAATTCCATTAATGATCTAGTAGTAGAAAGAAATCTTGATTGGTGACATGGTATATGTTTTGTTTCAGAAATACCGACTTCACACTAGACGAGTTCCTCAACAAGCTGGTTTACGGAGGTCGCAAGAAGAATGTGGAGAATCCTCGAATTCACCTCAAGGCCCTCTTCACTTGAGTGGATCGTCCAGGGGCACATCTACAACGGGAGGTGATAGCATGGAAGACGAAGATGAGAGCCATAGCTGGAAGAAGAGTGATGATTGATATGATTAATTCATAATCTTTTGTTAATCTATAATAACATAGAAATTTTATCAGTTTGTCTTAAATTTTGCAGGATCATTACTTCTAATTTTGAATTTGAGTACTCATGTTTTCTCCCCTCTAATTATATTATATGTTCCCTTTTAAATTATGAATGGATAGGGGTGTACAATAACTTATGATGTTCCCTCAACCAGAAGAATGAAGACAATAATTTTAGCATGAAAATGGCTTATGTCAATGTGTTGGCTAATTGAATTGTAATAATGCCTCCTAACATTTTCATAGTTATTTATTTTTTTATTTTTTTTTATTTAAAGATATGTAGATAGGATCTATATCAATGTGAAGCTATATCCAATGAGAAAAGAAATAAATAAATAAAATAATAATTATGTGTGGCCATTGAAAATGATGATTCTTGAAAACTTTAGAGAAAGGTTGATGAACAGACAAGATTCCTACTCATCTAAGATATTACCAAGATTTTGTTGTTTCTACTATTTAATATTGCCGTCGCTTAATAAGTATGCCTCAATCAGTTGAAACTACCAAACTATTTCCATTATTCAATACTACCCTATTTATTTAATTTATATTCACAAAATTATGCACATGTTATTCTATTAAATAATCAATTCTTAATTATTACTACTAATTTACGAGTTTTAATTGCACCAACTGCAAAATGATTTTTAATTCATTTTTTCATTTGTCAAACTCAGCTCTCAGGAAAAAAAAAAAAAGGAAAATTTTATTGGAGTAATCAATTCTTTTATGTGGCAGTAATTCTGAATCCTAGATTCAGTATTTATTATTCCTCCTGCCAGATGTCTTGTATATAAAGGCAATATTTGGTGATCAAAAGGTAAAAT
The DNA here is from genome assembly GCA_023678885.1 of Pogostemon cablin. Taxonomy (NCBI): domain Eukaryota; kingdom Viridiplantae; phylum Streptophyta; class Magnoliopsida; order Lamiales; family Lamiaceae; genus Pogostemon; species Pogostemon cablin. The sequence goes on from CM042951.1 coordinate 44,330,940, forward strand.
TAAAATATTTGTGCCTGAAATGTTGGAATCTTCTAGGAAAAAGAATTTTATTTATTTATTATGTGTGTTTGAAGAATGGTTCAACATGGAAAAGAGGAGGAGAATCTTGATCTGTTCAAACTTCAGACAAGAGAACCTCTGTCCCATAAAGCTGTCTTTTCTTAATTACTTTGGACGAAATCTATCATTATTTTGCTAACTACTGTTTTAATAGCCACTTTACACTTTAGATTTTGGATTTAATTCCCTCAATACAAAATAAAATATTCCACCACTCTTGTTAATTTCTTAAAAAAAAAAACACACACACACTATATATGTGAGATATTTTAAGTAATTCTAAGTAAAAAATAATAATAAATGAACCTATATTCTAAAAAGTAAATGATTATTTTATAGTATTGTGGAACTATGATCATATTAATATTTTTACTTCTTACAAAGTTAAGGAGTGAATGCTTTAGTTAACACAAACTATATGGGGCGCTTGCGTGGATTAATTAATTTGATACTATGAGAATAGAAAAGAAACAGTTTTCATTAACATTGGTAGTTTAAAAAAATTGGAATCATCCACCCATGTGCCCCTACACTCTTACTAAACTGAGTGGTTGAGAGATTCATACAGTGACTCAAATGATCAAATAAGGGTTAGACCATTACTCATTGCATACAAGGAGCTTCTCATTTTAAGAGAGGTTGCTCCTATACTGCGGCAATAAAATTCGATTCTTGGTTATTAGTACAAGATTTCATCCATAAGAACCGTTTTCATTAACATTATGATAATTCTCTTATTTTGATTTTTCAAAAATTTATCATTTACCTCACATTTCAACTAAAAATACATGTATGCTATACATATATTCTAAATTTATAAAAAAAAAACCTCTATAATATACATTGGGTGGATATAATTGTTAGAATAGTTTTTCAAAAGGCAACAAAAATAGTGAGATTGAAACAACGAGGGAGCCCATCCCATTTTGGATTGAGCAAATAGATTGTTAGGTTAAAGTGCTTTGAGCTGAAAAAGGTGTAACTACCTAAATTTAGCTCTCTCTCTCTCTCTCTCTCTCTCACATTGATGGGATTCAAAATCACCCAATTCCCTAAACTGTACATTTGTTAATGGCCTGGAGAATCTGATTCCATCCACCACATATATATATATATATATATAAATTAAGATGCCCATATCTTAATATTCCCCACACTTGTTTACATAGTACTTGGAGAGAATCGGTGCCCCATTCAAGGGCACAACTGTCATTTTTACAAATTTGAAGTTAAAGGATTCTTTTGTGTATACTATGAAATTAAAAAAAAAAAAAGTTCCTCGCATCATTCAATTCAAGAAATTAATAACAATAATAATATCAAGGTATGTGTAAAATTGTGGAATATTATGTGTTATATATGTATCTATTTTATCATTTGATTCAGGATTTATGGACTAGTTTAATTTTTATTTTTAGGATTTAACGCTTATTTTAAAGATGTGATTGCAATTTTCTCTTCATTTCATGTAATGATATACATTATACATATTATTTTCATACTCTTAGTCTCCATCAAAATAAATTGAGATTCATCAATATTTTGAGTCAGTGAATCACATATATGTTTGAGGTCAGTTGAATCACCACACAAATAAATATGAGCGCCAAATTTGTGACGATCAAATCACTTATTAGGGATAATATTATTCTTGTATTAATTAGCAAATAAATAAATATAGTACTAATAAGAGATTTATTTATTATTATTATTTTTTTAAGTCATGTCGAAGTAGAACAACTGAACAAACATTATTATGAAGGGTTCATTTCTAAAAAATAGTTTACCCCACCATTAGGGCCCCACCGCCCCTGCCCTGGGGATTGGTGGAGGAGATAAATCGCAGGATATGCCTCAAATGGTTTATAGAGAGGGCTCACTGTTTAACTTGTGCTTGCAAGGGGTCAAATACATACCAAAGGCAGTTTAGAAGCCAGTTTATTGAATTTGCTGAGACAGCCCCAAGCATTTCCATATTGGGCTTAAAAGGACACCGTCTAAGACTCTAGCCTTACCTTATTGGGCTTAAAAGAAGACACTTCATATCCTTTTCCCTTTTGAGCTTTACTTGCAGTAATTGGGCTTAAGTTGCCACACTACAACATTTGGGCTGTGGACGCAGCCCACAAATAGTTTTTATGATTTTTTTTTCTTTTGGTAAACATTTAATAATTTAATTTATTTATTAATAAAAATAATTTGAGGGGAAAAAGAGAAAAACAGAAGTGTTTTTATGATTAAAAAATATAATAAAAAATTCAAAATATTAAGGAGTTTGTATTTTATGTGAATTTGATAAGAAAATGAAGGAATGATGTGATGAGATAATTATTCCTCATAATATTTTAAATAAAATATATACTAACTTTCATAAAAAGTTAATATAAAACATAAAAACGATGATAGATGTGACGAGACGTTTTTATGTAGGTGGTTTGTATGAAATTGTATAAATAGAGGACCGTATATAGTGAGCGTATGAAGAAGATTTTGTCGGAAAGGTTACCATATTTGGTCAAACATGAAACCCACGAAATCGGTGAAATGTAGGAATGAAATAGCATGAAGCTGTCACTTTACTTCATTCAACAATTATGCCCTCTATAAATCAGGAGAAACACTAGAATTTCTCCCCCCATTTTCCACCACCATTAGATAGATAATAAAGCCACATCCCATAACCCTCCGCATTACGGACTTCTTCGTCTCAACACATCAATCTAAATCTTTCTTTCTTTTTTTTTTTTAAATTATTTAAAAAAAACAACAAAAAGATATTGATCTTAATTCACCCAAGAACAAGGGTTATTATAATCAGAATCATAATTAGATTCAAATGGCGCAGATGAGCGTACATGATTTGGAAAAGGAAGAAACGGTGAAGGGGCGGGGGAGCGGGTCGTTCAAGTTCAACGTGGCGGCGCCGGAATTCGTTCCGACACAAACAATCGGCGCCGCTCCCCAAGTGCCCATCACCGGATATTTCTACCCCTGTTTTCAGTCGATCAATGGTAGCACGGGGAGTTGGATTTACGTTTCCGATCAAGAAATTACCATACCTTTGGTTCAGACCAAGCCTAATGCCAATTCTGCCCACATTCATTCCTATCAGCCCAAGGATGTTGCCCTGTCTGACGAACTCAGACAAAAGATCATCAAACAGGTTCTTCTTAAGAATTTTATATTTTCTCTTTTTTTTGATTATTCGAATTTCATATTTTTGGTTGTTGATGCGTGACAGGCAGAGTATATGTTTAGTGACATGAGCATGCTAGCAAATGAAACACTTGTGAAACATATGAATAAAGATCCTGAAGGCTATGGTGAGGATATATACTAGTATTTCTTTAATTAATTGTAAATTCGAATCTCTTATAACGTGTTGTGTTGTGTTGACAGTTCCCATAAACTTTGTTTCGACTCTAAAGAAACTGAAATCCCTGAATGTTACCAATCAGATGGTGGCGCAGGCCCTCCGCTCCTCTTCAAAGCTGGTTAGTCTTGATTCATCTTCATGATTCTTGTTTGTTTTGTTTCTTATAAATGTACGTATTGTGTAGATCGTAAGCAATGATAACAAGAAGGTGAAGCGTAAGAACCCTTTCACTGAAAAGGAAAAGGAGGAGCTGCAGGTATATGTACAATGATCTGTTGGCTAGCTACCATGTGTTTAATTTTTCAACTTTGAATGATGAATGTTAAATTAATATGATTGATTGTGTTGTCAGCTGAGAACTGTTATAGCTGAGAATCTACCTGATGATCATTCCCATCAGAAAATCGAGAAAATGTTTAATGTGGTTGGGAGGTACCCACTTTTTTCTTAAATGTAGTATATGTATATGTATATTTATGGATGATGTAATTGTATTGATATTCATATGCAGTATCAAGTCAATCCGTATATGTCAACCACAGGAGCATAATCCTTCACGATCTTCTAAGGGTGACGTAGTTGTTAGTAATAAGGTTAGGCAATTTGCATTAAGTTTTCATAAATTAAGAAACAGCTTGTGTGTTGATTGTGTGTTAATTTTGTTGAAGCTCCATGCCCTGGTAGAGTATGAGAACCCTGAAACAGCAGAGAAAGCGGTATGTAATAATGTTTTAATTCACCCCTGCCACAGTAGACATTTGCATGATCTCATTCAAATTAACTCCACAGGCTGACAAGTTAAATGATGAAAGGAACTGGAGGAAAGGCATGCGTGTCAGGGTTATGCTCAAGCGTTCGGTATAAACTTCATTCCTTAATTCCATCTCTTATCACATCTATTCCTACTTATAATGTATGTGCAGCCAAAGTCTGTGCTAAAGATCCGCAAGTCAGAATTTGATGCATGCCTAGACGAAGATGGACCAAACCTGCATCATGAAGATGCCTCTCGACATAGCAACTCTGAAACTGAGGTCACTGATCAGTGTCTTTAATTGTGTTAGTGTTCTTGTTTTATGTATGTATATTCACATGATGCTGGAATGTCAGGCGGACGAGAATTCAAGCGCGTTGAAAAGAAGTTGGTCTAAAAGCCGAGGGAAAGCAAAGCAACGTCCTCAGCTTCAGACCACGCGCAGCCTCCCCACTCCATCATCACACTCTTTCCTTGGCCAGCCTGCCAAAGGTCCTAGAATGCCCGATGGAACGAGAGGTTTCACCATGGGGCGGGGGAAGCCACTACAAATTCCACTTCACTCCAGTTAAACCACAACCCAACACAACTATCAAGTTACTATGGTATTCAACATGGATCGAACTCAATCGATCTTGTGTGTTTTTCCTCCCCCATAGTCCAATATACGCCTTCTGCTCGTTAGCCACCATTTTGTTTAGCTACTAGAATTAACATCATTCATTCATTCCTCAAGTTTTCATTCATCTCTCTCAGTGTGACTGAGTTTGGAGATGATACTTTTTCCCTTTTTTGTGTTGCTTCTTTCCCCTCCCTTGTACTTCCTTACTCCCATGCCTACAATTTTGTTTCAAGGGACCAAACCTTGTACTTCTATATTTGTTTTTCATATTCTTCTTCTTAATCAATATGGAGTACTATATTTTTATTTTATTTTACTCTTATTCTTGGCTGTTTCTATAATTTATTTGTTGTATGATTATTACACGTTACTGTTAAGTTAAGATGATGATAATCATTTATAAACAAAATAGACAATTATAAAGAGAAACATAGTAATGTTGGTCGCATAGAATAGGCTATATTTAGCTAAGCCCCTCGAGTTGATGAACAATCATATGGTGTTTAATTAAATATATTCAGTTGGAAGATTAAAACAAGAAAGATTTAAAAAATATATTTTGGGTCTGAGGGAGGATCACAAATTGGCAAAGACTAGAATGGAACAGTTTTTTTTTTAAATTTTTTACAGCCGGATCTTTTTAGAGAATACGGGTAAAAAAAGTCGCGGGTTACTCACTCTATTATTTCTTTCTCTCTCCAGAAATCCTTCTTTCCTTTCTCTCTTCGTTGCTGTGATCTAAGGCAGATATTCTTCTTTACTCCCTCTCTTCAGATATTCTTTCCTCTTCTCTTACCTATTGTCTAGATCTTCGCACAACGACGAAGCCACCGGAGATGATGAGAACTTCTCCGACGTCGGAAACATCTGGTGCATCTTAATTGCAAAGCTTCTCCGACTTCGGAGACATCTGGGATGATTTTGCTACTTATTGTGTCTGTTAATTTATTTATTTTAGAATGAGCAAATTGTATTCTATATATATATATATGATTACAGATGAAAAAAATGGTGCAGATGTTGAATATGCTCTTTGCTTTATGCAAATTGTATTTGAAGATCTCACGACATTAATGAGGCTCAAGTTTGTGCAGCTTTTATTTTTATTTGTTGAAAATGAGGAGAATGTGTTTGAGGGAGAAATATAAATCTTTTAGATTTGGTGAGGGATGTAGAGAAAAAATTCAGGACGGTGGTGGTGGAGTTGGTGGATAAATGGGGTGAGGGGAGAGAGACTATCACCGTCTTGGATGAAATATTGGGTTTGTCCTTCAATGTATTAGAATTTGAAAGAGAATGAAAATCAACGAATCTACGAGGGATGGAGTACAGTTTCACTCTGTTCAAGAGTTATTTTTTTAATAATTTGTGTTATTCTTTAATTTTATATTTAAATTTTAGAAAATAAAATATTATTCTATTTGGTTAATATTTTTTAGGTTACTCATTTTTATTAATTGTGTTACTCTTTTTAATAATTTGGATTACTCTTTATTTTCATATACGGATTTCAGAAAATAAATATTGTTGTATTTGATTAACATTTTTAGATTACTCTATTCTATTAATTGAGTTACTCTTTTTAATAATTTGAGTTACCTTTAATTTCACATTTGAATTTTAAGAAATAAAATATTATTTTATTTGGTTAACATCTTAAGATTACTCTTTTCTATTAATTGAGTAACTCTTTGTATTACTTTGGGTTACTCTTTAATTTCGGATTTCAAAAGATAAAATATTATTCTACTCCATTTAACATCGTTTAGGGAACTCTCTATTAATTGATTTACTTTTTTTAATAATTTGAGTTATTTTTTTAATTTCATATTCGGATTTCAAAAAATAAAATATTATTTTATTTGATTAACATCTTTTAGATTATTCTTTGAAAATAATTAAGTTATTCTATATAATAAATTAGGTTACTCTTTGAAAATAATTAGGCTACTTGTATAATAAATTAGGTTACCATTTGGGAATAATTAAATTACTATTTATAATAAATTAAGTTACTATTATCAATCTTTTATAATTAGTTGGATATAGAATCAATTTTTATAGAAAACTACTTTTCGTACTAACATCAATCTTTGCAATTAGTTGGATATAAAATTAGCTTATTTCTCTTTCACCTATACTATTCTCCAATGCTAATTAGTAAAAATAAAAAAAATAAAAAATTACCATACTTACTGCTCAATTGCTCCTCCCAAATCTCAATATTAAATAATATAATTTATTTTTCCAAAGCCATTGTACAGCCAGCGGTCTTGTCATCATCTCTTAAAGCAAATTTAAATTTCCTTTTTTTTTTCAGTACTGTGCAGTGTGCACAACCGAACAAAAATAGAGTCAACACATCACACTCCACTCCACGTGATTCTTCCCTCTCTCTCCCCCCAATTCATTCTTCCTATCTCTCACTGAATTCTTCAATTGAATTATATCAAAATCACTAACAATATATCCATTTGTAAATTCTTTCATACAATTAACACAGTACCTTCTTCTTCAATTCTATCCATTATTCCTTAAAACCATGCAAAATCTTCTTTTTCCACTATTTTATTAAACTATGTGTTGGGTGGATGCGGTCGTCCTCGTCCGTGTTCGTCGTCGCCGGAGAAGGTGGTCGAGGGATGAACACAGTGCTCAGATTCCCGTTGAACTCACACAAGAATTCAAATCCACGTTCTACCCGAGAGGGTCACAAATGGGAGATCAAATAGGCCACAAGTGTAAGGCTATGGGCCAAGACAAACTTGGCCCAATACTTTGAGAAAGAAGACCGGCATTTGGGCCAAAAGCCCAACGGGCCCAACAAATCTCCACCTTGGCCCAAATCATCTACCCTTGTGTATAACTAAATGGGAATTCATCATTGCACTTTTCCCGGACACCTGCAAAACGAAAGACACAAAGTCAAAAGCAAGATCCAGAAATTTGACACAAAAGTCAAGGTATCACAAAAGATACACAAATCTAAGCCGGAGCAAAGATCACGGACACATAGTCACAGAATGATTAAATTATCCCAAGGACAAAATAAACGGAGCACACAAGCTCAAGAAAACACAAAGTTCACATAGTCATGTAATCACATAGATTAGAACTCACAGTTCTCATGACACACGAACAGTTCACATAGAACAAATAAGCACAAAGCTAACATGAATACACAATTCATACGGACACATAGTCAAGTCACACAGACACACAAGTCACACAGACACTTCACACAGAAGCATGCGCAGTCACACAGACATAAAAGTCACACAGACGCACACAGTCACACAGACATAAAAGTCACACAGACGCACACAGTCACACAGACATAAAAGTCACACAGACAATCACAACAATCAAATGTTACACCACATTCGAAAGCACACAACATGCTCCACCTCACTAAGAGAAACAAGCACACGCAGTCACACAGACATAAAAGTCACAAAGACAAACAAGATAAGAAAAACAAATTTTCAGAAAAAACAAAATTTTCAAAACCATTTAAACACACAAGTTAAAGGCTCAAGCAATTCACACAAGCACAACTAGTAAACCTCACCATAACACTCAGTTTCAGTCACAACATTGGCTTGTTCACTAGATTTATTCTTCTTGGGGTGGGGACATTTGTTAGCATAATGGCCATGCTCATTACAATTATAGCATCTATGATTCTTAGCCTTAAACTTATTATTATGCCTTCCCTTAACAAACATAACACCCCCAGAATTCTTATCACCCCCATTGTGATTTAAATCATGCTCTTTGCTTTTTAAGGCATTAACCACCACATCTAGAGTAACATCATCACGACCATACTTAATAGCAGATTTGACATCACAATAAGATTCAGGAATAGCATTTAACAAGACAATGGGGGAATACTCATCAATGTGCTTATCACCAGATTGCTTAATATCAATAATGAGCTTTGTAAACATGTCCAAGTTTTCATCAATGTCCTTATTCAAATCCAATTTGAAACTGAAAAATTTTTCAAGCAAGAACATCCTACTAGGCAAAGATGACACATTGAACAATTCATCCAACTTTTTCCACATTTTTTCAGCAGACTCAAATTGACCAACCTTTCTTATCACAGAGTCAGAGAGATTTAAAGTAATGGATGACAAAGCAAGCTCATTCATATCAGATTTCTGTTCTTCAGTTACAGTGGCAGCATGCGTTCCCTCAATGGCCTTATAGACACGTTGTTGAACCAAAACACATTTCATTTTTTGTTTCCAAATTTTGAAATCAGTTTTACCATCAAAAGGAGTCATGCCAAAGGGATTATAAGCCATTCTATAAGCACAAAGCACAAACCACACCACACGAAGAAATAAACTGACAATCAAGAGTACACAACGGAAGCAGGATAACAAATATCACAGAAAAATCTCACAAAGAGAGGACCAGCCGCCTCAGAGCATCACAAAGGAGGACCAACCGCCTCAGGGTATCACAAAGATATATCTAAGTTAGAAAATAGAACAAATCTTTAACAAAGAGAATGAGAGAAACTCCCCTATCACCAAGTGGAAAGCCCAATCTGACCGGAACCCTAACGCCGGCGGTCAACTCCGGCGGCCAACGGTCAGTAGCTCCGGCGGACAGAGACGGCGGCGGCTGTCAGCCGGACAGAGGCAGTCTCCGGTCTCCGGCGGCGTCCGGCAGCGGACGGCGGTCAGCCGCGTTCAGCAAGGGCAGCCGGAAGTGGTGGCTCCCGGCATCAGATCTGTGGCGGTCGGCGGACAGCTGGGTGGTCGCGGTCCCGTGCAGATGCGGCGGCGAGCTGCTGGCGACGGGCGGCGTCAGATCTGAGCGAGCAGCTCCCGGTGGCGGCGCGAGCTCCTCCCTGTCGCGTTCCCGGCGAGGCAGCGCGGAGGGTTGTAGATTGCGAACACGGCGGCGGCGCGTTGCAGATCGCAAGGCGGCAGCGCAGATCGCGAGGCGTTGGCGGCGGCGCGCGGAACACTAGCGACTGTGCAGCGGCGGCCCGGAGGCTGAGCGCGGACGTGAGGCGAAGATCCAGGCAGATCCGGAGCAGATCGCGATTCCGGCACGGGAGGGGGGGCGGCGCAGCGTCTGATCCCGATCCCGGCGGCGGCGTCTGATCTCGATCCCGGTGGCGGCGTTGGAGCCCTAGCAGCGGCGCTGCTTCGGTCAGCTGCTGGAGGTCGCGATTCCGGTGGCTGCGTGAAGGTCGCGACGGTGGCGGCTCCGATCGGTCAGATCGCGACCAGATCGCGATTCCGGCGAGAAAATCCGCGGCGGCCGGACGGCGGCGATCTCCCACCGGCGGCTGACGATCAGCAGCTTCGGGAGACAGACGGACGACGAAACCCGCTCTGATACCACTGTTGGGTGGATGCGGTCGTCCTCGTCCGTGTTCGTCGTCGCCGGAGAAGGTGGTCGAGGAATGAACACAGTGCTCAGATTCCCGTTGAACTCACACAAGAATTCAAATCCACGTTCTACCCGAGAGGGTCACAAATGGGAGATCAAATAGGCCACAAGTGTAAGGCTATGGGCCAAGACAAACTTGGCCCAATACTTTGAGAAAGAAGACCGGCATTTGGGCCAAAAGCCCAACGGGCCCAACACTATGGAGAACAAATTGGGTGGATTGAAGACCACAGTTTCCATTACTAGGGCAAAGCTCTTCCAACAGTGACAATAGATTCGGCGGCTGACATACCACGAAATGCTGCGGAGATTGACATGGAAGCTCTGGCCAAGAAGAAAGGCTTCGATTTAGGGCAATTTTTGCCGGAATTGATTCACAATTTTTCCATTGTTGCCCACATTGATCATGACAAATCCACACTTGTCAACCGCCTGCTAGAGCACACTGAACCATTCAGCGGGGCCTCAATAATCCACAGTATCTTGATAAATTACAGAGCGAATCGGGCAGGTGATGGTCGTCTTAAGACAGCGATAAGGTTTGCAATCTCCGGCAGTACGAGCGGTTCCAATGGTAGGGCTCGGTAAGGATTGTCGACGGCATATGGCAGCAAAACTGGTGGAATTAGCCCAGATTTAAGCATCTGACTTTTCAATTTCTTGAGCATCTACTTTTTTTTTTTCTTGAGGAGAGAGAGAAATTCACAATTTTTTTAGGAGAAAACTGTTTACAGTCTATATAGGATACGCTATATGATTCTGAAAAATAAAGGACATATAATTAAAGGGTGCAGTTCACGTGGGTCCGTGAAATTTTAATTTAGGATCCGGTTCCATCAAATTTGATAAGACTGGTCCTATCCTAGTCTCTTTCAATAAAAACAACCCGTCACACAAATTTTATTTTCTTAGATTATGACTTTTATTTTTAATTAATTATTATTAAAAAAAAAGAAAAGATAATGATGCCCTCAAATTCGTTAGATCACTTTTGCACATCAGAGTGGAATGGCTGGAAACAACTTTAAAAAAAAAAGAAAAAAAAAACTAGAAAGGGGTAAACCTTTTGGACAATGATACAGAAGAAAGCAGCAATAGTTCGAAAACATATATAAAGCGGGATTTAGGGTTTATTTTCCAACCCTTCCAGAGCCTTCTTCTGTTCAATATTACAATTACACAATCCACACATAGTCAAACGTGTACTGTGAGAGAAGGGAAACTACGATGGCTGTGAGGCCTCGCTGCTTTCTGGATGTCACCATCGGAGACGAGCTAGAAGGGAGAATTGTTGTTGAACTCTACAATGATGTTGTCCCCAAAACCGCTGAGAATTTCCGCGCTCTTTGTACAGGAGAGAAGGGCATTGGTCCTAACACCGGGGTTCCTCTGCATTACAAGGTTTTTCGATATCTTCATACTTGTATTCAATTATTTGGATGAATTGTTCCGATAACAGATGCAGCCATCGGAGAGTATGCTCTATTTTCAAGTGTTTGTATTTTTTGATCGAAAAGTTGCGTTTTTTAAACTTTTTAAGGGCAGAAATTTGAGTATTCGTACTTGTTTTAGGTTTGCTGCTGCTTTTGAACCTGTATTTGACTAAGTTGATTTGGGTACCTCTGACGTTGATTGCTCATGTTTCGCAGACATGACATTGAATCAGGCAATTTGGGTACTTATTTTTAATGATAGATTCTTATGATAGTTTTGCATTCGTTTTAGGGATCCCGTTTTCATCGTGTCATTAAAAGTTTTATGGTACAAGGTGGTGATATTTCTGCTGGTGATGGAACTGGAGGGGAATCTATTTATGGGAAGAAGTTTGAAGATGAAAATTTTGAATTGAAACATGAAAGGAAGGGTATGCTGTCTATGGCCAATTCAGGACCCAACAGTAACGGTTCCCAGTTTTTCATCACCACAACGCGGACATCACATCTGGATGGAAAGCATGTTGTGTTTGGGAGGGTTATCAAAGGCATGGGAGTTGTTCGTTCCATCGAGCATGTCACTACAGGGGATAGTGATTATCCCACTGTTGATGTAATTGTTGAGGATTGTGGAGAAATTCCAGAGGGGGCTGATGATGGGACAGCAAACTTCTTCAAGGATGGTGACTTGTTTCCAGATTGGCCTGCTGATCTTGATGACAATTCTAGTGAACTCTCCTGGTGGATAGCATCTGTGGAATCAATAAAGGGATATGGAAACGAACATTTTAAGGTAATAGTGTGCTCTTCTCTGTTCCAATCTATCTTCCTTTCCGTCCTCAGAGTTCCCGAGCTGCCTTTAATTTCCATATATGTGGTGTTTGCAGAAGCAAGACTATAAGATGGCTCTTCGGAAGTACCGAAAGGCTCTTCGCTATTTGGATGTATGCTGGGAAAAGGAAGGGATCGACGAAGGTGGTCAGGAATTCTCTATGTCTTCCATTAATGATAATCATTTTCATTTATGCATTTTGTCATTTCTTCCTTGCTTATGTATATGATGTTTGCATATTCTTTGAGGCAGATATGAGCTCATATTTGAGAAAGATGAAAGCACAGATATTCACCAATAGTTCTGTGAGTTTCAATTGTTTGATTTCTTTCCTTAAAATGTAAAAAAAAATTCATTTTGTTTAAATCTTTATGATGAAGTGTTATTGAATAGTCACGTGCACATAAGTTCTGCAAAATTATGCTTCCCTCCATGAAAAAATATTTCCTGAGTTATGAAATATTCTATCTTTCTACAGGCGTGTAAACTGAAATTGGGCGACTTGGTAGGAGCACTCCTGGATACAGACTTTGCAATGCGTGATGGTGGAAACAATGCTAAGGCATTGTTCCGGCAGGGCCAGGTTAATATTCATTCACCAATTGTGATGAGCCCCTGAGTGCATTATCTGAATAAAATAATACACTTCTTGTATTAAAGAAAAAGACGGTATTATCTTACAAATTAGTCAGCTTGTAAATATTATAAATTTCTATACATGCTATGATATAAAATTGAAAAGCTTCTGGAATCTAATTTGACTATACCTTTAATTGAAAAATGAAGCATAACATTACTTAAAAAATTATTTTAATTTCTGAAGAACTCAAAATATGTATGGATTATTTGTCATACAACTAAGATATATTTACATTCTTCAGATGTAGATACTCTATTTTGTCTTTGTAGCTTAGTTCTCACTGCTTTGTATCATTGACCATTCTTTAAAGTTGCTTAGTATCATTGACCATTCTTTAAAGTTGTCTCATATTAAAGCTGTTTGAATGAAACCTAAAAATAATATGGCTATTTTTGCACTTATTATTCCTGTGAGCTCGTTGTTGTTATTTGAGTTTGTATTTTCTTGTTATGTTTAACTGCTATACAGATGGCGGACTTAGGGGCTTGTAATGCATGCTGATGTGCACTGCGCCTAGTTGCTCATATGAAATATGATCCTCCGCATTTTGGACATTGTACCTACTTTTATGTTATGTTTTTTTTTTTCTTTCAGTTTTCAGAATGTTGAACAATTTTATTCTTGTGGACCTCTTATATTTGTAATACTGATACTGGTTGTACCCCTCTGAATTGGACCAGGCTCACGTGGCTCTGAATGATATCGATGCTGCAGTTGAGAGTTTCAAAAAGGCTTTGGAACTGGAACCAAATGATGGTTAGCTTTAGTACTGTGTGTCACTACACACAAATCTCGTTACATATATTCTTTCCATATTAAAAAAGAAATTGTCTTGTATATTTAGTTTAACTGTTGTGTGCCTTAGTACGGCCTGAGATACGCACACAAACTTTCTTAGTCATCTTCTAAACTGGTCTAAAAGCTCGAACATGTTTTAAGCTCCTTTTTCCCACATGTAATTAAATTCTTATGGATAAAAATATTTACATAATTTAAGGCATTTCCGTAACTTTGTAGCTGACGTTATACTGCTTTTGTTGTAGGAGCAATAAAAAAGGAACTTGCTGCTGCGAAGAAGAAGGTAAAATTGCATCTATTGTACTTTCTTATGATAGGCATTAAGTGCATTTGTGCTGAGAGCTGATCATACCCCCTCTCTTCTGGAGTAGATTGTCGATAGACGTGACCAGGAGAGAAAAGCCTACTCCAAGATGTTCTTAAAGTGATCGAGTAAGCACTATCTACCTTTTTACATGAAGAACAGAGTACTGCTGTTCTTCTTTAACAGGTCACTTAATTGGTTGTATCTTCTCTATTACTCAGGGTAATTGGTTCGGGCCTTTCATTGACGCGCTCAAAATCATCTGACAGTGTTTTAAGTTATAGAACTATGATCAACTCAGCTGCAGAATTAAATGGCAGCTGAGTGTACGTTTTGGTGAGTTCCCTTGTTTATTCTGTGAATGTAGTTTCAAATCTTATTTATATCGGTATTGGTGGACATTTATAGGACCTCAAGATGTAAAACTTGATGAAACCAAGACCCCCTTTTGGGTAGTATATAACACACTCTACAAAGTGCCTGGACCATTACAAAGACCACCTTTCTCGGAGCTACAATTGGCAGTATAGCTTTTTCTATTTTTTAAAAAAATTTATTTTTACTGTAACAATCTGTAACTCTACTTAATTTGCACCTCCATTGGAATAATTTAAACTTTGGTACTTGCTAATTGCTGATTTATTTTTATGTTTCTATCTTGAATCTCTCTGTCCCGCTAGGTTTGCCATATTACACCTGATAGCATGTCACTAGTGTTGACGTTCGTTTCAGAAAATTTCTTTCCCTTTTTTTTTTTTTTTTTCCTTTGTTTAGGGTCCTAAAAGAGAGTTACGACTCTGTGCTGAAATCGAACCAAAATATTTTCGATTTTTTGGTTATTTCCGTAACCGGCTGTTCTGATTTCGGTTCGAACCTCCTTTTTGTGCGGTGTCTAATGAGATCATAGAAGCGTCAGTTTGTGGTGTAAAGGTATGAGCGTCCATTTTCAGGTAAAAGCGCACTAATTGGAAGTGCCCATAACTAAGTGTTTCCACAATCTTGTCTGACTTTCTTTCAAAATAAATAAATTTGCAACACTTTTCCGCGTAAATGAGTTAACGAGTAGCGACTTTATGGCCTCATCTCATGCACCACATTTTACTTCAAGCTGATCTTTTTGACCCATCAGTTGACACTAAATTCACTAAATTCAACATTTGTAAACATAACTAAGCATCCCCTCCTATAGTCCTATTATTTCATCATGCATGGATTCATTTTAATCTTTTGGCATTAAATATATTCATCATCAAATTAAGGGAATATGGAGTTTCAGTCCTCAATACAAAATCACAATTCAACTAATTTTGATTTATACTTGGGATTTCGAATATCTCATTATATTTAAAACACACATAAAAGAGAAATCCAATTAGGGATTAGTGATTACCTATAAAATTCTTTTTACACTAGTTAATTAACCAGTTATCTCTAATGCTGGTTTGCCAACCTCCCTCAAGGAAAATAATTAATAATTAATTAAAAAATTAAGGCAGTTTGACTCATTCCGGCATGCTAATTGCTATATAAACCTCACTCACCCCTCAACAGCACCAAATCAATCTTAATTATTCATTGATTGATTGCACATAACATAAAGATGGGTGTGAAATTGGGAGTTGTGATGTGATGATGGCAAGCTGCATGGTGTCCAACAAACTGGAACCACAGCGGCAGCGGAGATTTCAGACACAGAAATACAAGCTGTGCGCAGGGATCCAAGAAAGTGGTGGTGGTGGGTACACAGACTGGGCCATCAAGAATGGCCCCATTTTCTTGAATGACACTCTAGGTATGTACTTTCATGCACATCAATATATATATATATTTTATGTTACTAATTGATTATGCATGCAGTGTTCAAGTATGATCCGCCCAACGACACCACATTCCCACACAGCGTCTACTTGCTGCCCGATTTCCGGAGTTTCCAAAAACGAGATCCAGGAAGGTCGGTGGGGTCAATCAGGGCGGCGGCCAAGGCTTCAAGTTTGTGCTCCGGAGGTGGTATTTTGTCTGTGGAGAAGGCAATGGCCCTTGATACCCTTCCCTCTACTCCGCCGGATACTTTTCTCATGCCTTATTAAATTTGGTCTTTTCATGCCTTATCGATACGTACCAGGCGTGCAATTCGAGCTCAGCGGTGTTTGATTTGATGGTAAAAGCGTTATCAAATTTGAGACAGATTGATAGAGCTTTAAATTTTATTAATTTAGCTAGAGATCATGGGTTCATGTGTCATACAATTGCATTCTAGAGGCGATAATGGATCATGATGTTTCGCCGAATGTTTTTACGTACAATATATTGATCAGAGGGCTTTGTGCAAACAAGGAAATGGATAGAGGATTGAGTTTCTTTGAGGAAATGGAGAAAGGGGGTTGTTTGCCTAATGTTGTTACATATAATACTTTGATAGATGCCTGCTGTAAAATGGGGAACATCAATGAGGCATACTCATTACTGACATTGATGTGGAAGAAGAATTTGGAGCCGAATGTGATCACATATAATGTCATCATAAATGGGCTGTGTCGAGAGGGGAGGATAAAGGAGACTAACCAGCTTTTGAAGGAGATGAAGGGAAATGGTTTGTTTCCAAATGAAGTTACTTATAATACACTTGTCAATGGGCACCAAGCTCTTGTTTTACACGCAGAGATGGTCAGGAATGGGTTGACCCCCAATGTAGTTACTTATACGTCTCTGATAAATAGTATGTGCAAGGCAAAAAACCTGCATCGAGCCATGGAGTTCTTTGACAAGATGCAGATCAGGGGAATGAGCCCAAATGAGAAAACATATACAACTTTGATTGATGGTTTCTCACAGCAAGGGCTTCATGGATGAAGCATATAAACTTTTGAATGAAATGATTAGTAAAGGCTTTTAACCATCCATTGTCACTTACAATGCATTAATCAATGGACATTGTGTGGCAGGTAGAATGCTTGGTGGTTTGGATGTGATAAAAAATATGATCCAAAAAGGAGTTTATCCAGATGTTGTAAGTTATAGTACAATCATCTCTGGGTTCTGTACAAGTCTTGATATAGATAAGGCATTCCAAATAAAAGAGGAGATGATTGAGAAAGGAATTTCTCCAGATGCTATTACTTATTCATCACTGATTCAAGGTCTTTGTGGACATAGGAGATTGGATGAAGCTTGTGACTTATTTAAAGAAATGTGGAAACTAGGTCTGCAGCCTGATAAGTGTACATACACTACTCTTATCAATGCTTATTGCGCAGAAGATGATTTACAAAGTGCAATTCATCTCCATGATGAAATGATTGATAAGGGCTTGTTTCCTGATGTCACTTACAGTGTGTTAATAAATGGGATGAATAAACAGGCTCGCAGCAAGGAAGCAAAGCGACTTCTTTTAAAGTTATTATACGAGCAACACGTCCCACGTGATGTCACTTATGATTTGCTGATAGAAAGTTGTAGCAGTGTCGATTTTCAGAACTCAGCAGCTCTTATAAAAGGATTCTGCATGAAGGGGTTAATGGATGAAGCAGATCAAGTTTTTGAGGCAATGCTTAAGGATAATGTCATGCCTAGCGAAGCGGTGTACAATATTCTGATACACGGTCATTGTAGAGCTGGGAATTTGCAGAAAGCCATGGATCTTCACAGGGAAATGGTGCAGCATGGACTTGTAATACTCCACAAGGTGGGAAGGATGGAAGAGCTGAATCAAATTTTACAAGATGTATTAAAGAGCTGTAAAGTTATTGATGGTGAGACAGCCAAAGTCCTTTTGGAGGTGAACTTCAGAAAAGGGAATATGGACAGTGTATTTAAGATTCTAAGCGAGATGGCAAAGGACGGTCTTCTACCATATGAATTAAGAACAGTTTAGATGTATTTTTATACATTGCCTAACTTGTTTATTGAAAATGAAGTGATGAGCAATTTATTTATTTATTTTTCATGGAAATTTAGGTTGTATCTTTACTAATTAAACCAGAGTATTTAACCTTACCAGACTATTTACTGATTAAACCAGACTATTAAGAAAATAAAAGGCTCTATTAAAATAACAAAGTCAATAAATCAGTAGAAATGATTTTATGAAATCTTGTGTTTCATGTGCTATATTTATGATTTATTTTTTTTTTAATTCTTTGACTTTAATATTAGTTTTTAGGGTATAATTCTAATTTTTCTTTGATTCGTGAAGTAATATTTACCACCCTTTCTTGATCGATTTTACTACCATTCAATTTTTTAAATTTTGTGGATCATATGAAATGAATACTATTTTTCTTGTATAGTTAATTCTTTATTCTTAGGATCTGGGGTCATAAATTTTAAGAGCATAATTATGAGTTCACTTTTAATCTTTATAACTATCCATGAAGTATAGCTTTTAATTTTTAAAATGTTAATTGTCTTTCAATTCATAATTTAAAAAAAAAAATTCAGAATGGAGTACTATTCCACACAACTCCACTGAATAAGAAAATGTTGCAGTACTAATAAAGATTCTATGAACACCAAACTACAGCCAAAATTTAGACATGGAGACGCCCTGTAAGCAACTAGGGTTAAAAGAATTAACGAATAAATACGTTAATCTAACATGCTAATATTATATATACAGCCACCATTCACAACTTGTAATCCTCCTGAAGGAAACTCTCGTAGCGCGTTCCCCTGATCATCTTCTCAACGTCCTCCCAGTTCTCAACATGCGACGACATCTTCCCTTTATGTATCTTCACTTGCATACTATTCAGCTCCCTTTGTGGAACCTTCAAAAAGTTCTGAACATCCACCAGTTTCTGAACAGAGGTTGAAGAAAATAGAACAGAGGTGGTTCAAAATGGGGATACAATAGCCAAATGTTTTAAAGATTATGAAGCCTTACCGTTCTGTTCCTTATTATATCTTCGTAGTAGAGGATAATATGTCTAGTGCTGTTTAAATACTGCATGGACTTGGTAACCAGATCTTCCACTTGCATCAGATTGGGTATAAGCAATGTCGTATTGATAGTTGGCTTGAATTTAGCCAGTATCTCAGCCTGCAATAATTAAATGAGTTTATCGGTCTCCATACGTGCACTCGTCAATAATGTGTGCGAGAGGGGGTGAGAGAGACACACACCTCATTGGTATTATGTACATGAGATTTGTGAGTCCCATTCAACGGCCTGGCATTTTGGTCATAAGAATTTGCTAGAATAGAAACCATCCGGCGCAAAAGATTCCTTCTGAAAAGAAAAATGGCTGAGACACCTTTAGTGTTGAAGTATTCAACTATTTCTTCATGGTGTTGCATTAGCCCCTGCA
Source organism: Pogostemon cablin (assembly GCA_023678885.1). Lineage (NCBI taxonomy): Eukaryota > Viridiplantae > Streptophyta > Magnoliopsida > Lamiales > Lamiaceae > Pogostemon > Pogostemon cablin. The sequence goes on from CM042951.1 coordinate 44,350,486, forward strand.
ACAAGCCAGGCAATAGCACGTCTTTCTTACTTCACTTTGCTCTTCATAACATGCAAATATGCCAAATTATCAAATGAAAAGACTACTCTGAGATGGTAAACCTGCTGGGCTGCTCGAGGAAAACAACTTAAAACATTTTAATGCAAAATGATTTTGATTATCCAATAACACATAAATGAGTTTCGTGAAGCAGAAGATGTGAGGACGTTTATTTTTGGACTCTATGGATCATGGATGGTTATTTTGTCTCTAACGAATTTTTGTTTATTAATGCAATCATGATGAATATATGTTTTTCCATTTCCAACCGCACCTTTTAGCTCAAATTATACGAAGAAAACAAATCAAAATGAAGGGTTTTTAGAAAAAAATGGAGGAAGGAAGTAGAAATAACAACCAAGGTGCTTTTACAACAACAAAAAACTAAGTTTTTATCTCATTATGTTGGGTTAGCTTTAAGGATCACATATCTCATTACCGTTTGAAACTTTGATCCAGTATATCACAAAATCTACCAAGAGCAATCAACAAAATACTTCAACTCATGAGGAAATATGAATCAGATATCATATTACACAGCTTGCCAATGAGGCAGTTTGGTTATGCACAGAAAATAGGTCAAAAGACATAAAGCAGCATCATTAATGTTAGTGGCCATCATAATTTTGTATATATCCTTTAGTTGGTGGCAAGTCCTTGTCAGATTAACGTAAAATACCAGCTAATTATATATCCTAAAAAAATCATAACAGGTAGTTACCAGCAAACTAGTTACCAGCTAGTTATTGTAAGAGTATAATGAGTAAATTATAGTAATTAGCTTTGCATGATTATAAAACAGGTAATCGTAATATTTCTATTCATGTAAAGACGACATGAACATGTTTCAAACAATGATACAGACCTGGTTAAGCATCCATTTCAAGCCAACTGCAGAGGTGCATTCATTTTTTGAGGCACTTGTAAACCAATCCAGATTGTAAACTTTATCCAAAGTCTTTATAATAGTCGATATATTACTTCTTCGGACCTTCACTGAGAAAATCTCTCCATTGGAGCTAATGTTAATATGACTGTTCAACAATGTTTCAAACCATCCACTCCCAGACCTTTGTGTGGACAAGATCGCAAAGTACCGTACAGGATTGCATTCACATTCATCTCTATTGATAAGGAAAACATTTAGTTGTAGATCAAATAACAGCATACAGATCAATATCTCAAATAAGCAAAGAAGAAAGGAGCTTCTAGCCATATCTTTCTTACCTGCTGAATGTTTTCGGCTTTGGGAAATGCACATATGATCTTTCTGAAGGGTCGATGTCAATCACATTGCAAGATCTATTAACAATTTGAATGCTCATTGAACTTTCAGTCGATATTCTGCCATATTGCCTAAGATAGACTGAACATATATAAATTCCACATACCATTGCGAAAATCACAACCACCATCCTCAACACCAGGGGACTTTTCTTAGATTGTTTTGTAATAAAGCTATCCTGATATACAAGAAAATACCACAATCCCAATAAAAAAAAAAAAAAAACAGAAATAATTCCAAATAAAACAATGAATTGAGCTTAATCGAGCTAGGAGAGTAGCCAATATCGAGATTGAAACTAAAGCAAACACAGATACACACCAATTTGCAACAAATTAGGGTTTCAAATATCATATTCAGTTAAACAGAGCAGGAAGGTCCCTTTATTCCAGAGAAAAGAAATTGCAACCAATAGAAACATGGGTAGGCTTGAATCAACAGCCCAAGAGGCAAATTTCATAATCGAGATCAAGACATAGTCTTTATCCAAATCAAAATGTATATTCGAATGAATGGGGGAAAGAAAAAGCATACCTTGGATGGTTCGTCTGCCATGTTTGTTTATAATTTAATACCTCCTCCCTTTCTTTTTACCACCCAAAAAGGGCTCATTCAGGAGTTGTTGGCCCTTTTCCTTTTAGCTTTATCCATTCTACGATAATCCAATGTTGGGTTCTCTTTCTCCAGAAATTTTACATGCAATGCAACAATCTCTAAAATGTATTTAAAGAGAGAGAGAGAGAGAAAGGATAGAGAAAGGCGTGAGCTTTTTCTCGTGACGAAGAGAGTGAGGATGTTCTTTTAAGACCGTTGCCGCTCCCCCCTTCTGTTTTTGTTGGTAGTTTTCAAGAATCATAATTTTCCTTAAATACTTCCATCATAATGATAGGATTGGGTAGTTATACTTGATACACTCTCTCTGATACACTTTTCATAATCATAACTACTCCCTCCGTCCCCCAAAGTATTTCACACTTTCCTTTTTCATCCGTTCCTCAAAGTATTTCACACTTCACTTTTACTAAAAATGGTAATGAATACACTATAATAATACTTACTTTTTACACATATCCCAACAAAATACTCACTTTTTCACCCATTCCAATAACTTTACACACCTTATTCATTAAATTAACTAAAATATTTCTTCTCTTTCTTACTTTATACTTAAAAAGTCAAATTTTTCTTAAACTACGCGCACACAAATACGTGAAATACATCGGGGGACGGAGGGAGTATAATTTATTGATTGTAAATTTTCTAGCTGTTTAATGAAGTACAAAAAATCTAAAGGGAAAATTATTAATTTACAAATAATGAAAAATAAAATATTACATTAGCCATAAAGTGGAGTAATTACAATCATGTGTTAAACTATCCAGATCCATGATATATTCCATAACTTGTTTCCTATTGAATACTTAATACTCCATAACTTGTTTCCTATTGAATACTTAATACTCCCTCCGTCCCACAACTAAAATACATTTTTTTATTTTGATCCGTTCCAATACAAAGTCTATACATTTCCTTAATTGATTGATGTAATCTACACAATACCATTATTATATCCGCATGGCCCCATACACTATACTAATACAACTACCCACTACATGTTAAAATATTATCTCTCTTACTTTACTACATATTAAAATATTATACTCCTTAATTTTAATGTAAAATATAAACGTATACCTTGTTCCGGGACGGAGAGAGTAATCATTAGTGGTGTAATAGTGAATCTAACTGATTTAATATCCTAAAATAAATGAAGCACGTTCAAATAATTGAAAGGGACGAAATGGGAATGGCAATAGCACGCATAAAACTAAAAGTGAAAGAAGTGGTAAGTGGGGTTCGTTTTGAAAGACAGTGTTAGTGTTGCTCCACTTAGTAACTATTACTGAGGGAAAAAGGACAAACAACTAGTGTAGACAACTTCCCTTCTGATAAGCAGTGGTCGTCGCCTTCACGTCTAACAAAAAGTAGGAGTAATAAACAATTCTACCACCGAATCATCTCTAACTCTAATTATTGATTATCTCCTCTTTTTTTTTTAATTCAATTTATCAAATTTGAAATTAATTAGTATTCCCGGTACTCTATACTTTGCACCCTCCATACATTAAGCTCCATCTGCTATAAAAAGTCTTATTTTTTATTTTGGGTGTGCGCTTCAAGGATGTTATTACATTTTTTTATACATAATATAGGACCACACAGCTACTAATATAATTAAAATATGGAGTCCATACACCCACTAATACAATTACTCACTACACATTAAATAATAATATCCCTTTATTTACGTGAAAAAAACAAATGTAATCCTTTGAGGCGGACAGAGTGAGTAACTTTTAAAGGTGTCTTTTTTGATCTTCTTATGTTTCGAAAGAATTGCAAATTTTTGTAGAACCACGCAAAATGAAAAGGTTGACATACATTAACTAGCTATCCCATCTTCATTCATTTCGTGACGTTCGTTTATGGGTTTTAAACTCAGGCTATGGTTTTCAAAGCCCACATTTATATATTTTAAAAATCACCTTTATACATACATACTATATTATCTCCTCCATTAATACATTTTTCTTTTTATCTCTCATCTCTCATTTAACTTTTTAAGTACATTAACACATTAATTTAAAATCTACCCAAAACTCAAAATAAACATAAAATGACTATTCATTTTCAAACTCCAAATAACACCAAACCAAACATCCAACTTTAAGTACTCCCTCCGTCCCATAATACTTTTCTCACTTTCCTCATTTATTTGTCCCACAAAATCTTTCACCCCCCAAAAAAGGAAACACCACTTTATGCAACAACCTTAAAAGTTACTTTAATTTCAAATTCGCCACTCCTTTTTCACACACATATCATTACTTTATACTTTTTTATTACCTAAAAATACTACAATATCCTCCAAAGTCAATAAAGTTGCTCAAAAAGTGCAACTTTTTTTAAATAACGTGCAACATTAAAAGTGAAAAATTTTCGGGATGGAGGAAGTATTTATTTTTGCACAATAACTTGCGGAACTAAAAAGTACTACCTCAATTTAATATGCTTAAAATGTCTATTATTGTTATTTGTTTCCACCCCCTACACAAATAATCTATTTTAGACTTTAACAATGTTAAAAACTTTAAACTACAATAGTTCTAGTATTCATTTCTATGTTTAGATGTCTTTGAAACATCCTAACCTCATTTTTCAGAGCTGTCTTTGGAGGTTACAAATGAGATCATTTATTTTACCACGATATTTCATCTTTTATTTCACAAATTAAATATTTGTCACATTTTATAATTAATGTTCAAAATTTAATGGAATTCAATGGTCATTCATAATATTTTTATACTGCGAAATATAATGAAAGTGTGGAATTGGAAATTCAAACTTATCTATCTCCTTCTCCCTCACCCCACTTACTATTAATATCCATTTTCTAGCAATCCTTACATTACAAGACACCCTCCCCCACTCTCTCTCTAGAATATTACCATGATATCTTGCAATGCCTATTCCCTCATTTTTGTAGTAATCTTTTCTGTTTATTCAGTATTTGCAGCAGCAGAAGCTCCCCCAAACACCACTGCCATTCTCTACGATATTTATCCATTCATAAGAGTCTACAAAGATGGCAGAATCGAAAGATTTATCGGTCAAGGTTATCTTCCCGCATCACTCGATCCAACCACTGGGGTTCTCTCCAAAGACGTCAAATTCTCCCAAACATCAAATCTATCAGCCAGAATTTACCTGCCCAAAAACGCCGCCGCATACGGCCGGAAACTTCCGCTCCTAATCTACTTCCACGGCGGCGGCTTCTTCACCGAATCCGCCTTCTCTCCCACCTACCACCACCACCTCAACTTACTCGTCGCCAAATCCAGAGTCCTTGCAGTTTCAGTTAATTACAGATTAGCCCCCGAACATCCTCTCCCCACAGCTTACGAAGATTCGTGGCTAGCCCTACAATGGGCTTTCTCTCACCTCAAAGGGAATGGGGGAGAACCATGGCTGAAAACCTACGCTGATTTTGGGAATTTCTACTTGGGTGGGGACAGTGCCGGTGCGAATCTTGCCCACAACATGGCCATCCGGGTCGGGGTACAGAATCCGGGTCCTGGGATTACGCTAAAAGGGATGTTTCTCAACTGCCCATTTTTCTTGGGGAAGAAAGCCATTGGGAACGAAGCAGCGGCAGCAAATTCGTATGCGGAGACCATGAACCAGAGGCTCTGGCTGTACGCGTACCCGACAAGCAGTTCGGGTCTGGATGACCCGTTGATTAACCCGGGTAAATGCCCGCTCCTGAAAAGGGTGGGGTGCCCCCGGGTGTTGGTGTATGTTGCTGGGAATGATGTGTTGAAGTACAGGGGTTGGTATTACAAGGAGGTGCTGCAGAGAAGTGGGTGGAAGGGACAGGTGAAGGTGGTTGAGGTTGCCGGAGAGAACCATGTCTTCAATCTGATTAACCCGACCCGGAAGTCTTCTATCCAAATGCTCCAAGTCTTGGCTTATTTTCTCAATAATCATTAGTTTCTAGGGTCACATTATCTTCTTTGTCTGCTTATGAATAATCAAGATTTAAGATCTATATTAAACTGAGTTGGTGACATTTTTCTTTTTGGGTTGTACCATAAAAGTTGTCACATTCCTTTTATAGCATATGAAACCCACACAAAAAATATTAACATATTCATATGGTCCCATACACACTCCACACACACCACTAATATACCTACCCGCTATACATTAAATATTACTATTTATCTTCCTTTGCTTTACATTAAAATATTATACTCCTTAATCTCCGTACTAAAAAAAATGTTACATCTTCTCCAAGATGGAGGGAGTATTAATTAATGATTTTATAATACTGTTATTATTCATAAGTTTAACATAAGAACAAGAAACTTTTTGTAACGTTCTCTATTTTATATTACGGTTGATATTAATTAAATCTCTATGCCACGTTTTTGTGGCTGCACATCAATAATTAGACTCATTTTCTATACATTCACACTCTTAACATTAACTAATAAAATAAAATACATAAAAATATCGGAGCACAACTAGTAGGCAAATAATTGAAAATTAGAATAATGTAAATTTATAATAATGCATAAAATTACCTCAAGTAGAGGAGTTGAATTAATTGTTGGCGTTGTCTCGTGGGCAGATGTTTTGTTTAGGATCAAATCATGTGCTATGTTCTAACATCACATTTAATATTCACCGTCCAATTAAATCCACACCGTTGGGCGATTCATTTCTTTTGAATTTGAATTGGATTGATTTCTTCATTTTTCTAAAAATAGACTCGCAAAACCAACCTCTCAATATACTTCCTTTATTTTAAAAATATCATCATCACCAACTTTTATTATTCTAAACATGCGAAATTATGTGTATTATTTTAATTACGTGTAAATGAAAATTAGTTAACTCACTTGAACTAAGGAAGGGAGTGCATTGTAATAAAATTTTGCTACTATTATTCATGGGCTTTAGCAAGAAGCTCTTAAATAAAATGTAATGGGCTTAGTATTGCTGTAATGGGCTTTATTACGCTTTAATTACGTTAGCCTGATCTATTGGATCATCACTGATCGACTCCGACTCGTATAAACAATACTTTCGGTTTCCCATTTTGCCCTTCTACCTTTTCAATTCTCAAATTTTGGAAAGCCTCAAATCGAAACTAAATAGTACTAGTTTACAAGTCATGGATTGGGCTGAATAATTCATTTTAAACCACCGTGTATATATATGGAGTATATATAACATATATATATTCAAGAAAGATTGAATATATATCATCATCATAATATAGAAGATCATTAACCAATGATCATGTCAAAATAATATATTCATGATATATTAGTACAAATAATATATATCTTCGTATCATATCATATAATAAATTAAAAATGGGAGTTGCTAAATGATCAGTTTTTTAGCGTTGTGTTTTTAAATATAAGTTTTAATTAAAATCAACATTTATATATTGAGTGAGGCTTGAGTGCGCCCGGTGCACGGGAACACATTCCGTGTGCCTTTAGAAATTTAGTATTATTGGTAAGGGTACATTGTTTTGATCTAAAGGGTATATATACACTTTAATTAATAAAAGGTACACCATTTCATTGATATTTTTTTTTTTAGAAAATAAAGGGTACACATCTTTATACTAAAGGGTATACAATTTAACACAAAATTCTAAAGGCGCACGGAGTGTTGTCCATGCGCCCAAATACACACAATAATTTTCTTTAGAAAATAAATGGTACACATCTGTATACTAAAGGGTATACAATTTAACACAAAATTCTAAAGGCGCACAGAATGTGCTCGGGTGGATATGACTTTTTGCCTTATATATTTAGGAAACAATAAAAAATATTAAGATGATAAGATGAAATAATTGATTTCATTCCATGAATGATCAAACTTACAATAGGGTATTTATATATATATATATATATTTAAAATATCAAATCAAATCTTCTATTTTAATATAAAATTGACTAAATCTCTATAATTAAGTACTCCATAGAATAGTAGAATATTATGTTACTGTCATAATATATATTTTGAGTTTTGGATATACATGAGATGAAATGTGTGTGAGAAAATAGTAACGTTACAAAAGAAAATCATTCCTCCACGAACAAATAGCTAAATTACTCACAACAAACACATTTAAATCTTCATACTTGGCTTCTTCTCTTTAAATTTCCAGAGCAATTCATAATTTCTTCCATCGACGTCTTCACAATCAAATCGGATTCACAGGTAATTTATATTGTTCTCATTTTTTCTTTTTCATCATTTGAACATTCACATTCAACATAAAATGATTAATTGTATCTAAATCGAATTTTTTAATCACTCTCTTCAAATTCTGTTTGGATTCGCCTTTTTGTCGGTTGATTTAAATTCATTTAGCATTTTTTTTAAATTTCTAAATTGATGATTCTATAGTAAATAGGGTAGAGGAGGGTAGTTATTTTATTTAAATTTTAATAATTTATTTAAGGGTAATGATATTTGTCCATATTCCGAACATCCAGAATTGGAATAAAACTATATTGTAATTCATTTAAGTTATACTTAGCCATGTGGTTTACCCTATAATGATTTAGAGTTTATAGTTTTAAGGGTTAGGGTTTATATTTGCAGGGTTTAGAATTTTTTTTTTTATTAAAGGATAAATTCGTAAAAAAAACTCTTTCTATAGTCCATAATATGAACATTTAGCATTATCCGTTATTTAATTTAATGATGAAGATTAATTTAAACCTAATTTAATGGTCAGTACCGGTGCTACAGATTTGATGTTGGACTCGGAAATTTGAAATTCAAATATTTTCAAGGTTAGATATATTCAAGTAAAGGTGAAGTAGAGGTTTGCATGCATGATTAATTATAAAAAAAATTAATTTATTTTATTTTTGCATATATATTTAATGTTATCATTTGACCATTCACGGTTCAGTTCCAACCTACAAATGAAATTTTATACATACACAAGGGGGTGCTGTTAATTCAGGTGAAGGAAATAAACCACGTTGAATTTATTTTGCATTAATTTATTAATTAATTGTTGATCCCAACGTTTCACTTACTGTATTTATATACCAACATGGCTACCTTCTCCCCACCATACAAAGTAGGTTCCCACATGGACAAACCATCGGAGAAACCTAAACCGCCGGAGACGGCGAGTCCACAACGGAATATCTCACCATCGCCACCGGAGATGGCGAAGCTGGAGGAGTTATTCGCGGCGGCGGAAGAGAAAGCACGGAAACAATTCGTCGACAAGTATTGCAAACTGAAATTTATGGAGTATTTATTTATTTAATGAGGTGTAAATTAATGTTATTAATCATGATTTTATATTATGAAATGGTTTTTCAGGTACAACTTTGACATGGTGAATGATGTTCCATTGGAAGGACGATACCAGTGGGTTCGTAAGCACGAGTCATTTGAATTTTGATATTTTTTTATTAGGAAAAATGTCACAGATGAAGATCTATACCGAGCAATCTAACTAATCACTCTAAGAACCGCAATCAACTAACAGTTTGACCAAAGAAGAATTAAACAAGAAAGAATGGAAGTATGTGTGTGTATGTGTGTTGAATCTGTGAACACCAGACGTATAGTGGTTCGGCTTATTAACCAAGCCTACATCCACTTTCTGAGAGATATCTTTTATTGCTTTAACAAGTATGAACAAACTTACAACACACACGCATGGATTTAACCATTTTATATACACCATGCAAGTTCAGCAAAGTTACAGGACCACTTCGTATAACTACCTTCCAGCTGGATTCTTGAGCAGTTAAAACGAATCTTTCAGTTTGCAACTGAATCCATCACACACCCTGCGTGACAAGCTACACATCCATGTGTAGAACCTTCCATTCCACGCGCATATGACACGTGTATAACCGTCACAAAACACCCTGGTCCCCACCTTTGCATATGAACTCAATTCAGCTCGATTTGAGCTGGTTCTTCACTGATGTTGCTGCTGTGAACGTTTCTAGCTTACAGCACCATCAAACATGAGTTTAACCATACACTTAACACTCCTTAATGTTGATCAAGCATTTGGAATGAAATTTTTTATCTCAAAAAATAAAAGAACTCAAGAGATTAGAGGAGACGAGTATCCATCTTTTGATTATTATGGATTTCCTTAATTTTCGTTTTGTATTTATCTAATTATTTTTAAGTATTTTGACAAGTTTGATTAATTAATGTTATCTTTTAGTAAAGGAGTGTAATGTGTGAATTGCAAGTAAATTAACGTGTCTGCCCATTTTCTTCATGATGTCATATTCATGCTCTACATACTACTCAGCACGCTTTAAAACGTATTAAATATATTTTAAAATTCATTTAATACAGTTTTATAGAGTTAAATTCATTTTTTGTCCTATAACTAACGAATCATTTCAATTTTTATTCAATTTTTGCCGGAAAATGCAAATTTCGCCGGAATCCGCCACGTCATGCTTCAATTTGGGGGTTTCCGGCTGGTCAATCCGATGTGACAATTTTGACTTTTTTTTAGCATAAAGTTAAATCATTTTTTGCCCTATAACTAAACAAAACTTCGATTTTTGCCCTAAAAAAGATAAGTGGTTCAATTTTACCCTATAACTAACGAATCATTTCAATTTTTGCCCAATTTTCGCCAAAAAACGCGAACTTCGCCGAAATCCAACCGGAAACCCCCAATTTTTCATGACATCTTTCACATGAAAATTCAATGACTAAAGTCAGTTGAAACAACAAGGTCAGTACAATTAGATAAATTCACATATCCAGCTAGTTAATAATGTATTAAATACCCACTGCCATATTTATTTAATTAAATGGAGTATAAAATAACTTGTAATTACTCGTACTGCAATTTTAGAAAAAAAAAATATTGTATTCTTTCTAATTTAACGAAAAAAAAAATCTTACATTAAAAATACAAATCCAATTATAATCGATTTAAATGACCTTAGCTGTTAGGTTAGATTTTAAAAGATTAAATAAAATAATTATTTTTATATATATATAAAATAACTATTTGCTACGTCCTTTAAAAATAAAACTTTTTGCAAGCTTAATCAAGTTATAATTCTTCATCAATTGGGTGAAATAACTCTTTACAAGTTTAGTGAGGCAGTGAGACATACAATTCTGAGCCAGGGTAGGACCCAATAATTGATCGGTATACTTATTTATTCATTTATTATTATCATTTCTAACTATTGGTGTAAAATTATAGTAAAAAAATGTCACATTTTTATGTTGCATTTTTTTATTTTAAATAATTAATTAATTAGTAAATGACATATAAATGTTTATACTATCGAGGTAACAATCTCGTGTAACTTAATTATACAATAATTTTCGGATTGACCAATCGGAAACCCCCAAATTGAAGTATGATGTAGTGGATTCCGGCAAAATTCACATTTTTTGGCAAAAATTGGGCAAAAATTGAAATGATTTGTTAGTTATAGGGCAAAATTGAACCACTTATCTTTTTTAGGGCAAAAATTACAGTTTTTCTTAGTTACAGGGCAAAAAATGATTTAACTATAGGCTAAAAAAAAGTCAAAATTGCCACGTAAGATTGACCAGCCGGAAACCCCCAAATTGAAGCATGACGTGACAGATTTCGATGAAATTTGTATTTTCCGGTGAAAATTGGGCAAAAATTGAAGTGATTCATTAGTTATAAGGCAAAATTGAACCACTTATCATTTTTAGAACAAAAATTCAAATTTTGATTAGTTATAGGGCAAAAAATAATTTAACTCCAATTTTATATTATACCGTCAGAGAAATGTTGGGTGTCAATTAGTTCTCTGTAAAGTTTTGTAGAAAATCTTTTCCCAAATTCAATTTTGATGGGATTTTTGGGTGACGCACATGTGGATTGATTTGAGATTTTGAGGGTTGTTTAATGACTTGTTGACTTTTTTTTCTTTGAATCATAAGATGATTTTTATGATTATATTATGAGATAAAACATGATTATTAAATATTTAAAATTAAAATAAAATCGCACCTTAATATATTACTTATCATACTTTAATTATTCACTGTACCCCCAAAATAATATATAAATACTACCTATATACATATTTATTATCAAAAAGTGGCCTTAGATTAGTGGTTCGCAGCTTTCCTTCTCACTAGAAGGACGTGGGTTCGATTCACCGCCCTACCTACCATTAATTATGTTTCTTTTTATAATAAAAGTATATTTATATTATTTCTTTTTGTTTTTCTTAATTTCTTTTAATTATTTTATTTTATGTTTATCCTAATATTATACTACACTTTTTCCCTTTATTATTTTTATTATTTTAAACCTTGTTTTATTACTTCACTTACATAATACACACAATACATTAATATTCATGTTTTACAAAATCATTCATATTTTTCTCACTTGTTTGTTCCTTTAAATTATTCATTCATTCATTACAACACAAATTTACACTCAACTCACTACTATTTTTTTAAAAGATTTTGATAATAATGTCTTAAATTATTTTTTATAAAATAAATAAATAAAATTCAAGAGTGTTAACCATAATTATTATTTTTAAATTTTAATTTATTTATTATATAATTTTGAATATTAAATAATATTTTTAAAATTATATACCATACCCCCAAAATTAATTTTCTGGATCCGCCTCTTAATTTACTTATAACATGTGTATCGTATAGATATTGTTCAACAAAATCCTTTGTATTAAATTAATCGTTTTAATAAATAAATGCTTTTATGGCCAGCCAAGTGGGGCATTAGAAAGGAAGTCAAAGGAACTGCATGCATTTTATCTGCAGCATTTAATTAAGAAACGCAACATTATTTTATTAAAAAAAAAAGAAAAAAAAAGTAACATTATTCCTGTGCATCTAGTAAAAGAATTAGGAGCATAAAACGTATTCATTAGATCATTTTTTAATTGGCAATTAGAAACTAAATAATCCACCTTAATCATATGGCGCATTGATAGTGCAACAAATATAAGGCGCATGATAGTCGAGTTGAGGGTTGAATCTCCGTATAGTGCGCCGAGGTTGTAATCATCTGAGGTGGCACACACATATGCAATCCAAGTCGATCCACCACCAAGAACACTATCTCTCTCCTCTCTCGTCAATCTGTTAATTTCTGAACTTGAAGCGATATGTCTCGGAAACTCGGTTTGTAAAGATGAGCGTGAGCGGGAGGTATTATTGGGTGCGGAATCACGAACAAGAGTTTAAAGCCAAGGGGATAATTGTTGTTTTCTCATGGATTTCGATCACCGAATCTCAGTTGAAGGATTATCTCAATTACTATTCTTCCCTCCGATGGAATTCTCTTGTTTGCCGCTCCAATTATCTCAATCCGTACGCTCTTTTCTCTCTACTTAGTGTATTTCAATTTTTGATTCAGCTGTTCCACTAAATTGACCTTCAGTAGACTGTTGCGGCTTCTTGAAACAATTTCCTGGTTCTACGTGTTGTTAGTGAATCGGATTTTTGCGCTTTCTTTGGGTTATGTACATAAAAGAAGTTTCGGAGACCTATACCTAATCATAAGTTATGACATGTAAATTGAAGGATTATTATATAATATCAAATTATGTGAAGTCGTGTTCTTAATCGTGTCCATATTGAATTTGTAAAATTGTGGTAGAATGACGAATGGTTATCAATTAGTTAATGTTTTCTTCAGATTCTTTCCAGGGAGAGCTACATCACTTGCTTTTGCCGTGCTAGATGAGCTTGTCAAGGTTAGTATTATATTGAATGGTCTTTTATCCTTTTCCTTGAGTGGATTTTTAAAAAATTTGGGAGTGTATTTCCCACTATGAGTCTTTGAAAAACATTTGGCTCATCAGAGTTGTAGTAAATCATGTTTCTTAATCTGTGATTCTGTATGTGTAGGAGCTCAAAGGTGGTTTATGTCCTGTAGTCCTCGCAACATTTCATGGAGGTTCCAAAGCTTGCATGTATAAGATGTTGCAGGTAAAGTAAGTGCATTTGCATTGCCATAATGGACTTACATGAAGGGGTATATGCCTTTTTCATGATTCGTTTCCTTTATATATTTTATGATTAGTTCTTTGAATGTTTGACAATGCCACAAGATTTCTGGATGCAGCATGTTAACAATTTTTCTTTGCAATAATGCAGATTATTGAAGGATGCGCTGAAGTGGGTCTCAATATGGTAGATTTTGTCCATGAACTTTAACAAGTGAATTTTTGTGGTGGATTGGTGAACCTTGGTTAATTTACTTATTTCTTTTTAAATGAAGGAGGATAGTAGGTTGGTCAGAAGCTGCATCTCAGGACAGATCTATGATTCTGATCCTATAGAATTCACTACTGACTTGGGTGCTCAATTTGCTTTGCACCGCTCCATCCTTAAGATGCCTGGAACATCAACGCTAATATTATTGTTTGCGAAAGGTGTTACTTCGAGTTTGGATGCTTTATTTCTCACCAGGTTTGGGTCCCAACGGGCAGAGTACTGGCGAACGCTTTATTCCTCTGTTGTAAGTTTCCTTCTGTTTGTGGTTTATCAAATTGCGTACTTACATTTGTTGTTGTGAGTCTCCTGATCTTTTATTTAATTGATATTTTTCCTGTAGGATTTGGGGGGCTACTTTCTCGTTTTGTGTTCAGAAAATGATGATCAGGCTCCTTGTTCAACGATATATACCTTTGTTAAGCACTTACTGGATTTGGGGGCCAGTGTAAAACTTGTAAAGAAGAGTACTCATGTTCATCTAGGTTTGTTTGTATGCAGTTCCCTTTGTTATAGTTGTGTTTACTCAAGATAACATTTTATTACTGATTTCCAGGCCACAAGCATCAATCAGCAAAGATCAGAACCGCTGTATCCGAGTTGCTCGAACAAGCAGTTTCAGTTTTCTTGGAAAAAATTCAGAAACTCGGAGAAAAATCTCACATTGGCAATATGGATGATGAAATGTCTGACTTAACTTGCAACCTTCAGAATGCAGCAGTTTTCTCAAACCCAAGATTCAGGAGAGGTCCGGTTAGCCCCAATGACCACTTCTTCCTGCCAAATTCATTGGAGTATCAGAACAGACAAGAGTTTGAAACCCTTCAGAAAGAGCGGAAAGAGAGGTTGCCCCAGCTTTCAAACCCTTGTATGAGCACAAACACTGTTTTGGGCCAAATATTGTTTGACGCCTGTGTTCCAAAGAACGTGGAAGGTTGGGATATCAAATTCTCAGGCACCCTGAACGGAGAGCCAATTGCTTCCGTCAGACGAAGGTCGCCCTTGAGTGGCTGCAAGCACCGATCAAGATTATGAAAGCTTTGTGAAACTATGGTCATTCAAGAAACTTGAGACCTCACAAGTACAGAGTAAATAGAGCTTGTGAGTTGAGATGTAAACATTTTGAAATTTGTTTCATACATGTCTGTTACAATACTACTACAATATGCGTACATAATTTAGTATAACCTTGTAAATTAAACCAATAGAGTTGTAATAACTTTGGCATGAATGTACATCCATTTGCGTTGTTGACGTTGAAGATAAAGGATTTCTATAGCATTAACATGGGAAGTGGAGCTGAGGTGTGATAATCTGATATGACCTGTTTGCTTATTATGAATTGTTGTTAACAATGTTGGCAACTAGTTTGGTATGTGAAGAAATACATAGCAGATTAACAGAAAGTGAGGAATAACAGAGCCAATTGAGACATGTTTGTAACATAACTTATTTGTTAAAGCAACACAAGGATCTCATACAATAAAATAAATTAGATAGAGAATGTCATCTCCTAAAAGTAATGACCTCAATACCGATGTTACACAGGCATGATTGAATCAGAAAGAATACAGACAAGAAAAGGGTAATCAAGGGATGAAATACATTGGATTGGGAATCTTGAAGGAACGAGTTGACATAGAAGAACCTAATAAATCACTCCACTGGTCTCCAGAATTGCCCTCTATTTGATAACCCTCCTCAACCAACTCTTTCCTCTTGTCTGATTTGAACCTTGTTGCTGTCTTACCATGATCCTCTGAGGACCTCAGAATGAGCTTATCCCATTCTCCAAATCCAGCCTGCCACAAATTCTGCACAGTGATGTTTCTGTGTCTTTCACTTCTACCAGTTAAAAACACAACCTTGAATCCCAACCCTAAAACCTCTTCATAAAGCTTCAAACTAGGTTCAATGGCAGGAGCCATTCCCATCTCAACCCAAGCATCAAATTTTGCACTATCAAACACCTCCAACCCATAACCATTGTCTATATAATAAGGAAGATTTGACAACAGAGTCTCATCCACATCAAAAATCCAAGCAATTTTCCCATTTCCACTCAAGTTTACACTTCTTGCATAGATTGCAGCCTCATTTGAGACCCTTTGAAGATCAAGTTTATAACCTCTCTGGGTCATATATTCTCTCACATAATCACCACACTCCACAGGAACAGTCTTCCATGGGCTTAAGTTATTGGCCTCCACAGCAACCCTCCAGCTGGTACACCCCAATTCCAGTTCTTCTGCAGACAATTTTTCCAACTGGGGTTCAATGATCAAAGGCCCCTGGATGATGAGAGGATGAAAAGTTTCTTGAGGGAAGGCAAGGGGCAAAATGCACATGAACAGGAGGATTTTCTGCAGACAAATCATGACGGACAGATCGAAAGAGTGAAAATTTTGTTTGTGATGCCCCTCTTATATGGTCAAGAAACGGATGCAATCAATTGAATCGTGAAGTTTCAACTTCCTCAAGAAATGCCTTTCTTGATGTGAATTGAAAAACCCTAAAATCAATTAAAACGTGTAGATTGGGGAATAGAATATGCCAATAGACCAGATGCCCAATCCAATTGTCAAAAATTGAGTGGATGGTAAGAAGCCTGTTTCTTCAATTAAATTATTGTAATAGCAACCTTACCCTAAAAGCTATGTCAATACCTTTCAAAAAAAAATTGATTTGAGTTATTATTAATTATAAGATAAGATATTATATAATAACTTATTAATTAGTGATGGTGGCATTGATTTGTACTCCCTCAATGTGGAAAAACAATTTCCTTTTTTTTTATTTTCTATTTATTACACAATTTTCATTTTTATCATAGTATCAAGTTTTTATTATTAATTTTTTTTTTACTAATACCCACTTTTTTACTTATCACAACATAATAGCCATCTTTTAACGCATCTCAATAATTTTATACATATTTTATTTACATAAAGAATAGACTTTTCTTAAAATTCACGCATAAAAATATACAAAATACATATGGGAATGGAGGTTCTTAAACAAATCAATTGTATATTACTTGGGCTCAAATAGCCAGAGGCCCAACACATCCGGCTTTACTAGGCACGAGAAAAAGGCCCAATCATTGTGGACAGCCGCAGTGATTTATGCTACTACCAAATAATTATTGACTTGTTTTTTCTTTCTTTCTTTCGAAGAAATAAATGAAAAAATACATGTTGAGCTGCCTTTAGTAATTTATTTTTCAGATAAGATTGATTTTAGATTTTTTTAAAAAATTATTATTTTGGTACTCACGAGTCACGGTTAAACAGAACATAGTTTCAAACTTGATAAAATTTTAAGTGAACCCAAACTTAAAATGAAAAAAATAGATAAAAGGAAAAAATGCAGATAAACCAAATTGTGCTTGTTTATATTAAAGTTCATTAATATTAGATCCGTTTAATTTGATGATTAAACACGCAAAATTTATATTTCATATATATTACGTGTTTAGTTACAATGTCATTTTGTTAAAATGTTAAATGTAAAATTCGAATTCAAAGTAGGAAAAAAAAAAATCTTGAATGGCATATTACAGATTAAGGAAGAGGGATCAAAATGGACAAATGATGATTTTAATAAAACAATAAACTATCTCGCAAATTATTATCTCTTCACAATACCTTAGTTTATTTTCTTCTAAAAAAAGGCAAAAACATCCTCAAAAACCATATCTGTGGTCTTCATCTCATCTATCCTCTCCAAATCACCTTTCTTAGGTACAGTGACGGATCCAGAAAACCGAAGTGGGGTGGGCTAAGTTTATTGAAGAAAATAAAAAAATAATACTCCCTCCGTCCCAAGAATACATTCGCGTATTCTTGGGCACGGAGTTTAAGAAAAGTAACTTTTTGATGGTGTGATGTAAGAAAGAGAAGGGGTATTTTGGGTAATTGAGTAGAATAAAGTGTATGATATAGTTGACTTTGACAAAATTGTGTGTAAAAAGAAGGTGGCATTTTTGTAATATTGTAGTATTGTAAGGTTATTGATATTGTGTATTGTTTCCATTTTTAGGGGGCGAATGTATTCTTGGGACGGACCAAAATGGAAAGGGCGAATGTATTCTTGGGACGGAGGGAGTAATAATTAAAAAATTATATATATATATATATATATATATATATATATATATTACCTTCTCGAAATGGACAAAGGATGAGCTAAATTGTAATATCTATATATATAATTTAAGAAGATATATTTATTTTTTAGCTTCATTTCGGTGGACTTAAAATATTTTTGGATTGGGCTAAACTTAAAAACACAAAGACGAAAGAAGATATATTTATTTTTTAGCTTCATTTGGGTGGGCTGAAAATATTTTTGGGGTGGGCTAAACTTAAAAACATAAATTATT
Source organism: Pogostemon cablin (assembly GCA_023678885.1). NCBI lineage: Eukaryota > Viridiplantae > Streptophyta > Magnoliopsida > Lamiales > Lamiaceae > Pogostemon > Pogostemon cablin. Next base: position 44,369,049 of record CM042951.1, read on the forward strand.
TATAAATTATTTATATATGATATAATGAGCTTTTGGGGGACAGCCCTGGGCTTGAGCCCGGGGCTGCCCCTACATACATACGCCACTGCTTAGGTACAACTCTGCCTGATCTCTTTAGTCCTAACCTCTGCTTCCACCTGCTTGTACCTTTGGCCATTCTTGTCTCTTCATCACCAGTAAGAAGCTCGGTCGTCGTTCTGCAGGGAAGCATTTTTCCATTCAAGAAAAGCTCATCCGCAGAGGTCATGGCGCCGTTAGGCGCTGAAAATGCGAAATCCGATGATACGGGGGATTCTTTATAGTGATTTTCTAGGTTTAGAGGAAGTTGAAGATCAACAAAATCATTTGAGAATGAGATTCTTGGGTTCATGTATGACCCTTGAGTTTGATCATCTTTTGGTATTTTTAAGCATGCCATTGTGGAGTTGACACTTATTTTGCTCTAATTTTTCTCTTCACAGTGATGACTATTATATAGAAAGTTCCATGTACAAAACGTGATATGTCGTCATGATAATATTAAGAAACGTTAAGTCTTCTGTGTGAGATCGTGTCACGTGAGACGATTAAAATTAGTGATTAAATTAGGAGATTATATGATTAAAATTAATTCAATTATAGTGTTTATCTACTACAAGACAACAAACTAAATTTAATAGAAGCCTTAAACATGTCACACAAATTTCTGTATTATAAAAATAAATAAGTGCCCCCTTATGTTGTTTGGAAATGGTACTTACTTGTTAAGGACATGTCCTTTAGCGTTGTTTTTGAGCCAGAAAGATGGATTTGTTATATAATAATCTTCCTTAGATCAGCATCGCATAGGTTATTATTTGATGCTACATCTTGTACAAGGTGATAAGCTGCCAAAGCAATCCAAAGATTGTCGTCTAGTGAATTAATTACCAACAAAATAATTCTTCATATTTAGAACACTAATTAGTCTTGATTCGTAGGCCTTGAGTACTTGTATTTCACAGTTAACATGACACTATAAGATCTAGGTAGGATACACTCGAAAACAATGAATGGACATGACTGAAGCTCACATGGTCAGTTTGGATTAGTCAAGCATGGTGTTTCATTGGTAGAATGCTTAAAACAATTTACAAGGCAAAAAATGAACAAGAATCCCTTATCAAAAAGGTGGAGGAAATTTAGGTTTATGTCTCTTTTTGGTCTTCCATCTAGATAACATTCTTTGTCTTTTCTCATATATTAAATCCTACCTATTCATTTCAATGTACTACAATTCTTTTCAAGGTTGAATTATTGAATTATATTTCCTGATGTAAAGTTAATTAGATCAAACAAAATGGGAGAGTAATTAGAAATGAGTTGAATTTATTGAACATATTGAAGTATAATTTAAACTTTTATAATATTTATTATTTTAAAATATGACATTCTAAAACAGCAAGCGCCTGTAGCTCAGTGGATAGAGCGTCTGTTTCCTAAGCAGAAAGTCGTAGGTTCGACCCCTACCTGGCGCGATTTATTTATTTTTAAATGGCTCTGAGTTTAGGTTTATTGGGCCAAGCCCCATCGATTTATTTTCTTTAAAAGGGCTCTGAGTTTAGGTTTATTGGGCCTCAGCCCGTATTCTGCCTGCCCAAAACATATCTTCATCGAATCGTGTTCATACTGTAATACACGAAGTTTTTTTCTTGCAATTTCCTTTCTTGTAATTGTAAAACCCTAGGCTGTATTCAGTCGACGAACCCTAAAACCCCCAATTAACGATATCGAAGAATGAAGACATTCGAGGTCGGCGGTAGCACTATTTCTCTCGCTCTCTTTGTCGATGTATCCAACTCCAAGTATGCCTTTCTACTCCTCTGTTTTTCTCCAAATTTGTAAATTTTCGATTCTTTATGTTTTTTTTTTTTCACTTAGGGAGATATCTGATAAAAATCTCGCCTTCATTAAGAGTACATTGTTAGTTGTTCTTCGTAACAAGAGCTGTATATGACATGTTAGCCGCTTTTTCTTTTTTTTTCCCTAAACAAAAGATGGCAATTGTTTGCATTTCTCTGAAGTGGTTTAAATAGGATTCCTATCATTATTTGCCTCGAATCATTTGATTATCTCTGTAATTATGGGTATTTATAATCTTATTCCTTAATTGTCTGATGAGCCAATTGCATTAAATTTGTTACATATGGGTGCAAGCTTTCCCTTAAAAGACCAACCTCTTATTTCATATGCTTGATGATATTCTTGCACCCACTTTATTTGGATGATTTTACATTTCTAAATATAGCTATTCAGCGGAATAAAATCTGGGGTCTTCGTTTTAAATTTCAATCCTAAAAAGTTTTGAACACTGATCAAATGTTCCCTCCATTAGGACTATTACCCGAATACAGCAATAACATTGGTCTCTTATACAGAGAACTTGAGATTAAGTATCACTTGTGTTATGGATGCTACTTTGAAGTTTCTCACTGATAACTATATTTTGCTCTGCTGCCTCATATTTATGGCTTGGCACTTTTATCATGAAATCTTAGAGCTGGTAGTATTTTTATGCAGAGAACTTCTTGACTTGATGCAAGCAGGAACTTTGGAACCAGAAGTTGCATTTCTAAATGCTTCACTGGTAAAAGTGCAAGTGGTCACAAAATGAATTCATGTTCCTTATGTATCTTACATGTCCTGCATTATCACTTTTATTTGAGACAGATACCAGATGTTTTCCCTGTTCTTGCTGCTGCGCATAAGATGCTTGTAGCCAAATCACGAGATTCATTGATGACCCGCACTCTTCATTCTGAGCTTGTTTACAATTACTCGGGCTCTAAACACGTAAGAATTGTTTTGCATACTCTCGTTAATCTTACAATGTTCTATGGGATTGGTGTCATTATATTTTTTCTACCAGATATCTGAATCCTTAAAAAGGTGCGGCATTTCTGACAGCACAAGTTACATTCTTGTTGCTCGGATTGGTACTTCTGATGATGAGGTGAGACCATGGAGTGCATGATGCGTTGCGAATTCTCATCTTACTTTTTAAGCTTTACTTAGCTTTACCAGAAAGAGCAGACCCTGAGTAATTCACTGTTTCTCCAGATTGAAGCTATAAGGGGGCTTATCAAAGGAAACGAAGTAGCCCTAGAGGAATTGGAAAAACGGGTAGACCAAGCCCAGATACAGAAGGTTTGTTCGTTTTTCTGCTTCCACTCGTTGTGTGATGACTGAAAATGGTTGTGGTGTTGATGTTTGCTTTGGGTTTTTACCAGCAATACAAAATATCAGGATTGGAGTTGGAGATATCTTCAATATCAGATGCAATTACGTGCAGGATTGCTGCTCGAGATGCATTGTGACGAAAAATGTACGTATTCGTGCATCTGGTTTGTAATGTTACAACACTATCCCTCGCTTTTATTTGAAACCTTTTCAGAATTGTGAATCACGATTGTAGTGGAGAGGATAATTTAAAATCTATGTTCAATTGAGCTAAATATGCAAGAACATGTATATTATGAAGTAATTTGATTTCAATCTCACTGAATTCTGGAATTTTCTGTTACTCCGTTTTATCTTAGAATCTATGCTGAATTGTGAACGCGATTGCAGTTGGAAGGATCATTTAAAATCTATGGACAATTAAGCTAAATATGTAAGAATATGCATTGAGTTTCACAATTTTCTGTGATTATTACCTCTTCAGGTATACTATATCCCGTGTCCGTATGTTTTTAGCTCCATCCTCGCATGGCTCCTCTTAAGTTGGCTCCTCTTTTTTTTTTTTTTTTTTTTTTTTTTTTGGTGGATTCCTTTCACGTGGCTCAAGACATATACTCCCACTCCCTGAGTCGTGGATTTGTTGACACTTTTTTTGGAAATATTAAGGAAGTGTACTGTATACACTTTTACATTTACTCTTTAAGAATAGAATTGTTAATTTATGTGAAATTATTTGTTTTTTTTTTTATATAAAAATGTCAACTTCGTAAGATAATTCAAAAGGTCGTGCAGCTTATAGGGATAATGGAAAAGAAAATATGTATACATACAGATACAGTAGACTTACACTTTACAACATTTAATCAACTGAATTGAAATCTGCCCATTGAGGGTAGTATGTGAAAATTCAGCATGTAATCTAATTTGTTACTGTTTGATGTTATGAGTTCTGCATACATGCTACAGTTTTAGACCAGAATCGGGTCCTCCACATTGAAACTTATTTCTTTCTGTTGTTTTTAATGTTTTGATTTGATCTATTTCTTTTGTTGTTTTTGTTTCTTGGGGGTTGAGGAAATGGTGAAGATAGAGTCTTGAATCCATGGGGGAAGAGAGAGAGAGAGAGAGAGAGAGATGGTTTTGCTTCACTATATGAGCTAGCTGTTTTTTATGATTTACTTACCTTCAATAATTACTTTCAATATTTCCTTCTTTTTTATTTTTTGGTCTATTCCAATTTGTTTGATTGATTCAAAATTAGTGATAATCTTGATCTTCCCTTAAATAATCTGTACTTCATTCCAATAGTGGTTATGGTCTTGGTTGTTGGTGGTGGATGCAGAAGAAAAAAGGTGTGATGAAAGATCATCCTTTTACTGGGAAAGTATAATTATTAATTAGTAGTATATTTTAGGTTGTCTCTTATATTTTACTTTAATGAATGGGATATAGAACACTTCTCTTATATGGATTTGAGAATTTCATGCAAGAATCTATTATAAAAGCCTTAGTCAAAATACTCACTTCAACCCTAAAAAGTATGCATGAGTTTCTTTCATGTATATTAAGAGTGATGTTAATTTAATAGAGATTTTAATTGTATTTTCTACTTTTAGTTCTTTATTGCAATTTAAATTAATGATAAATTTTGAAATATTAGTAAAATTTTTAGACAATGTTTATTTTCGATTTTAAAATTATGATTTTTTGTTTTCAAAATTCATGTTTTTTTAATTATACACTTATAAATTTTATTATTCTTAATACATTCACTTCTTATACAATCATGTATCCTCAATTAATGGAATACTCTTTATTTTCTTACAAGTTACATATATAAAGTTAAAACATTAAAAAAGAAATAAAAAACACTTAGAGATAATGATTTCTTTCGGCAAAGACTCGCTAATCTAGTTAGGTCCATACATTAAAATCCGTAATACCTTGAAAGTAATTTCTATAGACTTCTTCAATTAAAAAAAAAATTATTAATTAAAATGTATACTTTAAAAATATAATGTAATTTTTTTAAGCAAATAACAAAATTTTATTAATATAAATGAGTACAAAATTTTAATAGTATCTTTGAACAGCGTTGTAGCACTCGCTCGGATGAAAGATAAAAAATAATAATTTATTAATATTAAAGATTTAGCTACCAACAATAGATGAGCGAATAAAGAATTTGAAGAGTTAATTACGGCAGCCATTAAATGCAGAAAAAAGAAAAAAAATCGAGAAAAGATATGTTGACTTTATTTAAATAGGAAAGCCATTAAATGCAGAAAAAAGAAAAAAAATCGAGAAAAGATATGTTTTTATTTAAATAGGAAATAAACCGTCTTAATTAAGGAATTGGATCTCTCCATTTAATTAGTGAGTTCGACGGCTGAACCTGTGGCACTAGTGTACCTAGACGATTAGAGCCGTTAAATTAAATTTTAATATAATTTTTACTATCAATTAATTTTAATAATAAAAAAATTAAAATGAAAAACCATCCACTACCCAAACTTTTAGCATGTAATGTTAATTCTAAGATGCACCATAGAATAATTCATAATTAGTTATAAATTTAGTGAATTTAGATAGTCATACATTATTTTTTATTAATTAATTCTTTTTTTTTCACGGGTTTGTACCAAGTCACTTTTTTTTTTTTATTAATTAGTCTTAAATTAAGATCAGATTTTTTTTCCTTTTCTTATTTATTAATATTGATATTGATTACAATTTTAATAATTATATTTAATATTTTAAGATCTATTTTATTCCAATTCATACAATATACCTATGGTTAAGATTTAATTTTAAAATATAATTTTAATTTTAATTTTGTGATTTATTTTGAGTTTAGGATTTATTAGGGTTTAGTGTTGATTTTAAAAGTATTGAGTTGATATTTGGTGCACCCGGGTGTAAGGTTGCTCCAATATGTGTATAACTTTTTATTCTATTTTGTATACATGTTATTTTATTTTGTATACATGTTTCTTAATAATTGTATACTTTTTTCACACTCAATTTTTCATTAAAAAAACTAGTATCAATATGTGCATAGCTTTTTATTCAATAGTGTATATATATTTTTTAATAGTTGTATATATTTTTACACTCAATTTTTCATTAAAAAAACTAACAAACAAATTTTATACATTTTTGTTCATAATTATATACTATGTTTTTTTCATAATTGCGTACAATCTGAAAGTGGGTGCACTGTATCATGGGGTGCACCCAGGTGTACAGTAATATTAGCCAAAAGTATAATTGTAATTTTATCCTAGTAATTTATGATAGGCTAATTATAGGGTACACCGGGGTGCACCCTAAGATAGGGTACACCCATATACAAACATATAAACGGAAAATGAAATTATTCGTCCACCAACTTTCATCAATTTTGAAACACGTCCATTCATTTTCTTGATTTTAAAATCAGTTCATTAAGTGTATGAAACTCAATTGTTTTGTCCATCAACCTGCTACAGCAAGTAACTCTCGCCATTGATGATGACGTGTCACTTGTTTTTCCAATTTTTATTAACTTACGGCTGCATGAAATGAAATGGTCTATGTCATTAAAGACTAAAAATTCTTAAATTTTTAATCCTAATATAATAGAAAAATTACCCATCTCCCCTGAAAGACGTTCCAGGCCTAATCTCGAAGAACATCGAGAAGAGCCTGAGGGAGCCTGATATCAAGGAGGGCAGGGGTGACGGAGAAAGAGGAGATGGTGCGGCGGAGTTAAGGGGGGAGGAGGGTGGTGGAGAGTTTTGGATAAGGGATTTTTTTAATTTGGGGGAATTAAGAATTCTTTGATTTGTGTATCCCGTTTCTATTTCTGCTTTTAAATGCTGCCATTCCACATGTCACAAATAAAAATAAAATAGGGAAAATCAAATGCCACGTTGGGGTGACCGATTGTGATACGGTTACATTTGTTTGATGGACGAAAAAGTTGAGTTTCAAAAACTTAACGGACTAATTTCAAAATTGAGTAAATGAATGGATCAATTTCAAAATACGTGTAAATTAATGGACGAATAATTTAATTTTCCCTATATAAACATAAACATATACAATTAAAAGTAAAAATATACACAATTTAATTGTTGGTTTTTTTAATGAAAAATTGAGTGTAAAAAAATAGAGATAATTAGTACGGGATACACACCTTTAGGGGTGAATTACATCTTAATACAATGGAAAATAAAAAAAGCTCCTAGGTACACAAACTCACTTTGATATCCCAAAAGTACCCTTTGACCTATCATGCTTCTTCATATATATCTAAACAATTGCTGAATCTTCCTCTCTACAACTCATGTTGAGTCAATTCTCTTCCACACAGTGGATCTGATAGGGCGGGCATATGCGACTTCAACCGTAACTATCGGCGGCGAATGGCGGTGGCTGGCGTTCATTTCCGACAGCAGCAGCGTGCGGCAACGGCTGGCGTCTATTTTCGGCGGCGGATCTGACTGGGCTTGGCAGCAGATCTGACCGAGTGTATATACGCCATTTTAGCCGATGGCAAAACGGCTTGGCGATATTCGCGGCGATTCTCCAGTGTTGGGTGATGAACGGCGGCTAATGGGAAATTTGAACCGTGATTAGAAGGAATGATGAATTCCTGTCGACCTTTCGAGAGAGAAGAGGAGCAGCATGCTATTTTCAACTTTGGGGAGAAGAGAGAGAAAGTTGTTTGAGGATTTGATTTGTTTGACAGCAAACTTACTCATGTTTTTTGGCCTTTTGACTTTCTAATTTGATTTTGCAAATCAAAAAGGAATTGATAGACCAAATTCTGCAGCTTTGGCACGGTACTTATCATCAAAGATTATGTTGGTGGAATTGAAATGCAGATTATATTATTTACTCAGAATCTGCATTTCATTCAGTTACTCCATATCTGCATTTGCGCATTTCATACTCCATATAGATTTTCCACAACTAGTTGAAAATCTGCATTTCGTGCACTGAATCTGCACTTCTTGCATTTAAGAAAAAAAATTAACTGAACCCCATCAATCAAATCTGCATGTAAACCAAAATCTGCATTTAGTGCCGAAAAAATTACAAAAAAACTTCAAAAAATTTTTGCATTTCTTAACCAGGATTTGCAATTCGTGCAAAAAAAATCTGCATTTAATGTAGTTTTGTACAGTTGTGGAATTTGGGGAAAAACATGCCATTAATTACGGGAATGAGGAGAGAAATCGGATTTAGAAAAAAATCTGCATTTCGTGCATTTAATCAACTAAACCTCCTTCAAATTGCATTTTTTTTAACCGGAATTTGCATTTCGTGAAAAAAAATCAACTTAACCCCACTCAAATTTGCATTTTTAACTAAAATCTACATTTCGTGCAGAAAAATCTGCATTTAAAATCTAAATTTGGATATTAGGGCAAAAAGGGAAATACATACATAAATTTTGTAGTTAGTAGTAAGAGTTAATTTAGAATGTATCTATCAGTTAATTACGCTTAGGGAGTGTAGTGGATAGTAATCACCCCAAAAAAATATATAATTATTAAAAAATATGTATACACTATTGAATAAAAAGTTATACACATATGATGCTAATTTTTTTAATGAAAAACTTAGCGTGAAAAAAGTAAACAATTATTACAAAATACATATACAAAATAGAATAACATGTATACAAAATAGAATAAAAGTTATACACATGTGGTGCACCCGTGTGCACCCAATATACTCTCTTTATGATATTTTGTTCCTAGAGTTTAATATTTATTTTTAGGGTTTGATATTAATTCCAATGATATATAATTATTATTATCAATAATTAATTAATAAAATAATTTACAAGAAAATAAATGGATGTTTTTCATAAAAAAATAAAATTAATTAAAGTTAGAAAGGTGATATGACGAATCATTAGCAATAGATTTATTCAATTTTTTTTTTATAAAAAACATATAGAAAATTTTAAAATAATTAGAAATTTAGTAATAATTAATTAGAGGGGTGAAGGGCTATGTAATAAATGTTAGATTTAAAGAAATACGCGAATTAAGGAAATTGAACATCCTATCGTCCATATATACACACACATGACTTTAACGATAAAAGACAATAAATTAAGATTCAGACAGACCCTTGTTTCCCTCATCTTCACTTCCAGGTAATACTATCTTCTTTAATCGATTCTTTTATGAACGTTTGGATATGGTGTACTATTCTCTCAATAAATTCTTCTTCTTTATTATTTTTCAAAATACACGAATTTATCCAATAACTTTTGGATAATTTATGTCACTCCATTAGGAATTTGTTTATTAACTACTCCATAAGTTTATTGTTTTGATAATTTCTAATAACTACACTCATCAGATCATACATAACATCATTATGTAGGGTTGTTTTTGCAAATCTTGAGTTCAATACTACAATTAATATGTTTTATAAAGACTGTATATTTCTTGTTGTAGATCTCTTAAATGATATGAAATGTTGGTTTATTATCCTATTTGCTATGATATTTTTAGTATATATATATATTTTTTATATTTTATTTATTTATTTTCTGAAATATTAAAGACAGATTATTCCTTGAAATCTCAGAGTGTTATGTGAAGCATATTCTAGTTAAATTTATATCTTTTTCGCCACTAATTAGAATTCCTCCAAAACTCATTTTTTCTATTAATTTCATACTGTTTGGGTAGAAATTTTGTGTAATATTTGGTTTTGGGTAGAAATTTCATACTGTTTATGATATTGTTAGTATATAGTATATTTTATTTATTTATTTTGTGAAATATTAAAGATGTAAGATAGAAACCAAAAGATTATTTTTATGATTGGGCATGGCAAAAGGAATCAGCAACAAATTAGTCAGTGGGAGTGTAGTATTAGTGGGTGTGTGTGAGTCTCATGTGGGCAAAAAAAGGAAAAATAACTCTTTGGATGGGATGCCAAAAAGGCAAAATTGGGTGGGACGGAAGGAGTATATTATTTTAATTTATACAACATTTATTTATATAATTATAAATATGTTAATATTTTTCTACTTAACATGTAATATTTATTAAAATCATTTGTATTAAATTATTTAATAAAAACTAAATAAAAAGAATTAAATATTTTTATATACATATCGGTAAAAAATATATAATTAAATTAAATTTTTAAATATAAATGTATATAATTATTTTAATATTTATTCAAAATTATTTATATAATTATTTTAATATTTATTCAAAATAAAAATTAATAAATTATAAAAAAAATTAATATTATTAATTAAATTGAATATATACATGTAATATAAATATAAATATAATTTTTTATACATAGTTTAATTTTTTTAATATATATATATTTTTTATTTGTATTTTAAATTTTATTTATATTTTAAAAATATTAATATTTTATTTTATTTTTAATTTAATATTTTCTATAATTATTAAAATATATAAAATCTTTATTAAAATTTTAATTAATTTAATATTTTATATAAATTAAATTTAAATGTAATATTATAAAAATACTAGAGATTGAAATTATTAAGGAAAACAAATTATATTACTTGAGTTATTCCTAAACGATATGATAAAAATAATTCTTAATCATTCTATTTCCATTACTATTTCATTCACAAGTTCATTCCATTCCCCTATTATTCAATTCAATTATACCAATCTAGCATAGAATGTTTATGATTCTATTATGATAGAAAACATGAAGGGGTCAATATTTTTTGTATGGAAAATACTTATTTTTTTATAAAATTAAAATATCGAATGTGTTTAAATAATTAAATTAGCAGAAGCAATTAGAATTATAGATAGATTGTGGTTGATGATTGATTTGATTTACAGAATGAGATAATTATTTAAACTTTTTGAATTTTGAATCAACTGATTGTGTCTGATTTCATATATTAATTTTAATTTAATCAATTTGTTGTTTTACGTGTCATTCATCTAACAGAAAATTCGAGTCATGGGAAGGACGAAGTTGAAAATGGAATTAATTAAAAAGGAGAAGCCAAGAAGCATAGCATTCAAGAAAAGGAAGGAGGGATTGATGAGAAAGATGCATGAGTTCACCATCATAGATAATCTACGGGCCGAAGCAAGAAAGCGGGCCGTGTGAGCCCGAGATATGGCCTAAAAACCGCGAGGAATTCAATGAAATCATGGACATGTATAGAGAAAAGAAGAATGATAGTGGAAACAAGAAGTTTGGGCTGAGAGATTTTTTCATTGAGAGGGAGAGGAAGATAGAGGAGGAGCTCTGGAAGATTAGAAAGAAGAATGTAGATGCTAATTACCCCACTAACCGGTTAGGGTTCATGGAGACTTGGAACGAAGGGAAATTGAGACAATTCGCAGCAGATCTACAATCCAAAGTTGAGCTTGTCAATTCGCAGCAGATTGGAGGTGATGAAGGCTATTGCTAATGCCGGCGTGAAAGGTCAGTTCTACCCTCCTTATCCACCCATGCATAATCCTGTCTACTACCCCATGATGGATCACCACCGTCAGATCCATCCGTTCAACCAGAACTCGATGATGAACGGTGGAGATGGTGCATCATCTAGCAATGCTCCGTTTAAGCGCCAATCTATCTATGAGCCTACTGCTGCCGATCACCAGATTGCCCCGTCACTGGTGCATTATTATTCTCCACCGCTTCCACTAGCGCTGTGCCTCCTCCGCCGCAGTTGCCGTTAGGCGCTGGTTGGGAGAATCAAACTGATTATGTTGTGGGCGAGGAACCATGGAGTTACGAGTGAATTGATTGATTTTAGTTAATTTTAATTTATTATTATGTTTCTAATAAAGGAGTGGCTACTTTTAGTTTATGTTGATTTACTTTGAAATTAAGTGCTTTGTTGAATGCCATTGTGGCGTATCTATATCTAGTTTATTATTTTACATCTTGTTTATGAGGAGAGTACGTAGTTAATCTTTACATAGGAATTGAGATGAATTAGCCAGCTGAAAATGGGCAGATAATTGGTATGTTGGTGGGGGTGGGGTGGGGTGGGGAGGTAGGGATGGTGGGTACTCTTAACCTTAATATTAGGAAGTCACTGTGGATGCCAAAATGTTGCTTATTTTTTCAACAAACAAATTTGTTGAGTATATATGGAGAATTTTTCTATGGGTCCCAACTCTAACAATATTAGTATTATACAGTAGTACATGCAGGTCGTGGAAATTGGGTACAAAACTAAATATGATATGTCTTGATTGGAGCTTAATTAGACTCCTAAAGTACAATACCCACATTAATTGTGTTATATCATACCATAATGCTTAAAATTCAACATATAAAATTAAACCTATCATAATAATTGAATCAACGCATGGTCGGATGATCCAGCTCCAAAATCAATTTAAAGATGAATATTTATTAACTACGCAGCAAGTTTGAAAAAGTCGTTCAAGTGAAGAGGATTTATTTACGTTAAGCCTAAAGAGATCGTCTCACATCGATTTGAAATATATGCAAGACTTTTGAGATTCAAATGTGTTGGGCTATTCCCCCAACGATGCTAGAGTTGAAAATATAAATACATGTTTACTTTATCTGAAAAAGTGTCAAAATAGTTATGATATTTATTTTCATCTAAAAATAATATTTTTTAACAATTTTGTCTCATAACATGCGTAAAAACACTGATTTAGTCCAACAATTTATGTTTATGGAATAAGAAAATTTTGACAATTATAAGTAAAAATGATTATTTTGTTGATAATTTAAAATTTATGAGACAATTAACCCTAAATTAATTAATTTGATACTTATATACTCACTCTGTTTTATAAAAATGCAAACTATCTTATAAAAACATTAGGTAAATATTTGGATTAAACTATAACATATGGAGTATATACTAAGGCCTTGGTGTTAATATGCTGCAGATATCTGAACTTGTTGTATCCATTTGCAGAATAATAATGCGTGTCTTTATTTCTATGAGATAAGCAAGAAAGAAAAGTGTGATGCATTGTAAATGTCTTGAATTAATGAAACATACAAACAGATTTTTTGGTTTTTAAAATTCTCACATAGTTTTTTAAATTGATTTGACTTTTTGTCTGTATTTTATTACGTAATCTTGGGTACTTCTTGATGAAAGTTCATTTTCCTAAAAAAAAAAGTTTTTAAAATCACTCCAATAAATCCTATAATTTTTTTTTTGAAAGGTATAAATCCTATTATTAGTTTGTGTATTGGAAATAAAATAGTGTACTTAGTTCTAGAACAATATGATGACAAGGTGTTTTATTCAGCGACCGACAATGATGGGGTATGACTGTATGGTATGATAAGGACTGCGACAGTACACACTCCTTTATCTTTCCGCTATTTAATGTCGGTATTCTTACATCTAAATTACTGCTTTATTATATTATTATTATTTACGTTAATAATGACAAGTCTAAATGTAGTGCATCGAGTGTATATTTATATTTGAATAATATTAGTCGTTAGATTAATTTTTAATTTAATTTTTACTATTGAATATATATTTAATTCTCTTTTTGAAATAATTATCTACTAACTCATTTTAAACCTATAAATATTGGGTTACACCCCAAAACCTCCCATATTTTAATAATTAACTTATTTTTATTTTATTACTTTAAAATATATCAAGATATTATTTAAAAAAATTTAATAATTAATTTCTAACCATATATATATTTAAAATGTTTCCTTTTTGCTCGAATAACAAAATAAAGTCGATAGAAAAAAGATCGCAGCGAATTGATCATTTCAAATTGATTAGATCGGTTTTGTCGAAATTATGGTGAAATATGTTTGATTGAGTAAACGAATGGTAGTAAAGTAACTATAGTCAGACCTGCTCTCTGATTCTAGTTGACCGCAAGTCAAACAGTGATAACCACGTGATTAATGTGCTCCCATTCTGTGATCACATTTTTCATCTGTCTAATTATTACTATATTAAAATGGCGTATGTCAAGACAAGCAATGTTTAATCCATATTTATCGACAGAATGGATTATATTTTCGAGATTAATATATACTAATTACATTTAATTAATGTATTAAAAAGAATGATAATCAGACGACTACAAAGAAAAGCAAACCTATATACAGTGACGGATCCAGAAAATCGCGGTAGGGTGTACTAAGTTTATTGAAGAAAATAAAAAATAATAATAATAATTAAAAATAATATATATATATAAATATATATATATATATATATAATTTAAGAAGATATATTTATTTTTTAACTTCATTTCGGTGGGCTTAAAATATTTTTGGGTTGGGCTAAACTTAAAAATACAAAAAAGAAAGAAGATATATTTATTTTTTAATTTTATTTGGGTGGACTAAAAATATTTTTAGTATGAGCTAAACTTAAAAATATAAATTATTTACATATGATATGATGGGCTTTTGGGGGACAGGGGCTTGATCCCGCTGCCCCTACGTACATCCGCCACTGCCTATATATCTACTCATTTTCTAAACAAGGTCAGTAATGTGTGGAGAAAACTTAATTTGCTACTTAAAATGGTATTAAACCACAAATAATTACAGGGTGTGCATTGGTTATACGTTATAGCCTATAGGTGGACCACCTTACATAAATTATGTACACTTGTGGGGCTTGAAAATATAAAAACGTGACATGGAGTCATAAAAATTACCAAAAATGGATGACTTCTTTGAAACCATTTGATCCAAGAAATAATACTTTCTTCGTCATACAACGAATTTATATACTTTTCATTTTGAGTGATTATAAATAGTTATCCTACAGTAAAAATACTATTATAATCCCTCCGTCCCATAAATAAATTCACACTTTCTATTTTTGTTCGTCCCATAAACAAGTTCACACCCCCAAATAAGAAAATACACACAAATCAATAACCTTACAATATATTTTAATTTCAAAATTGTCACATCTTCACAACTCACATAACTTACTTTATAATTTATTTATTACCTAAAAATACCAAAGTACCCCTAAAAGTTAACTTTTCCTTAAACTCCGTATCTACAGTAACTGTGAATTTCTCTTTGGGACAGAGGGAGTACATTTTACTTATATTTTATATTTTATATATCATTCCAATAATTTTATTTATTTTTTATTTTTAAATTATCAATTTATCATTAATTTTTCTTATACTATAATATTTAAAAAACATCATTTCTTAATTTGCTTGCCAATACAAACAAACATAAATATACTCGAGAGGAAGGGAGTATTTGAAACATTCCGCAACGGTAAAAGTTTAAAAACCCGTTATAAAAATAGGCCAAAACTTTAACTTATTCGTTAAAAATGAATATTCCCGCCACTAGATGAACTCCCATTGAATCCCATCCTGTTGATCCACCCTTGGATCTCATCCTCTCCCACCATCATTTCCTCCTCCTCTTCCACCTTTCCCCTCTTCGTCGATTCCTCTGCCGTGGAGGTGTAGCCGGAGGGGAAATTGAGCTTGGCTCTGGGTCCGCGGAACTCAATGGCGGCCCTATCGTAAGCACGAGCAGCATCCTCACCCGTCTCGAAAGTTCCCAACCACACGCGCGCGCCCCTCCTGGGGTCGCGTATCTCCGCCGCCCACTTCCCCCATGGACGCTGCCGTACGCCTCTGTACTTGTTCTTCTTCTTCTTGGAAGTGGGAGTAGTGCTCTTCTCCTCCTCTTCAAAGAAATCGCACCCCAAACACCCTTGTATCCTGCAGAACCTGCAAGTTTCCATTTCTTCTAAAGCAGGTAAGAAACCCTCCGAAGTTGGCAAACTATTACCCGACTGCATGTTGTTGTACCTTCTCATACTGCTAAAGAGATTTTGTATATTTCAGACAGGGGAGGGGGTTGACATATATAAGTAAACTGGACACAGAGTTTACTCGGGATGGTTCGACCACCTGCTTTTGTTGGCACGTGTGCTTACACTTGATGACGTGCTTTGGTCAACCACATTCAATTTTGTTTTTTTCTACACCTCAGTGTGAAGGATAACTGGCCAGATAATGATGTGTATTGCTATGACTAACATATTCTCAACTTTCTTCTTCAACACTCCATTTATTATTAAAATATGGAGTGTGTTTAATTATTTATTTATAATTGAAGTTATTTATATTAGATTATAATATAACACATTGAAATCATCGTATTATTTATTATATTTTAAAAAATATATATTTTAAGTATTAATAAGTGTATTTTAACTATATCACACCCATATTTTAACCCGTGTTATATAAATAGTCATAAATAAAAGATTATCGTTTTTTAAAAGTATTTTTTAACTCATCACCTACATGCTATTATTATCTATGTTTTTTTTTATGAAATTTGAGTCTTTTCTTTTAATCACATCATTAAACTAGTTTGCAATTAGTACATATAAGTAGAACATTATAGAATTAGGAAAAAAAGCAGCATTTGTAATAGTAAGACTCGTGCTAATTGCATATATTAAAAAGTAGTAGTAATTAAATGGAATCAATACAGTGCGGATTTAATATGAAATTTTATCATTCATATTCCTGAAGAAAGTAAAAAATAGAAACGCCCATCTCTCTGATGCGACTACACTTGACAAGACTCTTTTAATATACAAACAAAGAGAAGAAGCAAAAATAAAAAGATACACAACTGTCAACGCTAGTCAGCCCAATTGCCGACTCTTGGCTATCACCCTCATCACATTTTTATTAAACTAAATTTCATTAAAAAAATACTAATAGATAGAAGAAGTAAAAGAATCAACCACAGCATACATACGTCAACCATGATGTAGAATGATGACGTTAGTTATCTAGAACTAGAAAAAGAAAAAGAAAAAGAAAAAGAAAAAGAAGAAAAGAGAGAGTGAAAGACTTAAAAAGGGGATTGGAGAATGAATGAAGTGGTATGTAATTTGTACAAGGGTGATATATTGTGAGCTGAGACATAAAAATAGGGAATTTCTTTGATATCTTTATGAATGTCCTGTCCTGTCCTGGCTCCTTCTACAACATAAAGCACAAAACTAGACACTACCTAGGAATCACATCATGCATTGCATGCACATATCTCCACCTCAATCATCGTCTTCAGAATCTGTCAAGGAATTGCAAACTGTCAACCATCCTTCTCTCATTTATCAACACAATAATCACTATTACTTTACTACTTCATCTTATGTTACATTCAATGCTTAATTTCTTATCTGCCAGATTTCAACAATATTATCTATCACCTACTTCCATGTATTTACTCGATATTCAACACAAGTAAATGATCAAACACGAGTACAACATACCCGATCGTATATCTTCCCCAACTTTTCCTCTGTTTTTCAGCTGTCTTGTGATCATTGAACATATGAGAACCCACCAGTATATATGGAAAACAAACAGGGTTAACAACATTGTGTTGAAGATATAGTACAGCATCACATGGTATGTCCAAGACAGGTCCAACACATTGCATAAGTAGTAGCTGCGGAAAAGCAGGATTAGATGAACAGACACCTCCTCTGGAGACAAACACTTGATACATATCAATAAGAAACCAACCTCGATGACCTTATCACCCAAAATGGAAAGTATATAATCCTTAGTATAAGCCATGATACTGCAAACATGCCAAATAACACACTTGCTCCCAGCTCTTTCCCGGAGTATTTGAAAACTTTAGCACCTTCCAGAAATACGTCACTAGCATCATGCAGTGCCAGGACAACCGCTCCTATACGAAAAAATCTGTGCAAAATTCTACATTAATAAGTTTTTATCCTTTACATAGACATTCCGACTTTAGATTTTGGACAAGGGTATCCCAGAATCATCACTTTATCAAGCATCATTAAGTAATTTAATTTATAGATGGATATTAAATCATCCTGATCATAAACAAAAAATGGGCACTCAGAAAATTCATCCAAACTCTTACAGAGTACAGATGCTTTATCTCCTCAGAAGAAATAACAGAGCTTTTAATAATATTAACACGTTAATGAAAGTTAGTAATCCTGTGTGCCAACTTAAACACCCACAAAAAAGAAAAAAAGAAAAAAAAAAAAAAAGACTGAATGTTCTCATGCCTCAACTTACACTACCAGTTGTCTAATGCACTTTCCATAGTAATTAATTCTAAAACTCTTGTAACAATAAACTCGATTTTTGGTCTGTTTAAGTAAAATGGTTTATGCTAAATCGTAGTTGTTAGAGGCACGCTCCAAAAGCTCTAGCACCAATTTCTTCCTATTTCAGGTGCTAAACGGACGCCTCATTTCATCACCTGAGGTTCTTCTCCCTCACATTGGTGATATTTCTTAACTTTTCAAAGGATTTAAAGAGTTGCTAAATGTTTTTTTTTTTAATTAATAAAAACGTTTCTTAATCTTCATAATAAGTATCAGGGGGAAACCGTTATCTTAGCCAGAGTTTAAGTTGAAATTTGAGCTACCTGATGATTATTGATTAGGTTGCTAATCATTTAAAACTTGATAGCTTTTTTAAACT
Organism: Pogostemon cablin; assembly: GCA_023678885.1. NCBI lineage: Eukaryota > Viridiplantae > Streptophyta > Magnoliopsida > Lamiales > Lamiaceae > Pogostemon > Pogostemon cablin. The sequence continues at coordinate 44,387,750 of CM042951.1, forward strand.
TTAAGAAGATGAGTTGTTGACATATTGTCTATTTGTGTAAAAGATTTGAACTTTGAAGTTAGTCATGCATGATTGTTCTATGAGTTCTTATGTTATTTATGAGTTATAATGTATCATTATGTGATTTTATGTGGATTTCACCTTTAGTTGGATAGGTAATTATGTATTAAGTAGGATTTACTTATATGTATAGAATTTTTAGAAAAATCTATGAACTTTGTACAAGAGGCACGCCTCTCGCCTTAGGCTGGAATACGGCCCTTGTGCCTTTGTGTGCCTCTCACCATGAGCAAGGTTATTTGCATGTTCTTAAGCATGAATCAGCACTATCAATATTCATATGCACTTTCTTCAGCAACTGACTCCAAAATCTTATGACAATCATCTTGATTTTAGTACCATAAGTAGTTGATGAAGCAAAAATAAGATACCTTGTCATATAGGAATAAGAAATTAGGATCACCGTGACAATGTGATGAGACATCATGACAGAGAAATCCTTCCTCCTAGTTTCCCAGGTAAGAAGGGCACCGATGCTATAAACGTAGAACCCGCATTGGCACATGTAGATAAGTTTCAAGGGACGCCTGAAACAATCAAGCAATAACTAATGTAATAAATGAACATTATACGCATTCAATGTCGCACAAAATCTTGGAGTTCAAATATAATTGTGGCTGATAAGAAAAACAGATTAATTGTTAAGGTAAGCTTCCACCTACACCACTGTGACATCTTTTGACTTTATCATGAACAGATATTAGAAAAATACTTGGTATTAAGGTGAGACGTTTCAAATTCCATCTCATTTCACTTCCAAAAAACCAAACTGTTTCCAAGTTAGAATTTCGTATCGTCATAATGAATAGATTCAGTAATATCAACACTGGAGAAAATAGAATCTGTCAATGCAGCCAACACCTGACCACACCTACTCATCCATATCTCTTTGCATCACGAGTATTAGAAAAGAGGAAACCATTGTTCAATGGTTCTGGTTGGATAACATGAAAAAGGAAATTAGAAGAACCCTCAACGCAATTATATCTGCTGTTTTGGTGCTTCTCCATGACACACATACAGCTATCCATTATGCAACAAAAGAGAAGGGCATAAGACAAGACTGGAGACAATTTGAAACAGGGGAATTGCAGTGTAATCAAACAGAACACTCATAATATAAGGAAAAGGATTTTGCTGATGACAACTAGATAATCTGCTCTCACTATATAAATTAGACAATTCTTGAATACTTATAGCAATTTCAAACTTACTGCAACTCTTGATTAGGCCACCCAACAAAGTATTCTTTTATATCTGTAAACCATGGTTGCTGGTAGATAGTTGACACAACGCAAAACTCAACAGTAGCATAGTAGGTAAACTTCCACATGGACTCTGAACATTTTGCTAGCTTTGCCCTTGCCTCGGCATCAATTTTAAGCTTAGAATCACTGCCAGTGGATAACCAGAGTGCAAGCCTCTGGAATATATGGGATCAATTGTGAGAAAGGAAAACCTTTCAACTGGAATAACGTAACCAGATAACTTTTTGCCATAATTTAGAGTATGGAAATTCTATAATTCTATTCTATAAAATGACCCAGAGTTTATTTCCCAGTACAGGGTATTCACATTTAAAAGAAATTCAAAATAGCCTCAATCATACCACATTCTCATAATAAGAAACTCTTTTACCTTGTATTATTAGATTGTAGTTCAACTTCAATTGCCTGATCCCAGAAAATAGTCAATACAGTGGAAAATTAAAATCATGTTGGCATTCAACTACCCGGGAACGCACTAAATAAATTGTTTCTCCAAAGCATGGAGAACAAAACAATTACATAAAATTCATTTAAATGGTGCCGAACCAGCAAAGTAGACTAAGATTTTTCTCCAGATTTAGATAATGTCGCTCAAACAACTAGTTTTTTTTTTTTTAATTCTCACTCTTGTTAGCATCACTATGCAACATATCAAAATCCAGGAGTGTGTAGCAAAGAAAACAGTAGAATTATAGCGCAAAATAAATCGAAAGAAAAACAAAGGCGTAGAGAAGCAAGATGCATTCCGCCCATCACCGTATATCCATAATTATATGCAAAAGGAGCTTACACGAAAGATGAATCTGTCGAGGAAGGACCTCGCAGGCACAAAGGCGACGGCGAAGCAGAGTGCGGTGGAGAAATGTGAAACGCTGGGGACGCCATTGTGCGTCCAGAACGATTCCATCAGAGAATTGTAAAACAGGAGTGCATCGATCAGGTAAGAAGTGATTGATGTAATCAGAAATGAGAATGAATCGGGAAGTGGAGCAAATCTGCAGGCATTGAGTGAGGAGAAGGAAGGCGATTCGCAGTAGTTGGATAGAAGCAGGAAAAAATCTGGAAAAATTGAAACGCAGAAATAGGGGAGAAAGGGAAAAAGGAGATAATGGAAGAAAGAGGATTTAAGGATTGGAGTGGATTGAGGGAGGCGAAGGGAAGGTGGAGGAAATACGATGGACCTTTCTAATTTCCATACTCCACATTCACATTGCTATTTTGCTTGCTTACAACTAATATAGTGGAATAGATCTACCCCTTTCTCAATCTTCACTTTTTCATTGTTTTTTCACTACCTTCTTTATTTTTTTATTTTACATTTACTTCGGTAATTCTGTACTATTCAACAAAGCACTTTTAATCAAATTTTAATACTCCACACTAACTGTAATAGCCTGTCGTGTTGAGCTGGAAAAATATGTAAAAATTCGGATTCCTTTCTGATCCTCGCATCATATTTTTATATTGCAGTATGCCTAATTGAGCACACATGAAAGAGGAATTACCAATAATGCTGTAGCCTTGCATTATAAACCGAATAAAATTCATTTAAGTAAAATCATATATACATACATTTGCAAAATATGGGATTCAACAACTCTTGCGCACATAACTCTAGGTTGCCAAAAGGGGGCCTAAAACGTTTATATAAGTAATTGAATGCGTATAATTTACATAACTCCATCCGACTAAGTGGAATGAGACGAAGCAGATACAAATCTCCAGTTTACATCTACACCTCTTAACAAACAAATAAACAAATCCGACGAAAATTCTCGCCTAGAAACCATGGTTTCATACTGCAAATGTTTGTTGGATGCCAATCCTGGATCGCGCTTACAATTGATCCTGCAATCAAACACACACAAGGATAAATAGGTTATGATCATTCTTGTCATCTTTCAAAAGCAACGAGTCTCACGCTAACATCCCTGACTGAAACTATAAAATGTTGAAGACTGACTGACATTTCAAATGTTCAACATCCATTGCAAGACAAAATAATGTTTGGATCAAGAACAGGTTCGCTACATAATTTGTATATTTAAAAAAAAAAAAAAGGAAAACAAAAACTGCTAAAAGAATGTAAACTTGATTAATTACTTGATTGTGATTAATCTGGTAGAGCTGTCTTTGATCTTTTCACTAAAGGCTTTGTAATTGGTTTAGCTTGATTGCCTTCATCAACAAAATTCTGACCTGTACCCTCTGCAAGAAATCCAACCAACGTTATTACTCATGTCAAAAAAACACATCAGTCTTTCTATGAGGCATTATTGCCCAGAGAACACATCAGTAGTCCGTTCAAAATTTCTACATGAAATGACAAGGCAATGAAACAAACAAGAAGTCGAGAGACTGGATATTGATATTTCAGCTGGCTCATACAATACAAACTAAAATTATATATGTGCAATAGTCATATGCTCAAAAAGAACTATATTTATTAGATAACAGAAAAGTGAGATCACCAGCAAAGGAAAACTTTACAGAATTCAAAACACGGACTCCTTCAGAAAAGGATTTGTAACAAGAACAAGGTGAATATCCAAAGGGAATAACTGAAATCACCTCTAGTTAAGGAATGTGAATCGTCTTGGTATTGGCTACTGGCAGAACATTGATGTGAACAAGCATCTAATGCATTAGATGTCAAAACTTTTCCGTGATTCTTTGTATCACAAAGCATTAAATTTCCTGGATTATAAGCTGATGATGAATGATTGTTCAACTGAATGCGTTTGGTACGATAAACCCATGGATTCTTGATAGGACTAGAAGAATCACCCCTGTTGTAGTTTATCTCTTCCCAGCATCCATGCGGCTCAGTAGTGAACTGGAAAACACGCAAAACATGTTTTTTTTTCCTCAGTATCTAGAAACGAATACGTAATCCAAAAACATAGTTAACAAAACGCATCAATATGGGCTTCATGTAAGTGCCTTAACCTTATCAGAAGCATTATTAACATTAGTAGAACCCATTACAATTGAATCTCTGTCTCTCTTGTTCTGGCCTGAGCATTGCTGTAGCAAACCAATTGACTGGTGCAGCTTTTTGACAAATGAGACTTCCAATTGTTCAAGATATAAGCTGTGCTTCTCATCAGTCCACATTGTGCTAATTTCCTGCAACATGAAGTTATATATTAGTGACTGTTCATACTTCTTAAAAAGCTTTAGCCCAACAGATTTTAGACACACATATTTCATATGATTTCCTTTGGAGAATCAGGTGTCAGCTACACTACATGATTAAATTTAAAAGCCAAAGCTCCATCATAAGATGTTAGACATTAGAAGCGATAATCTGTTCGGCACGTGCTTTGAGAATTTGGTAATCTTTTGAATGAACTCCTACAACACATCACACTCTAAAGCCCTTTCTGCAGATAAGAACAATGGCATTTTTTTTTACATCTACGCATTCTATATGAAATCGGATGAGATCAAAGAGGACGAAGCTCAGCTTCATCATACAATCATCTTCAGATGATGATCTTTTCAACCTGCTGTAAACTTCGAGTTTCCTCCTATCCTGTCTCACGGTTATCGTTGATTTCCACAATTCACCTACAAAGCTTAGATTTTGTTCCAAATACAGAATACCTAATCATATCTGACCGAAACTCAGTTTCTTTTATTCTCATGCCATAACAACACATTTAAAACTGTACGAAGAGCGACAAGCTCCACAAATCTGAGTCGATAAAAACACAAAAAAAAAAAAAAAAAACACTGTTGAGACCTTTCAATCTAACGATCTCAATGTCCTTCTACGACGCAGAAAAAAGGCGAGAGACGAAAGATCTAAAGAAAACCACTGAATTTTCGGAGGAAAATCAACTCCAAAATGCATATAGATATAACGCAAAATTAAATCGGAACAGGCGAGAATATCATTCATCCAATTACCTACAACAGCTGTCACAAAAGGTACCACAGGGCGAAGAGAAACTACTAAGATTTTTCGGACATTAGGTCGACAGAATATAGACGTAATTTACCTGGTTGACGTTCGGCGAGCAAGGGTTAATATCTTCGAAATTTTCAGCAGTCAAAGTTGATGCGGCCGAATTCGACCGGTTCAACTCATCTTCGCAAGAAATATCTGGCGGCGGCGGCGGCGACTCGGAGAGAACGTTTGCTTCCATAGTTCAGAGAAAAAAAAAATTAGAGCGATTATTTATCACACGAAGATAATTGAAGAGAGAACAAGAGAAGAGAGTTGATGAGAGAGAAAGAGAAGCGGTGAGAAAAGAGAGAAAGTGCAGTTAAGGAATGCTCCACATGGAGTCGCTTTGACACGTGTCAGGAACATGGGGTCGGTGCCACGTCAGCAAAAAATATCTTCAGCCATTGTCAGCCAGATATTTATTTACAGCACCATTCAGCGCGTCGGCAAACGCTCCGCAATCTACGTTTGTGGCGAGTGCCCTGTCTTGCGGTGACACCAAGACTACTAGATAAGGTTGTGCGGATGCGGGCCCTTACCCGGGCCCGGCCCACTATTTGGTCCAGCCCTTGCACTTTTTTCCCCACTTTCTAGTACACGTAATAACACAAATATCTGGTTGTTGTCATTATATATTTCTTTTTCCTTTTTTCTCTTTATTTATTAACCTTTTTATTGGAGGAAAGTAATACGAACAGCCATTGGTTCAAAATGATTGCGTTACTTTTACTCATGGTCAAATGTAAAAATTAATTAATTAATGAGTAAGAAGTAATAATATTTTTTTTAAAAAGTGTAATGTGAGATATTTTTTTCTTTTTTAAATAGTTATTATTTTTATTAAAGGTTTTTTAAAGATTTTTAAAATTCACATGAATTTGTAGAAGATGACTTTAATGGCTTTAATGAGCATATATTAAGAAGAACAGGAACAAGAGCAACAATGGGGGCTCACGACAGATCGCGAAGCCCGAGCTATGCAATGTACCACAGAGTTGGCAGTACGACGAATAAATTAACAGAATAAAAATTGCTTAATGAAAGTAATTTTTTAGATTCAGAGATAAAATCGCCAAATACCGAGTTCTCCACATTATTTTTAGAGATCGCATCGTGGACTATCTTAGCATCCACTTCAAATATGACCCGATTGAAGCCAAGTTCCTTAATCAGAGGCGGATTCACCTTAGGGGTGGCAATTCGTGTTAACGGATTGGGTTTCGTGTCGACACGATAGTGACACGACACGATAAGGGCAAACCCGAACACGACACGATAAGGATTCGTTCCAACACGAAACGAACACGAAAAATAATGGGTTGACACGACACGACACGATAACAACACGATAAGAAAATAAAAAATAAAAAAATACTAATTAAAATAATAAAAATTTAAATTAATATATTTTAAAATTATTATTAAATATTTTTATCATATATTTTTCTAATTTTATATTTATATTGAGTTGTTAATAGGTTATTGGGTTGTTAACAAGTTAATGAGTCATCTGTTAATATTAATCATGCTTAATGGGTTGACACGAACCCGACATGAAATTTTCGTGTCCTTATTAGGTTGACACGATAATGACACGAACCGAATAAGGTCAAACACTAACCCGCAATTATCGTGTCGTGCTATCGTGTCGTGTCGGGAATTGCCACCCCTAATTCACCTTGGAACATGGGGTACAGCTGTACCCCAAATTGAAAATTTGCCCACTATAAATTTTTTACTGTACCCCAATTTTTATTAGAATTAGAGAAGTATTATACTAATTAATAAAGAAAAACTATTTCTTTTTTTAAAACAAGATTTCTCCATCACTAAAATCATTTATTTCTATCACTTTCCTTTAAGATCTTATATAGTTTTGTTTATAAGTTTTAAGAAATTTCTCTGCTTTTATTTATTTTTCTTAAGAAAATTTAATTGCATTAAATTTATTCATATGCATTTATCTTTCAATTTTCTAAAAAACACACTAGCTATCAGGTTCCTTATTACTTTTAAATATGTTTTAACTTGTTATTTAGATTAACTATTGCATCACATATTACTTAGAAAGATGCTAAACTTAATTAAAATATTGTGTCTATGCTCGTTCAAATATAGTCCATTCAATTTTCTGTTACATTTTAGTTTTACATTTTCTATCATAAATCATTGAATAATTAACACGTATAATATAATCAAATTTATAACCTAAAAGAAAAATATACCCCGGGCTCCAAGAGAAAATTATTGAGATTTTTCTCAAGACTAAAAGGAAATTATCAACTTTAAAGAAGAATTGTTGAAATTTTCCTCCCGCATCATTCATCTAACACATGTAACAAGAGATATAACACCAAAATATAAGAAGAGATTCGAAATTATATATTGTACCCCCATATTCAAAATTTTGGATCCGCCCCTGTCCTTAATCCATGACAAGGCCTCATAAAGGCCCAAGGCTTCCCCTCCATCCACTCTAAGAGAACCAGCGCAGGGATCACCACTGATTTTCCGGCCACAAATATGCCTTCATCATCTCGAATCACCATGCCTATACCCATCTCCGAAGTGTCTTAAAAAAAAGCTGCATCAGAGTTGATTTTCATAAAGGAGGTTTGGGGTTTATGCCATGAATTGCAAGTTTCATTAGTGCTACTCCTAATATGAACCTTTCTAGTAGAATTCCAATCTGTGAGGGAATTTCTTGCTGAAAAAATTGCTCTTACAGCCGGTTCCCTTAGTCCCTCCCATACCACGTCAAATGTAAAAGATAAATAAATAAATTAATTAATTAATTAATGAGTAAGAAGTAATAATATTTTTTTAAAATAAAATTACATGACACTGTTATATGAAATAATTTTTTATTTTTTAAATAGTTATTATTTTTATTAAAGATTTTTTTAAAGGTTTATTAAAGATTTTTAAAATTCACATGAATTTGTATAGAAGATGACTTTAATGGCTTTAATGAGTTTTTTTTCTTTTTTTTTTCTGTTATCTTATTTATGGCAAGACTAGAATAGGACAGGTTTTTTTTAAAAATCGGTGGAACCGGATCTTTAAATGAAAAGTGGGTCAAGTATTTGAAAATACGAATAAACTTCAACCCATTTCTCTCCCCCGTACTTCTTCTCCTCCGTATCTGCAAAAGCCATTTCTCTCACGTCGTCTTTAATCTATCTTCTCTCTCTCATATTTCAACAATGCAGACACCGATGAACTCACAAACAACAAGCGCTTGGTGGATTTCTCGCCGTACATGACTTAGCTAGGGCACGCGCTCACAGCGGAGGAATTAACGGGGATGATTAGAGAAGCCGACACCAACGGCGATGGAAGGATTAATTTTCAGGAATTCTCTTAGGCGATGCATCGCGTTTGCACCCAGAGCCCCTGAACCCGCCTTCCAGGTTAGCTTCAATCGATACTATTGAATTTGATTATGCTAATTTTGGATCATAAAATGTTACTTGATTACGTGGATGAATGTCTTGCATTTCTAATTAGGTGAATTCTTGGATAAATCTTGAATCTGATGTGAATTAATGTATGAATTATGATGAGCTTGTGATCAATTGGAATATAGTTAAATTTTGTCCTAGTTAGAACTATATGGAGAAATGAGAAAGATGAATTAGAAATACATCAATTATTCATATAAAATTTTGAATCAGGTTAATGTTTAATGAGTATGAATTTATTTCTTCACTCATTTTATACCACTCTTGTGCACACCATACTGATTGGTTCGTTTAGATAGAATTGATGTTTTAAAGGTAAATACTTGTGTGAGTTAAATGTTTAATTTTCAGGAATTTTAAATACATTTACTTAAATCAAGAAATTGTGTGAAATGTGAATGCATTTCGTATCATCGAAATCATTCAATTTTTATGCTTTATGTTCTTGATTCTTGGATTTTAATGCTGCAGATTCAAGTGGTGTTAAAGAAGTGGGCTCAGTTCCGAATCAAGAAAGTTGTTGAAGTTGTTGCTTGAAAGAAGCCACTTTCTTGGGCTTCAGCTTTCACCAATCATCAGGTAGATTTGGCAAGTCGTGGGGAATCTTGGAAAGATCAGAGAAGTAGCGTCGGATGATTGAAGTCTGCAATTTGTTGAGCACGTATTTCTTCCTTCATTTGACAAGTTGTTTTAACATATTGTGGGTGCTAATTCAGATCAAGAAACTGAGTTTGCAATCGTGAATGAAGGTTTCAAATGGAAATACGTACCAAACTATGGCAACCACTCAATTTAATAAGAGATTTAGATTAGGCCGTGCACTTTCTCTTTCTTAATAAGTTTATAAGTTTATGTTGATTTTCTCCTATGTATAGGCATATAATTGATGTTTTGATTTTCTGAATTCTTAGACGAGTTTGGTTCGAGCAATTGTTTACGAATGTGATGCGCATTTGATAGTCATTAGGTAATGTTATTCTTTTAAGTGTGTGAATTTGTGATACTGCTCTTGAAATAATTCTCATAGATGAAGCAGACATGAATTTAGCTATTCCTTTTACAATCCCAGCAGCAATTGTTGGGACAAAAACAAGCCACAATATCCTATCTTACATAAATTCAACCAGGTTTTGCTCTCTACTTGATGCTCATATGATGTTCTTGGATTTTACATTCTTCTCTCCTCAACTCGCGCCATTTTCTCCAAAGGGTCCGAACGCATTGACTCCTGAAATTCTTAAGGTAACTCAAGTCAAATCTACACGAGCTCAAGCTATATATGGAACTGAGGTATACATAGCTAGAGGGAGTTGAGGATTTGATATATGGTTATTAACAGGTTGCTATACTAATGAATCAGGTGATACATAATGGTTATACTTTGCAATGAAACTGAGGCATACATAGCTAGAGGGAGTTGAGGATTAGAATTTATTTGTACATGTACCCTTTGAATGATCAATGTAGTTGCTTAATCTCTTTTGAAATTCAAGAGAATTAGTTCATTTATTTTGAGAATTAAGATGAGGGTAGGATTTGTACTCAGGCAATTTTTTTTAATTATATTTTGTTGAATCATTTCGTCATTTTGTTAATCTTTGGTACAATTTATAAAAATTAAGTTACTCTTTGATACAATCTATAAAAATTATTAGGTTACTCCTTAGAATTAATTAGATTACTCTTTGGAATTAATTGGACTATTCTTTGAAATTAGTTAAATTGTATATAATTTATACGTTGTTAGATCACTCTATAAAAATAATTAGGTTACTCTTTGAAGTTAATTAAATCACTCTTTGGAAAATTAATTGGACTACTCTTCGATATTTTTAATTAAACTGTGTATGCAATCTATATGTTGTTAAGATCACTCTGTAAAAATAATTATGTTACTATTTGGAGTTAATTAGATCACTCTTTGGAATTAATTGGATTACTCTTCGATGTTAATTAAACTTTGTATTGATGAGAGTGGAAATCTACGTCTTTTCGATCGTATATTACCGTGTTTATGTTAGGATAAGTCCATATTTTCTTGTTGGAGTGCGTAGTTGATGTATTTTACATGATTCTGGTGCTTCTAATAGTTTTTGTGGAGTTTTGAAGGTTAAAACAGGGTAAGAATGAAGCGAAATCGAAGACGGAATGAAACAAGCTGAAAAGGGGTTTACTCGAGTTGCATGAGTCAGCACGACTTAGCAACTCGAGTCGTGTTGGATGCCGTAGAGGATCAGAATTGGTCAGTGAGCCAACTCGACTTATCTTGGGCAGCTCGACTTGCAGCTCGATTCGAGCTGCGTATGGGGTAAGCCGAGTTGCATGTCGTGTGAGGCAGAGCAGAGCCGAATTTTGTCCAGAGAGCCAACACAAGTTGACAGGCGATGACTCGACTTGCCAGCTCGACTCGTGTTGATGTACGATGGAAAATCTGTTTCAGAGCATGGCAGCTCAACTTAACAGGTGGACGCACGACTTGGTAGTGTTGGATTGTATACTAAAAGTCTAGCTTTAGTATGAACAATGTCATAACAATATTTGAAATGAGAATCATTGATCAAATGATTGCATCTTATAATTTATTTTATATGCATGATGCAATAGTCCATTTACTTTATACTGTAGATAATATGTTGTGCGACAACACGCAGAAGATCATATTATCGGTTTCCTTATAAAGTATAAACAGATGCTCACAACTGAGATAGACGGGGACTCTCTATCGGTATGGTTGTAGTGTGGTTTGGTATTAGCTTGTCTTGGCTATAGAATCACATTAGTGCACTTGTGTGTATTGAGCAGGACCGCCTGAGGTCGTTCTTCTTATACTGACTATATAGTAGAACTTGATCTCTGTTATTATGGAAGTTCGTGCTCTTAATCCCTATACAATAACCTCGACACGTAGGGCAGTATGTATTTCTTTGATTCATCAATGGGTGAGATTTATAAGTATTAAATCAACAAACTCGGTGAGTTGGGAAGTAGTGCTGTATCTATGGTGTGCTGTTGATTGTAGAAGGAATCTATGTCCGTCATAGGATGATGATGTCCCCTTGAGGAGCTCATAAGGTTTATCATGTAAATCTTGCAAGTGGATTAATTTCCGGCATGATAAAAAGGTTGAGTGGTACTACTCTCGGATGAGATATTAATTAATTTGAGTTGTCAGTAACTTAATTAATTAATGGACATTGTATATCTTAAACATGGGGAGACCATCGGGCTTATAATAAGAAGGAGCCCAGAACATAACTTGGGATTGGACGGGTAGTGCAGTAATAATATTTTAGTGGACTATATTATTATTATTGGATTTAATTAAAAGCTTTGGGCTAAGCTTGGTTAATTAAATTCAATTGAGGCCCAGCCCAATTTCTCCTCCTGGTCCCTGCTGTAGCCCAATATATATAGTCATCTCAGCTTCTGGAAACCTAAGTTTAACTGCACCTCTTTTGACGTGAGTTAGGAAAAGAAGCAGATTGAGAGAATCCTGCAGATTGTTGCCCACACAACAGCAGGATTCGGCTTGGGACATACAGCAGAAGATCGAGAGGTGGTTCTCTGCAATGATCAACCTCTACATCGACCCAGAAGTACGGTAAACATTGTTTAAATCGCTTCCGCTGATTGTTTGCCTTAAATCCTAACGATCACGTTGATCCATAAGATCCAATTGCCAACAAATGGTATCAGAGCGAGGTTTCGGGGTGAAACGTGATTCGTTAGGTGGGTTGTGATTATATGATTAATTGTTTTAATCTGGATTAATCGCATGTTTGTATACCCAGAATTATGTTATTGATTAATTTGATTATGTGATATAATCTGGAAATTATTTCATGGGTTCTGTACTGCTATTTTTCCTCCATGGTATCCAATATGGTTAGTGTGTGATTGTTGTTGATTTTAATTGCTGGACATCATACACACTGCATCAAAACCAATCTACTTTCTATCACCCTGTACATCACACACACGTTACGACGTGGAGATTGGCATCGTCGGAAATCTGCAAATGAATTCACGCACGTCTGTACACGGTGAAAGAATCAGAAAGACAGCGATGGGTGTCCGATGGCCGGTGAGTGTCGTGATCATGGGCAGACAGGCCTGTCGGTGGAGACGATCTCCACTGCCGGCTGGTGGACGGTGAAAGCCAAAGTTTTTTCATCGGAGGCGAGGCTGCCGAGCATATCGATTGCTGGTCGCTGTCGGCGAAGATGGCAGTCATAGGCGGGCGCGAGCGGCGGCAATCGTTGGCGGCAGCGCTGATGGTTGGCGACTAACCTGGTGGCGGCGTTGTTGCTCAGCGATGGGCCGATGCAGCTACGGATCGACGGCTAGAACATATTTAGTCGTCGAGGGTTGATGGCCAGTGGACCGCCGGACGTGGCGCGGCGCGGCGGCTGGAGGCTGGGACGCCAGTCGGCGATAGCGCCGATGGCTCTGCGCGACGGCGGCACTGATGGACGTTCACGGCGGGATGAACTGGTCGCGGCAGAAGGGTCGACGGCGCGACGACGGCAGCTGGTGACTTGCAGCGATGTCGGAGGTGACTCAGCAACGCTTCCGGTCGACTCTGAAACTGCTTCCGGGCGAGCTTTTCTCAATCCCGGTTGCGACCGCCATGGTTCAGGGCGAGAAGGGGAAGAGCGGTGGACGGCGTGACGTTCAAAGGTTTTGGACCTTGACTGCAGACTACGGGCGAGGCGATGGTGGTCCCCAGCCAGTCGACTCGACGTTTCCGGTGCGGTCAGAGGCTCGATTCTGGCTTACCAGTCTGGACAGTCGTCGGCAGCTGCAGGCGTCTTCAATGAGCAGTCCAACTCAGGTTGAACGCGTGATGCGGCTGGGCACTGATGGTGGCGGCTGATGATTAGGGTTGAGCTAAAGTGTGGGCCAGATTCATAGGCTCTATGTTTGGGCTTGATCTAATATTGATTTAATATTGGGCCAGTTTCATGGGCTCAATTACTGCTTTATTTATGCAGGATTGTTGTTGGGCTGATAGAGGCCCAATTTTATTTAATTTAGTTATGGGTTGTTGGGCCCATATTTAATTAATATGCTTGTGGGCTGTCTCAGTTGGGTCTTTATTTTAATTAATTGGTTTTGGGCTGATGGGCCCAATTTTAATTAAAATGGATATGGGCTGTTTGACATCTAATCCTGGTTTTAATTAATTGTGGATAATGGGCCAAGCATGATAAATTAGCTATTTAAATAATGGAGCTAATTTTGTGCTAGTGGGCTTGGTGGATTTAATTTGTTTTTGGGCTAAGATTATGGGCCATAGATAATGAGCATGATTAATTAATTAATCTGCTGCTCATTTTGTGCTTATTTGTTGCTCTTGTGCCCAAATTGATTGATCCACAATTTATGCAATTAATTAATGATATATAACTGATTTAATTGTTTTAACTTGACAATTAATTGTTATATATGAAAGGCATGTTCTATGTGATTTATTTATTTAAATTGCTGTTAATAGAAGCATGTCTAAGTTGTATATTTTATTCTGGAATATTATATGCATGTTTAAAACCCTCGGTAATTAAATAACTAAGTGGGAGAGGGGATTGGTAATAAATTCCCGCGGCCTCCATTATTGGTTTGTTAGCGATGTGAATAGACTTGCGCGTCGGCATTAGAGCCTTCCTCCCCATCGGATGAGTTTATTCATGGATTGCTGGAACAGACTTCATTAAATAATTACGTTTGTAATGTGATGCATATGAACTTGCGCGTTGGCTTAGACCTTCCTCCCTATCGGATGAGTTCATATGCGATTCACTGGTACAAACTTGTAATTGATGACTGTAGGAAGTTATCCGAGCGCGTGTGTACTTCTCCATCTGTAAGGCACACAAGCTTGGGCCGCGGACTTGGGGTCAAATAATGGTATACACTTAGATGTAAATAATAAGTATCCTCCCCATCGGAGTCACTGCTTTTATTTGCAAGGCTAAAGAGGAACCGACTATTAATTATTTTGTCATAAAGTTAGGTTGACAAATGAAATTAATGGGTAAAACCTTCTCTTGTAAATGTTCGAGTTTGTAAACGTCCACACTATCGTGGCTTGCAGATTCACGGTGCTTGAGATGTCGGTGAATTTTATTTTATATTGTTTTGAGGGAAACGATATAAAAGGATAAAATTCGAATATTTGATCGGAATATTTAATTGTGATTCTCTGAATTTCTAATGATTTTATTTCACTAATTGCTTACTATAAGACATTATATTTACTTGTCCAAATTAGTTGATTAGAAAAGAATCTTGGTTTTGAAAATTACTGCTTAAGAAAATACATGTGTGTTCTCACAAAGGACGTCTCATGATGCCTATTAAAGTCTCTAGTGAAGAGATGAGAGGTTCATAGAAATATGGTAGTCTCATGTAACTCTTCAGATACTTGAGTAATTTAAAAGGCGCAAGATCATGATAGAATTTGATGAATGAATTGGAAATACATGGAATAGAAGTTGAAGGGGAAACCTAAGTCAATTTTATTCTCCATAATTGCCTAGATGTTTTGAGTAAGTTCCACCTGAATTACAAGAGGATGTAAATGGTGGGAAACTTCTGACAAAACAAGTGGCAAAGGAAAGCCATTTTCATCATGATATGAACAAGTTTAATATCTTATTTACTAATGGTTTAAACATGATTAGTGATGGCATCTACTGACTCGAAGTGAGTAGATACTGGAATCACTAAATGTTTATCACTTAGTAAGCATAAGATTGTTAAAACATGGGTAAAACTACAAGGGTAGTGGCTATTGCAGTGGGAGTTGTTTATTTATCTCATGATAAGAATAAACGATTGATTATGAGAAATTGCCTTTACGTACGTTTCATAGAAAGAATTTGATTTCGGTTTCTATGCATTAATGGATGGATACTTCATTTCATTTAAATGACATGGTCATAGTAATGATGAATGAGGCTATAATCCGTTAAAGTACGTTGGTGAATAATATGTATATTCTTGAATCATGTACATCCCATAGATGCAATAAATAATTATTAATAATGCATCTTCTAATATTAGTAAGAGAAAGGAACCTTCAAAGATGAACTAAACATACATTTGGCGTCTAAGAATAGTTCATTTTACTTGAGTAGGATTCAAAAGTTGATAGCCGATAGACCGTGAGGTATATCTGAAGTGGAAACTATCGGACTTGCGAGTCTTGCTTGGAAGTAAAAATGATTAACTGTCTTTTCAAGGCTGTGGGGTTTAGAGCCAAAGATATATATGTTGGAATTAGTTCATTCTGATTCAAGCGAACCTAACATTATCCGGGCGAGAGGTGGTTATGAATATTCGAACATTATTCTGGATATCAATATATTTATTTGATGCACTGCATGTCTAAGTTCTTGGATTAATTCAAGAATTGAAAGGCTGGTACAGTGAAGCGTCATGGAAAATATATTAAGTCATTACGATTTAATCGTGATGGCGAATACCTCAAGGGATAGTTAGGAACTAATAATCAGAAGTTGAGATTAAATCTCAAGGTAACTACACCGGGCATGCCCCAGCTGAATGGTGTGGTGGGTTGAAGGTATAAGGCTCTTATGGTTATGATTAGATAGATGATGAATTATTTGGAATAATTAAATTCATTTTATGGACATGCCCTAGATACAGTAATTCGTGAAACGTTTATCTGTATATGGGATATCCTAGAAAAATGGAGAGTGATTTATTTAGTCCAAAAGATCGAAGGGTGATTGTCAACACAAACACTAGATTTTTTGGAAAAGGACTATGTAATAAATCACAAGCCCATGTATAAGTTGTTCTAAAGGAAGTGAGAGGAAAACACTAAGTATAAGTACCAAGTGTACAAGAGGATATACCACAAGGTAAACTGCATCGCGTGTCACGTCTGATACACAATTACATGTAGTGCCTTGTCGTAGTGGGAGGGTTGTGTGACAACTCATAAATATATGTTTGGGAGAGTCGTGAGACTTGATCCCTAGTGAACATGGTATTATCCCACGGATACGACGTAGCACTACAAGATTAAAATGCGGAATCTTAGTAAGTTGCAATGTACGTTGAAATAGAATCTACGGATTCTATATTAAGTCTGGGAACTTGTATGACCACTAAATGGTGTAAAAACCATTGCAAGTGATCATAGGAAATAAAAGAGGATCATACGGAAAGGTGAAAATCTTGGAAGCAAAGCTTGTTGCGAAAAGATGTACTCAGAAAGAAATGGTTCGATTATGAGGGAACATATTCGCTGGTAGCTATGCTTAAATTGATCCGGATTCTTTTATTTATTGCTGCTCATATTAAATTATGAGGTACAGCAAATAGATGTCAAGACAGCTTTCCTGATTGGAAGTCTTGAGGAAAACATCTATGTGAAGCAACCAGAGTAATTCATTGCAAAGTACTAATAGCATTTTGATAGTAAGCTTAAAAGTGTCCAGCGATGGACTAAAGCAAGTTTTAAGATCGTGAAGCATCTGTTTTGATTAGATAATCCAGTGGCATGGATTTAAATCAATGAGCGGATGAGTCTTGTGTGTTGTAAAGAGTGACAGAAACGTGGTGGTATTTCTTGTACTATACGTAGATAGTATCTTGCTCATTGGAGACAATGAAAGAGTATTATCGGGCGTATGGGTACGGTTAATAAAGCGGTAGTGATGAAGGACTTAAGAAAGGCAAAATACATCCTTTTGATCACGGTAATACGGATCACAAGAAAGGATGTTATGTTTATCTCAAGTTTCATAAAATCATACAGTCCATACTCGTTTAGCATGTAAATTTATCTAAGTGAATGTGTCTTTAAGACGCAAGAAGAAGATATAGTAGATGAAAGCGGTTCCTTATGCTTCGGCGAATAAGGAAGCTTAATCTAAAGAATGTTATGAACGAAGTTGGATATCTGTGTTGCTGAACGCATGAACAGAAGGTATCAACGTAACCCGGAACAAGAATGATGAACTGTAGTAAGACATATATAAAGTGCCTGAGAAGGACTGGAAATTATATGTGGATTTACTAAACAGATTCACTGCTTCTTGTGGATTACGTAGATTCAGATTTTTTAGTCAGATTGGACGCCAGTAAATTCTCCTCAAAGGTTATGTGTTTAATCTTAGGAAGTAGAGTCATAATGTGGAGGAGTGTTATATAGAAATATATTTCAGACTCCGGACTCCATCATGGAAAGATGATGAATTGGAGCCTATGAGGCAGCCAAAGTATCTATATGACTCTAGAGACTTCATGATGGACTTCGAAGTGTTTCTAAGTTTGCCCAAGGTAATCACAATTTACATTGATGATATGGGTGCAGTTGCAAACTTGAAGAAATCACAAGTCCATAAGGCAATTAAACACATGGAGCGCGAGTACCACCTGTTACGAGAAATCGTATGATGAGGCGAAGGTTGTTGTCGCCTAGATTGCATCGGATGATGACCTAGTAAACCATTTACAAGGACCTTAAGACGAGAGCTTTTAATGGTCGTGTAAGTGGGAGTAGGAATCAGATGTATGGCAGAAGACATGACATCATAGTCTTTTAGTATAAGTGGGAGATTGTTGGATTGTATACTAAAAGTCTAGCTTTAGTATGAACAATGTCATAACAATATTTGAAATGAGAATCATTGATCAAATGATTGCATCTTATAATTTATTTTATATGCATGATGCAATAGTCCATTTACTTTATACTGTAGATAATATGTTGTGCGACAACACGCAGAAGATCATATTATCGGTTTCCTTATAAAGTATAAACAGATGCTCACAACTGAGATAGACGGGTACTCTCTATCGGTATGGTTGTAGTGTGGTTTGGTATTAGCTTGTCTTGGCTATAGAATCACATTAGTGCACTTGTGTGTATTGAGCAGGACCGCCTGAGGTCGTTCTTCTTATACTGACTATATAGTAGAACTTGATCTCTGTTATTATGGAAGTTCGTGCTCTTAATCCCTATACAATAACCTCGACACGTAGGGCAGTATGTATTTCTTTGATTCATCAATGGGTGAGATTTATAAGTATTAAATCAACAAACTCGGTGAGTTGGGAAGTAGTGCTGTATCTATGGTGTGCTGTTGATTGTAGAAGGAATCTATGTCCGTCATAGGATGATGATGTCCCCTTGAGGAGCTCATAAGGTTTATCATGTAAATCTTGCAAGTGGATTAATTTCCGGCATGATAAAAAGGTTGAGTGGTACTACTCTCGGATGAGATATTAATTAATTTGAGTTGTCAGTAACTTAATTAATTAATGGACATTGTATATCTTAAACATGGGGAGACCATCGGGCTTATAATAAGAAGGAGCCCAGAACATAACTTGGGATTGGACGGGTAGTGCAGTAATAATATTTTAGTGGACTATATTATTATTATTGGATTTAATTAAAAGCTTTGGGCTAAGCTTGGTTAATTAAATTCAATTGAGGCCCAGCCCAATTTCTCCTCCTGGTCCCTGCTGTAGCCCAATATATATAGTCATCTCAGCTTCTGGAAACCTAAGTTTAACTGCACCTCTTTTGACGTGAGTTAGGAAAAGAAGCAGATTGAGAGAATCCTGCAGATTGTTGCCCACACAACAGCAGGATTCGGCTTGGGACATACAGCAGAAGATCGAGAGGTGGTTCTCTGCAATGATCAACCTCTACATCGACCCAGAAGTACGGTAAACATTGTTTAAATCGCTTCCGCTGATTGTTTGCCTTAAATCCTAACGATCACGTTGATCCATAAGATCCAATTGCCAACAAGCACGACTCGAGTTGGATTACTCGAGTTGCAACATAGGGCGACTCGAGTCATGCTTGCAACTCGAGTTGGTCACTCCAACTCGTGTTGCGTTAGTTTGGGCCAAAAATTGAAATTTTTAATCCCCTGTGCATGACAAACATGAAGAATAGCCCAGCAAAGTCAGTTTCGTGGCCCATGGTATAAAAATGAGGATCAAACACTTTGAGAGAAGACCGATCATTCACCACAGAAACACACCGTGAATTCAATTCACGCACCATCCATCCATCACCCAATTCACATCGTAATTCATCCATCCATTCATCCCATCGGTCCGGAGGAAGAATCAAGTGCGGTTGAGAGTGTAATCTAATCGGAGAGACAGAGGAAAGACGCAAGCCACGTGACACTAGGGTTTCGTTTTCTTTTCTTAATTTCTTCTTTTGTGATTTTGTTATGTATTTGATAGCCATGAGGGTTGTTTGTGACCTCATGGGCTAAAAACTCTTTACAGTTCTAAGGATTGAAGGTTAGAGTAGTTGATTTGGAACCCTAGACAAAGTATTGTGATTTCATGCTGTTAAGATTCTTATTTATTTGATTTATTTCAGATTATATTATATGTTTGTAACGTCTTCATAGCATGCTATTGATATTGCCCGTGTGCAATTTATACATTGTTAAGATCACTCTATAAAAATAATTAGGTTACTCTTTGGAGTTAATTAGATCACTCTTTGGAATTAATTGGACTACTCTTCGAAATTAATTAAATTGTGTACAATCTATACGTTGTTAGATCACTCTATAAAAATGATTAGGTTACTCTTTACAATTAATTAGGTTACTCTTTACAATTAATTAGATTACTCTTCAAAATTAATTAGATTACTCTTAAAAATTACACCAAAAAAATATTTACAAATTTCTAATCTTGGAGTAATGAACAAATAAATAAGCCAAGATGTAATCCAAGAGTTGTCATGAACATGTTATGTAGATTCCATTACAAAGTGTCACCTACACAGTTGCTTTATATTTTAAGAAGTTGCTACACCGCTACGAGTCCAGAATTTCAGGGAGCTTTGTCAAAGGGCTTCACATCTTTGTAGCAGATATCCCAAACAGAATTCAATGCCATCTCAGTTAAATGCTTTGTGCATTTCGGGTATGCACTAACTGATGTGCAGGAAACAGAGGTCCTTTTGTCAGAACTATAAGAAACGGCATCCCGTGGGCAGTGATAGTCGCATTGGGAACGGTTGATCGGTGGTTTACAGGGACTTTAACTCTTGAAAACGGAAAAACCATCACAGGGTGGACCATGTTTCCGGCAAGAGCCACAGTCAAAAACTTACAATTCTACTACAACGAGACAACATCTGGTTGCACCTCAACTGATGTGGTGAAGGCCCCTGATAACAGTATCATTATATGCAACATAACCTCCGACATTGGAGATACAAATTGGAGTTATAATTAGCCCTAAAGAAGGACTTGATGGTATAAATTACGCTGTGAATAGTGCTACACCAACTGTAAGCATTATTTTCCAGCAAACATTTGTTGAGCCTAGAGCTGCTCCAGCCCTATCAGATTTCTCATCAAGGGGTCCCGGACGAGGGTACGAGGGCATCTTGAAACTAGATGTAATGGCACTAGGATCTCTCATCTTAGCAGCATACAATCCTCACACGCCCACAACAAGAATAGGAAACAACATAGACTTTTCAACTGACTACGCTCTAGCGTCACCAGGATCAGCAGATGTTTGAAACAGAGGGGAGCAAAACTCAAACCGTGAAAAACAAGATGGATAAGCAAGGGCACGTTCTTGAATAATTCCACTAAAAATCGAACAAAGCCGATCAAAAAGAGTATGGAGATAATTCAGAACATGTGGCACCGGCGGCGAGACCAGTGGATTCAGTCGGTGGCGGCTATACCGTAGTCATTGTTAAGGGCACTGAATCGTAACTGGACAGGCGTCGGTGCAGGCTATATCCGCCGGCTAGTGATCTGAAAGTAGAGCTCGACCGTTCCGATGAGGAGAGTTTCCAAACTCTAATTCGCTAATGGATCCAGCATCGTATCCGGCGGCAAGAAAGCCCTCGTTTTGGAAGCTGCCGGAAGACTGAGAGAGGAACGGAGCAGAAGGAAGGAGAAGACTTCCTTGTCTCGTGATTTCACAGTGGAATTTGAGATCCAGATGCAATCCGCGATTTCATATTAGCCTGATTTAGGATCCGATTCCACCAAATATTGATAGGACCGGTTGCATCCTAGTCTCTCTCCTTATTTATTAATGATATCTGAAAGCAACAAGGAGAAGTGAGCTCAATTTTATCCAGAGTGATGCCATTCAAAATGTACCAAGGACAATCATATTTTCTTTTATGGAATATCTAGACTAGATATATAAATAACGAATCTAATTTCAAAATGGAGATATTTTTGGTGGGTTCATCACATGATTGTCACGCATGTAAGGGGCTCAAAGACACTTAAAAATGCAAAATTTTAATTATCTTTTCAATTAAAATATTATAAAACAAAATCTCTTGTAATGTAATGTTAGCTTAAATAATACTTTGTAATGTATTTTTAAACATGAATAGTAAAGTTAGGGTTCGATGGTCTATTCAAGTTAGAGACATACGTAAAAAGATGATATGTAAGTTACATAAATTGCTTGGAATAAATTGTTTATGTTATTATTTTCAAACGGAAATAATTTACTTTTAATTAGGCATAAAATGTATTTTGGACAAATCATGTGGTTGGTCCAATGTGTCGTTTTTTATCTAAAATATCTTAATTAAAGTCTTCTCGTAGCTTTATATTAAAGCAATGAATCGATGTCTTAACTTTATCTTGTGTCTTGTATAGTTTATTTATTTATTTTTAGAAAATACAATATATTAAATAAAAGACATATAGTACGTCATTTAGCTGTCGTTTCACACATTATAATTAAGACAGAGTATGAGTACTGCAAACGACTCGATCCATATGAAATATAAGAATGCAAAAAAATGCAGTAACTAGTACTCCATCCGTCCCAAATTCAAGTTCACGTTTACTGTAGATACGGAGTTTAAGAAAAGTCACTTTTTGACTTACTTTTGAGGGTAGTATGACATTTTTGGATAATAAATAAATGATAAAGTATGTTATGTGTGTTAAAAATGTGATGGCAAATTTGAAATTAAAGTATGTTAGAGGGATATTAGTTTGTTACTTTTTCCTTTTATGGAAGTGTGAAGTTGAATTTGGGACGGACCAAAATGGAAAGTGTGAAGTTGAAGTTGGGACGGAAGGAGTATATATTATTTTTGTTCAATTCAAAATTCATAAACTACATCGTAGTTGTACAATAATTAGTTAAACATTTTCCGCAAGGGATATTACAATTATCTAAATATTTATACTATTTAACATCAATAAAAGGGAAAGAGAGATTCTCTTGTGATACAGATCCATTATTAAAGTATGTTTATCATATAGGTAAATATGTTTATTTATAGTTAAAGTATGTCAATAATGAATCATCTTATAACATCCTAAATTCATACATTACAAAACATACTTTAATAACCATTAAACATATTTTATCTATATAATAGATATATTTTAACACGTCTCACAAATAGTCTCACATAAGTAGTGTCTCACATGAGACTTTGTAAAAAAAAAAGTGGAGTACGGAGTATATTATATGTAAAGAACATCTCACAATTTTCTAATGATAATAATAATTCAATAGTAATATCTTTTAAAATTAATTGAAAGTATCTTGTGTTATCAAATAGAACAATCTGCAAGATTTTAAGTATAGTTTTACATGCAACATCTTAAACAACATAGGAATCAAAATATATTGATTAATGTATCCAAACTACATACTATATAAATATGCAATGAAAACCCCTATCCCCACCTGAAAAAACGAGAGAAAAAAAAATGCAATAAACATTTAAAAAGAAAGAAATAAACAATATATTTATTCGTGATATACAATAACGTCCAACCCAACCAAACTATCCATAAATTCATACATTAATTTATTCATAACGTTTGATGAAACTGTAGCTCCCTTTTTTTTAGTTTTTCTCCTTTTGACCTTTTTGGTGGCGTGGCAATCATTAATTTGCGGCGGTATTCCCTAAATCTTACCGTTATATGTAATTTATATTAACTAGTAATGTCCCACGCAATGCGCGGAATAATCGCACAGACAAATATTATGTACATTATTATATCAAAATAAATAATATAATAAATAAATAAAAATAAATAAATGAAAAAACTCTTAATTTACTTTAAGGAAAAAATATTTATCTATACTTTGAGATATATTACTTTATTTTTGTCAATAAACTTGCTTAAAAGACCAAAATTTTTCCTCAGTAAAAGTCATGGAATTCTCTTTAATTAAAGTTTTAACTGGCAGGTCAAGTTATGAAATTAAAAAAAAATAAAATAAAATAATATTAAATAATTATAAAAATTAATGTAAAATGTCAACCGTCTTAATATATTTGAATATAGAATACTTTTAATTTTTTAAAATAAATCCAATGTGTTCGTAATTATTATTATTGTTATTATTATTATTATTACTATTACTATTATTATTATTATTATTATTAGAAAAAAATTATATAAAATATTTGTGTGGATAATTCATAAAAGAATAAAGTATTACTTTGTGATTACCTAATTCATGTATTCCAAATAAATTAAAGAGTGACTTCAAATTTTTTGAGTGTATAATATTTTTAAAGAGGTGATAGAGTTTTGTTTTTATGATTATTTTAATAGGATGAGAAATAAATAAAAAAATCTTGATGAGAAAGATAAATTCTTGCCCTTATTTGGAACATGAATGAATATTTATTTATCTTTAACTTTCTAATTTTCAACAAAAAAATAAATTGAAAAGTTTTGGTTCATTTATTAATGTGTATTTTTCACCATAAATGTTTGCATTTCGATATTTTTATATGGCAAAAACTCCTGTGCACCCGGGCGCACGGACCACATTTCGTGTTCCTTTAGAATTCTGTGTTAAATTGTATACCCTTTAGTATACAGATGTGTACCCTTTATTTTCTAAAGAAAATTATTGTGTGTATCTGGGCGCATGGACAACACTTTGTGCGCCTTTAGAATTTTATGTTAAATTGTATACCTTTTAGTATAAAATGTGTACCCTTTATTTTCTAAAGAAAAAAAATATATTAATGAAAAGTGTATACCCTTTAGAACAAAACAGTGTACCTTTTATTAATTAAAGTGTATACCCTTTAGACCAAAGCAATGTACCCTTACCCATAATACTAAATTTCTAAAGGCGCACGGAATGTGTTCCTGTGCGCCCGGGCTCACGCAAGCCTCACTCTTTTTATATTTATTAACAAACAAAATAGGAATGATTACTGTATCAATTTAACATATTTTTATATATCTTCCTTTTCTAGTATAATTTTAATGATTTTCATCATATATATTACTTCCTATTTTTATATTTTGCATTCCCCTTTTTAAATCAACTCATTTTGTTTATTTATTTATAAATAAAAATAAAAAACAAATTTATTTTCTTTTTAAATATTATAGTATTATTTTGAAACTTATTTAAATCAAATAAGTATTTAATCATAACAATATAAATTAAAATATTACATGGAACATATAAGATTAAAATAAGATTATTAAAAATAATATATTGTATATTATTATTCAATTTTATAATAATTAGAAATTATTATAATAATAAAAAATTCAAACCATAATACTATATACATGGGAGACAATCACATCAATAATACTAAATGAACTTTTAATTTACGATCTAAAAATAATTAAATATATTAAATATTTCAATAATTATGATCAATATTAAATTTGAATATTAAAATATTCTATATTTTATAATAATAATTATTATATATTATATATACAATATGGTTGTTAAATTAAAGATTTTTAAAAGATGGTTAATTTGATATATTATTTTTTAGAAAAATATTTAAAATAAAAAGTTATGAACAATTAAAATTTTGAGTAGGTTGTAATTTTAAATATGAAAAAAAGAACATTTTTTTATTGATGGTGAAAAAAGTGTCTTTTATGAATACTCTCCCTTATAAGCTTACCATTAACCCACAAATCATCTCTTATTGTCGTTTTCTTTTTTATTTTATTTATTTATCAACTAATAGGTAATAGATTTATATTTATGGTAAATAATCAAATTATCAATTATACAATATCCACATTAACATGAAATATAAAAGTTCATTTTTTTTTATTACTCCTAAATAAATATATAGGATTGTAGATGTTAGGATTGTAAATATTAATTGAACATATTTTCGTATGAAGATAGAACTTCCATCACATGCTTGGTATGAACCCTTCATATGTTCGTATGAAGATAGGTATGAACCCTTCATATGTTCGTATGAAGATAGAACTTCCCTTCGCATCAAATTTCTTGAACCATTTTTTTTCTTGTACATCAAATTTCTTGAACTATTTTTTCATGTATTAATAAGCATAGTATAAATCTATACTATAGATTTCTATTAATACACTACAATTCAAAATTCTATATGAAGTTTAATAATACGATATATAGATCTTTAAAAATATCTTATATAAAAATAATAAAAAATAGCAAAATTAATGTAAAAAATAACTCGAATTTTCAATTTCTTAACATATCGCAAATATTTCTTTCACATCTCTATCATATATATCAAAAATTAAACTTTCACATCTCTATCACCACCTTCGACTCTACCATACCTTCGACTCTACCCTTTTCCTATTGAGGCTCCCCTTCTCCGACTCTACCATTTCCCTCTTGAGTCGGAAGTCTTGAGCCTCCTTCCGACTCCATCACGATCTCATTAATATTTTATGTTTCTGTTAATGTATTTGATCCTTCCCTAAAGCCTTATATAGGCAAATGTTAAATTTTCTTGCAGAAGGTAAATCTTAAATCTTCCTGCAGAAGATTCACGTTTATGCCATAATAATAATACACCTTCGACTCTACCCTCCTTCCACAAGCCTCCATCACCACCTTCGACTCTACCCTTTCCCTATTGAGGCTCCCTCCTCCGACTCTGCCCTTTCCTCCGACTCTACCCGACTCTACCCTTTCCTCCGACTCTACCCTTTCCCTCTTGAGCCTCCCTCCGACTTCATCACGATCTCATTAATATTTTATTCCTCCCTCCGACTCCATCACGATCACATTAATATTTTTCATTAATATTTTATGTCTCTGTTAATATATTTGATCCTTCCCTAAAACCTTATATAGGCTAATGTTAAATCTTCAATCTTCCTGCATAAGATTCACGTTTATGCCATAATAATAATACTTCCTAAAGATTTTCTTTTCTTTAACTTTTTTTCTCTTTCTTTTTTTTTCCCTGTTTTTGGCAGCAACTTTAATTGGAAGCTACTATTATCTTTTTATTAATATATAGATAGATATCATTAATTAATAACGGTGTATTTTGGTGGAGATTTGGATTTGGAATTTTTTTTAAGGTAAGAATGTGTGAGACCATAACCATGCCACTAATAATTTTCGTATCACTGATAGTTTTGTGAGGCTGATAAAAAATGTATTCTATCAAATAAAAATGATACATAATTGATAAAAGTGATAATAATAGTGTTGTAAACTCTTTTATAACTAATTTATAGTATAAATAACATTTTTAAAAGAAAAGTAAACATAATTCTAAATAATTATGAAAACGTAAAATTGTTACGATGTCACACATAGTTATTCATTTTTTTTAAGTTAAGCAAGAGTATTATGAGTTTTTTTTATTATTACTAAAAAAATTCTAGTTTTGATTATTTTTCAATATCATATTATTGAATAAAATATCATTATAAAGCAGAGGATTTTGTGATAGACTGTGACGTTTAATTGAAAAATAGGGAAACCCACCCATAAATAAGAAACTAATTTTTTAAAGCTTCAATTGGTTGCTTCATCAAGCTCATTGACTCAATTCATAAATGACTGGCCAATTTTGTTAAATAGTCCACATCAATTTTTTTTCTTCTCACCTTTTACTTATATATTATAATGAAAATGAAATTATAAAATAGAATAAAAGCATGTTGTGTAGTAGTAGCTAGGTCAAAAAATGCAAGTAATATTGGGGTCCATAAAATTCATTGAATTTGGTAATTGAGACTTTGAACCTAAACGGACCACTGACGGCTAACTTCATTATTACACTATTAATCCATGGAAAACATTATGCACCTAAATCAATTTCATTACAATCATTTCTTACCGATTGCCTTTAATTGTTTTCATCCATAACCGAAACATTAATTAATTATCAATTTAATTTTTAAATAAAAATTTTAACAATTCAAAATTTGAAATAATTGATAGACCTAATTAAAAAAATTTAATGTTAGCAATTGTTTATCATTGAGACGTAGAAGATGAAATGGTAGACACTAGACATAATTTGGTCCATGCATTAAACCAAATTACTCTAACGTATCATCAAAATTATATAATCAGTTATGGTTTATAATTGTCTCATGAAAAGATTATTTTACTTTTTAAATTAAGTTAATTATCACTTTTTGAATAATAATATTATCATTTTTTTATTATATATGCTATATTTATATTACGAATAATTTATTTGGATAGTTATCACTATCATCAATGATTTATCACTTTTTATTAAAACTAACCATTACTTATTAATCTTACCAAATAAATTCCATACAAAATTTTCCCAAATTATATATTCCATATAGAGTACAATTTTTAAGAACTCTCATTTGGAAGGTTAATAAAAGATAACCCAACTCCTCAAATTAAGAAATAAAAAATTAAAAAAAACATAAAAAATAATAATAATAACCTAACAATCGGCACCAACTAAGATCGCACTTTATTATTTTCGTTGATGATATTATGAGCGGTGGAAATTGTAGTATTCAAAGAGATCTTTTGGTGCATAAAAGAAGCTTAATAATGCAATCAAGTTGAGACAATAAGTTGGTGGGGGCTTATTTATTCAACAGAAAATGTTGGAACAAAAAAGTTCAAAATTAAAATTAAAATGAAGTTCTTATATTTACTTATTTATTATAATTGAGTGCTTTAGGATTAAAAGTGATTTCATAAGTCAATCAATCAATTATATACTATGAGTGGTTTGATGTGTGAGTTGAATTATTTTTAGCATTTTTAATACAAGAAAAATGACTCTTTAAAAGAATTATAACTAATTATTTTTTTAAATAAACAATATTATTCTACTTCTCAAATTCTTGATATATTATGATTTTCTATCTTTATTAAAGTATACTAATTTTTTCAGAACAATAATTCAATTTTTAAAAGAGTACCTTTTTATATTAATAAAGAGTAATTTTATAAAATTAAAATGTTTAATAAAAAATTCCTTTAAAAACTGATTTTAATGATTTGATAACTAAATGTGTAAATTATGTGAATTTTTTTTCTATATATATGACCTCCTACACGTCTGAAATTGAAGGTTTATTTATTTATTTATTATTATTTTTTTAAAATAATGGGCTTCCAAAGACTTTTATACATAATTAGTTATTTTCAGAAAGCCAAAACTATCCTGTTATTAAGCACAAATCAAAACATAACTGAGGATTCTAATTCTATTTGTTAAAAATAAAATTGGAATGAGGAAAAAAATGAGTACTACAAAAACCTCAAGAAATAAAGCAAACAAGTAAAATCTGCAACCACTGAATTCAGCAGGAAAAAACAAAATCCAATCGCATGAGAATTCTAATATACAAAACTGGGCTTCCAGATTATTTTCTGACTGAATAATTACAGTAAGCTTGATGAAGGCCGCCGCACCGAACACGCCACCACCTGAGCCCATTGTCTCAATCTCGCCTTCACCGTCGCCGGATCTTCTCCTTTTCCAACAAATAAAAAATCAGATTCAGTTCACACCGACTAGAAGAAGGGGAAAAAAACCTAGCTAATTAATTGCTCGATATGAGTATTACCTGGAACAACAATAGATGTAGGGCTTCCAAACGATCCCGTATCGGAATCGGAAAACGACGCCGAAGAAGATCGCGGCAAGCCATTATAGTGTCGGTTCACGGAATGGTATAACTCGAGCGCAGGAAAAGTAGAGGAGAGCTTGGGGTCCAAATCCGGCGAATCGAGGTTGAACCCTAAGTCAAAGCAGCCACGGAGCTCGTCGAGGTCATCGGCAGTGACGCTGCGGCCGCGTCGGAGGCGATTGTTCTTCCGGCGATTGGTCCAAGCCTCGTCGCGGAGGATGTCCGGGGACCAAGAATTCTGCTTGTACAGCGGCGTCGGAGGTCCACGGCGGAGGCGCGGTGGTTCAATAATTTCCGACATGGGCGTCGTAATTGGGGGAGCGTGAATAATGGGAAACGGAATTGGGTGGTATAATTTTATTTAGGGCTGGGTTATAGTATAGCTGGACTGAGTTAAATCTTACGAGGATTGTGGGGCCGGTCATCCGACGTGTCGTCTACGCTACCTTGCGCCGCCTTAATGTTTCTTGCTACCTAAGGCCCAGCCCAGAATATTCTCAGCTATTCACTTGATGAAGAGCGCATATTTATATATTCTACTTTAGGAAATTATTTAATCTGCGTTGGCTTGATTTTTTTAAGAAATTAAATTCATGGATATTATATTGTTGTTTTGCGGAAAGATCCTTTTAATTGTAATGGAATATTCTTATTTAGTTTATTGATATTACTATTATTTTATTTATTTTCTTTGTTGATTTGGTAAAGTTCTCACGTGATGAGAACGATACAACGTCAAAGGAAGGTCATTTCATGAAAAATATCTTCTTAAATTATAGACGCCATATATATTTTAACAAAATAATTCACTTACAAAATAAATTATGATAATATCACAATAGTTGCGACATAAAACACCCACACCCCATTCAATTTGCCATCTCTTAAAAGTTTGGTACCAAAATTGTATACTTATGATGTGGATATTTTTTTTTTAAAAAACTTATATATAAGGGTTTACGGCTAGAGAAAGATTATGGTGAGACTGATCCTAATTATTTCTATACTATAATCCAATCTATCTATCTATATGTATCTATACATATATAAAAACAAATCTAAATTTTTACTTTTATTTTTAATTTTTTTCAATTTTACTCTATTTAGAAATAATTTAATTTTAATCTTGACCGTTCAATTAATGCTTTTGATTTCAATTATAAAATTTAATTATACTAATAATGGCTTTTATTATTAAAATTTTACTTTTTAATTTTACAATATAAATTTAGTAAATATGGGAGATACTTTTGCATATTTGACTAATTTTTAATCAATATATGCTTAATTTATTTATATATACATATATAAAAATAAACTTAATTTCTATTTTTATCTATTTATGCTAATAATAAATTATTTATTTATTTTTAATTAATAATATAAATTTGGTAAATGTGGGATATACTTTTGGCATACTTGACTAGTTTTTAATCAATATATTCTTAATTTATTTATATATACATATATAAAAACAAACTTAATTTCTATTTTTATCTATTTATGTTAATAATAAATTATTTCTTTATTTTTTAATTAATAATATAAATTTGATAAATATGAAAAATATTATTGCATATACTAATTTTCAATCAATATACTAATTTTAATAATATCAAATCTTTCAAATCTATCTTTTGTAATTTTTCATATTTTTTCCTACGCCGTTGATCGCTTTTTAATCACGATCGTTCATTCTTTCAAATCATTTTATATAAACTTTTTCATTACCTAATCAAAATTCTTACTTTATTATTATCTTTCTTTTCTTTTTCTTCTCTATTTCACTTTCATACTATTTCTAATCTACTTTAATTTGTTTTATCTTTTATACGTTATGCAGGTTCAATCATTGTATGAGGTATCATTCTTATTTTTTATTTTTTGTTTTTTTTTTCTTTTTGATTTTTTGTTTTATTTATAATTCTATAAACCCTATTTATACACTTTAATTTATTTTATCTTTTATACTTTTATTTGATCTTATTTTTATGTTCAATCATTCTCATTTTTGATCTTATGTGCAGGTTCAATCATTCTTGAAGTATCATTCTTCTTTTTTTAATTTTTTTATCTTATTTTTATTTCTGTACGATTTTTGTATTATCTTTATAATTCTATATATATTTTTTGTTTTTTTTTGTTTTCGATTTTTTTGTTTTATCTATAATTCTATAAACCCTATTTATACACTTTAATTTATTTTATCTTTTATACTTTTATTTGATCTTAATTTTATGTTCAATCATTCTCATATTTGATCTTATGTGCAAGGTTCAATCATTCTTGAAGTATCATTCTTCTTTTTTAATTTTTTATCTTATTTTTATTTCTCTACGATTTTCGTATTATCTTTATAATTCTATATATTTTTTTTCTTTTTGATTTTTTTATTTTATTTATAATTCTATAAACCCTATTTATACACTTTATTTTATTTTATCTTTTATACTTTTATTTGATCTTATTTTTATGTTCAATCATTCTTATATTTGATCTTATGTGCAGGTTCAATCATTCTTGAAGTATCATTCTTCTTTTTTAATTTTTTTATCTTATTTTTGTTTCTCTACGATTTTTGTATTATCTTTATAATTCTATAAACGTTATTTATATACTTTAATTTATTTTATCTTTTGCACTTTAATTTGATCTTATTTTCAGGCTCAATCATTCCATTTGAGGTATTCGTTTATCTTATAGTAATTTTTATTTTTTTTATTTTTTTGTATTCTTCGTATTCTATAAACTCTGTTATATATATATATATATATATATATATATATATATATATATATATATAGACAAACACTAGGGTGGGCAAGTCTTAATTTTTAAAGGTAAATACTATTGTGCAACAGTTTTTAAAGTGCAATTGGGTCAACCCTACCCAATTTATTTTTTTGACCCGTCATATATAAGGATTTGTAACCCTAATATCATTTCATTCCCCATTCACTCCTCACTCCTCTCTCTACCGCTCTCCTTCCCCATCTCTCTCTCTCTTCGCTGTGACTCCTCTCTCTCTCTCATCGTTGTGAGACTCCTCTCTCACCGCTCCCCTCCTCCATCTCTCTTTAATCTCTTCTGCGATCTCTCTCTCTCTCCTCGCCGTTCTCACAGAGGTGTTTCCTTATTGTCGTTCCTCGTTGCCATTGTCGGAAGACAACGTTCTGGTAGCCGCACCAAACTGCTCCAGATCTGCTATCGAGAATGCATGCGGCTACCACTGCAGTCTAACGTCAGGAGTAACCGCTTTGATTCTCTCTGTCTCCACTACTCTACCACTTCGTATAAGGATTTAATTCTATATCTCAAATGTTTGACTATTCTCCAATTCTCCAATTTTCAAGATCTTCATGTGTTGGTGAAAATTAAGATAGTAAATCTTTGATGCATCGATGAAATTGGTGCTGGTGGTGATGACTTTGTATACAATTCTAGATTTGGTGGTGGATGCAATGAATTTTTATTTTTTTGTTTAATAATCATATGATTTCTGGAGCTTTTCTGGAATATTGTATAAGTTATAATTCTTTAATGTATATGTGTTTCTTAATTAATGTATACAATATTTATTTTGATCAGATTCAATTGTATTTAACTGTAACTATATAATGTATAAGTTTTTTTTAATTAATGTATATATTTTCCTTAATAAATGTATTACTTTAAAAAAAATATATAATAATCATATGATTTCTATAGCTTCTCTGTAATACTGTATAAGTTGTAATTTTTTAATGTATACATTTTTTTAATTAATGTATATAATGAACATTATTGTTGAAAGCATAGGTTGCGCAATGTTGAACATTATGGTTGAAAAGGCATTGGGTTTGTGATATCGTGAATATTACTGTTAAAAAAGCATTGGGTGTTGAAAGGGTTTGTGCAATGTTGTGAACATTACTGTTGAAAAAGCATTGAGTTGAAACATTGAATAATGCATTATATTTTACATACAAATGTATCATTAAATTTATATAAAAAAGTTGTATTAATGTTAATTGATTTTTGAAATGTGTTTTCATAATCAAGTGTGGAGTAGTTGTAATTTAATAATGTATGTATTTTTCTCAATAAATATTTTATTTCTTAAAAAATAATATTGATATTATATTTGTCAATACTTTTATCAATATATTTATTAATTTTAGTTATACAGTATAGTATCAAATATTATATATTTTAGTATAAAATGTAATACATTTATTAAAAAATATATGTACATTAGTATATTAAATATAATTTATTTAAATATTTAAATCTGTATTTAAAAACTAACCTAATACAAAATTTATATGTAAAATTAATTATTACATTCAACAAATTAAATAGTGTACAAGTTTTTTTTATCATAAATGTATACGTTTTTTTAATAATTGTATTATTACATGTTTTTATTGATGAGATCAGATCTATGAAGAACAAATCTGTTGGAAGAACAAGATGAACAACGAATTTGGCGATGAAGAACGGATTTAGATCTATTGAAGCCGATGAAGAATGAAGATCGCGATGATGAAGAATGAAGAACGCGAAAAAGAACGAATCTAACCGATGAAGAACATGATGAAGAGCGAATTTAGATCCACTGGAGCCGATGATGATGAAGAACGGATCTGGCAATGGCGATGAAGAACACGATGCCGAACGAATCTAAATTTGCTGGAGCCAATGAAGAACAGATCTAAGGTGGAGGCGGTGGTGTGGTGGAAGAGGTGGTGATGATCGGAGGCGGTGATGTGGTGGAGCGGTGTGGTGGAAGAAGGCGACGATGGTGGGTGGAGAATCAGTGATGAAGTGACGAGAAGATATAATGGAGAATGGAGAATGAAGTGACGTCATCCGGGTTGTGAATGTTTTATACTTGATCCATTTTGTAAATATGGTATCATTGTTTGTGTACAACTATTGTACATTAGATCAACTCTTTTTTAAATTGGTGGAACCGAATTTTTTGACCCTGACACGTGAACTTAGTCTCAATTTTGGTACAAATTGATAAGAGTAAGCATACTCTATCGTTGTGTAGAACGTGGTGACCAAGTGCAAAATTTATAATATCGAACCCAAGGGAGAAAGTGTATGTATCCGTATTTGAGAAATGTTTTACTGTAGAAGGTCAAATCAATAAAAGGAGGGGATAGAATTAACTACAATAAATACCTAAGAAAGCAATTAAGATAAAAAGATACAAATGGAATGGATGAAGGTGAGATGGATGAAGTAACAATCTAAAGAGGAGTAAGGCTAACCACAATCAAGATTTAGGACACAACATGGACTTGTTAAATTCAAATGGCTAACATCAATGACAATTGGAATAAAAGCAATCACAAATGTTCCCCTAATCCCTATGACCAAGGTAATTAGGTTCTCAACTCATTACAAATTTTAAGCACAAAAGATTGTCCCTTACTCTCAATTTCCTTAGAAGGTACTACGATTATAAGATTAGTTATTCTCACTCAATTAATAACCTACTTAGATACATTAACTAAGTGTCCCAACATGAGTGTTCAAAGTATATAAAGATGCTACCACATACTTCACATACTAACATACAAAATCCATATTATAACATGATTCAATCAAATCCCTAAGCACAATATTGGAATGATAATCCTAATATCATAAATGGAGAGTTTAACCACACACATCATAATACAAATAAAGTAAATCATTAATCATGGAGAAAATTCCAAAAATCACATCAACTAAACCATTAGAAATTCAACAAATCCAAAGATCCCTAATTCATCATGTGGCTAGCCTCACAAGAGGTCTAGACAACAACAAACATCAAGAAAACATCTCTAAAATGCTTACAAATATTCATTGTTGCAAACAACACAAAGAAAATACAAAATGAAAGTAGAGTTCTCCCATATATAGAATTGGGTTGATTTCTTCTCTTCAAGATGCAATTTCCACTCTTCAAGCCTCAATCCTCAATAGATGTGTGATGGGTAGATGGAATGTGTGAAGATGGATGAAAATGAAGGTGAAAATGGTGGAAAATTGAATGAAATTTGGATGGATGGATGAATGGAGAAGAGGATGGATGAATGGAGATGAAAATGGATGAAATGGGGGTGTGTGGTGTGTGAGAGCAGCCCCCTGCTGTTCTGGTGGAGGATTGGGAGGTTTTGGGTATTTATACCCCTTGAAAAGTCCTAATTTCGCACTGCAGAATTGGACATTTTGCACGAAAATTCGACCAAATTTTTGTGATTCGGTCGAATTTTTCTTACAGTGTGCGTAGCCTTCGATGCTCTATTTTCGCCCGTGTTTTTCACAAAAATGCACAAAAATTCAACCGAATTTTTCCCCTTCAGTCGAATTTTTGTGACAGCTTCGCGCTGCTTCACTATTTTGGCTCGTTCTTCCTCGTTTTAACTCCGAATTGAAATCCAATTTTTCCTACATCTTCCTCTTCACTTCTAGAATCCATTTATACCTGAAAATTACAAAAATTCCACCAAAGTATAAATTCTCCAAATATTTACAAATATCGCGCAATCTAGGATACTTAAACACTCAAACTAAGCATAATTGTATGGAACCATGCTATAATTGGACCCTAAATTCATGAGATTTCTATACTCATCAACACGTCACATGGCTTACCCTTTTTTCTTTTTCTATCCCCACCCACATAATCTTATCTCTTTATTTTTCTCTCTCCTCTTTCTTTGTTCTACGATAGTTCTCTTTATTTTTCTCTTTTCTCTTTCTTTGTTTTGTGATTTTTTTCTCTTTTCTCATTTTGAGGTATTTGTCACTCTATTTTCCACAATCTCTCATCGCCACCACTGAAAACGCCGATGGAAAGCTCGGCTTTGTCAAAATTACGGACGCCAAGGGCGAGAAAGTTCTTTTCAGATTCGGCATTCCCGGCTCTCCACTCGATATTTCCTTCACCAAATCTGTCAAACAAGTCCCCTGTAACGTCTCCGTTATCGAGGTCAGCAAGGCGATTACTCCTATCGCGATTTTGACGGCGTTACCGTCCAAAGTTGGTGGAGAAAGCTCGCTGTAAAACCTTATCTTCTCTCATTTTTTTCAGTTGGGTTTTTTTACCTGTCGTCCAAGAATAAAGGTTTGATCATTTTTTCGCGGAAAAGATAAGACGTTTCAGGCTGATGATCCGCCAGATTTGAGCAAGCTTTCTAACGCCCTTTCTAATGCTGATGGGGTTTAATTAGTAGGATTTGATCAATAACTTTCTATGTTAATCTTTTCCATTTAATTAGATTTAGTCAATAATGTAATCTTTTTTATTAATTAGTTACAGGGATTAATTTGTGGGACTTGGTCAATAACTTTCTATGTTAATATTTTCCATTATTCTTTTACGTTGAACTATTTTGTTTCATTAAAAAATTAAATAAGATTTTTATTATTCTTTTACGTTGAACTATTATGTTTCATTAAAATTTTCCTAGATTACTATTTTTATTAATTAGGTTACTCTTTCAAATTAAATAGATCACTTTTTCTAATTAATTAGATCACTCTTTGAAAATAATTAAATTGAATACCTAATTAGAGCACTCTATAAAAATAATTAGGTTACTCTTTGAAATTTGTTAGATCACTCGACAAAAATAATTATGTTACACTTTGGAATTGTTGATCACTTTTTTTAATTAATCAAACCACTCTTTAAAAATAATTAGTTTACTTTTTGGAATGAATTAGGTTATTTTTTATAATAAATTTGGTTGGGTTACTCTTTGATTTGAGACTCCGATTTTTCCAAAATAAAATCAGATTTCGTGAAAAAATTAATTTGTATAGAATCATGCTCCAAGAAATTGAATGCAATGTATACGTTGCTACGTTCCATATAAATAATTAGGTTATTCTTTGGAATCTATATAAATAATTAGGTTCCAAAATAAAGTCAAATTTGGTGAGAAAATTAATTTGTATGGAATCATGCTCCAAGGAATTGAATGCAATGTATACGTTGCTACATATAAATAATTAGGTTATTCTTTGAAATCCATATAAATAATTAGGTTCCAAAATAAAGTCAGATTTCGTGAGAAAATTAATTTGTATGGAATCATGCTCCAAGAAATTGAATGCAATGTATACATTGCTCCGTTCCATATAAAAAATTAGACTATTCTTTGGAATCTATATAAATAATTAGGTTATTCTTTGTAATTAACTTGATTACTCTTTATTATGGATTGAGTTAATATGAGACTCCAATTTTCCAAAAATAAAGTCATATTTTGTGAAAAAAATTAATTTGTATGGAATCATGTTCCAAGAAAATAGCCTAAGACTCCAATTTTCCAAAATAGCCATATTTAGTGGAAAAAATTAATTACCTTACTTTCCATACAACAACATAATGCTCCCAAACCAAAACACAAACCAATTCTATAAGATTAACTTTCACTAACAAGACTATATTAATACTAGACTATATTTTTGTAATATTCTTCTTCCTCAAAGATAAAAAGACCAACTCAAATTGGCATAACCCAACATAAATCATTAATTAGAAGAAAAAATAAATTAAAATAGAAGGAAAATCAGAGGAAAGCATGTGAAATAAATAGTTAGAAGAAAAAATAAATTAAAATAGAAAGAAAATCAGAGGAAAGCATGTGAAATAAATAGTCTATTGAAAGCGAAGGAGAGGAGAAGAAGAACAGTGGCAGCGATCATCGTCGACTGACGACGATTGTGATAGTGATGGCATCATCTGGAAATAGGGATCTTCGGGGCGAAGACTGCATCAATTGGAGGCTGAGTGATGGTAGCGGTTCCCGGGGGCTTTTTGGTGGCATTGAATCCAGGAGAACTGGCTTCCGGTGTCCAGCAAGAGTTGCTGAGCCTGAGATGGGGTCCTAATGGAGAGAGAAACAATCTGGACCATTGAATACTTGAAGGAGGACTTGGAGTCGAAATCCAAGGGCAGAGCAGCGGCGGTGTTGTTCTGGAGGAGTGAAGAGAGGTTTTTATTGGGCGTGGAATTAGCATGATTTGATCTGGAGCGAGAGGGAAGGAGAAAAAGCGAGTTCTCTTTTGGAGAGTGGGTGGAAAGAGTTGCAGAGGAAGATATCCAAATATTTTTTAATTTTGGGAGATTGAGATTTTTTTTGAGGAGAGGAGCAGGTTTACGTCTTTTTAGGAGGAGAGAGGAGGGAGAGGGAAGAGAGAGTTACAGGATGAGAGAGGAGAGATAATAAAGGGAACAGTACCTCACGTGGTATTGCTTACAAGATCTATGATTTAGAATCCGATTCCACGAAATATTCATGCAATCGGTTCCACTTTAGTGCTTCTCTTATATAGAGTGTGACTTAGATGGAACATACTGTCCCTATCTTTCTTAATTAATTACTCCATTTTTATTAACGTTGTTTTTATTTTATTTTTAAATTTATTATACTTAAATTACTATTATATTCTAAACCATGAGGGTTAAATTTCAATTATACTCTAAATTCTAGGGATAAATTATACCCTAAACCACAAGGGTAAAATTACAAATACCCTAAACCTTGAATAAATTATACTCTAAACCACAAGGGTAAAACTACAATTATATCCTAAATTCTAAACTCTAAAATTTAAATATACTTTAAACCATAAGGGGGTGAAAATTATAATTATATCCCTACAATTAAATAAAAAAAAGAAAAATAAACAAAATAAAAATAAGAATAAAATAAAAAAAGAAATACAAACAGCAGTAACCGTTCAAAAAAAGAATGATATGATTCTTTCCGTACAATGCATGAACGGATAATATCTAATTTATTCTATAAAGTAATCTAATTTATCTCTAAAAATTGCAATAATTCGGGTGTTGAAAATTGGGGGAGGGGGATGGAAATATGAAAAGGGTAATAGGACCGTCACATGAAAGTCGTTGGCTTACCGTAATTGTAAATACAAAAATATTTTATAACATCATTAATGTCTTTCAAAAGGGTTGATTATCAAACTAACTCGCCGTCTATTGCAAAAGTATTCGTACCTGTGTATTAATTAAGATAATAACGTTGATAATAAAACTGAAACATAAAGATTCCATTTTTTCAATAGAATCACCGGTTGCCATTCAAAATCCTCTGTCCAATTATTGAGGAATTGCGTAGCAGTAGAACAGGCCTCGTGACAGCTCCACATTGTCCCTTTGAGAGTGGTTTCAGTGGCTTGTTTCTTGACATGAAGAACATTCTCTGTCCAAGAAGAAAGAATCTGATTCTTAGGACATGATCCTCTCACAGACAGCCCCACGGCTTGTCACCAACAGGGACCTTTCAATCTTTATGGTCCATGGCAGCCTGACTTATTATCTAGGGTAGTCGAAAACAAGACCTTCGGCCACACTCCTCACTCTTGCTTGCCCAAAAAGCTTACTCACAATAGCAAGACTAAAATCTGTTGCTGTAGACAATCCTTTACCAGTGATCACTTTACCATCGATAACTACTTGGGCAGCCGTTGCAGCGTCGCCCAACGTACTTGCAATAGACGGATGGCCAGTTGCTCTTTTGTCCTGTTTGTAAGAGGAAGCAACTATTTTAATTTCATGCTCTCCAAGATAAGAATATTGAGATGATCAATGTACCTTTAACAACCCTTGTTTTTGCAGAATTGCAGGTGAAGAAGAAATTGCACCATATATTCTATCGCCCGATTGTTGTTCTTTAAGCAATTTCTTCAGAATCCTAGACTTGTTCAGCCGCTCAGCCGCTAAAGTTCCTCCCTTAGATTTAGGACACAAACATATGATTTTTCATTCATTGACGGATAATTCAGAACTCATCCACAGAGCTTATCTAATTTACTCAAAAATCATTATAAGATCTACTAGCATGATGAACACAAGAACAAAATCCTTACTGGCAGGATAATGAGATCATGAACTGAATCGGCAGCAGCACTAATCATCTGGTCTGCGATTAACTGTGTGCCGTTGGATGCCAATATCTGCAAAGATCTTTCTACTGATGCTACTACTACTTTTGCTTTTGCTCGTCTTAGAATATCTATAATGGTCACCACTTCAATTTCTTCAGAACCATTGGCAACTGGAACAAGGACCTGTAGCAAGATTTTGAAGATATTGGGATAGTTAAGTACTTTATACACAATAATGTCAGACTGTAGAAAGCTTAAAGAACAATGATCACTCTGCTTATATTGAAGAGAGAGAGCGAGGAGCATTTCTAGTGATCCGTTATCTGTGAGTATAAATGAATGGATGGATTATGAGCAGAAGATAGAAATAAACTACATAATTATAGTCATACAAAAAGCAAGGATTTTACACTCAGAGAGAAAAATGTTCTTGCCTGAGGAGTGTGATCAAGCGACCAGGACACTTCACCAAATTCTTCTTTCCTAGAGTTGTCATCAAAAGAACTTAACAGCTGCACCACGAGACAAGCAAACAATTACCAAAATCTGGTTGTGCAGATATAAGATTAACTACAATGATCAAGTTGTCTAAAAATGCACTGGAATCTCGACAGCAAGAGAACCCTAAAAAGTAAACCTTTTGTGTCAAGTTCCGTTTGGTTAATACGGAAAAATATGCATCAAGTATTTCCTTCTGACACTTGGCAGCAAAGTTCCAATAATCATTACTACTAATCCGGGTAAGGCAATAGTTTCATTTATTCTCTAATCACAAAGCTAAAATGTACTTACCATTGAATCACAGATTTCTTTGGCTAATGACTCCCCAAATAGCTGTCCCACCAAAGATATAGAAAATTCAAAGCAAGTGCCAGGGCCTCGACTAGTTGTTAGCTCATCTGATACTTGTAAATTTGATTTTACAGCCCAAAAGGTGGGAAGCTTGCCCATAAATGCAGGGTGACAAGTTGTCTAACACAATAAACCATGAACAAATCAGCATATCCTAAAATCCAAATACATGAGGGCATTAGGCAAGAAAGTGGGAAAATATCTAATAACCAGATAGAATTACCTGTTTTCTCTTAAGTAGTCCCCAAGGTAAAAGTGTAACAGCTGGAGCAGCACATATTGCAGCATACAACCTCTTGGCCTCAGCCTGTTTAATCGTTATATCCTGAAGAATTTTGCAGTCTCTCAAACGTGCAGAGCCCGGCATCCCTCCCTAATCACATATGATAAATTTAAGTTAAAAGAATTTTACAGTTTAAAATTCTAAGTATTCAGAAACAACTATTGGAACTATGCTTCAAGTTGAGGAACAAAATAAAAGTAAAATTGAACAGAAAACCAAAATGAAAGAGAAATCCTCATATTTTACTCAGAGGAATTCAATTAATTATATGATGCTAATAACATTCAGAAGCACACAAAGTTAAATGCAGCAACTAACCGGCAACGCTACAAGATCAAAAGTCTCATTTGAGCAAGAGGAGATAAATGCATCAGCCACCAACTTGGTGCCTCCGGCGGCCTCCACCTGCAGCTGCTCCTCCACCGAAGCCACCATTACCTGGGCTCCAGCTCGGCGAAGAACATCAACCATTATCACGGCTTCCATCTCTTCTGTCCCAAACCCAATTGGCACCAGCACCTATCACATAAGAATTCCAATTATAAACCTAAGCCAAGAAATCCCCCTACATGCGCAATGCTCATCTTCAAAATGTTGAAAACCCCCTTCAAAAAAATAATGCGTGACCCCAACAGAACCATTTAAATCCTTGAAAAAAATCATTCAAATAAATGGAACACTAGCATTCGGAAAAAGATTGGACCTTTTTCAGAGGAACAGGGGGTGTGGATGAAGCAAGTATGGGAGTTGGCGAGATATTTTCTCTGGGTTTCGTAGAGCGTCGAGTAATGGTTTTCTCTTGTGCTCTAGAGCTTCGGATTACAGCAGCTATCGAGAAACTTGAGAAAGGAAGAGCGGAAGAAATGGCTGTCGTGATCGTGGAAGTTGCCACCGGAGGCGAGAGGGGCGTCATCGTCCTCTTGCTTGATTCTTGTTTTTACACTACTGTTATTAGCTAGTCTAGTGAAATGCCATTGCCAATTCTTATCGACCTTTTACAAGTAAATAATAATCTTTTATAAATTCCTTATCCCAAGTACTCCCTCCGTCCATAGAAGTTGACACACTTTCCTTTTTGATTTGTCCCATTAAAGTTGACACATTTCCTTTTTAATACATGAGACCCACATAAAAACAATTAATCTACTCTCATGGGCCTACATATCACCTCTAATACAACTACCCACTACACATTAAATATTATTTTTCTCACTTCACTTTACTTCACTTTAGATTAAATTATTATATTCCTTAATCTCCGTGCCCAAAAAAATTATACCAACTTTAATGGGACGGAGGGAGTAGTATTTAGAAGAAAGGTTTCCATTCCACATGTTGAATTTCTTAAATTAAAATTATGGTTTTGTTTAGGTTTGGGTAATTTTGTTAATTACTGGTGTAGGCAATGAAATTTTATTGCCTAAATAAATAAAAATGCAAAGGAAAATATATTAAATATTGATTAAATATTTATTTATTATGGAATTTAAATAAATTAATTCCTAAGATGGATAAATAAATAATTGATAATTGATATAATTGTTTGAGCCCAAATCCAAGTTAAATGGGCTTAGTTCAAGTCAAATGGGCTTAATCCAAGTTATATGAGCTCAATTCGAGTCAAGTGTGTCTGATTCAAGTCAACAAGCCCAACAATCAAGTCCAGCAGACCTAGTTAAATTAATTAGGCCCAGGTTAAATCCTACGGGTTTAATTAAATTAAATAGGCCCGTATCCAGTCCAGCAGGCTTAAAGCCCAACATATCTTTTGAAGGAGAAAATATCTCTCAAGTGGTTATTTTCTCTACCTATAAATAAGGGCCTTCAGTCCTCATTCCAGACACTCTGAAAAAAATCCTGAAGACCTGAAGAACTCTGAAGATTCAAGTTCGATCAAGATCCGATCAAGTGAAGTTCAAGTCAAGATCAAGACCAAGTTCAAGTTCAAGATCAAGATCAAATCGAAGAACACTTAAGATCTTCAAATCAAGTTCAAGTCATCTTCAAGTCAAGAACAGCCTCCGATCAAAGACCAAGGTGCTAAGCCCCTTTGATCCGGCGTTCTTCATATCAAATTTCTGTCTCCGTGAAGTCAACACCCTACCAAATTGAGTGTCGTACTTCACAACAAATCTTCAAGTCAACGTTTGATCCAAACAAAGGCTCGACGCCTCCGGATAAATGTTTTAAAGCTTCAAGTCAATCCAGAGCTCGGACAAGCTTCATCCGAAGATCCGGCTCCGAAAGTTGAAAGAGTCAAGAAGTCAACTCAAGAGAGGAATCAGAGGGTAGCTAGAAACTGTTTACCTTAATTCTCAAGCTCAATCCATCTTGGATTATTATTGTAATTCTTTTGTGTTTATTTTATTATAAATACAATATTTGTTGTTACAAATTTTGGTACGCCCGGTGGGACAGTTTCTACCTCTCATCTCCTCTTCGAGCAAAGTAAGATGGTTCCGCTAAGAGTCAAAGTCAACAGATCAGCTTCTGTCTTCAAGTCTTCAGAACTACAAGTTGAAGACGTTAATGTTACGACCAGAAGCATGTCAAAGATGGCACGATCTGAAGCCTCTTCAGAGATAAATTCTTCAGTTGGAGTTACCTCTGGAGTAATACCTTATGATGCTAAAGACGAGGAGGACAATCTTGTTGGCTCAACTCATCTATCTGAAGAAAGTCCATCATCAGATTCATCCATAGCCTCGACGATGGCAACAAACACTTCGTCTGTCGAAGAGCAGTTGGCAAGCTTACTGAATCCGTTGCTGCACTTGCCAAACAGAACCAAGAACAAAGTACTTTGATTTTCAAACTGATGGAGAAAATGGTTGGTGCTGAAACTAGCCATGCAAACGAAAAGCAAGATGAAGATGCTGAAAATGAAGTAAATAACTCCGCAAAACGCCAGTCGACGGGGAAGAGGGTGATTGAAGAAGAATTGAACATTTCCCATGATGGAATGGTTCCTATCAGCCAAATAAAAAGTATTATACTCGGGACAATGAAGGACCAATTTGAAGAGAGCTCCAAACCTTCATTCATGTATGCTAAGCCTTTTAC
The DNA here is from genome assembly GCA_023678885.1 of Pogostemon cablin. NCBI lineage: Eukaryota > Viridiplantae > Streptophyta > Magnoliopsida > Lamiales > Lamiaceae > Pogostemon > Pogostemon cablin. The sequence goes on from CM042951.1 coordinate 44,432,512, forward strand.
TAGAAGGATTGACAACTTGAAGATGCCACCGAACTATCAACCCCCCAAGTTCCAACAGTTTGATGGAAAAGGTAATCCAAGGCAACATATAGCACATTTCATTGAAACATGCAATGATGCTGGAACTGACGGAGATCATATGGTGAGACAATTTGTTCGTTCTCTAAAGGGAAATGCTTTTGAATGGTACACCGACCTGGAGGCCGATTCTATAGATAGTTGGGATCAGATGGAATATCAATTCCTTAATCGCTTCTATAGCACTAGGAGAACGGTTAGCATGATAGAGTTGACTAACACTCGTCAGTTAAAAGAAGAGCCAGTAATTGAGTACATTAATCGATGGAGAAATTTGAGCCTAAATTGTAAAGATCGATTGTCTGAAGTTTCTGGCATTGAGATGTGCATAGCAGGAATGCAATGGAGCCTTCGTTACATACTTCAAAGGATTAAGCCTAAAACCTTTGAAGATTTAGCCACAAGAGCTCATGACATGGAGCTAAGCATGGGGATAAGTGGAGTGGTTGAACCACCGATTCCCAGATCCTACAAGTATAAAGAAAAGCAAGAGGCCAGGAAAGGGGGCAAACCCTACAATAAATCTTCTGAAAAGGAGTCCATGGCGACAAATGCACCAACTATCAAGTTTCGAATGAATGAGAACGAAAAGAAAGATAAAGTGAGGAGTGATCCCCAAGAAAGGGGGCAAAGAAGATTGACCTTGAAAGAGATGCAAGAAAGGAAGTACCCATTTCTTGATTCAGATGTCCCAGGCATATTTGATGATCTGTTCAAAGATAAACTTATCGAGCTTCCTGAAATGAAGCGACCAGAAGAGGCGGGACAAACAGACAATCCGAAATATTGCAAGTATCATAGACTGGTGGGTCATTCTATTAAAGATTGCTTTGTCTTTAAAGATAAAGTTATGCGATTGGTTGAGCAAGGGAAGATCTTTCTAAATGAAGATGCAACTGCGAACTCTATTTCTGCAGGCGGTGATTCTTCATGTCATATGGCAAGCGAAGCTCAACTACTTAAAGTTGAATCTGGGAATGAAAGCGAGACCCATGTTATGAAAATAACCTTCACAGAGGAAGACTTACTGCTCGGTTCACAATCTCATAACCGACCCTTATTCGTAACTGGTTATACTCAAGAGCAAAGGGTCAATCGAATATTGATTGATGGAGGTTCAGCTGTCAATATCTTGCCCCTATCCACGCTTAAGAAGTTAAGAATTCCTACCAACGAGCTCGGCAGTAGTCGATTGACGATTCATGGGTTCAATCAAGAAGGCCAGAGAACACTTGGTACAACGGTCTTGGACTTAATGATAGATGAGATGGTCTCAACAGTTCTGTTTCATGTCATTGATGCTAAAACATCATATAACATGCTCTTGGGACGCCCATGGTTGCACGAAAATGGAGTGATTCCTTCTACGCTACATCAATGCTTCAAATACTGCGATGGAGGCAACATAAAAAAGGTGCTTGGCGATGAAAGGTCATTCACAGAAGCTGAGTCATATTTTGCAGATGCTAGATATTTTCTGAAGAGTAACAAGGCTGTCAAGCCAGAAGGAAGTTCATCGCAAGAGAAAGGGGATGATAAACAAGAAAGAGAGAATGCAGATGTTGTTTCATCCACAAAGTCTATTGAAGGTAAACAGTTGATCAAGACTATAGAAGGGTTGACACTACCTCTGACTGAGGTTGACACTAAGAAGCCCTTTCCTCCTCCACTCAAAGGGTTCACTCGCCCAATTCAAGGAGCTAAAACTGAGCATGGAGATGTATTCGAGGCGGCAGTTTCCAAATCATATAGCCCACAAGCTTACAAACTTCTTATGAAAGCTGGTTATAACCCTCAAGAAAAAGCTATGATGAATGGACAGTCTCGTAAGACTCCTAGTGAATTTAATACCACTCAAGAGACATTGAAGAGTAATGGTCGCACTTCCAAGTATATTAGGACAGGGTTGGGATATGTTCCACAGAAACCTGTTCGCATTGCGATCAAAAGGGCAAACACGAACTACATCACAGAAGATGAAATTCTTTCTGAAGAAGAAGAGTCTCACGAAGAGGATAGGAAGGCAGAAAGAATCTCAGTATTCAAAAGACTCAAACCAGTTGGAGCTAAAAGGACTTCTAAGTTCCCAAGGTTCCCAAAAATACGTAGTCGGATCCCATCTCGCATGAAAAGACGACATTTCCTGACTATATCATGTGACACGATGTTGAAAGCTAAGAAGCAAACAATAATCTTCACCCAAAGTGAAGAAGATGATCGGGAAAGTGTAGGTTCATCAGATACTATTCATTCCGTTATCATGCAAACTGTTTGCCTATTTTTATAGCACTCACGAGCAAGAATACTCGATCGTTGTAGTAGTATATCCCAAGAAAAATTATCAATCCAATAAGGAGTTATGTTCGGACTAGCAAAATACGTGAGCTCATGTTCATGTTGTTTTTGTAAAGATGATCGGGGGTTTTGAGATTGATTAACAACTAAAACAAGTAGCAAGTAAATAACAATATCAAATAAGTAGAATGACAAGTAAAGAAAATGGATGCTAAAGTTCAAGTGTGAAAAACATGGGATTAGAAACATCCAAGCATACTCAATCCATATTATCATGCAAAAGGAATCCAACTTAATTGATGTAAACTAAGGGTGATCACGATTGTATCCTAAGCTCCCTTTCGGGTTACATAGGTTGTTGATCCATTTTAGACTCCCAAAAGCACTTAAGATCAAAGCCCAACATTAACCCCTTCCATCTAGGTACCAGTTAGATTAAACTCTCCCTTTTTGTGTACTAAGGCCAACGAATGGATTGGTTCCCCTCATTGAATTCAAATATCCTTTCGGTCAAACCCAAACTCAATGTCTATTCATGCCTTCCTAATACTATAGAGGGTCGTTTCCGTCTCACTCCAAGCAATACATACATGAACATCATGATAGCATTTAATTACCACAAATAATCAATTGATCAACAATCCATTAAACCAATAAACATTCATGAATAACAAACCATGCCATCACAACATCAAGACAATTAAACTCCATGAATAGAAATCAACATCAATTAAATCAAAAACCAATTTAATCCACATGATAATATAAATCTAATATGCTCTTCATATTCCTAATCCCACTAGAGGGATTAGCCTAACATGATAAAAGTAATAAAACAAATAAATGATTCATTACAAATACCCATAGTCTTAGATCTAAAGAAATACAAAATGAATTGATTCTTCCCTATCAATTTCTTGAAGAGAATCTTCTATTCTTCTTGATCTCCACCTCTAGCTCTTGATTTGAAGTCTTTAGCACCAAAAATGGAAGATATGATGGGTGGATGAAGATGGATGAAGATGATGGTGGAAAATGGAAGAAATGGTGTGTGATGTGTGTGTAGATGATGGGAATTTTGGATTCTCCTGCCAATTGTTGAATAAATGGGTATTTATACCCCTTTGGAGGCTTCTAGAAGGATCTGGAAATTTCTGCAGGAAAATACGTAACACGAGTCGTGTTACGCAACACGGCCACGAGGTGGCCGTGTTGTGTCTTCTGATGCTGCCGCACGGCCTCGCCTTACAGGGTCGTGTTGATGACACGGCTCGTGCTGCCAACACGAGTCGTGTGTTGTAACACGGGCACAGGTGTGGTCGTGTTGGCTCTTCTGATGTCGGCACACGGCCACTTCTTACAGGGCCGTGTTGGTGACACGGCTCGTGCTCCCGACTCGACTCGTGCAACTGGACACGACCTGAAGTTGCCCGTGTTGAGTGACTAGATGTTGCCACACGGGCAACTCTTACAGGGCCGTGTTGGCTACACGGCCCGTGTGCTGGCTCCTGCATTTCTTCACTGTTTTGGCTCGTTCTCCCTCGTTTCAACTCCGAATTGAGATCCGCTTTTTTCTACATCTTCCTTATCATGTTTAGCATCCAATAAAAAGTGAAAATCTTAAGTTTAAGCTCATTCACACACATTTCAATAAAAAATACCAAACACAACCAAATAACATATAAAATACAGATAAAATAATACGAAAACACATATAAAAAGACACTAAAATTTAGGTGAAAATAGCTCTAATCAACCCCCCAAACTTAAGGTGTTGCTCGTCCCCGAGCAACGAAAATGACAAATCAAAAGGAGAAATTTTCACCTAGAAAAGACTAAACGAATATAAGCAATAACACATCGTAGCAATAATAACAACAAACTATGCTAAGTCATCCTACAACATTAAAATCATGACATGAGAAATTAACAAGTTCAATCAAAAGAGAGTAAAGTGTAATATAGTTCCTTTTAAGTCCAAGCCTCACAATGGATATTAATGTCTCTCAACACTCTTTTGAAATAGGGTAAATCACACTCATTAATCGATTGGCTCGACTCGCTATAAGCTTGCTCGCGGATTATATTCACAAACCACCAAAGTTTCAATTAATGATCAAAAAGGTCTTTAATTAGGATGTAATGATAGGCTCTTTGGTATGGTAGGAAGTATATGGATAAGAGTGACTAATCATGTGTAAGTAATCAAAGAGATGGCCAATTTTCTCAACTTCTTCACTTTTTTTTTTCCTTTCTTATCTTTACAATCTCAAGCATTATTCATTAACTTTCCTTGGATTGAGCTTCTTTTGATGCATGCTTCCTATCTTTGAATTTTGTTTACTTGAGCATTTTGATGTTGTTTTACTCTTTCTCTTGCTTTGAGGTTGCATGTCCATTTCTCACTTTTGCTCTTTTCATCCTTTTTCTTGCTTGTTTACCATTCCCTTCTCTTCTTTTGCTAATCAATCAATCCTTTCTAGCTACCATCTCCTCAATCACCCACACAAAGGTATATATAAGCTTGAATGGGTAATTAAGACTTGTAATGTGCTAAATTCACAATAAATAGGTTTATAGGCTCAAAATGGTTAACTAAGGATGATGTTCATGGTAGGGAATATATATGGCAATGACTATAATAACAAGGATGGCCTTAGATCATTTCACCAATCTCCACTAATCTGGCTCGTTCCTATAGTTCTTGAGCAAGTTCTAACTTATCAAACACAACCGATCCACTCATGAAGAAATACCATATGTGCATGGTTGAGGCTCAAATGCTCACAAGCTTGTGCTCGGACCTTAAGGAACTTATTACACCACATTCATCTCAAAATTGAACAAGGTAAGTAAAACATGTCACAATTTGAAAGTGTAGAGATTCTTAATCATAATTTGTCATCACTTATCACCACAACCTATCATCACTCACCTTCAAAAATGACTCACGACATCCCTAAACAAACCACCAAACATCCCAAGACAAGAATGAAAATACACACCAAACATAAAAAATAAGGACTCAACAAACAAGACACAACAAAAACACAAAACATGCAAAAACACAAAATATCATCATCCATAAGAAAATTAAGCACACATTCATCCCAACCTTTATTGAAAAGGAAATCCTAATTTACGAAAGTAAACATCCCATAAACATAACAAATGAAGTAGCATGCTAGTCACAACAATCCAAATTAAAATCAATTCATTTCAAGTAATAAAATGACAAGGTGTAGAGTACTCCCTCGATAGGCATTTGGTAAGGAAAGCGTTAGCTCCAAGCTCCATCATGCTTTCAATACCTCTCATTCATGCTCAAACACTCAACAAACACCATTAATTCAACAATTTCATTATAAATATGGACTATCATGCACTTCAACACCACCAATCATACCAAAATCAACCCAAACTCATGAGAAAAATTTTAAAATTTATCCAATTTTACAAGAATCATACTCAAGTGGTGAGTCACACCACACACTCTCCCCCCAAACTTAAATCAAAACAAGAGTTGAGACTTAAGTTTGCAAAAAGTGGTGAGACTTACCCTTGTAGTTTCCTTTGGTGATCTTCTTGTTGAGAAGTAACCGCATCCGCATGACTCAAGCTATGTCCTAAATCCACCACGCACTATCACCCCCCAAACTTAACTCGAGACAAGAGTCACGAATTAAGTTTGCAACAAATGGTGGAACATGTTGGCTTGAATCCATGAAGCATTTCTCTTTTCTTCAATATGCATTTTTTTCTCCATGAGCACAATCAACCTACAAGGCCAAAACAAACAAACAACAAAAACAAAGCAATAAAGATAGTGATGGGGTGCCTCCCATCGAGCGCTAAGTTTAACGTCTTCAAGCTAGACGAATTTTGAGATCATCTTTCAAATAACACATCCACAAAGAGGGTCTCCCTTTGTGATGGATCCACATAGTGCTTCACACGATGACCATTGACCAAGAACTCTCCCCCATTCTCATCCATAACCTTTAGAGCTCCCCCATCAAGTACTTCCTTTACCACATAAGGTCCTCTCCATTTGGACTTCAACTTGCCCGGGAAAAGTCTTAGTCGAGAATTGAATACCAACACCTTCTCACCCTTTTCAAAGCTCTTCTTCCTCAAACGAGCATCATGCCACCTCTTGGTTTTCTCCTTAAAAATCATTGAGTTTTCATAAGCATTTTCTCTAAATTCCTCAAGCTCATTCAATTGTAAGAATCTTACCTTCTTCGAAGCTTTCATGTCAAAATTCAACTTCTTAATGGCCCAATAAGCTTTATGCTCTAACTCCACGGGAAGATGGCAAGACTTGCCATAGACAATTTGAAAAGGAGACATACCAAGAGTGGTCTTGAATGCGGTTCGAAAGGCCTACAATGCATCATCAAGTTTATTTGACCAATCCTTTCTACTCACACTCACTGTTTTCTCCAAGACTTGTTTGATTTGTCGATTAGAAATTTCAGCTTGACCATTCGTTTGAGGGTGATATGGAGTAGACACTCGATGCTTCACTCCATAAGTCTTGAGAATGTTCTCCATGAGCTTATTTATGAAGTGACTACCCCCATCACTTACCAACACTCTAGGTACTCCAAATCTTGTGAAGATATGCTTCTTTAGAAACCCCATGACCACTCTAGCATCACTTGTTCTTGAAGGTATGGCCTCAACCCATTTCGAGACATAGTCGACCACCAATATGATGTATAGGAATCCATTAGATTGAGGAAATGGTCCCATGAAATCGATGCCCCACACATCAAATATCTCCACTTCTTGAAAGCTCTTAAGGGGCATCTCATCCCACTTGGAGATTCCTCCCATTCTTTGACATCGATCACAACCCTCTATAAATTTCTTACAACTCTTGAACAAAAATGGCCAATACAACCCCGATTGTAAGACTTTTGCAGTGGTCTTTTGAGCTCCAAAATGGCCTCCACTAGGTGAAGAGTGGCAAAACTCCAACACACTATTCCATTCTTCCTCGGGCACACATCTTCGCACAAGAGAATCATTACACATCTTGTATAAGAATGGATCATCCCACAAGTAACTTTTAACATCATGAAAGAACTTCTTGGATTGATACTTATTAAGCTCATAAGGCCTCTTTCCACTCGCCAAGTAATTCACATAGTCCGCATACCACGGGCTTCCTTCTTGCTCCACTAAAGCCTCAATTTGATAGCAATCACACTCCAAGATTTCTTCATCGGGAAAAACCTCCTTGATTAACTCATAAGTACTTTCACAATGCTCCCTCGACTCTAACCTTGAAAGATGGTCGGCTATCACATTCTCCGTGCCCTTCTTATTTCTCACTTCAATATCAAATTCTTGAAGAAGTAGTACCCATCTTATCACCCTTGGCTTTGCATCCTTCTTTGCCATGAGATACTTGATAGCGGCATGGTCGGTGTATACAATAGTTTTCGTTCCTACCAAATAAGGACGAAACTTATCAAATGCGTATACTACCGCCAAGAACTCTTTTTCGGTAGTAGTGTAGTTCCTTTGAGCCGCATCAAATGTTTTGCTTGCATAGTAAATAGCTCGGAATTTTTTCTCTCTTAATTGCCCCAAAACCACTCCAAGAGCTACGTCACTTGCATCACACATCAATATAAATGGCTCCTTCCAATCGGGGGTGATCAAGATGGGTGACGAAATCAAAGCTTCCTTTAGCACATGAAAAGCATTTAAACAATTATCATCAAACTTAAATGGCACATCTTTTTCAAGGAGATGAGATAGAGGTTTAGAAAATGAAGAAAAATCCTTGATGAATCTACGATAGAACCCGGCATGACCAAGGAACGATCGTACTCCCTTCTCATTTGTTGGCGGTGGAAGCTTCTCTATAGCAACAACTTTGGCTCGGTCAACTTGCAATCCCTTTGAAGAGATGTAATGTCCAAGTACAATGCCATCATTTACCATGAAATGGCACTTCTCCCAATTCAACACTAAATTAGTGTCTTGATATCGCTTCAAAACAATAGCAAGGTTAGACAAACAATTATCAAAAGAAGAACCAAACACCAAAAAGTCATCCATGAAAACTTCTATTATATTCTCAATTAATCCTTCAAAGATTGCCATCATACACCTTTGAAAGGTGGCCGGTGCATTGCAAAGTCCAAATGGCAATCTTCGAAAAGCAAATATTCCATAAGGACAAGTGAAAGCGGTATTTTCTTGGTCTTCGGGTGCTATGAGAATTTGGTTATACCCGGAATACCCATCAAGAAAGCAATAAAATTCATACTCGGCCAACCTATCCAACATTTGATCCAAGAAAGGTAAGGGGAAGTGATCTTTACGTGTGTTTCATTAAGCTTCCTATAATCAACACACACACGCCATCCCGTCACCGTCCTAGTAGCTATGGTCTCATCTTTCTCGGTCTTCACTATAGTCATACCCCCTTTTTTAGATACTACATGCAACGGGCTCACATAAGGGCTATCACTAATAGAAAAAATCATATCGGAGTCTAACCACTTAAGAACCTCTTTTTTTACCACTTCTTGCATGATAGGATTAAGTCTTCTTTGGTTTTGAACACAAGCTTTCCCTTCATCCTCAAGTCTTATCTTATGCATGCAAATTGTTGGACTAATTCCCTTCAAATCATCAATACACCAACCAATAGCCGACTTATGCTCTTTAAGGACATTAAGCAATTTATCAAGTTGACTAGAAGTTAGAGATGATGATACAATTACCGAATATGTCTCACTTTCACCAAGGTAAGCATAAGCAAGATGATCGGGTAGAGGCTTCAACTCCACCTTCTTTTCCTTTTTCTCTTCTTGCTCGAGTGGATCTCTAAGTGGTAAGAACTTTTCATTTCCCCTTGAGATGGCGGCTGCAACCTCTTGAGCTTCACTACAATCACCTAGATCAAGCAAACAATTAATCAATTCTTCATTTAAATCAAGAGAAGTAGTAGAAATATTAGAAAGAGATAGAGAATTTCTCAAGCAAAGTTCAAGTGGATCCTTGGTTACAATGGAAGGCCAACTCTCCTCGACACTTCCCTTTACAACATCCACACTTTTACATTCTTCATCATTCATTGGATATTGCATGGCCTTGTGTAGAGAGAATACCACTTCCTCATCATTAACCCTCAACTTCAATTCTCCCTTGTAGACATCAATAAGAGCTCTCCCGGTAGCAAGAAACGGTCTCCCAAAAATTAATGCCACATTTTCATCCTCCTCCATATCTAGAACAACAAAATCCACCGGAAAGACGAACTTATCAACTTTTACCAACACATCTTCAACTACTCCTTTTGGATGTGTCATAGATCGATCCGCCAATTGAAGTGTGATGGAAGTTGGCTTTACTTCACCTAATCCAAGCTTCTTGAATATGGAGAGAGGCATTAGATTAATGCTTGCACCGAGGTCACAAAGAGCCTTGTTCTTCTTGTTCTTTCCAATTTCACATGGTATAATGAAACTACCCGGATCCTTCAATTTTTGTGGAAGTTTCCGTTGTAGAATGGCACTACACTCTTCGGTTAGATTAACCGTTTCATTGTCCACAAGACTTATTTTCTTTCCCATGATGTCCTTCAAGAAACGAGCATAATGAGGCATTTGATCCAAAGCATCGGCGAAAGGGATATTGATTTGAATCTTCTTGAAGATTTCAAGAAACTTTTTGAACCTTTCATCCAAACCATTCTTCAAGAACCTTTGAGGAAAAGGAACCGGTACTTGAGTCTTGGGTATTCCCCAACTATCTCTTTCAACTTCAACTTCCTTTTCCCTTAACTCCTTTTCCTTTTTCCACTTTGGAATTCTCTCTATCTTCTCTTCATCTTTCTTTTGCTCAACAATTTCTTTTTTCTTGCTTACTTCCTTCATTTCAATCTCTTCTTGCACCAACCCTTCTTCCACCATGCTTTCCACTTCCCTTTCAATGACAATACTATCTTCTTTAGGCATAGGAGGCTCCTCATACTTTTTTCCACTTCTAAGAGTGATAGCTTTGCAATCTTCTTTAGGATTGGTTACCGTGGTAGATGGAAACTTTCCTTGTTGGTGTTGAGATCCCACGGAAGAAGCAATTTGACCCATTTGATACTCAAAAGCTCTCATCCTATTGTCGGATTTCTTCTCATTTTCCTCCATTCTAGCCTCCATCTTTTTCATGAATGTTAGCAATGTCTCTTCCACCGATGCTTTCCCCTCTCCATTTGGTGGTTTAGCACTCGGATCGAATCCCGGATGATATGACACGGCGGCTTGAGGATTAGAGTAAGAAAGATTTTCATGCTTCCTCGGAGCTTGATAATTTCCACTTGATTGATTGAAATTGCTTCCCCGAGCTTGTCCTTGATATCCTCCTTGGTAATTACCTTGATTAGAAGGATAATTACCTTGGAAATTCCCTTGATGATGGAAATTCCCTTGGTAATTTCTCCTATCTAAATAGGCAACATCTTCTACACTTTGCATAACCTTGCTCTCATCATTCACCATAGAACTTGTGCTTCCCCCTTGGCTTACTCCTTGAGTGATCAAATTCAATTGCTTTGTTAAAGCTTGAATGCTCTCATTGAATTCTTTCATTCCTTCATTTTGAAACACATCACTCTTCACTTTGTTCACACTCTCCACTTGAGCTACTTTTCCAAAGGCATAACCTCCCATTACTCGCTCGGATGGCCATTGATAAGCATTCATCGCAATGTCTTCAAAAATATCCATGGCTTTCATAGCATCCACTCCAAATATAGACCCTCCGGATGAGGCATCTACATGCATCCGATTTTGTTAATTCAATCCTTGATAAAAGAAAGCCACTTGTTGATTCTCATGAAAATCATGTTGAGGACACTTTCGGAGCATCTCTTTGTAGCGTTCCCATGCTTCATAAAAATTTTCATCCGGAAGTTGCCTAAATTGAGTGATAAGGCTTTTCAATTGGAGCGTCTTTGAAGGAGGAAAGTACTTGTTTAGGAACCTTTGCTCAAGATCTTCCCATGTATTACAACTTCCCAAAGGAATTGTATTGTACCATGCTTTAGCCTTGTCTCTTAAAGAGAAAGAGAACAACCTCATTCAAATAGCATCCTCCGACACTCCCTTCATCTTGACGGTATTTGCAACCTCCAAGAAAGTAGATAGATGAGTGTTCGGGTCTTCAAGAGGACCTCCCCCAAACTGATTTGCTTTAACCATGTTGATCAATCCGGTCTTGATTTCATAATCATTGGCTTGAACCGGAGGAACCATATTGTGCACGACTCTCGGTTGGAAGTAATCCCGAATTGCTCTAGGCCTTGGCAACTCTTGTTGTTGAAATATCCTTTGAGCTTCTTGATTTGCAAGCAATTGCATATACTCTTGATTTTGAGCAAATAAATTCCTCATTATCTCCGCTTGATTCTCTTGCACTCCTTCTTGTACCCCCCTTTGATCTTGTAAAGGATCTTGGGGTGGGTCATAATTAACATCGTCTCCCCGTTGATTCTCCATTTTTGTTCCTTTTCTAGCTTTACGCCTCTCTCGTTTCCTTTGTCGTGCGGTCCTTTCAATCTCCAAATTCAAAGGAATGATCGATTGATTTTCCTTTGATCTTGTGATCATAAAACACCTACGAAAAGGCCAAGAGTGAGACCACAAACACAAATAATAAATAAAAGAAAATAAAAAGAATCCTTATCAAGAACAACTAAAACAATAACACAGTACTCCACTAGTTCGTCAAACTCTCCCCGGCAACGGCGCCATTTTCTTGTTTGCCTATTTTTATAGCACTCACGAGCAAGAATACTCGATCGTTGTAGTAGTATATCCCAAGAAAAATTATCAATCCAATAAGGAGTTATGTTCGGACTAGCAAAATACGTGAGCTCATGTTCATGTTGTTTTTGTAAAGATGATCGGGGGTTTTGAGATTGATTAACAACTAAAACAAGTAGCAAGTAAATAACAATATCAAATAAGTAGAATGACAAGTAAAGAAAATGGATGCTAAAGTTCAAGTGTGAAAAACATGGGATTAGAAACATCCAAGCATACTCAATCCATATTATCATGCAAAAGGAATCCAACTTAATTGATGTAAACTAAGGGTGATCTTGTATCCTAAGCTCCCTTTCGGGTTACATAGGTTGTTGATCCATTTAAGACTCCCAAAAGCCTTAAGATCAAAGCCCAACATTAACCCCTTCCATCTAGGTACCAGTTAGATTAAACTCTCCCTTTTTGTGTACTAAGGCCAACGAATGGATTGGTTCCCCTCATTGAATTCAAATATCCTTTCGGTCAAACACAAACTCAATGTCTATTCATGCCTTCCTAATACTATAGAGGGTCATTTCCGTCTCACTCCAAGCAATACATACATGAACATCATGATAGCATTTAATTACCACAAATAATCCATTGATCAACAATCCATTAAACCAATAAACATTCATGAATAACAAACCATGCCATCACAACATCAAGACAATTAAACTCCATGAATAGAAACCAACATCAATTAAATCAAAAATCAATTTAATCCACATGATAATATAAATCTAATATGCTCTTCATATTCCTAATCCCACTAGAGGGATTAGCCTAACATGATAAAAGTAATAAAACAAATAAATGATTCATTACAAATACCCATAGTCTTAGATCTAAAGAAATACAAAATGAATGGATTCTTCCCTATCAATTTCTTGAAGAGAATCTTCTATTCTTCTTGATCTCCACCTCTAGCTCTTGATTTGAAGTCTTTAGCACCAAAAATGGAAGATATGATGGGTGGATGAAGATGGATGAAGATGATGGTGGAAAATGGAAGAAATGGTGTGTGATGTGTGTGTAGATGATGGGAATTTCGGATTCTCCTGCCAATTGTTGAATAAATGGGTATTTATACCCCTTTGGAGGCTTCTAGAAGGATCTGGAAATTTCTGCAGGAAAATACGTAACACGAGTCGTGTTACGCAACACGGCCACGAGGTGGCCGTGTTGTGTCTTCTGATGCTGCCGCACGGCCTCGCCTTACAGGGCCGTGTTGATGACACGGCTCGTGCTGCCAACACGAGTCGTGTGTTGTAACATGGGCACAGGTGTGGTCGTGTTGGCTCTTCTGATGTCGGCACACGGCCACTTCTTACAGGGCCGTGTTGGTGATACGGCTCGTGCTCCCGACTCGACTCGTGCAACTGGACACGACCTGAAGTTGCCGTGTTGAGTGACTAGATGTTGCCACACGGGCAACTCTTACAGGGCCGTGTTGGCTACACGGCCCGTGTGCTGGCTCCTGCATTTCTTCACTGTTTTGGCTCGTTCTCCCTCGTTTCAACTCCGAATTGAGATCCGCTTTTTCCTACATCTTCCTTATCATGTTTAGCATCCAATAAAAAAGACACTAAAATACGGATAAAATAATATGAAAACACATATAAAAAGACACTAAAATCTAGGTGAAAATAGCTCTAATCACAAACAAATCTACACAATGCAGAAAGAGATCTACGAGGCAAGATTCTCGAAATGAGGAGAGATGGTTATGTAGTGGAGAGCATTGTTAAAGTGGAAGAAAATGAACAAGTTAGGTCTAATCCACATTTTCAAATGCAAGAATTTCTGGAGGACGTTGCTGCAGTAAATCATGTCACTATACAAGAAGAAACCTCAACTGAAGAGGAAGATGCCGATGATGCTCCCCCAGAATTTGAGGAGGGTATTAAATCTACTGTTGATCAATTGAAGGAGATTAATTTAGGTGATGCTAATGATCCACGTCCAACCTATATAAGTGCTTTGTTGACATCTGAGGAAGAAAAAGCTTACATTGAGCTTCTTCAAGAGTTTAGATACGTGTTTGCATGGTCATTCAAGGAGATGCCCGGATTAGATCCAAAAGTGGCAGTTCATCATCTAGCAGTAAAGAAATGAGTCATGCCAGTTAAGCAGATGCAGCATCGATTTCGACCAGAGCTGGTTCCATTGATTGAAGTTGAGGTTAATAAGCTCCTTGAAATGGGAAAGATACGAGAAGTCAAGTATCCCACTTGGCTCTCTAACATTGTGCCAGTAAGGAAGACAAATGGACAACTTAGAGTGTGTGTTGACTTCCGTGACTTAAACTTGGCATGCCCAAAAGATGATTTTCCACTACCAATCACAGAACTTATGATTGATGCAACGACCGGGCATGAAGTGCTTTCATTTATGGATGGATCATCTGGTTACAATCAAATTAGCCTAGCTCCGGAAGATCAAGAGAAAACAGCCTTCCACACTCCTAAAGGTATATACTGCTATAATGTTATGCCGTTCGGCTTGAGGAATGCTGGCGTTACGTATCAACGAGCCATGCAAAAGATATTTGACGATATGCTTCATAAGAATGTCGAATGTTATGTGGATGACATTGTAGTGAAATCAAAGAAGAAAAAGGATCACCTTAAGGATCTAAGGCAAATATTTGAACGTCTCAGAAAATTCCAACTCAAAATGAACCCGCTTAAGTGCGCATTCGGAGTTTCTTCTGGTAAGTTCCTTGGATTTATTGTCCGACATCGTGGCATTGAGATTGACAAAGCAAAGATTGATGCGATAATGAAGATGCAGGTGCCCCGAAACATACATGAGCTCAAGAGTTTGCAAGGTAAGCTGGCGTACTTAAGAAGATTCATAGCAAATTTAGCTGGCCGATGCCAACCATTTAGCCATCTTATGAAAAAAGGTAGCCCATTTGAATGGGATGAAGCTTGCACTAATGCATTTAATAGCATTAAAGCATATTTGATGAAGCCGCCAGTGTTGGTTGCTCCAATAGTCGGACGTCCATTAATTCTCTACATATCTGCTCAAGAGAAATCAGTTGGAGCCTTGCTTGCACAAAATAATGATGAAGGAAAGGAGTGTGCGTTGTACTATTTGAGTATAACAATGACTCCAAATGAGTTAAAGTACTCACCGATTGAGAAGCTCTGTCTTGCTCTCATATTTGCGATTCAGAAGTTAAGGCATTACTTTCAAGCTCATACTGTTTACTTGGTCTCGAAGGCCAACCCACTAAAGTTCGTAATGTCAAAGCCAGTGCTCTCTGATAGGCTCGCAAGGTGGTATCTCCAATTGCAGCAATTTGAAATTATCTACGTCCCTCAAAAAGCGGTGAAAGGGCAAGTGTTGGCCGATTTCTTGTCTGATCATCCCATGCCTGCCGAATGGGAATTGTCTGATGATTTTCCCGATGAAGATATATTGGCTATTGAAATCACTCCTCCTTGGAAGATGTATTTCGATGGAGCCGCTCATAGAGAAGGAGCTGGTGCTGGAGTAGTATTTGTAACCTCAGATGGAGGAGTTTTGCCATATTCATTCAGTCTAACTGAAAATTGCTCTAACAATGTAGTTGAATATCAAGCTCTTATACTTGGTTTGGAGATGGCAGTGGATGTAAAGCAGCGACACCTTAAGATATATGGAGATTCATTGTTGATAATCAACCAGCTGCTTGGCTTATATGAGGTTAAGAAACCTGAATTGCTTCCGTATTATAACTATGCTCGAAGGCTTATGAATTGGCTTGGAGATGTAGAGATTGAACATTTACCAAGGAGTAAGAACAAGCAAGCCGATGCTTTGGCAAAGCTAGCATCAACCATAGCAATTCCCGAAGCGCTTTTTCAAGTACCGATCTGCAAAAGTTGGGTGGTACCTCCCTTTTTCGAAGATGAAGATAGTGAAGAAGTTGAGTATTGCGCTATAGAGGTTTTTGATATTGAGAAAGAAGATTGGCGTCAGCCGTTCGTGGAGTACTTAAAGTATGATAAGCTTCCCAATGATCCACACCTAAGGGTTGATGTCCGGCGTAGAGCACCACGATTCTTCTATTACAAAGATACACTCTATAGAAGATCGTTTGATGGTATTCTCTTAAGATGCTTAAGTGATGAAGAAGCTCTTCAAGCTATGGAAGAAGCTCATTCTGGAATATGTGGTGCCCATCAGTCTGGACCCAAGTTACATTTCAGAATCAAGAGGATGGGATATTACTGGCCTTCTATGGTGAAGGATTGCATAGAATATGCACAAAGATGTCAGCCGTGCCAGTTTCATGCAAATCTCATTCATCAGCCTCCCGAACCATTACACCCAACAATTTCTTCGTGGCCATTTGATGCATGGGGCTTAGATGTGGTGGGGCCATTAACGAAGTCTTTCGGAGGCTATCTTTATATTCTGGCTGCCACGGATTACTTTTCCAAGTAGGCGAAAGTTGTACCCTTGAGGGAAGTGAAGAAAGAAAATGTGGCCGATTTCATCCGTATCAACATCATATATAGGTATGGAGTGCCTCGATACATTATCACAGACAATGGGAGGCCATTCAGTAACTCTTTGATTGATAAGCTTTGTGAGAAGTTTGACTTCAAGCAAAGAAAATCTTCTATGTATAATGCAGCAGCAATGGGCTTGCCGAAGCCTTCAACAAAACACTGTGTAATCTGTTGAAGAAGGTGGTCTCCAAGTCAAAACGAGACTGGCATGAAAGGATTCATGAAGCTTTATGGGCGTATCGAACTACTTATAGAACGCCTACTCAAGCTACTCCGTACTCTCTTGTATATGGGGTTGAAGCTGTGGTGCCCCTTGAAAAGTAAATACCATCTTTGAGAATAGCCATACAAGAAGGTTTAACTGAAGAAGAGAACGCACGACTGCGTCTCGAAGAATTAGAGGCACTTGATGAAAAGAGGTTAGAAGCACAACAAAGACTTGAGTGCTACCAAGCTCGCCTCTCCAGAACGTTTAACAAGAAAGTAAAGATACGTTCTTTTCAAGTTGGAGACTTAGTCCTTGCTGTAAGAAGGCCTATTATCATCACTCACCGAGTTGGAAATAAATTCTTGCCCAAGTGGGATGGCCCACATGTTGTGAAAGAAGTGTATACAAATGGTGCATACAAGTTGATATCCGAAGATGGTGTAGGAATCGGCCCCATAAATGGCAAATTCCTGAAACGCTACTATGCGTAGTCCAGTCAAATCCAAGGTTTGCTCCTTGACGCATGAGCCTAAACTGCATGTTACTCCTGGTCCGCATGAGTATAAACTGTGTATGACGAACTCCTGGTCCACATGAGTATAAATTGTGCAAGACATCCACCAAAGGTAATTATACGTGGTTAAACTGTTGATTCACCCCACTCAGATATTTTAAGTGGTTAAAGCATTAAATATCCTACTTTGTCTAAAGTGGTTAAAGAATAGTCACTTCTGGCCCGCATGAGTATAAACTGTGCACGACACCCCCCCATCCAATTGAAATCATATCCCTTTGAACTACGTAATGACTTGATCCTCTGCAAAGGGGTACGTAGGCAGCTTAGTAACTAACTAAGTTCAGTCATGGTTAAAGTGATTCCTGTCAAGCTTGTGAGGGAAAATAAAGAGTTGAAGTATACATGCCATAAATAAAGTGCGAGGAAAAGAAGTAGACATGCCATCTCAAGGAAGAGTCGCGATGCTCATGTTGTTCTGTTGATCCTATCTCAAAAGATGAAAGAGTGGCGAGGCTGATATTATTCTTCGTTTATAGTTGCTCATCTATACTGCAGAGGAAGATCACGAGCGCCAAATTCATTAGAAAGAGGGAAGAGTTCAAAGTTTAATTTAAGTTTATGAATTTAATTAATTAAAGACCCCAAAATAAGTTCATGGGATCAATTAATGATTAAATTCAAAATTATAAGTTAAGCACACATGATGAAGGAGGTCAAGATGGAATAATGGAGGAATAAACGAATTCATGTGTAAGTTTAATTAATTTAAACTCAACATACAAACATGAATTAAATTTAATTTGGGCTTTGAAAGTTGAAGATATATTTTGATAAATAAATGGTCAAAGCTTAAATTATGTTAAACCCTAAGTATCTTTATCCATGGTGGAGGATTTGAACCCAAAACAATGGGCCGAAATTTAAAAAAAATTGGTGGATTAAATAAGAGCCCACTAAAAGGTCAAAATTGAAGAGGATTGAGTCAAAATTGATGTAAAAATGGGAAGTTTTCTCTTCTAGAAACAGAAAGCTCAATCAAGAGGAGTCATCTTCTCCACAAATCCTCGCATTTCTCCCTGCCGATCACTGTGCTGAAGCCCTTTGCTACCAGCCACCATCACTGCCGTTGAAATCAAGCGACTGCGCTGTCGAAGTCCATCCACGATGCTGTTACAGATCGTTCTCCCTTGCCGAATCTTGAAAACCGCCATCACCGTCTCCACGCGCAAATACAACCCGCGAGTTGTTAGGATCTGCTGAAACAGCCACCAACGGTGGTCACTCTATTGCATCAGTCAGTGTGCCAAAAATCGAGTCACCACAGGTGGTCTTGTAAAATGTGCTGCCGGAGGCATGAGTTCGATAAGCAGCCACCATAAGTGGTCTGCCATCAATCGCTCTCTCGCTCTTCAAATCAATGCTGCCGGAGGCATGAGCTCGATAAGCAGCCACCATAGGTGGTCTGCCATCAATCGCTCTCCCACTCTTCAAATCAATGCTGCCGGAGGCATGAGCTCGCTAAGCAGCCACCATAGGTGGTCTGCCATCAATCGCTCTCCCGCTCTTCAAATCAATGCTGCCGGAGGCATGAGCTCGATAAGTAGCCACCATAGGTGGTCTGCCATCAATCGCTCTCCCGCTCTTCAAATCAATGCTGCCGGAGGCATGAGCTCGATAAGCAGCCACCATAGGTGGTCTGCCATCAATCGCTCTCCCGCTCTTCAAATCAATGCTGCCGGAGGCATGAGCTCGATAAGCAGCCACCATAGGTGGTCTGCCATCGACCCCTCTCCCGCTCTTCATATCAACGTCTTCGAAGGTGAGAACCCAACAAGCAACCACCATGGGTGGTCCGCTGTCGATTGCTCTTCATTTCGACACTATTGGTCTAACTTCAGCCTTCAAATCAGTCTTCGGAGGTCTGTAACACCTCTCCACCCACTTCCGTCGGAGGCGCAAGCCCAACAAGCAGCTACCATGGATAGCCCGCTGTTGACCGCTCTTTGTCTCACGGTGTGAGCCCAACAAGCAACCACCATGGGTGGTCCGCCGTCGATCACTCTCCACCTCGATACAAAATTGACTCCTTCAACTCTCTACTAGGTAGGGATTTTTAAAGGCTAACAAAGGGATCAATTGGCTAATCACGTAGGTTTCCAACAAATAAGGCTTTTAGGCTCAAAAGGGTTGACTACGGATATTTTCAATAGGTAGGATAATTATTTAGCTAGTGACTAATAAACAACAAAGATGGCCTAAGATCATTTCCTATTATTTAATTAAACACGTAGCTTCAAGCAAGATATAAAGCCAAGTTCTAGAATACGTGTGCATGAACGATACTCACAAGAATAAACTGAATCATGAAACTTGTCATGATTTTAAAAGGCTCAAAATCTCACATGGCTATACGAATGAACGAGCAAACCTAATCAAGCTACATAGCTAATCATCCTTGCACATAATCAAATTTCAAGCATCTCAACATCTAAGCACAATCTCAAACTGCTTCTCAAACACAATCCAACATATAATCAAGTGCCATGAAAAATCAGAAAATCATCCTAGAGAACCATAAATCGACTATACCAACACTAGGACCAACAAATACGAAACAAAACAAATAAACACAAACAAAAACAACACGAAACCTGGAAAATCACAAAAAATCGAACCCTCAACATCATCAAATAAATTGAAAATATTAAAAATTCGCAAAAAATCGACCCTCCAAGCAACAACACAATGCAAAAATTTTACTTGGTACTACAAGACAAGGTATGTACTTAACCTCCCCCCAAACTTAGATCAAACAAAGTGAGTAACTAAGTTTGCAAAGAAGTATATACCGTAGTCGAGCAATACCTAATAAAATTATTACACCAACACAGACATAGAAAAGCAATTAAACCGGGAGGGACAGCCCCCAACAAGCGCTCATGTTTAACGTCGGAGAGTCACGACGTAATACCTCAAGCTCATCAGAATGGCCATGGATATCTTTCATCCTTTTCATCGTATTATAATCGATGTGCTTCTTCATCAATCCAATACTTATGGCAAGGGATGGCCTCGTTGGCAATCTTAAAATTTATCTTAACCTTGCCAACCATGTTAAGATCAAATTTCATCAACCTCTTCATTCTATTCCACCACTTATTCCTTCTTCCGACGAAAATTCCCAACCTCTCTTCTAACTTCTTTTTATCCCTAAAAATATGTGAGGAATCATTAGGTAAAACAAAGTCAATAGAAACAATATCATCAAATTCAATGCAACTTAAAGAGTTTAAAGGTTTAGAAATGCTCATTTCATTCTTCAAGTTCTTTTCGATTGCTTCATGGCTTTGCTCTTCTTCTTTCTTTTCTTCCTCAACAATTGACTCCAGTTGATAGCTCAATTCAAGTGGAACCACTTGACTTAATCGAGTGGACTCCTCTTCGAGTTCTACTTCCTCAAGCGACAGCATAGGACCTTCAAATTGCATTCCAGGGTACAATGGAACAACAATATCTTCCTCAAGCTCCTCTTCATCCATTCTTTCCTCTTGTTGACCTTGAGAATTTAAACTTGAAGTGATGTTCGCAAGAAGATTGTTTATGTCTCTCGTTCTTTGATCAAACTCCTGCGATGCAACTTCCCTCTCCTGCGATTGAACTTTCATCTTTCTTTCTAGAGCTTCCAACATTCCCATGTTTTCTTCATGCTTCTTGATGGAAGTATCAAACGCGTCTTGTAATTCTTGGGAAACTCCGATCGATCCAGAATAAGTGTTCTCTTGATAAGGTTGATATAAATTTTCATTGTAAGCACAAGACCATTCATCTTCATATCTGACTTGATTGTAATACTGAGAAGGACTTTGATTCACTAGAGAATCATAACCATAATTCCTCTCATCCATGTAATATGGAGTAGGAACCATATTATTCTGATTTTCATAGCGTTTCAATATTTCGTCTATGCATGAAGAATGATTCATAACATTTTGATTTCCATATCTTTTCAATATTTCGTCCATCTCAGTACCTCAAAGATAATTTGTAGTCAGAATATATTCAAATAAGAAAAAAAAAAGTAATAAAAAGTCCTAATTAAACTAGCAATAAAAGAAAAATAAATAATTAAGCCGTCCCCGGCAACGGCGCCAAAAACTTGATAGGCTTTTTCTGCGCACTATAATTAAATCCCCAAGTATGAAGGATATCAATTGTAGCGGTAAGTGACCAAGTTAAATTATCGAACCCAAGGGACAACTAACTATTTATTTTCTAATTATACTAGCTTAATCAGAATAAGGTAACCGATTTTCAATGTTTTGTTGCGAATTAACTAAAATACGCAAATAATAAATAATTAAATTAATTAAAAGGCAATAAAAATAAAAGCAAGTTTCTAATCAAGAGATAACGAACAGTTCTAAGGTATCAGGTAGAGACCAATCAATTTGGGTTATTAAACTTACGATTGTTCATTCATGCAGTTTCACTGAAAATACACCACATATCCCTGTTATCCCACCGAATATGATTCGATTCTAAGCTAACAGTATAATCTGGTTTAAATCCTAAGGTGCGCAAATATTACCAAGCCTTATTCCTAGATACTAATCAAAGCAAGCAACAATACCTCCGGATGGTAAGCCCGACTAACAAGATATTTTCTGGAATTACTACAAGGTTCTATTCACTTCCTACTTGATTGTCTAATTGCATTGTTCCACTAAACTAATCAAGTATTTGATTAACCAGTTCATGAAATTAAAGTGCTTATAGCGGAGCTACTCTAATCCCTAACAGATAGACAATACCAATCATGAACGCACACAAGCTAACACAATAATCCAAGCACTATAGCGGATGTCATGAATATATTATGAAGACGTTACGAAGCAGATTAACATGTCTTAGTAAAATAAGTAAAATCAAAAGCTCAACTGCATAAAATCTCAATCTTTGGTCTAAATCCCCAAATCAATTAAATCAATCCATCAAACCCTAGAACTGTATATAAAATTAGCCCATGAGGTCACAAGCAACACTCATGGCTAAGCAATTCATAACAATAATCAAAGTAATAGAAAGGAATAGATAGGAATGGTGAAACCCTAGTTTAGGAGCAATCTCACGTTCCTTCTTCGTCTCTTCAATTGCTTGATTTTCCCTTAATTAGCACTTGAAACCCTTGTGGAATTGGATGGAGGATGAAATCAGGTTGTAAATCTGATATGGAGGTGTTGGAGGTGTGAATTGATGATGGATTATGGATGGGTTCTCTCCAATTTGGGTCTCGATCTCCCTAATTGTTTCTAGGACTGATGTAGGGCTTTTTCGAGATCGAAAATGCTTTAGAATCACGATTTGAGGGTATATATACACTGCTGCATCAAACAGGCCCCGTCTGGGCCCTGAACTGGGCCGCTCGGCACCTTGCTCGAGCCGAGCTCATGGCCGAGCGGCCCCCAAACCTGCCGAGCATCATATGGCTGAAACGGGAACGTCGTGTAGGCTCTGAAGGCACCCCACTCGGCTGGAAATTCGCAAATTGTTGGTCCCGCTCGAGCCGAGCGGCCTCCCGAGCTGCGGAGACTGCACTGCGCGACTTCACCGTTTTGAGCATAACTTCTTCATACGAGCTCCAATTTGAATGATTTTTGCGCTCACGTGTTCCTATTTTCCTTATCTTTCTATCCATATAAATAACTCTGAGAAACTCCAACATTTGTATATGTAAAAAGTCATGCAAAGTGGCTGCTCGGTACAGCATGTGCGACGTTAGCACTTTGATCATAACTTTCTCCTTTGGAATCCAATTGGGGTGTTCTTTATGTCAAAACGACCCTCTCTTCTGTGGCTTTCCAACAATATATCATATGATTAATTTGGACTTCTATAAGAATACAGAAATTTGTGCAACATGGACTGTATTTTTCAGCATTCCTTCTCACTTTCACTCCTCATTCCAATTTTGAACTTTTGATCATGTTTTACCCTTCAAAACTCAACAAAACACCTTAGTAGCATCAAAATCATGTAAATACTCAAATGTACACAATTCTATGTAAAAATAATAATTTTCCTAAGTAAAACGGTGTAATGTGCATATGTAAAATGCGTGAAATTCAACTCTCAACAAACCCCCAAACTTACCTGTTGCTCGTCCCGAGGCAACGACCTTAAAAACCAATATAGATTAATTGAGAGGAAATTTCACAGAAGAAGACATCCAAGACAATATAACAATTCAGAAATCATACTTCAGATGCAAAATAACCATCCATCTAAGAACATACAATTCAAATAAACTATTTCACTCATTCGGAATGCTCATCCACCCATTCTCACGGGTAGTATTTACGCTCAACACTCAAGTGCGAGATATACACTTTAGGGTATGGTGTTTACACTCATAATCAATTCAAACACACGCGTAACCATAAGCTTGGCAATCATCTCAACTCTCGACTAAAGGAATAATTTCAACAATAGGATCACAAAGGTCTTGCGTTAGTTGTAATGTTGGCTCTTTGGTAAAGGTAGGAAATATATGGATATCGTGACTCAATCACTAGTAGAGAATCAAAGAAGACTTACAGCTTTTCAACAAACAACTTTACTTTCTTCTTTCTTCTTCATCGCTCTTCAATGCTTCTTGCAATTTGATTCCTCCTTCACTTTTAAACACCACATCCTTACTTGAAATTTTTTTCTTCTTCCCTCTTTTTTTTTCTTTTTTTTTTCTTTTTCAAATAAGTGTACCAGTTTCAGGCACTACCCTTTTCATGGGGTACCAGTTTCGGACACTACCCCTTTATGCAACAACTTAACCTATCTTTTCAACAATTTTCATCACTTCCAACTTATTCTCCTTTTATGTTTCTTCTCAAGATACCAAATTGACTCCTTCAACTCTCTACTAGGTAGGGATTTTTAAAGGCTAACAAAGTGATCAATTGGCTAATCACGTAGGTTTCCAACAAATAAGGCTTTTAGGCTCAAAAGGGTTGACTACGGATATTTTCAATAGGTAGGATAATTATTTAGCTAGTGACTAATAAACAACAAAGATGGCCTAAGATCATTTCCTATTATTTAATTAAACACGTAGCTTCAAGCAAGATATAAAGCCAAGTTCTAGAATACGTGTGCATGAACGATACTCACAAGAATAAACTGAATCATGAAACTTGTCATGATTTTAAAAGGCTCAAAATCTCACATGGCTATACGAATGAACGAGCAAACCTAATCAAGCTACATAGCTAATCATCCTTGCACATAATCAAATTTCAAGCATCTCAACATCTAAGCACAATCTCAAACTGCTTCTCAAACACAATCCAACATATAATCAAGTGCCATGAAAAATCAGAAAATCATCCTAGAGAACCATAAATCGACTATACCAACACTAGGACCAACAAATACGAAACAAAACAAATAAACACAAACAAAAACAACACGAAACCTGGAAAACCGCAAAAAATCGAACCCTCAACATCATCAAATAAATTGAAAATATTAAAAATTCGCAAAAAATCGACCCTCCAAGCAACAACACAATGCAAAAATTTTACTTGGTACTACAAGACAAGGTATGTACGTAACCTCCCCCCAAACTTAGATCAAACAAAGTGAGTAACTAAGTTTGCAAAGAAGTATATACCGTAGTCGAGCAATACCTAATAAAATTATTACACCAACACAGACATAGAAAAGCAATTAAACCGGGAGGGACAGCCCCCAACAAGCGCTCATGTTTAACGTCGGAGAGTCACGACGTAATACCTCAAGCTCATCGGAATGGCCATGGATATCTTTCATCCTTTTCATCGTATTATAATCGATGTGCTTCTTCATCAATCCAATACTTATGGCAAGGGATGGCCTCGTTGGCAATCTTAAAATTTATCTTAACCTTGCCAACCATGTTAAGATCAAATTTCATCAACCTCTTCATTCTATTCCACCACTTATTCCTTCTTCCGACGAAAATTCCCAACCTCTCTTCTAACTTCTTTTTATCCCTAAAAATATGTGATGAATCATTAGGTAAAACAAAGTCAATAGAAACAATATCATCAAATTCAATGCAACTTAAAGAGTTTAAAGGTTTAGAAATGCTCATTTCATTCTTCAAGTTCTTTTCGATTGCTTCATGGCTTTGCTCTTCTTCTTTCTTTTCTTCCTCAACAATTGACTCCAGTTGATAGCTCAATTCAAGTGGAACCACTTGACTTAATCGAGTGGACTCCTCTTCGAGTTCTACTTCCTCAAGCGACAGCATAGGACCTTCAAATTGCATTCCAGGGTACAATGGAACAACAATATCTTCCTCAAACTCCTCTTCATCCATTCTTTCCTCTTGTTGACCTTGAGAATTTAAACTTGAAGTGATGTTCGCAAGAAGATTGTTTATGTCTCTCGTTCTTTGATCAAACTCCTGCGATGCAACTTCCCTCTCCTGCGATTGAACTTTCATCTTTCTTTCTAGAGCTTCCAACATTCCCATGTTTTCTTCATGCTTCTTGATGGAAGTATCAAACGCGTCTTGTAATTCTTGGGAAACTCCGATCGATCCAGAATAAGTGTTCTCTTGATAAGGTTGATATAAATTTTCATTGTAAGCACAAGACCATTCATCTTCATATCTGACTTGATTGTAATACTGAGAAGGACTTTGATTCACTAGAGAATCATAACCATAATTCCTCTCATCCATGTAATATGGAGTAGGAACCATATTATTCTGATTTTCATAGCGTTTCAATATTTCGTCTATGCATGAAGAATGATTCATAACATTTTGATTTCCATATCTTTTCAATATTTCGTCCATCTCAGTACCTCAAAGATAATTTGTAGTCAGAATATATTCAAATAAGAAAAAAAAAAGTAATAAAAAGTCCTAATTAAACTAGCAATAAAAGAAAAATAAATAATTAAGCCGTCCCCGGCAACGGCGCCAAAAACTTGATAGGCTTTTTCTGCGCACTACAATTAAATCCCCAAGTATGAAGGATATCAATTGTAGCGGTAAGTGACCAAGTTAAATTATCGAACCCAAGGGACAACTAACTATTTATTTTCTAATTATACTAGCTTAATCAGAATAAGGTAACCGATTTTCAATGTTTTGTTGCGAATTAACTAAAATACGCAAATAATAAATAATTAAATTAATTAAAAGGCAATAAAAATAAAAGCAAGTTTCTAATCAAGAGATAACGAACAGTTCTAAGGTATCAGGTAGAGACCAATCAATTTGGGTTATTAAACTTACGATTGTTCATTTATGCAGTTTCACTAGCTCATGGCCGAGCGGCCCCCAAACCTGCCGAGCATCATATGGCTGAAACGGGAACGTCGTGTAGGCTCTGAAGGCACCCCACTCGGCTGGAAATTCGCAAATTGTTGGTCCCGCTCGAGCCGAGCGGCCTCCCGAGCTGCGGAGACTGCACTGCGCGACTTCACCGTTTTGAGCATAACGTCTTCATACGGACTCCAATTTGAATGACTTTTGCGTTCACGTGTTCTTATTTTCCTTATCTTTCTATCCATATAAATAACTCTGAGAAACTCCAACATTTGTATATGTAAAAAGTCATGCAAAGTGGCTGCTCGGTACAGCATGTGCGACGTTAGCACTTTGATCATAACTTTCTCCTTTGGAATCCAATTGGGGTGTTCTTTATGTCAAAACGACCCTCTCTTCTGTGGCTTTCCAACAATATATCATATGATCAATTTGGACTTCTATAAGAATACAGAAATTTGTGCAACATGGACTGTATTTTTCAGCATTCCTTCTCACTTTCACTCCTCATTCCAATTTTGAACTTTTGATCATGTTTTACCCTTCAAAACTCAACAAAACACCTTAGTAGCATCAAAATCATGTAAATACTCAAATGTACACAATTCTATGTAAAAATAATAATTTTCCTCAGCAAAACGGTGTAATGTGCATATGTAAAATGCGTGAAATTCAACTCTCAACAAAGCATCGGTGGATAACTCTTTAGGAGTGTTTGGATAAGTTGTACGAGATTTGAGTTTATCTATCGCGAATTCAATGCTGTTCTCATTCAAATAAGATATCTTCAAATCTTGATAGAAGATCCTGTTTTCAAAAAAAAAGAAAATAGGGAAATGGTTGGTGTTCAAGTGGGTTTAAGCAATTCTGCAAGTTTGAGATTATGTGGGGATTTGAATTTATCTTCTTAAATAATTCAATGTTATTAAGGAGATAAGATAGGGAGTGGATATTTTGTGGAACGAGAAATTCTCTCCTATGAGATTCTTGGAATGCATGCATCTTGTCTACCAAAAAGTTTATTGGGCTTATACTCGAGAAAAAATGATGGGCGAAAATTAAGAGTTACACGAACCAAAAAGCAAAGGAAAGAAGGATACAAAGTATGAAAATTGTTGCAATTTGTCCACTTCAAGACTAAATTTCAGTGAACAAAATGCAAGGGGGCATTTGTAGGCAATGAAATTTTATTGCCTAAATAAATAAAAATGCAAAGGAAAATATATTAAATATTGATTAAATATTTATTTATTATGGAATTTAAATAAATTAATTCCTAAGATGGATAAATAAATAATTGATAATTGATATAATTGTTTGAGTCCAAATCCAAGTTAAATGGGCTTAGTTCAAGTCAAATGGGCTTAGTTCAAGTCAAATGGGCTTAATCCAAGTTATATGGGCTCAATTCGAGTCAAGTGGGTCTGATTCAAGTCAACAAGCCCAACAAATCAAGTCCAGCAGACCTAGTTAAATTAATTAGGCCCAGGTTAAATCCTACGGGTTTAATTAAATTAAATAGGCCCGTATCCAGTCCAGCAGGCTTAAAGCCCAACATATCTTTTGAAGGAGAAAATATCTCTCAAGTGGTTATTTTCTCTACCTATAAATAAGGGCCTTCAGTCCTCATTCCAGACACTCTGAAAAAATCCTGAAGACCTGAAGAACTCTGAAGATTCAAGTTCGATCAAGATCCGATCAAGTGAAGTTCAAGTCAAGATCAAGACCAAGTTCAAGTTCAAGATCAAGATCAAATCGAAAAACACTTAAGATCTTCAAATCAAGTTCAAGTCATCTTCAAGTCAAGAACAGTCTCCGATCAAAGACCAAGGTGCTAAGCCCCTTTGATCTGGCGTTCTTCATATCAAATTTCTGTCTCCGTGAAGTCAACGCCCTACCAAATTGAGTGTCGTACTTCACAACAAATCTTCAAGTCAACGTTTGATCCAAACAAAGGCTCGACGCCTCCGGATAAACGTTTTAAAACTTCAAGTCAATCCAGAGCTCGGACAAGCTTCATCCGAAGATCCGGCTCCGAAAGTTGAAAGAGTCAAGAAGTCAACTCAAGAGAGGAATCAGAGGGTAGCTAGAAACTGTTTACCTTAATTCTCAAGCTCAATCCATCTTGGATTATTATTGTAATTCTTTTGTGTTTATTTTATTATAAATACAATATTTGTTGTTACAACTGAAATTAATAAGGAATTTATATCTTAAAACTTAACATTATAAGCAAAAGCGCGTGGCCTAATGGATCACGAGATTGTGGGTTCGAGTCCCACCGGCGTGCTTATTTTTAAGCTTTTTTTTTCTTTTTTCCCACACCAGAATTTAGAAAGTTTTTTTTTTTTTTCCCGACCAGAATTTTTTTTTCCCACACCAGAATTTAGAAAGTTTTTTTTTTTTTCCCACCAGAATTTAGAACAGCAGCTCCATTTACACGAGAATATCGTTTATTATTGAGAAAGGAGAGAGAGCGTTTATTATTGAGAAAGGAGAGAGAGATTCATCTCCCAATTTAGCAATTTCTATCACCCGCTCCTTTTAACCTTCGCCGCCTATATAGAAAATTAAGAATTCAACTATCTATATCTGCACCATAATTAATGACGAAATTACTTTGATGTAATCAAGAATCCACCAACTATATATACAGTTAGATCTCATCCATACTTTTCTTTTCTTTCTTGATTCTTGAGAGACGTCCTCTCCTCTTCAGGCAAGTTTTTTTACTTGAAATATCCATTCGTTTTCACGAGGGTTTTCTGAATTGACATGGGTTTTGGAAAATAAGGAAGTAGATCTTTAATTGTTAGTCAAGAAAAGAATGTCCCTTCTTGATTGCTCCATTACTCATTTCAATTCATTCCTTTCTTGATCATTTCTTAGTATAGAGATTTATGCAGACCGCTCTGAATTCATTTCCCAACTATGTTTGAACTTTCAAGTTGTAGAAGATTTATTACAATTTGTGGCGCTGATTCTGTAATTATTTGTTGTTTAATCTTCATCTCCATGATCATCATTGATTAATCAATTTAGGGAAGCCAATCGGTAGTTCTCGATATTGATTTTCATTGGCGTAGAAAGCGTTCTTTGGTATCTTGATTAGAGTAATGAATTGCTAATACTGAACTTTCCTATCAAGATAGTATTGCTTTGGTGTAGCTAATATAGCTCTGGTTCTCCGATTTTTTACAAATGTAAAAGCTTCAGAATTTGAGTTATTGATTCATATTTCATAATCTGGTGATTACTTTTTTAGACGTGAATTAGGGTTAAATGTGAGGGAGTGAGTAGTTCTGACGAAACATGGTTTGTGAACTTGAATTATGATATCTTTCAATAGGTCAGCATAAGGTCATATGTCGTCCCGTTGCTTCCAAATTTAAAAGCTATATTGTACTAGTAGTTTTATTCATTTCAGTGGGAATTTTTATAATATTCAACTAACACTTTTTTTTTGTTGCAATTCAGAGTATTTTCCTTAATACTGTAGGTAGAAGTCCATAACAAAATTTGGTGATGTCGTGCTCAAATACAACTGCATTGGCGATTCCATCAGAATATTGGGGGCATGGTTCAAAGCAAACAGAAACCTCAAACATAAATCCTTATGGACCTCTGTTGCATCATCATTGGAGCCCCTCTCGGTGTCCTGTGGCTATTCTTTGGGACATGGAGAACTGTCCTGTGCCAAGTGATGTGCGGCCTGAGGATGTGGGCGGTAACATTAGGATGGCTTTGCGAGTTCACCCTTTAATCGATGGAGCTGTAACAATGTTTTCTGCTTATGGGGATTTTAATGCCTTTCCCAGACGATTGAGAGAAGGGTGCCAAAGAACTGGTGTCAAGCTTATAGATGTTCCAAATGGGCGTAAGGATGCAGCTGATAAAGCAATATTGGTTGATATGTTTCTCTTTGCTCTTGACAATCGTCCACCATCCTCCATCATGCTGATCTCGGGGGATGTTGATTTTGCTCCTGCTCTCCATATTCTGGGTCAGAGAGGATACACTATAATTCTTGTCATTCCTTCTGGGGTAGGGGTATCATCTGCCCTTAGTAATGCCGGTAACTTTGTCTGGGACTGGCCTAGTGTTGCTCGTGGGGACAGCATAATGCCCCTCGGTAAGGCATTGGTACCTCCTCGAGCGGCTACAGCAGAGATTGCTGGGCTTTTAGTGGAATGCCAGATCAACAACTACATGGATGGTGAAGATGAAGAAGAATCAATAGTGTATCGGGGAATCTCAAAAAGCACTCACAATATGAAAGATTTTTCTTTTGTATCACAATCTCTATCTGAGCATAATCATATAGCATTTACGGCGACGCCAACTCCTTCAAGCTCTCGATCACATAGCCTTCCATCTGGGTTGAATGTAGCTTCATCGGGAACTTCTTCTTCATGTGATCAGAATGAATTAACATGGGTGCAGCCCAGAGATCTAAATGATTTGAAAGGCCAATTGGTGAAGTTGCTGGAATTGTCAGGTGGCAGTTTGCCCCTAACTCGACTTCCATCAGAATACCATAAATTATATGGGAAGGCTTTGTATGTTTCTGAATATGGCGCAGTTAAGCTCGCAAACCTCCTTAAGAAAATGGGTGATACAATTACTATTGAGGGAAAAGGCCAAAAGAAATTTGTCTGCATCCGTAACCTTAAATCTGAACCAGTACGTATACCTTTGATTTTAGCTAGGAGGGATAAGAAGGAACATGGATCTCAGGAAGACAATGTTGATTCGACAACCGGAGTTGGTTCTTCAGAAGAATTCTCAGATGATGAAACGTTGGTAGGTGGATCTAATGGTGATAGGGAAGAGGGTGAGAAACCTAATTTAGAGGTGAATGATCAACCTCTATCCACCGACCAATGCCTAAACAAATTCAAGTATGAACTTCAAGAGATTCTAGTAATCTACTCTTGTCGAATTTTTCTCGACTGTTTTGAGGCCATATACCAGCAAAGATACAAAAAACAACTTGATTATTCAAGCTTTGGTGTGAATCATCTGGAGATGTTGTTGGAGAAGGTCAGGGATGTGGTGCTGCTGCAAGAGGAACCCATAAGTAAAAGGAAGTATCTGGTTGCTTATGGTGGCTAAAAGAGATTTTCACTTCTTGCAGGTTCATTGTTTGAACTTCTGAACTTCTACTTCTCACTGAGGTAGGCTCCCCAATCCTACTCTTTCTTTTCTCAAGTTTCTATTTGCACAAAGAAAACAAAATTTTATTTTTGAATAATTCCAGTTGTAGGCTTTTTTTATATGATGATTGGAACATTTATCCAGGGTGCTTAATTTGATCAATTGATGACAACCTGAGATGGGAACGTTTATGTTCATTTAAATTTTCTATTTATTTCTGTTTGCCATGGGGTTGTGAAAAAATGGGTAGATAATTTCCTATAAAAAATTGATCTCTAGGAACCAAGTTTCGTGAGCTTATTTAGTCGGAGATCGTTTTGATGAAGAGCTCAAGCTCTTTAAGAAGTCCTCGTCTAAGTCAACTCCAATCTACATTTGATTTCCTATTAAGTTAGTTTTTTAGTAGGTATGGATTTTACATCTGAAGATTTTACCTGTGGTGCTTATCCATTGTTTTACACTATTATTTGTTTCTAACTCCTAGAGCACCGAGTCTCTTTCATTTTATCATGAAAAAATCTCATTTAAGATATCGAGCCGGCTCTGTTCATATGTTTGAAATTTGGCCATTTCTTCTTATGTGAATTTACATATTGTTATTTCAGAAGGTTTCACTGTCAACATGAGTTGCCATGCTGTCGAGCAATATCAGCAATGTGAATGACTTGATTCCCCCCCCCCCCCCAATTTTTTTTTTCTTGGTTAAATAGTAGTGATAGAGTTTAGCAGCTTCAAAAAGATGGGGGCCCAATGATATTGTTGGTGGGGAATGCTCGTCTTTGCACTATGTTAGTTCATGGATCACCTTGTAATTTCTATGGCTAGATGGTGTTGGTATTGCCAGTGATTCCTTTTTGGCTACCTTTGGGAGCATTGCATATCTAGGAAATGTTGCTTATAAACGACATCCAACGGCATAAATACGTGAGTTGCCTGTGCATTTGCTCTCTACTCTTGATGTATCCTGTGTAGAAGAATGTGTAATTGCTAACTTACTGCTGTCATTTCTTCTCAGGAATCAATACTAGTTGGGCAAGGCATAATGCTAAGCTTGATAGAGAGATTAATTTCTCATGTTTGAACCAGAAGAAAAAAAACACAAGCTCTGCTGGTTTGTCCATGGAAGACAGCATGTGTTGCTTTAACTCTGCATCTACGCTCATGAATCATTGGTTGACTTCTGTGATACTGCTTACTCTATACAATATATTCTTTCCAACAATAATGTAATGATTATGCATTACAACTGCACATCCACTCCACTCTCATATTGCTCTCTCTTTGTATTCTGTTTTTGGATAAAGAAAATAACAAATCATCAGCTTAATTGTCAATTCAAACATACTATAGACCTGCCTAATGTTTATTTAAATTTACTTTTACTATATTTTTTAATTTCAAATTGTTTTACTAGTAGATTTACTTTATATTTTATACGACAGAAAACAATTCTAGGATTCAATATGGCAAATGATTGCATTTTACTGTCTTATGTCTTCTTGGGTTAAAATACTATGCTTATTTTTAGGATTTATCACTTTTTTTTAAAAAACGATTTTTATTGTTAATTTATTCATTTTAAACTGTGTCAATTTGATTTAAATACTATTTTACCAAGTGATTTTAAATTAAGAATCCAATTAGGATACACGATCTTAATCGTTCAATTAAGTATTAATTTAATTACCACAATAAATTTAATAAAATAATTAAAAAAATCCACTCATCCTATTTTAAATGTATCAATTCTAAGTTACATTGCAGAATTACCCGATTAATCTAAACATGATATTTTGGGAAGACTCCCTAACTCATTTGGTCTACATTTGAAGAATATAAATTGGGCTTAAGAATTGGGTTACAGGTTGGCTGATAGACTTATAGTCCTGCAAAATTAATATAGATTTAAATTTCCGCCAAAATCAAATTAAGTAAAAGATAAAAGGATTTGTTCGTGAGAAATAGTAACAAAAAATAGAGTACATGGATGATCATCTGAATAATTTTTATTTATTTATTTAATTTGAAAAAAAAAAAAAAAGAGCAGTTAATAAAGTGAATATTTGCATTGATTTACACTAACACAAAGGGCCCCAATTAAAAGTGGACGCAATTGTCGACAAACCGAAAGAATTTATGCCGTATCCACACAGCCAAAGACTTCCCCTATTTAAATTGTTTGGATTTTGTTTTATTTTATTTTATTTATGATTTTTACTTTAAATTTTAACAATTTTATTGCATGTTAAATACATAGTTGACACATAACTATAAAAAAAAAATGAAGTAAGCAAGTATGATTAAGAAAATAAATAGAAAATAGAAATAACCACACCCACCCTGAAAGAAACATGAGTGGTGAATTTATATTTCTTTTTAACCATCTAATAATGCATCTAAGTGGATACCAGTTAATTGTCTACATTTAAGTATTAAAGTATATATGTTGAAGGAGTCAATATGCACTGTTAAGATAACATCTAAAAAACTTTTAAAATTGCAACACAACATATATAGCTTTGCCAAATATTTAAGTATGGATTCATTTCAATTTATTGGGATATACAAGAGGGCTTTTTATTTTTACTTAAACTGCAAAACTCTCTTAGATTTTGTGGAATTGATTTCTCTTGAATTTATTGTCAATAAGTACTGATTGTTTATTTCAATTCATATGATAATCATGGAGTAATATTTCTATGAAAAAAGAAAAAAAGAAATTCCAATTATTTAACAAACTATCTGCATTTACTATTTGCTGTGAAATCGTCCAATTACTATTAATTAAGAATATTGTAAGAGTGAGAAATTATTCCAATTCACATGATTTGTGATCTGATCGAGTTTGGAGCACGTAAGTCGACATCAATATAATATCTCAATGTCAAATAGCTGCAAATTAAAGTGAATTTCTACTTTTAGAAAAGATGATAATACTTTTTTGATAGGGAATTAATATAGGAACTAATTACGTATTTGAAACGGTTTTGGTTCTTTTTCCCGTTTTTCAATTGGGAAGAAATTTATTAACACGGTTTCTACTGTATGATTTCAATCATTGTTGATGATGTTTTTCGTCGATAAGCAATAAATTAATGAACTCAAACAACTAATCGAATAAGATCTAATGAAATGAAGTCTTTTTTTATTGATGATGAACTAAGGATCTTCAAGTTTACACACACAAACTTACTGCCCTCTCTTGAAGTGAATATGAAGTAGCCAAAAGTAAAATTCCCCCAACAATTCATCGCGGTTTCTTTTTTTTAATTAATTTGAACCTTGCTAACTATAATTAATTATTTTATTATGAATTGTATTAATTGCTTTACTAAATTTAAGAAATACTTAAAAAATAAAAAAGAGTTACTCCCTCCTGGAGAAATTGATGCCTTTTTTTTTAGCACGGAGACTAAGGAGTATAATAATTTAATGTAAAGTTAAGTGAGAGAAATAATATTTAATGTGTAGTGGGTAATTGTATTAGTAGTGAGTGTGATGTGTGTGTGGACCCATGTAAATAAATAAATTATTTTTGGGTGGGTCCCATGTTCTTAAAAAGGAAATAGTATGAAATATGTCCATTTTTGTGGGACAACCCAAAAAAAAAGTGTGTCAATATCTTTGGGATAGAGGGAGTATGTTGTTACTCATGGGTGTATATTATTTTGGTTGTTTATAATAACCGGCCTCAAATTCTAACTCAAAAAAATTGGAATTAGAATATATTTTCAGAGGATTATATGAAATTGGTTTACCTAGAATTTGCTTTCGAATAATTGTCCTCTTATGTATGTTAAAATGTTACCTTGGCAATTGTCTTGTGATGCATTTTTATAATTTTTTAAATAATAATCGCTTTTAATTAAAAATAATAATTATCACTTTTAAATAATTATTACTTTAATTAATGTTACGAATTATTACACTTTATGAAATAATTCACTGCATTATTATCATTTTTTTATTAATCTAAATATAATATTTTATTAATAAAAATGTTAGAATTTTTTATCTACTTTAAAAAGTCTTCGGTGGCACACAAGTATTTATCTTATATAAAATTTTAATATTTGAAGGAATTGTTATGCATAAATTAAGGCAACAATTTTCATGTATAAAAGTAATTGTGTCTTTAATTGTCATGTGTAAATATTATTAAATAAAAAATAATAATATTCTAATTAGAAAAATGAAACTCCCTTAATTGATAAAAAATATAACAAACGTTCAAAGTATAAATAAATATTGTCAGCATTTTTATTAGAAACTAAATTACTAATTAAAAAAGTGTAAAGTTGTTCTATCAATAATAATATATTTAACATAAATTTAAAATATGGTATAAAAGATAGTTGTAAGAAATGAAAATAGATGTGAATTTAAGAGTATGCATAGGGATGTAATCGAATCGAGACGAGTTGAACACTACTAGGTTTGAGGATCGTTTGTTAAGAAATTATCGAACTCGAGCCCAAGCTCGAACTCGTCAAGAAAAAAATATCGAACTCGAGCTCGAACTCAAACTATTTGTTAAGACTCGCGAACATGTTCACGAACACATAAAGTAACTTGTTTATGAATATATTTTCATGAACATTTAAATAATTTTGTGCATGGATATTAAAAGAATATTTTGTTTATAAACATTTAATGTTACACATAATATTAAATAAACAAACTAACAAAATATAATAATAAACAGTAAAAAGTATTTAAATATTTAAATAATCACTTAAGTTATTATCATATTTGTGTGGTTTAATATAAAATATTTAATTATTGAATATTAATAAATAAATAATAATATATAATTCTAAAGAATAACTATAAAATTTACTAATGCGTTTGCGAGCCATTAGCGAGCCTATAAACAAATATGTTCGCGAGCTTTCGAGCCGAACACCCTTAGGCTTGAGTTTGGTTTGATAAACTATTCGAACCTAAAATTCAAGTTTGGTTTGGCTAGTTAAGGTTAACGAACGAGTTCGAACGAATATTTAATCAAATCGAGACTCGAATAGTTCGCGAACGGTTTGGTTTGCTTACATCCCTAAGTATGCAGTGATATAATATTCAACTAATAAAAATATAGTAAAAGATTTCTAATAAAGAAAGTAATAGTAAATATTATTTTGGTTATTAGGCTAATTAAAATATTGAAGGATGGCAAAAGGAAAAATAAAAAACTGAAAACCTAAATTTCAAAATTTTAATTTAATAACTGAACAGAAGGTTTTCTTTTTTCTTTTTTTTTTTCTGTTTTTATAAAATTCGACTAAATGAAATTAGCCGAAATTTATGAATTACATTAATTGAGGGGGAAAATTGATTGTTTTTGTTTATTATTTAAATAGCTCACCGCCCCATTATTAATCAAATAAATAATGATTAAAATTCCTTAAGAGGATATCAATAATATGGGCACGACCAACCAAACCAAGTTGACAAAATTCACATCCCTTCTAAAAAGAGTAGTAATTATTGCATGTGTTAAATGGATAATGTTGAAAAGATCAAAAAGTAGTAATTAGTGCATGTATTAAGTCGACATATTACATTACATAATGTTGAAAAGATCAAAAAATGAAGATAGTAAAGGGGAATTGTAATAATGCAAGTGGGTTGGGCAAGGCAAACCGCGTCTTCTTCGCCAACACACATACAGTACCTCTACATGTGTGCAAATTTATCAGTCATTTTACTCATGTTTTTACATTTTAACTGGAGAGCACTCAAAATGAGTTAGGCCCGATACTCTTATAAAAAATAGTTGATTTTTTGTAAATCAGATTTATATCATAAATCTTTCTAAATTATGTGGTCCTTTAATTTAAACATCCTAACAATACATAGAACATACTCCATCCGTCCCATACTTATCTTCACACTTTTCGTTTTCGTCCGTCTCACACTTATCTTTACCACTTTACATTAACAAATAACCTCGAAAGTTATCATAATTTCTAAAATATCAATCATACCTAACACCCATAACATACTTTATAATTTATTTATTACCTAAAAATACCACAGTACCCTTAAAAAGTTAATAAAGCAAAAAGCAACTTTTCTTAAATTATGCCTACAGTATCAGTGCAGATAAGTATGAGATGGATGGAGTATAAGATTAGAAGATGTGACTATAGGATTTACACCGTAAATACAATTTACACAAAAATTTGTGTAAAAAGAGATGGATTGAACT
Source organism: Pogostemon cablin (assembly GCA_023678885.1). Lineage (NCBI taxonomy): Eukaryota > Viridiplantae > Streptophyta > Magnoliopsida > Lamiales > Lamiaceae > Pogostemon > Pogostemon cablin. The sequence goes on from CM042951.1 coordinate 44,470,632, forward strand.
ATAAATTCATCGTCAATGCATGCATGTTAATGAACAAATGGAACTCTTCAAACTTTCTGTACTTTCATATTGGATTGAAACCACCATGAAAGTTACTATTTCTATATAATATACTCCTCTTTTATTATAAATTTAAAATCATTTATTCTTTTTATTTATTTCATAAAATTATTCATTTTTAATTCGTAAATATCATATACAAATTTAATACTACTCCATTATCAACGAGTATAAATTGTAATAATAGTATTTAAGGTAACAATTGTGTGACACCAATTTAAATTTTTTAGATTTTTACCATTTAATTATTAAAGATATTATTATTTTTAATTAAAAATATTGTTATTAATTTTTATTTATATTACAAAGTGTTAATAAAATAATTGACTGCACCACTGTTATTTATCATTAATTTGAGTATTAAATTTTCATTAAATATTACTTCTTCGATTCATGAAGATTGTTCACTTTATTCTAATTGTTTCGTCAGACATAATAGTTCACCAAAAAATTAAAATATCATTTTAATCTAACACCTCTAAATTAAGAATACATTAATTTAAAAAATGTTACCCTTTCTTTCCAAACATAACATATTACATATTTTATATTATTTATTACCTAAAAATATCATATTATCCTTAAAAATTAAAATTAGTTAAAAATAATTTTTTCTTAATATACATAGAAGAGTATGTCATCCCATTGGGTATATTAGAATTGAAAGAGATACAGCTGGACAGGGTTTACCCAGTTAACCATATAAATTATATGAGTGTTTATCAAGATTTTTTTTTTTTAAAAGCTACTTAATTGGTATCTTGTATATTGAAAAATAATAGTATGTATAAAGGTATGAGTAATATTTTTGTTCTATTAGATAGTATAGATTTTAATTAATAATAAAGTATTATTTTTTTTATTGAAAATGTAAGTTAAATATGAAACATTTAATATTAAAAGATATAAAATGGAATTTGAATGTTGGAATTTAAGTCTGTATTTCCTATTACACGTGAGACTTTCCCTACATATATAAAATTTAAAATTTACGAATCACTATTATTCTAAGAAGATAATGCTAAATTTCTAAGAAAATAATTCTATAATCCGTGAAATGTACGCATGTTCTATAGGAACTTTTTATTTGATTTTATATACTATTAAAAATTATTTACAACAGCACATTATTAATTAGTATAATTTTTTTAAAAAAAAAACTTATATAAGACACTATATTACTCCCTCCGTTCCAAACTGGATGTCTGCGTTACTGTAGATACGGAGTTTAAGAAAAGTTGACTTTTTAGATGTATTGTGGTATTTTTAGGTAATAAATAAATTATAAATTATGTTATGCGCGTTAGGTGGGTGTGGTAAAGTTGTAATTAAGATGAACTTTTAAGGGTGGGGATTGATGTGATATTTTTTTTTTTGAATAAGATAATTAGTTTGTGACGGATGAAAATGAAAAGTAAGACAACGAGTTTGGGACGTATTTAAAAAATTATTTTTAGTATTATTTTATTATTATATGAAATCGGTGGAAAATGCAAGTTGGATTAGGGTGGCAAAGGGATGTTTTAAGGTTTGACCATTGACCAGTGACCACAGGAAGGGAAGGCAGCTGTTATCAATATCATACCACGCACGTATGCCAGCCCAACATAAACCGTCGGAATAATATGTCCTTGTGTTCCCATTTCCTCTATAACCTCTTACAAAAGCCATACAGAATTTCCAGTTTTTGCCCCATTTTTGGTTCTATATATCTACCCATGTTTTTAAGGGCACTTATTTGAAAAAAAAGAAAAACTTCTGAGGGTACTAACAAAACAAACAAGAGAGAGAAAGAAATGCATACGAAATTGGAGGCGTTGGATACGACTGTACAGATTCCTCACTATTTCCGGTGCCCCATTTCACTGGAATTGATGCGCGACCCTGTCGCCGTCTGCACCGGTCAAACCTACGACCGCCTCAGCATTGAATCATGGCTGGCTACGGGCAATACCACGTGCCCGGTCACTCGCGAACAACTCACCGATTTCACCTTCATCCCTAACCACACCCTCCGCCGCCTTATTCAGGATTGGTGCGTCGCCAATCGCTCGTACGGAATCGAGCGTATACCCACTCCCAAGCAACCTGCAGATCCTGTTTTGGTTACCACTCTCTTGGCTCAGGCGGCTTCCTCTGTTTCGGCTTGGAGGATTACGGCGCTGAGGAGATTGAGAGAGATTGCGCGTGAATCTGATAAGAATCGTTCGCTGATTGCCGATAATAACCCCGCTCAGATTTTGCTGCCTGTTGCGTTTGGTTCCGAGTCCTCCGAGTTGACTCACGAGTGTCTCGCGCTGCTCTCATTGTTTCCGTTATCTGAAACAGAGTGTGTATGCGTGGCCTCCGACCCCGAACGGATTGGGCGTTTGGTGAATTTGCTATTCCATTCGTCGATCGACGTCCGAGTGAATTCGGCGTCGATGATTGAGAATGTTGTTGCGGGAATTCAGTCGCCGGAGCTTCGTTCGGAGATCAGCGGAGCCGATCGGGTGTTTGAAGGCATTGTTGGGATTTTAAATTACCCGTTGGTTTATCCACGGGCACTCAAGGTCGGAATTAAAGCGTTGTTTGCTCTTTGTTTGGTGAAGCAGCACCGCCATAAGGCGGTGGCGGCGGGGGCGGTGGATGCGTTCATTGACAGGTTTTCGGAATTCGAGAAGTGCGACTTGGAGAGGGCTCTGGCGACGGCGGAGCTGCTCTGTCGTATTCCGCCCGGTTGTGCGGCCTTTAGGTCGCAGGCATTGACCGTGCCTTTCCTGGTGAAGATCATATTAAAAATCTCGGAGCGCGCGACGGAGTACGCCGCCGGGGCGCTGCTCTCGCTTTGCTCCGGTTCGGAACGAGTTCAGCGCGACGCTGTGGCTGCCGGAGTGTTGACTCAGTTGCTTCTACTGGTTCAGAGCGACTGCACGGAGAGGGCGAAACGTAAAGCGCAAATGCTGCTGAAGTTGCTCCGGAACTCATGGCCGCATGATCCCATCGCAAAATCTGATGATTTTGCCGGGAGCGACGTCGTTCTTTTTTGAAAATTCTTTTTAGTATTTTATTTTATTCATATATATTGTTGGTAAAATAGATTAAACACTTGAGTGCTAAGGAGGACTTAGATACACTAGTAAATGGAGTATATTGAAAACTAGCGTCTCAGTTTTGCAATTAAGGATTTTTTTAATGAATTTTCATTTATTCATTTATTAAATATGTATATATACCCCTACCGCTACTGCCCTTTATATGATGAATTCAATATCTTATGCCTACGTATTTGTGATTCAAATGAGGATTGGTGACTATCTTGAGATGTTGTATCATGGGTAATATGAGCTTAGAAAATAAATCCAGACTTTACCATCACTTAAATTTGGGATTTATAATCTCAAGAATTCAATTTTAATATGGTGCATTTACTTTTAAACATAGTGTACATTTTGAGATGAAATTCAAATAGAATACGTTTTGTTCAAATTTCGGTGAGGTGCTTGATCAAGATTCAAGGCAGTGAGGTTGAAATAGAATTGTGGGGCTTATGGTTGGGTGAAGGTGGGGCGTACAAACCGACAAAGGGACAGCACATATTGTGAGAGGTAAAATAAATCGATGGTTCAACATCCTTTGACCGATGCTTATCCTCCCGTCTTTCAAACATTTCTCTCTCCCCCACTATTTATTTTAATTTTAATTAAAATCGAATATTTACCACCATACCCCTAAAATAGTAAATTCTCAAAAAGCATATTGGATGAATAATTGTGAAAGGTACATATATACATGAATGTGATAGTGTCACATGGTTAAAGCCTTTAAACAATGAGACCATATGAAATGGAATCTCACATGCCCCATAGATTTTTGCCTTTTTGATTGCAACTCGTGGGATCACCCACTTGAAAACTCAGTTTTATATATACCTTGCCTCCAAAAAAAGTTCACAATTTTCATTTTAGTCTATATACAAAAATTTCATATTTTTTAAAAAGTAAAGAGTTAGTTGTGTGTCAACCAGCCCCATTTATTAAGCTGGTCATTTATAAATTAAAAAAATAAAAAAAAATCCGATATAGGCAGGATTGGACTTGGGCGCAGGGGCACAAGAATTTATGCCAAAAGTAGAGTAAAACCTCAAATTAACTAATCTTTCCGTACACTTTATTTTGTCTTACACATTTATTATTTATATTGTAAAAAAATGTCATATAATACCCCTTAAAAGTTATGCCCATAATTAGAAAAAAATAATTAGGTTTCATTTTAAAGGTTTTACTAATATTTATTATATAAATAACTTTAAAATGAACCGTAATAAAATAAAGTTTAGGTAAATAAGGCCGTCATAATGGTTGGGTCTATAGAGGAGTAGGAGAATTTGAGTAGTTTTATTCACTGTTACTTAAACTGGGCTAGGCCTAATGATCATATCAAGATTTATATAGGATCTACATATCACTTTTGGGCTTTATTCTTGGGCTCGTGGGCCCATTTCTATTTCCCTCAACTAATGTTGTTCTACGTCTTCCTACTGCATTTTTTAATTTTCCACTTGCAAATGATTAAATTATGCTCTTTTTGTGCACTTACTAATTTTTTATTAAGAAAGTGCAACGTTTGCTATTGTTACAAGTGAAGATAAATATGTTATTATGAAGTTGTATTGAATGTCATATTAAACAGAAAAAAACGTTGCTGCATTATTAAGGATTGAACAGGAGGTTCCAAGTTTGCAGTCCTTTCGACTGACTTAATGACCAACTGCTTGTAAATTAAAATAAAATAATGATTATAATAGGATTTATTTTGCTTCTATATGAAAAAAGGAAAAGGATAAGGGGTTTTTGCCTACATATATTACATGCATTAATGAAAAATAAAATAAATTGCATGTAGAAATTGATCATTAATTAATCTCGATCGGGAGGCACATTTAGATAATTAGGTATTAAGCCATAGCATTATCTCTGCTGCAGCTTGCTTGTATAACTCTTCCACTAGAAATAATGCCTCTGGAAACTGTCCATGTGCCTGATGTATACACCAAATTAGCTACATTAATTTACAGTAAATTATTAAGTAATATAATTAATCTAAGATACTACTAATGAATTAAAAAAATCCACATATCTAATGCAAAATTATAAATTCTTCTACAATCTTCACATTGCTTAATTAATCTGCCATAAGAGCTGCTCCAATATTTTGCAAGGAAATCTATCTATACGTATTGTTATTTAGCATTATTAATTTATGATCTTCAACGTGTTGTTCACGATGCTAAGTAGAAGATTGATGTATCAAATGACACAGAAAATCGAACTTACAAGACCTTAGCTCTCAATTTTCTCCTTAATGCTAAAACCTACATATCAAAATATGTGATTTTTCTATGTTCAATTGGAAAAAAAAAAAAAAAACCTAGCCAGCTCATCTAGGCCAAATGAACAAGTAATAAAGTTCCAAGTGAGGGTTTAATGTTAGAAATTAATTAAGACCTAATCTAAGAGACATGTACTTTAATTAGCTAAAATTAGAGAAAAAAAAGTAGGTCTTACTCGGACATGAATCATGTACATTCGGGCTCCATGATCCGTAGACACTTGTGCAGAAACCACATCAAGCTTGTATTTCTCCATGACGAAGAAAATGGCGGTCAGAAAACCGGGCTTTTTAGGGCAGCAGACGTTGATGTGGGCATCTTTGCCACAAATATTGAGGATGACATTGGGTGAAGTCCATGTTTTGAAGGTGGTAGGGCCCGAAAGCAGCAAGTTCGGGCTTGGCTGTTTGGTTGTTGATCCCTGGTCAGCCGGATAAGCCTCTCTTAGGTTTGGTTGGGTGATAATGGAGGAGGTATCACAGGTCGATGGATTAGTAATCCCACCAGCTCTCATCCTCTCCTTCTTCAACCTCTCTAGGCTTTCAAGATTTAGGTGAAGCTGTTTGATGTACACTATTGCCTCATCAACTATGGTAGATTTATCTGCCTGTATGCATCAAAATCTCAAACTATTTATTAATTAGGATATAATTAGTTTATTGAATGAATTAATTACTTAACAAGTCTCTCATTGTTATCCCAATTTCTGGATTAATTAACATACCCTTATTGGATCGACAATATGGATTAATTGTTAATAATGGATCCCTTTTTAAATGTTTCATTGTCGTTATTAACTAAGTAATTGCACTAATACAGATATAACAAAAAAAGTAATTACAAATTAATAAACTAGTCATTTAAAACCGATACAAAGTGTTATATACGAAGGATCAAAAAAATCATAAATAAGAGAGATCTGGATATGGGTGTTCTAAAATCATGAGCAGTGCTTGAAAAATTGGTAAGAAAATGCACGTTTATTTTAATTTGCATGCAAAAATCTGATAATTAAGAATTTATTCAAAAGGGATTGAGGATGGAATAGTGACACTTATATATGATCAGTTGCCAAAAGGCCCAAAACAGAAAAAATAAAAATAAAAAACCAATCTTTGATGATTTAGACATAAAAATGGTGTCTTGAATCAGAAGGTTCTTCCTTAAATCCACTGAATTCAGACAGCTACTTATCTATTATGAGAGAGAGAGAGAAAGGGCATGATGAGGTATAGTTTAATTACCCTTGGATGGATGTTGGGGATCAAAGCATGAAGATTGGCAAACATATTCCTCATCTTTTTCCTCCTCTCCCTCTCAGTCCATATATGAAGCTCGTGCTCATCAGAATCGCCGCCTCCGCCATCATTCCCTTGCACATCACCACCGCCGTCTTTCTTGCTTGTTGCGGTTGCGTTGCCCCTTTTCTTCTTCCCTTTGAGTACCGGCGCCTCCCTCTGGGTTAATATCTTCCCGCCCTCAATCAAATTCTTGGCGGTATCATCTTCACCACCCAAAATCGGAAACGCCCAGGATTCCTCATCGCCCCACAACAAGGTGCTTTCATTCAGAAATTCTTCAGTCATAGCTAACATGATATGTGTGTGTTGTATGTGTATGTTCGTTTATGGTAATGATGAGATGGATGAGTTGTAGAGAGGAAGGGAGATATATAATATAGTATATATAGAAGATGAGGGGAATATTGGAGAGAGAAAAGCATGATTCTTAGGAGGCTAAATGGGAATAAACCAAAATACAATCATAAGCCAAAATGCCGTTACTGGCTTCAAAACAAGCTCCTTTGCTAAAGCATTCTCACTCTAAAGCGGGTGGGGTCCCCCCTTCCTCAATCTTCCTCCTTTTTTTCTTTTTTTTTCAGAAAAATTCATAATGTAGCTTTTTTATTTACTCTCTCCGTTCCGGACTTATCTGCATCAATATTGTAGATATGAAGTTTTTTAAAAAATTGATTTTTGACCAACTTTATTAACTTCCTAGAGGTATTGTGGTATTTTTTAAGTAATAAATAAAGTATAAAGTATATTATGTGTATTAGGTGAGAGTGATATTTTTTAAATTAGCAATGTGAAGTTTCTTTTTTGGATAGTGAAGATAAGTATAAGACGAACAATAACGGAAAGTGTGAAGATAAATGTGGAACGGAGGGTGTACTATATTTGAGATTAAATAGGTAAAACACCTATTACAATTTCCTATTATATTTGATGAGTAACAAGGCATGATACAAAAATCTCTCAATATTTATTTTCTTTATAGAGTATATTTTATCTCTCTTTTACATATTTTTAATTTAACAATTCTCAACATGAAATATAACAATTAAACATGACAGGAGATTTGAACTACTATCAATCTTATGATTATAATTTCCATTATACACTTCTTTATTTTCTTCAATTTATTTGCCTCACTATACTTTTCTTAACTTCAAAAACATTCATTAAAATAACCTCTTAATATATTTTATTTTTTAAAATGCTTTTCATACATAATTTACTTTATACTACACTTTTTATCAATAGGTTATCTAAAAATACTAAATTACAAAGTTTTCTTAAAAACATGGTATAGTAACTATAAAAACATTAACCGGTTAAATTGACAAACAAAATCCTAAAAAAATATAATTAAATCTAAAATAAAGGGTGATTATGTTTTAAACCATCACATTTATAACCTCTCAAAATTAAAGAGTTTGATATTTTTAAACGAGAGTTAATTCCTTTAAATTAGAGTTGGGAATTCAGGATACCATAAACGTAATTTGCATCTTACATTTTATTATTTTTTATTATTTTTTTTTTTGGGTGGGGGGATCATAATCTTTTTTACATTTATTATATGTTCATGAAATACAAAATAAAAGGTTTATTATATGTTCATGAAATAGAACATATGTATAGAAAGAATCACTAATTATATGCGAACTTGTCATAAATTTCTAATGACATAACCTTGATTAATCTCATAATTAGATCATTAATTTACGTAAGTTTGATTGTCATAAAATTTAATTCAAGTTAGCTAGTGAATAAATGTATAATTTTAATTTATTACGTATTTGACATACATAATTATATTATCTCACATAAATAATTTGAGGTAACTTTTTTTTTTTTACATGTTTAAGAAATGATGGGGAAATATATTTCAGGAGGAAAAATCCAAAATAATAAGTAGGAAACCAATAAATCGAATGGTGTGAATGCGAGAAAAAGATTTGAGAGGGAAAGAAATTTCCAAGATTTAAAACAAACAAACAAACCCTAAAAACACTGTAATGATGTTTCTTACTATACTTTATTTTGTATTTAAGCTAACAGATAGTATTTATTACATTATCAGTGAGCTTTGCTTTATTCATTTTATATTTACTTTATAACGGATTAAACATACTCTAATATTATTATAAATTTAATGCAACAATATTCTTTGTATGTAGAACAGTTTTTTTTTCCTACAACAATATGGAAGGTATAATTTCTTATATGCGATTTTTTTCAAAAAAAAAAAAAATTCAAAGAAGCTAGCAGACGTACAGATACACGCATGAAGGTGGACACTATCGAAGCAATTCATTTGTAATACAGTTGTCAACATACAATCAGACTTAAGGGAAATATAAATTGCTTTTTGAGATTAATATTATCAAACAATTATTCATGTGTTATTAAATATATCCTCAATGAATAATTTTCATATATATATATATATATATATATATATATATATATATATATATATATATATATATATATATATATATATATATATATATATATATATAGTGAGGCTTGCGTGCACCCGGGCGCACGGAACACATTCCGTGCGCCTTTAGAAATTTTGTATTATGGGTAAGGGTACATTAATTTGGTCTAAAGGGTATACACTTTAATTACTAAAAGGTACACAATTTTGTTCTAAAGGGTATACACTTTTCATTAATATTTTTTTTTCTTTAGAAAATAAAGGGTACACATTTTTATACTAAAGGGTATACAATTTAACACAAAATTCTAAAGGCGCACGGAGTGTTGTTCGTGCGCCCAGATTTTTCTTTAGAAAATAAAGGGTACACATCTGTATACTAAAAGGTATACAATTTAGCACAAATTTCTAAAGGCGCACGGAAAGTGTTCCGTGCGCCCGGGTGCACAGGAGCTTTTGCCATATATATATATATATATATATATTGAAATTCATGGATGATTTAAGGATGTTTATAGGTTGAAACATTAATTAAGTGTATAAATTGAAAATTTGATATTAATTAAGTAACTAAAACATTTTATTGTTTTAAATAGTAATTTTTTCTACTATTCGAATTTCTTATGTTATTTTTTATACCATCTTCTGTCTTAGGTAGAGCTGTTATATCGAACGAGCAGCTCGTCGGCTCGGTCGACTCGGCTCGAAAAGCTCGAACTCGGCTCGACTCGTTTTCCATTCGAGCTCGAGTTCGAGCTCGTTCATATACTCGTTCAGTTAATGAGTCGAGCTCGGCTCGGCTCGTTAAGACTCGAAAATAATAATTAATAATATTAATTATTATTATTATATAATTATAATAATATATAATATTATAAATATTTTAAATATAATAAAAAATATATAATATATTAATTAATATTGATCTGGACTCAACTCGGCTCGGCTCGATTCGGCTCAAAAATTCAATATTTTTGCTTAACGAGCCGAGCTCGAGCTCGCTCGAGTATTTTTTGAGCCGAGCCGAGCTCGTATATAAGCTCATTACCATAATAACCCGAGCTCGAGCTCGACTGAATAAGTACTCGAGCCGAGCTCAAGTATAGGGTACTCAAGCTCGCTCGGCTCGTTTAACACCCCTAGTCTTAGGTATTATCGTTACGAAGGGTATCACAGAAAATAATGTACAAAAGTGGTACTATAAGGAACACTACAAAAAACTCTCAGATTACCGACGGAAATTTCCGTCGGTAATACTTGAAAAATCCGTCGGTAATGAGGTTACCGACGGATTAGCGACGAAATTTAATCCATCGCTAAAACCATGGTCGGTAATTTATTACCGACGGAAATTATATTCCGTCGGTATTTACCGACGGATTTTGGACGTCGGTAAATAGAATTTTCCGTCGGTAATCATGAAAATAAAATTCGTCGGTGCTGCAAATTAGCGACGGATTTAACGACGGATTTATCCATCGGCAAATTGGCGACGGAAATATCCGTCGCAAATTTAAAAAAGCAAAATCATATGAAAATTAGTTTACTGACGGTAATCCATCGGCGATTTCGTCTGTAATTAGCGACGAAAATAATCCGTCATAAACTTTGCGACGGAATTATCCGTCGGTAATATTTATTTTCAAATTACATATTTCATTTACCGACGAAAATTTCCATCGCAAATTTATGTATATATTTGAATTTTATATTTTAAAATTAATATTAATACCTGTTAATTAATATAAAATTCTAATTAATTAAATCTTCAAAACACAACCCAATGTAAGATTTAAATTCAACAATCTCCATAATTTGAAATAGATTATCCAAATTCGACACAAAATATCAAATTCTACTCAATCTTTGACACAAAACATCCAATACAATAAACATGATCACAAGTCTCCCAAATCAGCATCAACCTCGTCATCAGCATCAGCATCAATATCAACATCATTATGAGCGACACCAGATGTAGATCCACCACCATAAGGAGAAGCCATTGTACTTCCACCTCGCATCATTTCCATAAGTTGTTGCACTTGGGCTTGAAGCACTTGAATTTCTGCTTGCATCTCAGTACGCACCTCCAAGATTTTTTCATCTAACTGTCTCTTGCAATCTGATTTTGAACAGACAACTTGAGTAACACTGGATTGGCTACTTGAACTTCCTTCTCCCAAATTACCAATGCCGAAGATGCGACCTTTTTTTGGTGCAACGGTTTGACGGAAGATATCTCCCATATTAATCTCAGGAGCATCAGGCATTTGAGTCAGTTCGTCTTTCTTTTGTTGGATTGTATTCTGTGAATTTACATGGTTAATTATGAATTATTACTCAAATATTATAAATTTATCATTTTACTCATAAATACTTTAAAAACACAAAATATTATACTTACAGCCACATTTTCAGCTACGGCATAGGCGTACTTTCCATTTTCATCCGGAGGATAGAAGTTTAAAAAGATGTCATACTCATTGGCTTCCTTTTTATGCTTTTTGGCCTTATTAACAAAGAAAACAAATTAAGCATATTTGTATACCAACACAATCTACAAAAAATTAAACATATATTTCATACTGGTATTTCTTGCCATCAATTTTAGCCCAATCATTAAAAAGATTAATTAACACAATAGATATTCATAAAAGATAAGTGAATAAGAGATAGAAACTCACAAACTTTTCAGCAAATTCACAAGCTCCTACTGAACCTCCTTTGTGGCAAGAAATACCAGTACCCTCTCCTGCCGGCTCGCTTCGACGATTTTTCTTATTCTGTTCAGCCTTTGCTATCTCTTTTGGATCTTGCCAATGAGCAATAAAGCTAGCCCAAGTCTCATCAGTCATATATTCTGGTTTTTCATCCTTATCTTCCCATATTTTCTTCCAGTCGTGGACAATGTCACCATAACGACGAGCACATAAAAAGTTCCATTTGTCCGGAACTAGTGCATCGATGTCTTCGCTCCACATGCATTTTTTCTACATAAATTAAATAAAAGATTAATATCATATCAAAATAGAACTCTAAACTTTTTAATGCATACCTTAAACTCCTCAAAATATATACGTTTGGTCTCCGCAGATATCTTTTTCCAACGAGTTGCTCCTTTTTCACACGTACTTCTTCGTATTTTATTTATTAATTCTTAAAATAATAGAATTACACTTATAAAGTCAATAGAGTAAGTAAAAAATGAAAAAAAAAAACTAGGGTAATAAATTACGTTTAAAATGGACTTTCTTGAGTAATTTATAGCTAGTGAATAATTAAACTTAACTTCAAAATTTTCTTTGTGGTCAATTGGTAATTTCAAAACTGTAAAAAAGAAAAATTGGGTGATGGTTGTTAATTTATAGTATACCTGAGGGTTTGAAGATGAGCATTACATACTGGACAGCTATGCAACCCTTCCTCTTTAATCTTCTTTATTATGCACTTATGACAAACTATTTAAACAAAGGGAAACATTTAGTTAATAGTATTAATCATACAAAACAAAGCTAAAATTTGGAAATCCAACAAATCATGAATTGGGAACTAATCCATCTCAGTTGTGCGGAATTTGTTATACGTTTTAAACAATGATATTTTATTCAGTTTAAAGACTTTGTTAGATTACATGAAACAGGGCCTTTCAATTCATGTGTATGTTATTGACATATATTTGAATGCAGAACTAAAAAGCTCCTCTCATAGTCCCAAATGACAAGGCAGTTAATTGAAATAGTATGCATAATGAGGCAATTTGGAAATCCTGCAAGATGAGTTTATATATATATATATCGTGGCTATGGACCGGAGTGAGCGTGAGTGCTGTTCGATTCTCTTTTTTAAGACATTAACTGTTCTACAAGGAAATTAACATTTCATGGAAGTTGATGTATAATTTTCTTGCAGAGCCATCAATAAATATCATAAGGAAGCTGAAATATGCAAAAGATTTGGACGAATTATCCTACTTATGACATTCTTGATGATCGGAAGATTTTTACGGTTGATTCATATTTCTTCTTATAGTAACTGAGATGATCTTGATCAAATTGTAAATTCCATCCCCAAAAATAAGGCAAATAGCTTTAAAGATCTTCAGGAAAGATGGAAAATGTTAGTAATTCTTGTTGGGCATAAGCTTGATGCATGATCTAAATAGAAGCTCAGTAATATGAAGATATAAAACAATTAAATAGTTGTAACAAAATCAGAAATTTGAAAACAGAGAGAGAGGTAGTGTGTGGAGAAGTTGAGAATCTTGATAGTCAACGAAGCTGATATAATGATATTGCATGAAGTTCAAAGATTATCTAAAATTTCAAGAGTCATCAAATAAATAATTGTGGGAAGGTGAGTTATATTTTAGCATTCAGACTCTATATACCAATTTAGTATGCATAATTTCAAGATATATATTCAAACTATATGTTTCTGCCTTGTTAGCCACATGATAATGTTGATTCTAGGTGGACCATGGAGTTCTTTTTATGCCAAAACATGACTTTAAGCATACTTTTTTATTTATTTATCAAAAACTGTATTTAGATTTTAGAATTAGAAGAATAATTATGTATGATAGAGAGAGAAATGGTTGGATGTGGGTCTGTCCCAAATCTTTGCTTTCCAGAATCTCCTTAATAGTTACTAAGAAACAAACCCTTTTAATGTTTTTCAAGGGAGTATTTTCAGAATATATTCTGGATTTAAGACTTTTAGTTGGTTCAAATGTCATCAATAGTTGTTGGTAAAGACATCAAGACAAATGTAGGTACCAAGTAGACAGGCACACTTAGTACAATCAGAAGAAATATAGGAGATTTACAAAGACAACCAAATTACCTTGTAGATATAGTATTTGACAAAATCGCTGCTGCACGAAGGAGACTCGTTGCGGTGGTCAAATTTAGGGCAATACGAGTTCGCCGGATGAGCTGCACGGCGTGAGGAGTTCGCCGAATGAACTGCAGGAAGGAGACGCTTGCTGGAATTCCAGAAAAGCCCTAGCTTATATGGTTAGGTTTCTTGGATTCAATCGTCACAGGCTAGCGACAGAAGCGGCAGCGTGAGAGATCGACGGGAGTGGCGGCGCGAGCAGTTGACAAGAGTGGACGGCGCGAGCAGGCGGCTTAAGAAGGTGGCCGGTGCAGGCAGTGGGTGTGGTGTCGATCTGTGAAGAGAATTTGGGGTTCGTAGAATTTGGGAATTTAGGTTGGAAGAAAAGATTATTCTCAGGGCACCCGATTTAATTGTTTCATGGACGCACGTTTTTGTCTAGAAACATAATTAAAACTAAAATAATTACCGACGGATTTAATCCGTCGGTAATTAAAGACTAAAATAATTATTTTTAAAAATAAAGATATATTTACCGACGGATTTAATCCGTCGGTAATTAAAGACTAAAATAATTATTTTTAAAAATAAAGATATATTTACCGATGGATTTAATTCGTCGGTAAAATAAAGACTAAAGTTAATTATTTTTAAATAAAATCTGATAAATTTACCGACGGATTAATTCTGTCGGTAATTTAAAGACTAAAATTAATTTTTTTTTAATAAAAATTTTATATATTTACCGACGGCATAAATCTGTCGGTAATTAAAGACTAAAATTAATTTTTTTAAAAAATAAAATTTAATATATTTACCGACGGATAAAATCCGTCGGTAAGTAAAGACTAAAATAATTTTTTTAAAAAGTAAAATTTAATTTAATTACCGACGGATTTTATCCGTCGGTAAATTAAAGACAATTATTTTATATTTACCGACAGATTAAATCTGTCGGTACTTAAAAACTAAAATTATTTTTTTAAAAAAATAAATTTAATATAATTACCGACGGAATAAATTCGTCGGTAAATATAACATAATTTAGTCTTTAATTTACCGACGGATTAAATCCGTCGGTAATTAAAACTTAAATTACTTTTTTTAAAAAATAAAATTTAATATCATTACCGACGGATGTAATCCGTCGGTAAATTAAAAACTAAAATTAAATTTCTTTAAATAAAATTTTATATATCTACCGACGGATAAATTCCGTCGGTAATCTTCCGGGATTTATTCCCTCCAAAATAACGACGGATATATCGACGGAAAAGAAATTCGTCGCTAATTTCGTCGGTAATCCGTCGTTAATTCTGTCGATAATTTTTATTGATGATTTTTTAAAAAATGAATCATATTTAATCAATAAAACGTCGGTAATTCGTCGATAATCCGTCGGTAAATACCGACCGTATAATTCCGTCGGTAATCCAGCAGTTTCTTGTAGTGGAATCCGAACCATGTTTTCTACGCTCCATTTATTCCAAATACTTTCAGTTTTATTTTTATTAATGTTTAGAATTAATCCTTAAAAAAAAAGAGCATGTTTTTAATTTTATTTTCGTGCTTCTTCATTTATTTATTTATCTATCCTTAAGTTTAAAAATTTGTTCTTAAATTGTATATTATTTATATTCTTATCGTGTATAATGGACAAGGAGTTAACAAATGTAATTGAGTAGTTTAATTAAGACAGCGAGGATTACGTTTACCTATAATGATTTACTTTTACATTCTAACTTTACATATAACGTGATTATTTCTATAATATTGTGTTCCATGGTGCTGATCTCGTTCATTATGTGGATTAAACTAGCTAATATAATAATATTAACATTTCTCCAACTCATTAATGTACTGTTATATCACTGCTCTATCTTATTACTCCGTATAATAAGAATGAAAGCAATATTTATACAATACTAATGGGGGATTTATGTATAATTTTTTATCAATTGTTTATGATCACTTTTTATTACACTTATCCAAATTTATTTTATGAGATGGTATCACAATAAATTCACTATGTTGGGTCCTATGGACAGATGTGAACCTACACTAGGGCCAAGGGGGCACTGGGCCCCCTGATAAATTAAAAATAATTATTATATGTAGTAATATTTCTTAAAATATAGCCTTGTCCCAATGGTAGCACAAAGCTTCTCCCCATCCGAGGGGTGTAGGGTTCAAACTCGGGCCCCTGTTCAAAATTTCTGCGTCCGCCACTGTTTATGGATATTGTATTTTGAATTAATTTATTTATTCCATGGAAAGTATAAAAGTTATTTAAGGTGAATATGAAGATGGTATTAGGTGGTTGTTGATTTTGAGAGCTTTATTTATGGGTAATGCTTGCGTTTCAGCAATCATGAAATTCTGTCCATTTTCATGGTTTTGTTTTTGGCTCTTTCCCAAACACCCCGTATTTGTGATTACGTGGCACATACACAGCATGTTGGACCCACCCTATATTATTCCCAACCAAAAAGGAAAATTTTTAATAAAAAAAAGGAATAAAAACAAAGAATTTAGTTTTCCATTGATGAAGCTGAGCAGAGCTATCAATATTCCTTGAGCTTCAGATAACATTTCTCATCCATTATTGTCTTTTGATTTCCCAACTTGTATTTCTAACATTATATTCATTTGATAAACACACAAAATTCTAAATCATTGTCAATCTTTGAACCCCTAAAATTAACTTTTATAGGCAAATAACAATATCCACCAGGCATTACATGTAGTGTGTTGATAAAGTAACCACGCCATACTGGTTTTATAGTTTGATGTTCTTACAAAACAATTCTTCCTATTCAATCGTGGTATAAAAAATTAAGGCAAAAATTTGTGTATTGTGGTCTCACAAAATGACTTTGAAAAATAATAATATTTTAATAAAAAATATAATCAATTAATATAAAATGATAATAATCTAATGGAGTACTTTATAAACAATTTACAATCAAAATAAAAAGAGACAACATTTAAAAAAATATGGATATCATTCTGAATAATAAAAATAATACTAACTAATTAAAAAAATATAAAATAGTCCCACCGTCTCAAATTAAAAAAAAAATTAAATACAATTATCTTCTCTAATTAGTTAAAATTGTTCAATTATATAAAAGCTCTTTCATTGAGAGTTTAACGAAACTAAATTATGTATCAAATCCAAACTTTAAAACAACCTTTTCTAATCAGATATATCAACAAAGTGGTAGGAGTTTAGTATTCCATTGACAGAATTTATTCACTATAATTGATTAACAACTTCGATTTTATGTACGAATATTATTGAGTGATTGAAATATAAGAGGGGAACAAAATTCAATCATTGCCCTTAGAAATTTATGCTTTATTATTTTTTGGGTTTAATTTTTTTCTCTCCCACATATCATTCATCCAATGATGTTTCACTAAACTTATTACTTTCAAATGATATAGAAAATCCAAACCAATAAAAACTACTTCCACGTCTCTTGTTTTTGCTAAGAATTTGTTTGTAAAATTTGTTTTCGGCACATTAAGATTGAGCCCAAAACAACTGAATAACTCATCAACTCCAGTGGGCTGCTAAAACAGGTTTAGTTTCATTTAGGCCCAATCCATACAAGAATAACAAATGTAATACTATTTTATTGGGTAAATTGTTGTTTCACTTGACATAAATGTGACATTAATAATATTTTCATTTCTTATTATTTTTCATAAACTATTTCGTTTCAATAATTAAAGCAGACCTAACTCATAAAACTTAGACCTTGTCAAATGTAAATCTTTATATTGATTATGAATCAAATGGTAAGATAAATTATTGAGATAAAATAATCTGAATCACATAATAAAATTATAATTATGTCATAAAATTAATTAATTCAATCCTAAAAATAATTTTTTTATTATGAATATAATAAAACATTAATAAGGTGCATATATTTTTTTATGCATAGGTTGTAAAGAATACTTGCCATAAAGTACTTGTGTGCAGTATATATATATTTACGAGATACGTCAATGTATATAATTTTAAAATTTTAGACTACTAATATCTGTAGGAGTTTTATTATTTTTTATTTTTTATTTTATTTTTACAGGTGACCTTAAATTTATATCGAACATTGTCTATTATTTTACGTTTTCTTCAGTATTATATTTTTTCAATTCAAATAGTAAACTTATTTAAACAAGAAAATTAGAAAATTAACTGTCTACGCAGTAAAAATAAAAAATAGAAAATAAATAAATAGTTTATATTAATTAGATTCTTTACGGGATAAATGAACAATTTTTCACCCATAAAATTTTTGAGAAAACATAAATGGCTTTTGTGATGCAGATAATATATTAATTTAAAACCCAATCCTACCCATCGATCTCTACTATGTGAAATTGGGCTTGATTTGTTTTGTGGTACTTCTTGAAAGTTGAAAATAAAATTGTTAGATTTACCAAAATAATAATAATAATAAATATATAAATAAAAATTACTCCTTAAAAAATGTAAAGTTGAAAAACATTATACTTCGAGAAATCACATTCATTCTCATAAACTAGACGAAGTCCACACCGGATCTTCTGTGCCATTTTGATGCATCATCTTGTGTGTCACACGTTATGTGATTGACACGTAAGATGGGGAAATAAATTCAACCATTGCCCCTAGGGTTTAAGGATTAGTGTATAGTTTCACTCTCCTACGTGTCGTCAATCTAACGGTGTGACACGGTGTACCAAATGGCACAGAGAATCCGAGCCGGACAAAGTCAGATAGATCAAATAAAATATAGAGAATTTAACCCTCCTTTTAAAAAAAAACTATAAACTATAAAGACAATTAAATAGTCTAAACTTTAAAAGTAAATATTAAATCTAAGTGTATAATAGGTTATAAATCAAGGATTCATATTTTCAATCACATGAACTTGATTCAAACAATTATTTGTTGAGAAAATAAAGTCACCCTAAAATTTTAGAATTAGAATGCGAAATTAATTTATTGTTAAATCAACAACAGTCATAAACCATTATCATTACTATATTGTTATTATTATTATTCAATAATAATAATAAATTAATAATCGATAGTTGTAGTTTGAAACGCGGAACTAAACGATCAAATCGGTCAAAATTTTTATGCATGACATACATTTTAGCCTAAGGATAGTCAATACTTGTACTAAGCAGTTTTCAATTTTGTCTTTACTGAGTCAATTCTTATTGTCGTAAGTTGCTTCACTACTTAATATATATTCCCTCCTCAAATTCTAGAAATTATTACTCCTTTAATTTATTTGCATGTGCTAAGTAACACTATATTATAATATTACTATTTACTTATTTTTTTAATATAAACAATGTGTTGGAAAAATTAAACAAATGAGTTATATACAAAACGGAAAAGATTGTTAAAGCATAAGACAATTTTGCAAGGAATGTGGACCATTAAAAAACATGTCAAAGCTAACCATATTTATTTTAAATTTTGATTTTTAAAACTTAAACGTGCATTCATCATCTTTCCTTAGCTACTCAATTAATATTCATATTTTCTTTGCTTGTGATTATTCTCTCAAATCAATTATTATATTCTTACACATATTACTAGGTAATATTTATTTGACATAAAATTAAAATTCAAAAATAAAAAAATAAAAACAAATTGCTACCCTATCAAACAAACTTATCCACCCGTTATTGAAATGGTTTGCTATTTGGATCAACCAACCTTAACCTTATACCATCCAATTTGACGTGGAGGCCCCCAGTGTCAACCAATCATACGAGAACACGGTGGCAAAATACTCCACGCCCTCACCACTACGCAATAAAAACAAGCCAACTAATGATTGACTTCATCGCTTCGCGGACCCACTCAACAACTCCCGTTGGGTCCACCGGCTCACCAACCATGATCGGCTTGGCAACCGGTTCATCGCCTCAACCACTACCAACCCAAACATTCCACCGGTCCGACCGGATTCGAAGCAATTATATATCGTATCCCCAGTCATTCTGAGTCTCAGGTACAACCTATAAACACAGAAACGAGTTACTCTTTCCCCCATTAGAGAGAGAGGAAAAATGGCGGAATCAAAGGAAAATCAAACTCAAATCAAGCACCAGGAGGTAGGGCACAAGAGCCTTTTGCAAAGCGATGCGCTCTATCAGGTAAGAGATTCAAAACTTAATTTCCTTGGCATTTTAATTAATTTATTGGATTTATTTATTTCATTTTTGGTGAATGTTTTTGTGTTTATAACGGAAATTGCAGTACATTCTGGAAACGAGTGTGTATCCAAGAGAACACGAGGCGATGAAAGAGCTGAGAGAAATAACAGCAAAGCATCCATGGTTTGTTCCTGTGTAAATGCTTCACGAGGATTTGTATAATTATTTTTGAGATTTAATTTTGTTGAATTTATGGTTGGAAAATAGGAATCTGATGACCACATCGGCAGATGAGGGGCAATTTCTAAACATGCTTTTGAAGCTGATCAATGCCAAAAACACTATGGAAATTGGCGTTTACACCGGCTACTCTCTTTTGGCCACTGCTCTTGCACTGCCGGAGGATGGAAAGGTAATTTACTATTTTTATATAATTAGTATTAGTATTTATTTGCAGTTATACTATAATCTTCCCATTTATTGCATTGCATTTCAATAATTGTGACTTTACATTGCCGATCAGATATGCTTTAATGGAATGATATAAACAAACATTAAAAGACAAAGTAATAAATAAAGATGACATCATTTTGTATGGAGTACAAAATAAAAGGAAAAATGATTATGATATTTTACTTAATATTGCTAAAATATTAGTGGTGATTGCTGCAGATTTTGGCAAATGGATATTAACAGGGAGAATTACGAGTTGGGGCTGCCCGTAATAGAAAAGGCCGGTCTTGCACACAAAATTGACTTCAAAGAAGGCCCCGCCTTGCCTGTTCTTGATCAAATGATTCAAGATGTAAGACTTAATTCTATGCTAATTAATCCTTATTCTAACCAAATAATAATCTCACTCTTTAAACTTTCTTTTTTTCTCTAAATTATCTAAACCATGAATTTTTCTTATCAGATTCACCTAACTCGACAGGAATAGAAAATTGTTTTAGAAGCAATTGATTCATAGTGCCATCAATGGTCTATTAAAAGAATATTAATTAATAAAACAACAACAAGAACAATTTTCCCTTTTGTGGTGAATTAGTGGGGGAAATTAAATTAGTATTTTGATTGGTTAGTGAACCACTTTTGTGTAGGGTAAGTATGATGGAACATTTGACTTCATCTTTGTGGATGCTGACAAAGACAACTACTTGAATTATCACAAGAGGCTGATTGATCTGGTGAAAATTGGGGGCGTTATAGGGTATGACAACACCTTATGGAATGGGTCGGTGGTGGCCCCACCAGATGCTCCGTTAAGAAAGTATGTTAGGTACTACAGAGATTTTGTGTTGGAGCTCAATAAGGCTCTTGCTGTTGATCCAAGGATTGAGATTTGTCAACTTCCGGTGGGTGATGGAATTACTCTCTGTCGCCGTATCAGCTGATTTTTCTTCAAGAATGCCCATCTATCTCTTTTTACTCTTGTGATTTGTATTTCTTGTCTATCATCATCACTATATAACTTTTTATTTTTTTTATAATAAAAACTATGTATAATTTGAAGATTATAATTTCGGAAAACATTTGAGTTATCGGATATAGTTTTTTACGAAATTCTTTGGCTTTGTATGGCGTATGTAAACGATATCTGTTATCTTGGGAGTAATTCAAACCCGTGCATGCAACTAATTAATCATAATGCTGAATGAAGTGTCTCCCAGAAAATGATTTGTTCTGGCCCACGAAAATAGAGCCTAATCAGTTGAACTGTATGATTTGATTATAGTTTTTCTATTTATTTTAAAACCATTTTTTTATGGTGCATCACATACTGGGCCAGCAGCCCAAAAATCTGTAGAGCCAACCCGAAACTCACAAATACCAAAAGAACCATCATCATCTATGGTTGGCGTATCTTAAACTTTGCGTTTCTATCCTCAACGATGAATCTTATGCTTTCAATTTGTTTCTCTTATGGAAATCCACGGGGAAGCCCTTCCATGTTGAGGATAAAGAACGGGATAAATTTTAGTAAAAGAACCTCACACATAGTCCATCATTTATCATTAATATAATTATCTATTTTATATAAAATAATAATACTTCTTAAAAAAGGCAAATGAGTATATTACTGTTAAACTGTAGTCACTACATATTAAAATATAAATTATGTTAATATTCTCGTAAACAATAAATATAACATTATTTGTGGTACGAAGGGAGTAGTATAAATTTGCGAACATATTATAAGATAATCCAACTTGAGTGCACCTGGTACACCTGAACGATCTTAACCGTTAGATTAGTTCTTGTTTAATCTCTACGGTTAAATAAAATAAAATAATTAATTAATTTTTTAAAAATTAAACTACCCACTACCCTCACTTTAAACTTATAAATTAGGGGTGCACCGATACACATCACTCATAATAAGATATTAATTTGTCTAAGCATTAATTATTATTTCATGAAAAACATATTTTGGAAAGACTAATTATACTGTGCACCCGGGTACACTCTAAGAGAGGGTGCACCCACTTTCAAAAACGTATACAAATATAAATAAAAACATTAAAAACAAAAATGTATACAATTTAATTGTTAGTTATTTTAATAAAAAATTGAGTGTAAAAAATATACAATAATTAAAAAGCATGCATACACTATTGAATAAAAAATTATACGCATATGGATGCTAATTTTTTTGATGAAAAACTTAGTTTGAAAAAATATACAATTATTAAGAAACATGTATACAAAATAGAATAATGTATACAAAATAGAATAAAAAGATATACACTTATGGGTACACCCTTGCACCGGTGCACCTAATATCAACTATTTTGGAAAAGGGTTAATTCCTAAATAATTCACCACGTTTTTTTGGGAGTTTTCAAATCTATCACGATTTTTAATTTTTGTCAATTCAATACACGAACTATTTAATAGTTTCAATTATATCACGATCTTTTATTTTTGTCAACTCATGATCTATTTTATATTTTTAATTCTATCACAACTTTTATTTTTGCACTTTGATACACTACTTGTTTCATGTTTTCAATTCAATTCAATTCAATTCATCATCATCATCATCATCATCATTATCATCATCATTATTATTATTATTATTATTATTATTATTATTGTTATTATTATATTAAAACTTGTATTAATTTATTAAATAATGGGATCAATACACTATTTTTTAAAACTCAAATTAAGTATTAATTTTATTTTTTTATAAAATCCTTATTTTCAATAAATAATTTTATTTATATAATATTTTTGTTATAATTTTAAATTTATTATAATAATAGTAATAAAGTCGAACATAATAATTTTAAAAAAATATTCATTACAGTAAAATATAATTTTATATAAGGTGGATTTATTAAAAAAATTGTCTTTCACAACTTAATTACAACGAGTTTACTATAACAATAACAAGGAAAAAAATATTATTTGTTCGACCTATATTGTATTTTAATTTTAATTAATTAATATTAATAATAATAATAATAAATTTGAATTGAAAATATGCAATAAGTGGTGCATTAAATTACAAAAATAAAAGTTGTGATAAAATTGAAAATATAAAATAGATTGTGTATTGAATTGACAAAAATAAAAGATTGTGATAGAATTGAAACTATTAAATAGATCGTGTATTAATTTAATAAAAACTAAAAGTCGTGATAGATTTGAAAATCCTCAATAAGGCGGTGAATTTTTTAGGAATTAACCCTTTGGAGAACGGAAAAGTTACAAAATAAGTCTCAATCTTCACTGATTACACAAATCGAAATAAGTAAAGAATAGTAGTGATAATATTATTTAATTAGTATTAATAACTTGACAAAGACTTGTGTACAATCTTTAATTGGTACAACCCCGGTACAATCTCCTTTCTTCATCTTCAGTGTGTGTTTTTCTTTTTTTTTTAATTGTAGCTGTACGTTACTTTTTATTTTAGGGATATAATTACAATTTTATCCTTATAATTTAGGATATGATTTATCCCTATAGTTAAGGGTATAATTGTAATTTTATCATTGTGGTTTAGGGTATAAATATTCCCTAGGGTTTAGGGTTTAAGGTATAATTGTAATTTTACTCTTGTGGTTTAGGGTATAATTATCCCCTAGAGCTTAGGGTTTAATTATAATTTTACCATTGTGGTTTAGGGTATAATTTATCCCTAGAGTTTAGGGTTTAGGGTATAATTGTAATTTTACCCTTGTAGTTTGGGGTATAATTATCTCCTAGGGTTTAGGGTATAATTGTAATTTTATCCTTGTGGTTTATGGTATAATTTATCCATAGGGTTTAGGCTATAATTGTAATTTTACATTTGTGGTTTAGGGTATAATTTATCCATAAGGTTTAGGGTATAATAGTCATTTAAATAAAATAAATTTAAAAATAAAATAAAAAATAATATTAATAAAGAAGTAAGAATTAATTAAAAAATGTGGGACCAAGTTTGTACCAATTGGTACTTGCACCCTAATCCCTCTCTAATAACTTAATACCGACCTAACAAAAAAGCCACAAGCCCGCAAATTTAACATTGCATTTTAAGGCCCAAGTGTAAAAAGTGAATGTCCACAATAAATATAATTTAGCCCACCAATTTTAGGCCCAAAATAATCCAAGCAAATATAATTTAGGCCACCAATTTTAGGCCCAAAATAGTTCAAGCATATATTGGTAACTTCGCATTTGATTCCTGCTAGTATTTAGTTCTCCCAAAAACCCTAGTTCATCTCAGCCTCCTGCCTTGTATCTAGCACTGCGATATCATTTCCTATCGCACGCAATCATGGCGACGGCGACGGCGACTGAAAGTGTCCAGTGCTTTGGCCGTAAGAAGACGGCGGTGGCTGTGACTCACTGCAAGCGCGGCCGTGGACTGATCAAAATCAACGGAGTTCCAATCGAGTTGGTTCAACCCGAAATTCTTCGGTACAAGGCGTTTGAGCCTATCCTCCTCCTTGGCCGCCACCGATTTGCCGGTGTTGACATGCGCATCCGCGTTAAAGGCGGAGGTCACACCTCTCAGATCTACGCCATTCGGCAGTCTATTGCGAAAGCGCTCGTTGCCTTCTATCAGAAGTACGTGGATGAGCAATCGAAGAAGGAGATCAAGGATATTCTGGTGAGGTATGACAGGACTTTGCTCGTGGCTGATCCGAGGCGCTGTGAGCCGAAGAAGTTTGGAGGACGTGGTGCTCGTGCAAGGTTCCAGAAATCCTACCGTTAAGATGTTGGTGGTACTCAAGTTTTTATTATTATAAACTTAAGTAGTATGTTCCTTGAATCAAATTAAGACTCTTGTTGTTTTGATTTCACTATTTTGGTACTTTGTTACGGTTTATGCCGAAGGGTCGATTGAGAATGTTTTGAGACACTTGGCTTGGCTTTGCTAATTATTAACTTGTTTGTTATTTATAGGATTTATTTTGTTCTTTGGTTTTCTCTTGCTGTGGTTTGGTTCCGTTCGAATTGTTTGTTTGAGTAATTGAGGGGCTCCTTGGTAACGGGGATGTTAATGTGAATGAAATGCTTGTTAATTGGAATCCAAAATACTCAATTCATTCTCACTTAGCCCCGCCCTCTCAATGAATTTAACTCCCATTAATTACTCCCATTGCTATAAACATCTTGAAATTTCGTTCCCTAGAAGCATTTCTTTCATGAGTTGAGTAGGTCTCCTTTTAACAAACACTGGGAACCCCACAGGCTTTACACAAGTGTTTGCCTTCTTTCATTCCTTTTATTATCATATAATCAATCAATAAATTCTTCTAATGTTCCTTGATTATATGTTTCTATTTAACTTTGTAATGCAATTCAGTCTTATGCTTTGGGATTTAGTTCTGCTTATTTTGTTACTTGTGATGTGATATAAGCTATTTTGATTGTATTATGTATAAAATTTTCTCTTGTGGCTTTCACTTATGGCGGTAATGTCTTTCTCTAGACATCCGGTGTACTGTTAGCAGCCTTATATGGTTTATTGAGATTCCAGTTGAAGTGGCATTACTAATCATTTGAGATGTTGAAAACTGTTTTATTAGTGTAGAAATTGTTAATCTTGGATAGACGAACAAATGATTTAATCCATGTTTTTACTCCCATATTCACTTAGCATGTGGAAGTAGTTTTTGGAGGATGGTTGAGAATGCATGCTGGAGTATTGAACAGTAAATTCTGAATATTTGTTCTCAAGTAGCAGCTAAGTTTTATTTGCTGGAGGATCCAATTTCTCATTTACTTACGGTTGTTTTGAGTGTTGACGAGTTGTTTTGAGTGTTGACGAGTTGAAATTATTTTAATTTTAAACGTGGATAAATGAAAATTGTCCATGCCAATCCAAATCAAGGCTAACTATTTGAAATGGTTTTCATTGTATGGTTTGAATTTGTTAAATTTTGGGTAGCCGAAGAGTGGGTGCATCATTTTATAATTACTCATTACATACTTATAAAAATATCACTTAGTTGAAAAAAAAAAAAACTAAGGCGTAACATCATTTTATAATTCAATCCAAATCAAAAACATCATTTTATAATTATTCTTATATACTAGTAAACTAGTATTACTTCTTAGTTGGGAAAAAAAAAGGCTAATAAGTAACTTGTATTGACTGGAGAGAGAGTACTGATTTTTTATAGACAACTACAAAGGAAAAAAAGAGAAAAGTTCATGGATTTTGGTGGTCTAAGATAATAATTTTGAAAGACTATGCTTTTTCAGAAGATACCGGGGAACAGTTCGACTAGTCGAGCTTCATGACTCGACTCGATCTGCTCGACCTCTGCACTTGTCGAACAGTCGAGTCGAGGTCGTCTCCTTTTCTACGGCCTCATTTATTAGCCATCGAACCACCAAGAAAAGTTGATAGCTACCTTGTTATTTTTATTTTAAAATTTTAGTAAGTCATATTTAATTTGATTGATACTATGTTTTTTCAAAAAATATTTTAAATGTAGAAAAGATATTTAAACAAATAAATTATTTAAAATTATTATCTAACCATAGTACTATATCTTTTCAAAATTTAAAAATTAGCGAATTTATTTAAAAATTTTCACATTATTGTCAAAATTACTAAATACTAGTAAATACCCATAGTTTTGGAGAGAAATAAAGTATTAAATACCAACAATTACTAAATCGAATATTTCCAATTTGCCATTGCATTGTAATGGGCACCAAATGTACGCCAGAGCGTTGAAGTTTTGAAGCAGCGTAAAAGCGCGTATCAGTTTTGTAGAAACGCTACCCCTTGTGCAACTAAACTCGCGCTTAACCAGAACCAGAAGTTCCTGCACTCCTTTCAGAATCTTGTTAGGTGATAAGCCCCATAAACCAACCCACAATGGACGCCATCATCGTGAAATTTCAGCCACCACCACACACGGCGGCGCATTCTCCGAAGCTGAACCGACATCAATCGCACTCAATTATGCCCTATGTCTATGATTCAGTGGCGCCAAAATCCACCGCTGCCCCTCCCATTTCTTGCGAATTTCACGAGGTCAGTCCTTGAGTCATCCGTTGATCGATTTCAGTAGATTTAAGGTCGTTCCTTCTGTAGGACGTTTAATGTGCGGGCTTGTGTTTCAGTGTTTGGTATTTGGTGATGGTAGTGATGGACTGATAGTAATCAGAGCCGATGAATATGGTGGTTGATTATATCAGTTGTAGTGTTTATTTTTTTGGGATGAACTTGAGAACAACTCATCAGTCCCTTAACGGTTATTAATATGTTCATACAACCATTGTGTTTGGACTTGGTACCTCATTCTTGTTGGAATTCATTGGTATACATGTACACTGAACCAAATAAGATCACAGTATGATTCATTTGGATATACTAAGAAATAATTCTGGTATGAGCCTGCTGTGTATCTGTTGATATTTTACTTAGAAGATCACCCTTGATAGAATGGCATTCATGGTCGGATTTTTGTTGGTAATTAATGGTACTGAGACTTATAAAAAGATGAAGATATAACAATTTTTGTGAGCTCTTGAATGTTGAGCTCTTTCTTTCCCTTTCCCATATCCCTATGTTAGTGCAAAGTGTTGAGTTGATTTCATTTTACTAGCCATGACATAAGGCATTCCATGGTTTCTCACAAGACACATTCTAATATATGACCAGAGTAAAGATTTTGCAGTTTCAAGGAGGAAAGTAGTGGCATTGATCCTATCAGGTTTCGTCTTTTCACATGGTGGTGCGCACGACACCGCATTTGCACAGTCTGTTGGATTCAGGGAATATATAGATAGCTTTGATGGTTACTCTTTTAAGTACCCTCAGAATTGGATTCAAGTTCGTGGTGCTGGTGCTGATGTATTCTTCAGGGATCCTTTTGTTCTTGATGAGAATATCTCAGTGGACATATCTTCCCCGTCGTCTTCAAGGTACAAGAGCGTGGAAGATTTAGGTTCACCAGAAGAAGCCGGGAAAAAGGTACTGAGACAGTACTTAACCGAATTTATGTCAACAAGACTTGGTGTAAGGCGTGAATCAAGCATTCTTTCGACCTCATCAAAAGTAGCTGATGATGGAAAACTATACTATGAAGTTGAGGTGAGAATTTGATCTCTGTGCTGCTTAATCTTTCTTTTCATCTGATTTAAATTTATAAGAATTTTGTGTTTAGTATCTCCTCACAGTTTTGGTTTACTAATCTTCTTTAGGTAAACATAAAGTCGTATGCAAGCAACAATGAATTGGCCGTGATGCCTCAGGACCGCGTGGTGAGCCTGGAATGGGATCGACGTTACCTTTCAGTTCTTGGAGTCGAGAACAATCAACTATATGAACTAAGACTGCAAACGCCAGAAAAATCATTCGCAGATGAAGAAAAGGATCTACGTGAGGTCATGGATTCTTTCAGGGTAAAAAAGGTGGCCGTTTGAGAGGGTTTCTTCCATTTCTATTTTCATTCTCTTGATTTAGAGCTTGTATTCAATGCTTCCATGTTAAATACTTCTGCCAAAATTCATCAATTAATTCAAATGAAAATTTTGTTTATGTTGATAAATTTAACCATCTTGCAATTCATTTGACATTTTACATAAGAATTTGTCAGTTGCGAATTGCTAACACAACTTTCCTTTAAAAATGAAATAAGGCAAAATTATCTATGCATAAGGTAGTTGGATGTTATTTTTAATGCTTTGTATATCTTGCTCCTTAGGGGACGGTTGTTTTTGATTTAGAGGGTTCTTGAAATCTAGATTAAATTATCCAAGTGTTTTTCAAAATATAATAGTGTGCTTGATTTTTGATTTTGAGCGAGTAGGATTCCATTTTATATCAAAATTCAAAACAATATGAAATAAAATAAATAAGTATCATACGGCAACATGTATTTAAATTTATTAAGATTTTAAAATTCAGATATTTTAATTGATTTTTGAAAGTTCATAACAAACTACAATTAAATGATTATTTTTAAAATTTAATTGTCTTAAAAAGTTTATTTTTCAAATTGATCACACATTGATCCAATATATACGTAGTAACGCGTATTAGTATCTAGAAGATTACTACTCTTAAAAGAAATATTGAAGTGGAAGATCATGCAAAAAAAACTGTGAAATGAATGAAATTGATGAGAGCTGCAAATAATTACCATTCTCCAGCATGTATGACTAATTTCTAGATTAGATTCTTGGCATTTTCGGGGGAAGAACCAAGATCAAACAATCATGTGATCTATATAACACCAAAAACCATGTATCAATACATTTTTAGACAGAAGATTAGGGTAACACTTGTAATTCACTCTTGAACACTATTATGATCTCACTTGAAATTCACCACCTATAGTAAGAGCTCGGAAACCTTTATATGGCCGTGAAGGTAGATTGCTTAGATCCAATTTATCTATTTTTAAGCCGGAGAGAGCAACACCCATGATCCGGAAACTCACTTGAAAAGTTGGGAACACTCGAAGCCGTTCTACACCTGCCTCCAGCATCAAGCTACCAGACATTGAAGGAGACTTATCTTTTGGGATTCGCCCTATCGACCACAAGCAGGTCTGCATAAGTTAATAATAGCTGTGAGTCAAGAAAGTTAGGGCATCTAGCAATCATGGATTTTCAAAGGCCCAGACAACTTTCTTTTACAAAATCAACACTACCTAGATCACACAGAGGCACTAGGGCTATCGTGTAGTACCTTTCAGAACATTAGATTTATATTATTAGGCACTTCAAACACCACACATGCATATTTTAAATTCATCAGTGTAACAAGTGTTCCACTCCCTGCAATCTTTAGAGAAAGATCCCTATATAATTACTTGCGCAGAACTTTATACAGCACGCATGCTTATCAAATCTTATACTAACAGGATTCAGTACCTTGTTAGCAAGAATATTTACTGCTCCACAATTTGATGATAGATCAGACGATGAAACACAAGGAGGCAACTGGAATTGAATTGCTATGGAGTCAATTGGCTTCCCAGGATCGTTCTTTATTCCAACTAACACACTAATACGACATGTCCCTGAATCTGATGTCAATTGTGGCTTCACATATATTGGAGTATTCTTCAACTTCTTTACCCTGAAAAATAAGGAGAGATTATAGAAGCTGAAAAGTGTAGAGATGTATCTGACACGAAAATAAAGTTTGAAGATTGATGGACAGAATGCATCTCTGAAACACTGTAAACCTGTAACTCATGAGCTTGAATTCTCCATCAGGAGGGACAAAGGACAGAATTTGGTTTGATTCCCATGGTCGTAGTCTAACACATGGGTGAAATCTCACGTCATTTATGACCGAAGGGTTAGCAAAAGACAGAGTAAGATCCGGGAGACCAGATAAATGACAATTAACTTGAACTTCACCATATATCTCACATTTGACCAGATTCCCATCTCTGAAAAGTAGAAAAAATCAAAAGGGTTTCAGAACAAGAACCATAAACAGATAAAGATGCATGAATTCTTCATTTGGTTTGCATGTCAAAACACCTTCTGCAAAGAATTATTATTTCGAAAAGATAACTCCTAAATTTGTAGCCGTAAGGGATACGGGATACCAATTCCCAATTCCATGCAGCACGGGAGCTTGTATATTATATAACCTGAACTCCATCATGTCTTTCATAATCACCAATTACACCTGCCTTTTTATATCCTTAAAAAGTGAAATGACTTAGTATGAAGTACAGAATTACAATTAGATTTATGTGCAAGTCGAAGAAGTTAGTAGACCATACTTGAAATAAGTTAGGATGTAGTGCAAGAAGCATAGCACTTTA
Source organism: Pogostemon cablin (assembly GCA_023678885.1). NCBI lineage: Eukaryota > Viridiplantae > Streptophyta > Magnoliopsida > Lamiales > Lamiaceae > Pogostemon > Pogostemon cablin. The sequence goes on from CM042951.1 coordinate 44,502,063, forward strand.
AATAGAATATGGCTACTTTAAATTTTTAGTGATTATCGTACTTTATCGAGTGCAACACAAATCAGACAGTTGACTGCATTGGTGTTCTTTATTTTAAGATGATAAAATTATAGATTTTCCATGCTGATTTTTAGTTTTGAAGTTTGAACAATACAAAAGGTCGCCTTCTAACAAGAAATTCTACCCATAAAAGGGGGCAGATGAAAAACAAAAAAGAACTGAAGAACATATAGTGCATTTAGAGAATGCATAGAAACCAGTACCTAATGAAAGAATGAGAAATGTGAAATGAGTTTCTGAAAGGGAAATCCACTAACCTATTTACAATGGCATCCATTTCTTCCACAAGATCAACATAAACTTCATTGCTGGCATGCTTAAGATCTGTTTTTCTCCAAGGAACACAAGATGATGTCGCACCTGGAAGTGTATTGCTCATGTTGGATGTGTTGCCGGTGACAACACTCAAAACCTTACTAACGATGTTGGGAGGAGATATCATTTCTCTCAATATATTAGGTTCTGTCGTTAGAGGGAAGCCATTGTCTATCATCTCATCTAGCAGCTGCATAATTATATAATTAGGATTTGAGAATTTAGAAGAATGTCAAATTATGTAAGCTCAAATGCCAGTTTATTATTCAAAACCATTAAATAACCTATTTCTTTAGTCAAATGTAGTCCCTTCTACCAATTGACTAACCAGAGTTGATGAAACTATTTATGTAAACGATTATGATCAACCATGATATGATGCATTAAAAACTTCCACACAATAAAACACAACAGTGATTGACTACAGATTTGTTGAACCAAAAAACTCGTAGACTAATCCCTTTGAAAATATGTCCATTAGTTCTTACAATGATTTTAATAGCAATAAGGAATGATCCCATTTTTGATCTAGTATGAATAAAACTAGCATTCAAAACATATCATATGGACATCATAAATAAACTTTAAAGCTGCATCCTTATGTGTTCCATGCCCCTATTGTCTGTCTTATAAGTTAACAAAATCATATACCTTCGACAATGGATATTAGACATGGCTTAATATTCAAAACTAAAAATATATGATAATGCTTAAACAAAATTAATTATGTGAGACTTCCTTCCTTGTGTTTACAGTGTCAAAAGCAGTGACAATTAATGATTCATAGTTGCTATCATAAAAAGATTTATAGACAATTTGACACAGAAATAAATATATACAGAATAGTTTATCAAGGTAATCAAAAAAAATTTATTATGCCATTAATAAGAACCAGAAGATATTATTAAAATTTAACAAAAGGGAATGAGCTATTTCTTATGATGATAATAAAATGACTCTACAGGCACATCGCCATTCTCTAACCAATTCAGATATAATAAGAATTAAATTCCTCATGACTTGACACTCAACACGCAATCCTAAACTCAAATGTCAAACTGGTCTATAATACAATCATGAACAACACTAAAGTCCATGGTAAAGAATCTTTTCATATTGAAGTGATATTGCAAGGAATCAAATATATTAAGCATAATTGTGTATAATGAAAGTAAAGAATAATTTAGAAAAAATAAAACATGTCAAATTCAAACACCTAACTCCATTTTTTAAATATAACAGATGAGTAGGGATACCTCATATACAATAACAAAATTATCCTTAATCAGATCTTCATTTAACCCATCCAAATAATTTGAAAGAACATCAGCTACCCTGCAAAGAAACTAAAGATCAAAACTGTCAAGTGTATAACAAGTCTTTCTGCTCAATTGAATGTTAAATCAACCTAATTGATACATCTATATAGCATGGTGCAGCCACAATGAAGTGCTGAGAAATGCACAAGAATTATAAGCATGGTACTAAAGCAGCCTTGTATTTTATTGTCATGTCATGCACATACTTATGCGGCCAAATAAGTAATAACAATCCACTTACACATAAGATATCACTATATCACACCATAAAACTTTGAAAACAAGCCAGCACCCTTTGGATACCATCTTTCTATTTCATCCAAGATGACCAAACCAATTCTACAGCATCTATATATATAATGTTTATCCAGTATGATGTTGTAAAATTTCAGATGCGTATTGTCTATAAAGTTTAAGGATTAACATCTAGCTGAGCAAATCTACCATACAGTAACTAACTGCATCAAATGATTCTGCCGTTGCTGACATAGGATGACTGCACCAAGTACCCCTAAAGCCAAAAGGAAAAAATCTCCGACTTATGTTTTCTTTAGTCAAGCTTAGCTCGATTTGTTTAGAATGATGGATTCAGAGGGAAACTATTTATACAACAGCTGTATGAATAGTGAATAATTGGTGCAAAAACACAATCATCAATGAATTAAATGGAAGTTGAAGAAAGACACTTTATTTTGTTATATTTAAATTATCAACTCAAGTACCTATACTACCTAAGGACTTTTTGATATATTCCTTTAGCTTGAGGCCATCAAGTATTTTAGGCTTTTAGCACAGAAATAGGATAGCAACTTTTTTCAGGGGTAGCATCTTTGTCTCATTGAATAAAAATAAAGTCATCACTACCTCAATAGCATCCAAAAACAACTTATGACCAATTTCAATTCTGCAACTCTACAAATTCAACTCATATCAGATATTGACAGTTAGTAATACAGCTACACTTATCCTCTGAATTTAAAAATGTTTGTCCCAATATAAAGTACCAAGATACGTATCACGGTCATAAAGAGGCAATCATTAATCCAAAACTTCTTATCTGAAAAAGATAAATTATATGAAAAACCAGAACTCAGGGAACCTACCTCAATTGCCATCAAAGGCGGCATCTCAACTTGGCTGCACGCCAAAAATGTAATCCCCTCACGAACCACTTGGAAGAGGTAGTGGGTTGGTGAAGCAATCACAGGTACAAGCTATAACATCAAAAGAAAACAAAAATTTAAACAAAAAGTGCACTACACTAGATTGGTCTACAAGAATGTATTTCAATTATCAGAACCCAATTCATAAAGCTAATTACCTTTAAAGAATCGCCTTGTGTTAGTATTTGATCCCAGAACCATTCACATATTGAGCGGTCAACCCGGTGACCAGTGAGCTGTTTTTCCAGCATCACCTCCCTGAAATGTTCAAATCATCCTTTTGTCCCATAAACCCTTCACATTTTTCTTATTTGTTTGTCAAAAAATACCTCCACAGCCCAAAAAAAAAGAGAAGGAAATAACGCCTTAATCTGATAGACTCAAATTACATTTTAGTTCCAATATTATCACTCCCACCTAATTTATACTCAACAATCGTTTATGTAACATCTAGAAGCATAAGCTTTCTACATTCTGTTCTAAACTCCATTACGATATGCAAACCAAATTTTCAGCTGCAACCGAATTTGGAGCTACCCAAAACTTATTTTGTGTTTCAATCTCATAAACAATATACTGAGGCAAAAAACATTGAACAAACTTGAGAGGTTAATCTCATTTCACTAACTCGAATTCTGTCAAAACAAATTGATCCACAAGTTTGATAACTGATATAAAATAAAAATATATATAAATGAAAAACCCGCTAAACCAGAAGATAGCCAGTTTATATTTATTTATACACTAGTAGTACAATTTCCAGAAGCATTAAACAAAGAAATAGGGGGAAAAAAAAAATATTTTACAGAAAACATACCCAGAATCTGATAGAAGAAATATGCACTGCAACATGTTTCCACGGCTGGGATTTTCTCGGAACCTTTTGGATTGTAAACTGTTCTAAGTTGCTCTGCTTTTGATCTAATCCTCCCAAAAAAAGAAAAAAACCATTCGACGCGATCGCAGTATCATTTATTATAAATCTTAAAAGAACCCCTCAAATTTTGTTTATATCTATTAAGCCCTTAATAATAACTGGGTTTCCACTTTCTAGTACATCTGGCACTTAGCGCCCATATTTTTTTTAATATATTTTTGTGTAGTTTATTATGGATAAGTAAATTTTTAGTAGAAATTATTTTCTTCCTAACAAAATAGGAGTAATACCAAAATGGATATGTTTTCACATCATAAAAAGTTTTCACCTATGAGGTGTATTACTTAAGAAATAGGAAAAATAAATTCCTATATAATAAATACTCTACATATTATTAGAAAGGGATTATTTTATTTTACAGCATCATTTTACCTCTTACTATATTTTTCATCCGTCACCGTACCTGTTAGAGTCCGTTTACTTTAAGGGTTGGGGTTAGGGTTTATTAACCTTGAGTGAAGATTGAGGAAATGTTGAATTAAGTTTAACCCCTTTAGTTAAAATTGCAATAGGGTGTTTACATTGAATGTTTATTTTTAGTAATTTACTATAATAACCTTATCTAAATAAAAATGAAAGAGAATCATGTGTATTCCTCCACCGGACCACCACTAATCTGAAATCACACAATTGAAGAGTGGGTAATCCCTGCTGCAGCAAAAGCTTCATTAATGGTGAGTGTACATCAGATTGCAATAGATTCTTTCAAAACCTTTACGTAACCTTGTTTCTACAAAAATTGAATTCACAATACTCAATCCTCATTGATAAATTAAGTCATAGCCCTACTGTGTTTCAAACTATAAATAATATCTTCAAAGCTTCAAACTTTTTAAGTAAATTTGGGCAATAAAAGATGCAACTTCTCTTCAAAAATTAAATCTAAACTTTACATCAGATTTGGCAAATAAAAGATGTAATTTTCTTCAAAAATTAACTCTAGAATCAAGGAAGTGACTAAAGCATAAAATATTTGACGATGTGGGTCGTCGGAGTTGAGCGGCTCGGTGTTCTTGATGGAGGCCATCGGAGTTGAGCGGCTCGATTTTCTAGAAGGCGGCCGTCGAAGTTGAGCGGCTCGAATTTCTCGACGGCAGCTGTCGGAATTGAGCGACACTTCCTTTCTCAATGGCGGCGCTACAATACCAATGCCAACTATTAGAACACCATTTAAGAAGAGGAAGAACGATCTAGGAAGAGGAAGAGGATTTGGTGAGAAGAAATCCTAGTTTGTTTTCTTTCACCGTATCTTCAAGTGAGAAGAAATTAATGGAGATGTATTTTTAGATTTTATAAATGAAGGGTAGAAAGATAATTTCTCCCACTTAACATGAGGGTTAAGAGTTGTCCCTCCTTGTATTGAGGTTGAGATACTCTCCACCCAACCTTATTCCAGACAGGGCCTAAAAAACCCGTGGGTTATCCCTTTTACTTAACCTTCAAAGTAAACGGTCGTTAACTAGGGTTCACGAGAGGATAACCCCCGTTAACCTTCAAAGTAAACTGTGGTATGGATATGGATGTTCAAAATAAAAAATATTGTTGATGTGTGTTCTTAGCTAATTAATTTTAGGAGTAAGAAAAAAGATAAAGTTATGTAACTAAGCTAAAAACGATCACAATCAAACACAATAAATCAATAAATATGTGAGAGATGGGAAAACGGACCAAAGGCCTTAACCAATTTTATTACTCTCCTTAAGAACAACACTCATAAAATCCTCTTAAATACAAGTGTAATGTCTAGTATGAGAATGAGTAATCTGCAAACCCTAACGATTATCCAATCCCATGGCGCCATCTGGACAAAGACAAGCAGCCATAAATGGAGCTGACCGGTATACCGACCACTTTGGGGTTGGCGCAGGGGCCTACCAGATATCTTGCAGAAAGCAGCTAGTCTCCCTTTGTCATTTGCTTGCTTCCCATTGGCGGATGGAGAGGGATGTACCTGTCGTGTGTTGTCTTCCAGTTTGGAGTGTTGCCCTAGACATCCTTTTTTACCTTTATTCTTGTCTTCTAGCATTTCATCACTAGTCGTTCTCACAGTAGTGTCTGTACTTTGCCCAGCAGGTCTAATAATCCCTCCAGCCATCGGATAAGTAGGTTTTCGAGACTGTGCTGTTCGTCCCAGTCCCTGAACGCCTTCTTTGGCTTCTGAGCCAAGGTATCCTGCCGAGATGCCTCGGTCGTCTATCTTCTTAGCGGGCTTCCTGCCTCTCGGCCCTTGATGATGGGCTTATCTCTTGGGCTTCTTCTCGGTTATTCTCCGGGTTGTGTTTCTTGGGCCTGGGCCATCTTCTGGGCCGCCATCATCCCACGAGTCATCATTCATTCCTGCTCTTAGGTCTCTTCATAGTTGGGCCTCTTGTTCGTGATGGACTAGCTTGTTGGGCTTTCGACCCGTTTGGCGGATATAATGCTCTTAACATTCATAATTTCATATTACACGAGGTAATAAAGATAGTTAACTTTTCATTAATTATTTATAGAGCATGGATTCAATGGTCGAAGCCCAACGACGTTTTCAAAAAAAACAAATTCTTTTAGTCCATTATTTACGAATATAAGAGAAGACCCAAAAAAAAAAAAAAAAAAAAAAAAAAAAAACAAAGACAATGACAAAGACAAGGGAAGAACGATATGGATAGTTGGGTTGGCCCGGTCAGTTTTTGCAGGCTGCGGAAGTGATCAAACTCTGTTTGGCTCATAAATTAAATGCTCACTGTCTTCAACTATTCAAATTCCATGTTTATTTTTGTCTACTTGTATCTCTCATGGCCATGGATTCGGAGAGAGACCAACCACTCACCCCCGCCGGCCGCCTTTTCCTGCAACCACGAATGGAACAGATCATCAACGCAGCCATCGCGCTCGAATCACCAATCGACGTCGACGCCATCAAAGCTGAAGTCAAAGCTTCCATCATGCTCCAACACCCTAGGTTTTGCAGTCTCATGGTGCGCGATTCCGGCGGCCGCGAGTACTGGCGGACTACTCAAATCGATCTCGACCGCCACATAATCGTCCGCCACCAACCTCTCTCCGACGATCCTTCCATCTCCGACGAAGACGCCGTCAACGATTTCCTCGCCGATCTCACCTACTCCTCACCTCTACCCACCGATAAACCCCTCTGGGAAATCCACCTTCTCACGGCGCACAAAACGGTTGTTTTCCGTGTGCACCACGCGCTGGGCGATGGAATCTCCTTAATGTCTATGCTGCTGACGTGTTGCAGGAGAGTTGACGATCCGACTCGGACGCCGACCATCGGCGGCGTCGGGGCAGCGTCGTCTGCATCCAGGCGGAGGTGGAGCTTTTGGACGGTGGTTGTGATGCTTTGGTATACTCTGGTTTATGTTTTGGAGTTTACGTTGAGGTTGTTGTGGGTGAGGGATAAGACGACCGCCGTGAGTGGCGGAGCGGGGGTTGAGGACTGGCCGCGGAAGCTTGCGACGGCTAGGTTCCGGCTGGAGGACATGAAGATAGTGAAGGGAGCTGTTGCTAATGCGGTGAGTTTCCTCTAACTGTCACCATTAATCACCGTTGGATTGCACTTGTTTGTAAGTTGGTACTAAGTACTAACCAACTTTATATATACCCATAAATTCCTTTTTCTTTTTTAAATTAGGTTTTAAACTTATACCAATAACGGTTTCACAAGTCATCATAAAAATAAAATAATGGTCTTGATTTAGTCAGAATTGAGCTCAGATTCAAGTGTGTTACATCCCAATTCCCACGGGATGATTAATAATTGATTTTTTACTATTGATAAATAACCTATCCGTCCCACTAAAATCTCGATATTTTTTTGCCATGTAGATTAAGGAATATAATATTTTAATATAAAGTGAAGTGAGAGAAATAATATTTAATGTATAGTGTGTAGATGTATTAGTAGTGTGTGTGGGCCAATGTGAATATGTTAATATTTTTTGTGTGGGTCTCATATACTTTAAAAGGAATGTAACAATTTTTATGGGACAACCCAAAAAGGAAAATGCCACAACTTCTATTGGGTACTATCATTGAAAAAGAGTTTCTATGTAGCGAGCATACCACTAGAATAAGGCCTGGGAATCCTCATTCGTTCCAAATAATGTCAATCTATAATTTATTATTTTAATACTTCTTCCGTCGTTTAAATATTTACTTTTATTTTTTCATATATATTAAAAAAATAATATTTTATTGAGTATGTAGATTTAAAATTTTTTAAGGTATTAATTTTTAAATAGTCGTTTAGTAAAAAAGAAAACGTAAATTGTATAGCAAACCACGCATAATGGAGTAATATGTAAACTTATATATATATATATTACTCCCTCCGTCTCTAAAAAGCTTGCACCCCTCTTTTCGGCACGGAGATTAAAAAAGTGATAACTTTTAGGAGTATAATGGGTTATTTTTATGTAATATATAAATGATAAAGTATGGTAGGTAGAGATTATTTTTTTGTAATTAAAGTGTATGGGGAAAGGTGGTTGTTTTTTGTTTTTTTTTAAATGTGCAAACTTTTGTGGGACAGCCCAAAATGAAAAGGGTGACATATGAACTGGGGAGTATATGATAAATTAAGTACAACATAACTAGAACTAGCCACTAGGTCCAATAGAAAAAACAGTAACATTTCCTTGTACGTTAGGATTTCTTCTTTTAACTTGAGACCATTCAATTTTCATGCATTATTGTCCAGATAATATACCATGTTCTATTTATGTAGAAATTTAGAGTAAGGTGCCGAAGAAGAGGACAACGCTGCATTTCATTTTTGTGGGACGTCGTAATCTGTGTCTGATTTGTTGTATTGTAATGTTACATATTGAGAGTAAATACTGAAGGTGTGTGTGGTTAAATCTTATACGCATTTACGTATTCGTGAACTTAATCATGCCAAATACCAACTTAAAAAATAAATAATGAAATAATTGTTAAGTCACAATCAAAATAGCAAGAACGACACGTTACTAGAAATTGTGGAAACTATTTGATTTGGTATTTAAATGCTCTATGTATGGAAACTATTAATTGACTAGAAATAAAAGATATTTAATAAGGGGTCCATTTACCCAACTTTATAAATTCGGAGTATCCACCCTATTTTGAATGATATTCAATGCTCATCAAATAAAGTAAAGTACTAATTAATTATTTCCCTTTTTGTTAAAATCGTCACTATCATACAGAATTTGATTTTTTTTTTCATCAACATGAATTGGCAAAAGTATCCTAGTAAATACAAACTAATAATGTCAATAACAACCTGTAGGCGTTTATGGTATAGTGGTAATTAAAGAGAAACGCGTGTAGTAATCTGAAAGGGTAGATTGTTATAATTAATTAATAATTCAACCCTGGCTCTACCACCCCAACAACACTGGCACGAATATGTATTATTCTTAAACCTACTATTAATGTAGTGGCATGAAAATGTTTTGCAGACGATTAATGATGTTCTGTTCGGAATTATCTCGCGCGGGCTGTCCAGGTACTTAGATATCAGATCTTCTGAAGGTAAAAACCAAGGTGATTTCCAACAAATCTAGATGAAAATCGAATCTGGTCTTCTGCTACATTTTGGTGTTATTAGAAATCTTTAGATGAATGACACTTAGGTGAGAGACAAAATCTATACTTAAAGGAAAAATATCTATCCTAAAGAGAATGATTGAGATTTTTTTAGTGACGTGAAATGTAACACAACATCCATTGCCGAGAAAAATAGACACTTAATTTTTTTTGGGAAAAGGAAATTTCATTTATTTGGGCATGAGATTTACCCTAAATTTTACAAAAACAATCCATCAGAAGAGTGGTCCAAAACTCACAGCATATGCTACACTAGAACTTATGCTAAACAATCTATAGGATTAACGTTCCACAATGAAAAACTAGCATCATTTTTCAACCCTCCCTTTTTCAACTTCCACCAACTCCATGTATGAGCTTTAATTTCCTCTAAAGCTTTCTGTTGGTTCCAACTACCCAAGTTAAAGACAATATGATTTCTAACTTTCCATACAATCCAAATAGAACAGAGCACTACATCCAGAACAAGCTTGTTTCTGTTCTTATCACCAAGTGAATTTTCGAATTGAGTAAGACTTACTTTTAGGTCTTCATGCATCGGCACCTGAGTTCTTAACCATCCATTGTATTTTGCCATTAATTCTTGAGTTATCTTACAGCTTCCCATAACGTGCTTCACCGTTTCCTCCTCGTTGTCGCATAGGGCACATATCTTAGACGCGGCATTTGGTAGACAATTTCGTCTCGAGAGCTCTGAGGCTGTCGGAATACCTCTATTGATCACCCTCCAAGCATGAATTTTGATCTTTGTTGTGGCCTCGCTATCCCAAATCAATCTTGAGATCTCCTTTATGGTTATTGATTCTCTTCTCTTTCTTTCTTCGAGCATATCACATACTTCTCCCACCAAATAGTGTCCCTGTCTATTGCAATTCCACCTCCACCAATCATTTCCATGTTGAATTCGGAACCTGTTAATCAAAGAAAGCAACTCATCCAAAATGTTAGTTTCACTAATCCTTAACTCTCTCTTCCACTCCAAATTCCACACCCATGACTCTCCCTCCCAAAGACCCATTTCTGACACTAACTTTCTCTTATCCTTACAAAGATGAAATAACCTACTGAACCTAGACTTCAAAGCCCCATCTCCAGCCCACTTATCATCCCAGAAAGAAGTTCTGTCTCCACTTACTACCTCTTTTTTAATATTTTGTTCGAACCAATTACCCCTATCATCTTTTAGACACTCTAAGACCCCTCCCCACCACCCCTTAAACTTTCTATCGCTCGTGAGACAGGCCTCCCCCACTCCCTTCATTTTATTACTCGCTCTAATGACTCTAAACCAAAAACTGTCGTTATAATCTAATGCTTTCCATACCCATTTCCCCATTAGAGCCTTATTAAGACTACCCAACTCCCTCACCCCTAGCCCGCCTAGATCCTTAGACTTAGTAACCACTTTCCATCTGACCCAAGAAACTTTTTTTGGATTCACTCTCCCACCCCATAAGAATTGCCTTTGCATAGCAGCAATACATTTTAACAACGGAGTTGACCAAAGTTAGCCTCCCTCCAATAGAAATATTAAGATTCTCCCACTTCTTGATTCTATTTCTAACCTTATCAATTATGTAATTCCAGTCACTAATCCTCTTGTGGGAGGATCCTACTGACAGCCCCAAGTATTTCATCGGCATCTTTTCAACTTTGCATCCCAGAATTTCTGCCATGTCCATAACCGTCCCTACCTCCTTGCCCAAGCCAATTAGGGAACATTTTTCCACATTAATCTTTAGGCCTGACACCCATTCCAAAAGCCACAAAGATCTTTTTAGGAATACTGCATTTTTTATACTCACTTTACCGACAAAAACAGTGTCATCAGCGTATTGGATATGTGAGAGCTGCATCCTTTCCTCTCCAATTTCATACGGCTCGTACCTTTTTTGCTCGATCCCTTTTGACACAACAATTCCAACACATTCAGCTGCAAGGATGAATAAGAAGGGTGATAAAGGATCCCCTTGTCTAAGTCCCCTTCCCAAACTAAAGTCTCCCGATGGACTCCCATTGACTAGCACTGACGCATGTGCTGATGTAACACATGCCAGGATCCATCTAATCCAGTTCTCATCAAAATTGAAGGCTCTCATCATATCTTCAAGGAAACTCCATTCCACAGAGTCATAGGCTTTGGAGAAATCAATTTTGTACACAAAAATTTCCTTCTTTTTCTCCTTTGCTTCTTCAATCAATCCTTGCAAAGCCACAATACATTCAGATATATGTCTGTTTTCCACAAAGGCAAATTGTTCGTCTGAAATAATAGAATTCATCACCACTTTCAACCTGTTGGCCAATACTTTGGATAGAATTTTATACGGACCCCCAACCAAAGAAATAGGCCTAAAATCCTTGATCTCCTCAGAATTCTCAACTTTCTGAATAAGTGTAATGAAAGAGTGATTCAGCCCCTTCGTCAATATCCCATTTGCATGAAACTCATTCATAAACCTCATGAAATCCTCCCGAATAACTAGCCACAACTCCTTGAATATAGCTATATTTATCCCATCTGGACCAGGGCTTTTAGCCTCCTTGCAGCTCTTTATAACATCCAAAACCTCTTGCTCTGTAAAAGGCCTTATGAGCATTTTGTTTTCTTCAAGTGAAACCACCCTCTTAATTATGTCCATACCAATTCTCGGTCTAAGTTTTTGTCTACACTCATAGTGTTTCTTGAATGATTCATAAATAGCATTTTTAACTTGCCCCACATCCTGAGTCCAGCAGCCATCCACATATAATCCTCTTATCTCGTTTCTCTTAAGTCTGCCCTTGATAGATAGGTGAAACACCGCCGAATTTAGATCTCCATATTTAAGCCATTTAAATTTAGCTTTCTGGTTAAGCATCCTTCTCTTTGTTTTAAGATCACAAAGTAATAGAGCTTTCTCTCTGTTTCTAGCCACAATCTCTTCCTCCTCCAAACCCATAGCATCATCTATCAAGTCCAATTTCATAACCTCAATTTTCCGATTTTCAATCCTGTGATCCAGATTACCATACACCTTCTGGCTCCACTCTTTAAGGTCGCATTTTAATTTTCTCAGCTTCTCTTTAAGTACGTAACCACCCCAACCAGCTACTGCATAGCTCTTCCATTTCTCCTCCATAGTACTTTTGAAGTTTTCATGATCCAACCATGCATTCGAACTACGGAATGGTTTTGGGCCCCAGTTTACCATCTTTTGTTCCAAAATAATCGGCACATGGTCTGATGCACCCCTTTTAAGCCCCCTCTGATACACTTCTGGCCAAACCGACAACCATTTTCTGTTCAGTAGAAACCTATCCAGCCTACTCTTACATGTCCCATTAGCTCTGTAGCAGGTGAAAGTTCTACCAACAAGAGGTAGATCAATTAACTCAGCTTCTAAGATAAAGTTGTCAAATCTTCTAGAATCTGCTCCATATCTAACTGAACCACTACCTGCTCTTTCCTGTTCTCTTCTTATTGCATTGAAGTCTCCAGCCACACAAATACAACTATCTCCAGCCTGTTGAATAACAATACCAATTCTCTCCCATAAGTTTGCTTTTTCTCTACTAGTACCCGACCCATAGACGTTTATAAGGCACACTTCTATCCCACTACTAATCCACCTTCCATTCACTATCAGAGCTCCTTCCATATGCCACCAGCTACTTACTGATACAGTGCTTGGATTCCATATGGTCATTATCCCACCCGACCTTCCTACTGAAGCTTTAAAGCAATATTGTAAGCTTGTTCTACCTCCAATATCTCTACAGACTTTCTCCTCAACTTCCCCCATCTTTGTTTCCTGTATCATACCAACATCAAAATTTTCTTTTTCTAACCACTCTCTTATTTCCTCCCTCTTGCCCATAGACCCCAAGCCACAACAATTATAACAAAAAATCTTCATCTAACTAACTCTTTCTCCCTGCCCCTTTTCTTGTCTAATCCCTTCCTTTCAAGAACCATTTCTTTAGCTGAAATTATCATATCTAGGTCAGAAGACGTACCTACAAAGCCAATCTCTTTCCCCAGTTTCCATATTTCTTCTGCTTCTTTACGGGCATGTTCATCCTCTCTGTTCTTCTTCAAGCCATGAGTGTCTGTGTCTTTTCTATCTCCTGATGAGTGTAAATCAACCAAGAATTTTTTGAGATTAACCATCTCCTTCTTCTTGATTATTTTCTTAGAGAGCTTCTTCTTACCACATTTCGTTCGATTCTTCTGTTCTTTTTGTCGATCTTTACTCTGATATGTATCTTTCTTCCTTCTCCTCTCTGATTCAACATTGCAGTCACTAACTTCTCCTTCACTTATCTTCACCAGTGGTATTTTCAATATTTCTACCTCTTCTCCCTTTGACTTCATCACGACTGGAATAGACACTTAATAATTTTATTTAAAAAATTATGATGATGATTAATGTGTTTCTCTCTCTTCAAATTGACGTATTCTTTTTAAAGATCCAAGTGATGATGTTGTGATTGATGTGGGTGGTATAGGTTTGACTGAGGGTCTACGGATAACAGGTCTGGCCATGGTGAATTTGAGACCACAGTCAGGATTGCAGGTGCCTGTTTGCATGAGCTTAATCATCCTCCTATCTCTAACAGACAATTAATAAGGTAGCATTGGTGTTTGTTTTAGGACATATCACGGTTGATGGACAGCAGCAAGACGGGAGGTCGTTGGGGCAACAAATTCGGGATGCTCCTATTACCAGTTTATTACCACAGCGGGGGATCGGATCCTCTGGAGTTTGTGAAGAGAGCCAAGACAATGATCGACAAGAAAAAGGTTTCGTTGGAAGCCCCCTTCTCGTACAGTGTTGGAAAGTTAATCATGTCAGTTTTTGGAGCCAAAGTAAGTTTGAAGTTGATGGTAGCTGGTATGATAACAAATGGATGGATGATGTAATGAAGAGATGTTTGTAGGTTGCAGGGATTTGTAATTACCGGATAGTTTGTAACACGACGTTCACCATATCAAACGTGGTAGGGCCAAAGGAGGAGATCACAATTGTGGGCAAGGCTGTGAAACACATTAGGGTCACTTCAAGCAGCCTTCCTCATGTAAGCATAATCTGCCCCCCCTCCTAATTAACTCCAATATGCATGTATTGACTATTGATTAATGGAATGCAGGCAATCACAATGCACATGGTAAGCTACGCAAATAAGGCAGAGCTCCAAATTCTTGTGGCCAAAGAAGTTATCCCCGACCCTAAAGTTCTCGCAAACTGTTTCGAGGATGCCCTGCAAGAATTCAAGGAAGCAGCTTCTACAAACCATAAATCTGCCAACTAATTTCATTTATCTACACTCTTTACATCGATTCTTCGCAAGTATTACCAAAGAAAAAGATCAAGGCTTCTCGTGTTATGATGCGGTTTGTGTAATTTCTTCTAAAGGTGAATTGTGATTGTGGTGAATGAGTACCAAATTATGAATATCAAAGATATACTTAGTTATACCTTTTCCTGAAAAGGACCTACACAATAGCTAGCTCTTCCTACTAGGAGTGTAACCCTTCTTTGTTCCAAAGACTAAAGAGTACTCCATTGTAATAAAGAGTAACCAAGGTTGTATCGCAAAACCGTTTCTACACTAGTTCTTGTCATCAAGAAAATGAAACCCTATTTCGTCTTCCAAGCTCCAATCTGGTATCTTCTTTAAGAAGGCCAGGTAAAAGGAGAATCTTCAAACCCTAATTATCCAATTGCAGAATAACACGACTAAACCCTAATTAGCATTTATTTATCCAAACATTTCTAAACAGCAATAAAATTTAACTAAATGAAAGAAGCAATAACAGGAAGTATCAATTACCAAAAGCATCAGGTTCTCGCAGAAAACAGAAATCCACACGAGACAATCTTCAGCAGCCAACATCAG
Organism: Pogostemon cablin; assembly: GCA_023678885.1. Lineage (NCBI taxonomy): Eukaryota > Viridiplantae > Streptophyta > Magnoliopsida > Lamiales > Lamiaceae > Pogostemon > Pogostemon cablin. The sequence continues at coordinate 44,517,335 of CM042951.1, forward strand.
GCAGTCTCACAAATGGGTAGCATTGTATGAAAGCAAGCCTTAAAATACAATCATTTTGATTGATAACGTTCCAACCGGATTTATTCAAACTTTTCTCGCAGAAAGAAGAGATATCATTCGTTCAACGATAACGAAGCAAGTTGCTCTGAAGGAGCACCGCCCTGCTGAGACACATTCCTCAGAACCTCCATTGCTTCTGCAACCTTAGATTTGAGAGCTTCTGGCGATTCCAACAAATGCAACACCTCCGTCTGATCCATCTCCAGAAGCATGCCCGTCACCTTAGCTGCCGTATCGGGCTCCAATTGTTCAACAAGAGGGTATAGACTTTCACCCAACATCTGCACAACAAAACAAAAAATTGAACAATGGGCATGTGAAAGTGATGCTACGCACACATCGCACTCCAATAATAAGGATCTATTTTTCACATGGCCTGTCAACTTAACCCTCATTTCAGGGACCAACCAAAAACTGCAAGAATAAGACATATAGGGAGAATGTACTTAAATGAGAGTTCGTTGGTGTATGTTTGTAGAATGTTTCTGAAAAATGTTTAATTAAAATAGCAAGTTGAGTAACTAGAAAATATCATTTAAAAGCTAAAGAGAGCTGAATGAAGAAAGTGAGCCAAACAAAGGTAACACATCTGAAAATGCTTACCGTCCTCTGTTCACTGGAAGAAGCATTTGCTAGTGCAGATGCCAAAGCTCCAATAGGAATTGGCTGAGATATTCCAGCATCACGCAAAGGCAACCCACCCATTTCATATGGGACAGAAAGCATTCCTCCAGCCATACCTTGCAAGGAAACATCAGGCATCCCACGCCCCGGAGGGTATCGATAACCACGTCCTCTAGGAACCATCTGTACAAGAATATCATGCAAAATACACAATTATAAAATTTTAAAAAGGGTTATGGCAAGACTGTATGAGGTCAAACTTCGAAGTGCCACAAACCTGTTGTTGCATAATGGGAACTGGCTGGCCCTGCTGCATTGGCACAGCATTACCTCTCCTTCCACCACGTGGACCTTGCTGCCCTTGCTGCACCATAGGCATAAACATATTTGGCATAAGAGGCCCCGGAGGTCTCATTCCAGGTACAAGCTGCTGTTGATACCCAAATCCCGGCTGAACAAAAAGTAATAAAATCATAAAATTAATTAGTAACCCAAACTCGTCAAGTAGATTGCTCAGAGTGGCACACATCAATATATTAGATTTATCATGTCACAGTTCAAGGAGAAACATTCATTTTGGTCTGTGTACTCTTACTGCATTAGATTTTGGTCATTAGGGTTTCATGGACATTGTGTTCACTGTCGAGCATAAATTATGATGCAAATAAAAGCACAAGGGCTAACGTCTATATATAAAATTGAAAAGACAAATCATACATTGGAATACAAGTCTATGACCCTAGGTTTTTTTTCCTTTTATTCCTGATAAAAATAAGACTTCAGAAAAAAAGAGATACAAGACAGATTGTAAGCTAATGGCATGCATTATACACAATGTCAAGGGTCATGATCTGTCAAATATCGATTTTCTGAAAGTGGAGTGTCAAGGATTGAAATAGAGTGCAAGATTTGAAACAAGGCATCAGAAAATAAGAAAATCCATCTATATTTCAAATATAACAGAATAAGCACTGTGCTGTAGAAGAATTCAATTGAAAGATTGATATAAAGAAAGAGAACATGGTATTACTTGTGGAGGAATAATTGCTGGTGGGGGCTGTCCATAGAATATCTGTTGACCTAGACCAGGACCACCAGGCGTAGTATACATTGGTATACGAGGACCAACAGCAGGAGCCATAGTCATTGGCCTCATTTGAGCAAATTGGGCCTAGATAAAATCATATTAGATGTCAAAATTTTCATGTAACAATACACTAAATATAATGGCAATTTGTGCTTAATCTAATAAGCCAACAACTTTAGACAGTTAGAGAAATTACTACAACGGTCAGCCTATCTGTTTATGATTGTGCACTAGTTTTTCTTTTTTCACCAGATTCAAGGTAATGCGTTTAAATAGTAAATAAACCCAAAGAATACCTGTAGACGTGCTCTTCTATCTTCTTTCCTTTGAGCAAATGCAACATAAAGAGGTTTCCCAATAATCATCTTGCCATTCATTTCAGAAAGCTGAAAGAAAAATATAGCAAGAATTTCCTTCATTAAAAGATAACAAGGTAAATAGGCACATGCGAATAGAATTATTAGACATCAACCCACAGCTCTAGAAGCCTCTTCAGGTGATGAGAACGCCACAAAACCCGAACCTCTGCTAATTCCCTTTGGATCTCGCATGACCTGTAGAGACATAGTACAGATACACTAAACTATAGGCAGCTAAAATGAACAAACTGATGATGGATAACCATTAATGAAGAGTGAGATACAAACCTTGCATGAGGTTATGGAACCAAAAGGAGAGAACAATTCCTTAAACTGATCATCATCAACGCTGTCATCTAGGTTTTTAATATACAGGTTTGAACCCTGAGATTTATCAGCTGCTTCCTTCACACTCTGCTCAAACCGGTTCTTCAACTCTACCTCCCTCTCAGATTTCTTCTGAGCTCTCCCAACAAACCATTCCTTGTTATCAATTTTTTTCCCATTAAGAGACTCCACAGCTCTAGCGGCATCATCTGCATTCTCAAAATTGACAAATCCAAAGCATTTCGATGTTCCATCTTCATTTCTCATCACTACTGCACTGGTTATTGCCCCAAATTCAGCAAATGTCTTCTGGAAATCTTCATCAGTCGTTGTTTCAGATATATTTTTGACAAACACATTAGTGAATTTTGTCTTGTCTATAGACATCTCTCTTTCTTGCTTGCGAAGGAAAGGCCCAACAAAGACTTGCTTTCCATTCAACAACATGCCATTGAGTTTCTCGATAGCTTTTTGAGCAGATTCATCACTAGCATATTGCACAAAGCCATATCCCAAAGACTGTCCAAAAGAATTTGTCTCAACTTTGCACGAGAGGATGTTACCAAATGAAGAAAATGTATCATGCAGAGCTTTGTGGTCAATCTCCTTGTCCAAATTCTACCCAAAAGATAAATAAAATAATATCAACTAACGAGAGCAAAGAAGAGAACAAATTTGGAACAAATGTTACCATGAAAACTGCAAAAACATGGCATAAATAGATCCATCCAATTGTAATTGGCGATTATCTGGAAAACACTACCTTAATAAATATATTCCCAGTTCCACTTCGGCGTACACTGGGATCCCGATGAGAATACATAATCCTAATCGGTTTCCCATTAAGAGGAGTGAAATTCAGCTCCATCAATGCCCGCTCAGCTATGAGTACCAACACAAAAGATAGAAGAAAGGAATTAAGTTACAGTTGTTCATGACACTAGGAGATGTGGTCTAACCTCTAGTGTACAGAGAAATGTAGTTTAAGGGGCAATTCCACAACTTAAGAAAAAAGTATAAAAGCATTGGAATGCATACAATTCCAAGCACACAGATATTTTAAATCTAGAACATGAACATTGAAAAAATAAAGTTGGTTTATTCCTTAGAATAGAGACAATAAATTATACACAAAAATGTAAAATAAGTAAACACTGAGCACCGTTATTCTAATCAACTCAATTTGAATGGCCAGTCACCTTCACAAAGTGATGAAGACATAATAGTGAAAATGTTGCAACTTACTTATCTATGATAACCTTGTTCAACTTCATGAAAAGTATATAGCCCTGGTTTATTCTAAATGAATCATCTTATCACTTGCAAAATCAATTGAGTAGCTAGTATGACAGAAGTAGAGGTTTAAATCACAGAAAATATAGGCAACTATTTACAAAATTAAAATGGCATTATGTCAATGCTAATGAAATTACCAATAATTGCTTAAATTTGGTAGTTCATAGTTGACAATGGTATTACAAAGCAGCAGCAAAACTCCCTAACAAGGTTAATAATTATAGGAACACCCATAATAAACCTGGTAATATGATGTTTCTCTTTATCTAAAACATTCTGACCGAAGAATTATAGCATCAAACTCTCTACTTCTAAAGTGCACAAACTGGCAAACTAAGTGTGAAGCAGTAGATCTACAAATCTTTAGAATGTTGTAAAGCAGCAAACTTGGAATAAAATTCATAAAGTGCACGATGGGTTCTTATCATGTATGACGAAGTACCTAGTTCACTTTCCATTACCAATTTTAGCAGGAAATGAAGAAAATAAATTAATAACAGACGAAAATTCAAAAGGAATAAGCGAATAAAATCAAACCATCTTGAGGGTTTCCATAGTTGACGTAGCCGTATCCGAGCGAACGGCGACTGGTCAAATCCCTGCAAACCCTAACCGAGACAACATCCCCCATCTGGCTGAACAGATCGTACAGTTGAGAGTCCGTCACGTTAACATCGAGATCGCCGACGTACATAGAAGTAACGAACGGCGCACCACCAGAAGACGCGGCATTCACCACCTGCATCTGTGGCTGCATCTGAACCTGTGCGGCCATCTCAATTCAAGAAAGAAAAGAAAAAAAAAAGTCGATTTTTTTTCTTTTAGAAAAGTTTTCTGAATTTTTTTGGGTTTTTCTGATAACTTCCCTCTCCTCTTTTTATTACCGGAATCAAAGGAAAATAAATCACGAATAGGTTTCAGATAATTGACCGAAGGCGAAAGAGAAAATCAGGCTAAGAATTTTGGGGTTTTTTGGGCAAGATTTTCTTTTTTTTTTTCTTTTTCAATAAAGAGAGGAGAGGGAAGGGTTCATAAGTCGGAGAACCGACGGGGAAGATGGACAATCACCGCCAGCAACGACGGTCGGCGGCGACGCCGAGGGGTGAGGGAAGAGAAAATAGATTTTGGAGGGCAGGTTGAACTGCGCACAGCCAAATCCGGAAGGCATATGGCGGCGTTATTTATAGTACCGAGGGGTAAGGGATTACCTGTTGCGCTCAAACCCTAGATATTTTGATGCGAGTGATACGCTCCGTTGGATTACTCATCGTGGGCCCCTCTCTCTTATTTTCTACTGATTTTACTGGAGGAAACTTGCGAGTTGAAACGCAGTTTCCAAAACGGGCTAATATCCCGGATGACCCGAACGCTCTGACCCGATTATATTTTATGATTTTAAATTTTAATTTTCTTTATTCCTTAACGCATTTTAATTTTGATCAGAACTAAAAAAATAGTCCGAGTGTATGATGAAAAATGTGAAAAAATATATTCTTAGTAAATATTTTTTTTAAAGCATAATTTTTTTTTATTTATATAGTTGAATTTTTACATATAATAAAAATAAATATTACTGATTATTGACGGATAAGTCTAACTTTTACTAAGCATTGCGAATATTTTTATTAACTATTTATGGATAATTCTTAACTATTATGTTCATATTCCTTCATTATATCCAGTTATAAATTTGGGAGTGTGATAGTTCAAAATAATTAAATAAAAATTACTCCCTCCGTCCCCGAAAATGGTCCACCTTTACTGTACCACGAATATCAATAAAAAATTACCTTTTGACTAATTTTATTGACTTTTAGGGGTAATGTGGTATTTTTAGGTAATAAATAAAGTGTAAAGTATGTTATGTATGAAAAGAATGGATGGTATTTTTGAAATTAATGTGTACTTTTGAGGTGTTAGATTAAAAGAATATTTCTTTTTTGGGAGGTGAACGATTATGTGGAACGAACAAATGAGGAAAGAATGAACGGTCTTCAGGACGGAGGGAATATCTTGTTCTAGTTATAAATTTGGAAGTGTGATAGTTCAAAATAATTAAATAAAAATTACTCCCTCCGTCCCCGAAAATGGTTCACCTTTACTGTACCACGAATATTAATAAAATTTTATTTTTTGATTAATTTTATTGACTTTAAGGGGTAATGTGGTATTTTTAGGTAATAAATAAAGTGTAAAGTATGTTATGTATGAAAAGAAGGGATGGTATTTTTGAAATTAATGTGTACTTTTAAGGTGTTAGATTATAAGAATATTTTTTTTTTGGGGGATGAATGATTATGTGGAACGAACAAATGAGGAAAGAGTTAACGGTTTTAAGGACGGAGGGAGTATCTTGTTGACTGCATAACTCTAACTCTAATCTCATATTCCTTTATTATCTGGTTAAGTTTCACATTTCTTCCTTTATTATCTAGTTATAATTTTTGGACGTGCTATAATTTAAAATAATTAAATCAAAAAAAATTATTTTATTAGCCGCATAACTCTTATCTCATATTCCTTTATTATCTAGTTAACTTTCATATTTATTCCTTTATTATCTAGTTATAAATTTTGGAAGTGCTACAATTTAAAATATTAAAGATTATTATCTTATTAACAGGATAACTCTAATTCTTAGAGTTGAATTATTTTTGTGCCACACCTATTAATAATTTCGATTTTAGTCTCAAAATACTTATTTTTTTCAATTTCGTCTCATAACTTCTTGAATTCATCGATTTGTGCCCAATTAGTACCGAAAAGTTGATTTCTTGCCGGAAATTAACATGTGTATATCACGTGGGGCTCAAAGTTGGGAAAAACCTGTTAAATTTTACACATGGCGCTGAGGTGCCATCAATGAATGAATTTGAACCAATTTAATTGACACTTCATTTATTTATTAAATAAAGAATATAAATAAATAGTTGATATTAGGTGCACCCGGGTGAAAAGGTGCACCCATATGTGTATAACTTTTTATTGTATTTTGTATACGTGTTTCTTAATAATTATATATTTTTTCACACTAAGTTTTTCATTAAAAAAACTATCATCCATATGAGTATAATTTTTTATTCAATAGTGTATACATATTTTTTTAATAATTGTATATTTTTTACACTCAAATTTTCATTAAAAAAATTAACAATTAAATTGTATACATTTTTTTCATAATTGTATATGTTTTTGTTTATATTTGTATATATTTTTTAAAGTGGGTGCACCCTAAGATAGAGTGCACTCGGGTGCACAGTATAATTAGCCATAAATAAAATAGCCAACTCATCAATAAGAATTTACCGATACAATTATTATACATAAAATAATTAATTTAATTATCTAATTAGCCGCGATTCTCAGCTCCGAGAGGATCTCGCCACCGTCGAATTCATCTTCTCTAGGGTGATGTTTGTTTTGGGTTTAAGTCGATTTAATAAACAATTAAATAATGTTATTCTATATTTGTTATGTTTATTTTGAGTTTAAGTATGATAAGTTTAAACTTTATGTCAAATCAAGTATTAATTGAAGTGACAGAAGATGAGAGAGAAAGGAAGAAAAAATATTAATTGGTGAGAGAGAATATATTGTAGGGGATGGATAAGTGTCAATATAGTGTATATAGGGGAGATTTAAGGATATTTATTAAATCTAAATTTGAAAGATTAAATCCAAAGTGAACATACCCTAGAAGTATGAGCTGTCGCCGAAGAATCTCAGCTCCGAGAAGCTACCACAATTATCCAGTTCGTATTCACCAGACTATAGAGCACACGGTTTACGCCCTTCTCTGACTTTCCACAATAGATTCTTCTTCTTTTCCTCCTTCCCCAAGTCACTCTGTTCCATAAATTATAACCCTAATCGCTCAATTTATTTTTTGAATTGACAATCTGTTTAAATTCCATCCGAATAATTTATTTTGAAAATAGCACAAAAAAGAGAAAAACAATCATTCTATATTAATGTTTCGAAATACATTGAATTTCTGAATTCTGTTAACATCTACACCATATATATAACAATCTAAACAACCTCTCGTCCAACGGTGAAAACATGAGATGAATGAGATAACTCAAAACATACTAATACTCGAGAACATCGAGTTTCTCCACCCATCATTGCTTTCTTTGCAGTAATATTTAAACTTCGACACATGAAAACATCGAATTTTTAAGTCACTTTCTGGGTTTTGAAATGGGAAAAGAACAACCATATTGATGATAGGAAGTCATTTCAAAGCCAGGATGGAAATTTCTTGAATTAAGATCTTCGGATCTACTCCCCAATCGACACAAACAACTCTCTCTAAATCCCTGAAGATTGGGCTTGGATTTGGGATCTATTTTTTTCCTTTCTTTTAATTTCATAATTTCTACTTTTTTTTAATTAGGATTTGGGATCTATTTTTTTCCTTTCTTTTAATTTCATAATTTCTACTTTTTTTTTATTATATTAGTTTCTTAATTGATTACCTCTATATATTTAATTTCTAAAAGATTTAGATTTTTCTAAAATTTTATTTTGATGAGTTGGATATTTTATTTATATTTTTTTTTAATAAAAAAAATGAAGTTTCATTTTAATTGGTTCAAATTCATTCATTGATGCCACCTTAGCGCCATGTGTTAAATTTAGCCGGTTTCCCCCAATTTTAAGCCCCACGGATGTACACATGTTAATTTCCGGCACTAATTGGGCATAAATTGATCAATTCAAAAAATTATGGGACGAAATTGAAAAAAATAAGTATTTTGGGATCAAAATAGAAATTGTTAATAGGTGTGGGACCAAAAATAAATTTATCCCCTAGTTCTTATATTCATCTTCCTTTATTATCTCGTGATTCTTTATGAATTTGGAAGTGCAAAATAATTAAATCAAAGATTACTGTATATTGCAATTATAACAGATCTTTTATTATTATAGATACGGAAATGTCATATTTTAAAATAATTATATAAATTAATTCAAATTATTTAAAAAAAAACTTTCAATTCAATATTTAGAGGTGTGATATTTCAAAATAATTTAGTCAACAATTATCTTATGATAATTAATAAAATATTAGAATAGAATTCTAAAATTGACTGATAACTATAACTCTTTTTGTAATTTTGAGGTAGGATATTTTAAAATAATTAAATTAAAGATTATCTTATTTTATAATTAATCGATTATATGTGATATTTTATAATAATTTAATCAAATTATATAAATTTATAAATAATTAAATTAATTCAAATTAATCATGATCAATTATTTCCGTGAGGATGAATTTGAAGACTACACATAAAAAAAATTCAAATAGTATCTCCGTCCCATTTCGATTTTTACATTTTTCTATTTTGGTGTCTTATTACATTTCTCTTTATGATATATATGGGATCTACCTAAAACAATTAATATATCACCATGAGACTCACATTTAATATTAATACAACTACCCACTTTATATTAAAATATTATATCTTCTTACTTACTATCCATTAAAATACTATACTTCTTAATCAACGTGGAAAACAAAACGTAAGCATTGGAACGGAACAGATGGAGTATTAAATATAAAATTTATTATATGATTATAAAATATAATATATTAATATTTTATGGGGAATGGCATATCTAACCAATTTTTTAAAATACACCATCATTGCTAACCAACAAGAGTTAGTCTCATATGAACCGCATTTACGGTATAAATTCTGTGATTCCTTTTTAATTTAAACTCCTATCAATATATAGGACAGGGTTTAGAGTAGAAAAAAGATCCGGATTCACAAATTAAGTTATGTAAACCGGATTTATAAGAATGTTTATGAACCAATAATTAGATTTTATAGCAATTATACATGATTGATCATTATTTTACCAAACCCCCCAAACACAATTTTTTTAATAATTTAATTGTTCAGTGTCGGTTAGAGTGTCGAGTACACGACACAGAATACCAACAATATGTCCGACATTATCGTTATAATATTGAATGTCGTATACGATGTAGATCATGGTATTGGAACCCCGACACAGGACACTGACATCATATCAAATACCATCGTTATAACATTAGATGTTAGATTTGGTATCATCATGGTATCGGATGTCATGAAATGTATTAATTTCAAATTGTCATAAAATTAGTTAAATTATGTTGTACAAAATTATTAATTAGTTGTGTAGAATTATTCATTAATTGTGCAAAATTATTTAAATTACCATTGTTCGGAAAATATGTACATAACTAATTTTGCAGCATTATTCGACGGAAAATAGAGGTTTTGTTTAAGTTTGAAAATTCTCTATTTTTATCAATTGTGCAACAAAAGTTTATCAATGTTTTCAAATGAAAAGAATTTAAAATATTTTTTACTAATAAAGTGAAAGATTAACATTACAACTACAAAATATAATTTTGTACTTATAATTATAATTTATGGTCCATCTATATTTAATATTAATAATCGAAAATGCATTGTAATTAGTAGAAATTCTCTCAAAGATTAATCTATATGTACTGTAAACTACTGTTCCTGAAAATGTGGTGAGCTGGACAATTAAGCCACAGCCACTCGTTAAAGTCCCCGCACGGGCCCAGTAACAACCAACACCCAAAATGTTGCCGACCACTTTGAATAATCGTGTAGGCCGTGTTTGGGCTGAGCGAATTGGAAAGTAAACGGAGTTACTAATTAGTCATTAGGAAACTAATGTGGAGTTACACAGTCCATATATTTGGATTAATACAAGGTATACTACTATACTATATAAGTGTATGGATTAAAAGTTTGTATAAGTTTTCAAATGAAATTTTTAAAAATATTCGTGAGGACAAAAAAAAATTTGTCCACTACCCTTAACCCCAAAATTAATAGGCACCCGGCTGAATTAAGTGAAACACAGATGTTTCACTCTAAATAATTAGACAATGACTTTCTAGAAAGTTTAATATAGATAAAATTTATGTACTGAAATCTCATGAAACACAAATAATTGGACTCAAGTAAACACTTATATGATACTCCCTCCATTCCGGAGAAGTTGATATATTTTTTTTGCACGGAGATTTAGGAATATAATAATTTAATGTAAAGTAAAGTAAAGTGAAGTGAGAGAAATAATATTTAATATGTAGTAGGTAGTTGTATTAGAGGTGATATGTGGGATCCATGAGAATAGATTAATTGTTTTATGTGGGTCCCATGTATTAAAAAGAAAATGTGTCAACTTTAGTGTGACAAACCAAAAAGGAAAGTGTGTCAACTTGTATGGGACAGAGGAAATATCATTTTCTCAAAAGACTCTGACGTTAGGTCATCTCCAGCAAGGCCGCATATGGCCTTGCAACCCCATAATCCAGTCAACGAGGCCCTCCAGCAACGCCGCAAACATTGCTGCAAAATGAAGAATTCCACTGTAGCATTTGGAAAATCCAAATGCTACGGTAATGCCCGCAAACATTTTTCTTTTTTTCTTTTTTTATATATTTCAATTATTAATTACTGCAAATATTTTATTTTTTATATTTCAATTATTAATTCAAAAACATAGAATATTAATTTAATTGGTTGATTTAAATTCCTTTTTTTTAATTTTTGTACTTATTTATAATAATTAATTTAAATAAGTAAAAAAAATATTATTATTGTTAGTTTTAAATAAGTAAAAACATAGAATATATATATATATATATATATATATATATATATATATATTGTGTATGTGAAAAAAGATTCTACATTCTGAAATAAATTTTTTTAAAAAAATATTTACTTAAATAATAGAATATATTAAAAATTAAAGTTACATTACATATTAAAATCCTAAACACAAACTTACATTACATTAATAAATTATAAAACATACTCTTAATTGAAATAAATTGATAAAACAACATTACTAGCACAAGAAAAAATAAAGTACATAAACATAATAAATAAACACACAAATACTAATAATCAGAGAGACCATCCCCGGACGCTCCTCCAATATCTCGAAAAAATTGGCTAAAGAAATCAGAAGCGGTATTAGAATTTTGTTGTTCGTCTAATCTTCTCTTTTTCATGATTTTTTGTTGCTCACGTCTAATAAAGTCACGCCGTACGGGATCCGAAATGGTGTCCAAATTCACCATTATGAGTCTGTCTTCTCACATTAATTCTTTTAATTTATTGTTATGCTTTTAGCCTCAACTATTTCACGCATTATAGCAGCATCTCGATCTTTTTTTTTCAGCAGACATGTGTAACATTTCACGTATTTTTTCACCCTCTTCTTGTAACATGTTTGCTACACTAGCTGTTTCTTCACCTTGTTTCCTTTTCAATTTAGCTTTTTTTATCCTCTCCGATCACCTCAATGAAGATCCTCCACTATCATCGCTTCAATTGATTGCAAATTCTGACAATGAGGCTTGCGGAGATATAGGAGATGCCGACGTGTTTATTTGAGCACTTGAACTTTCTTCCTCTGCAACTTCTTCTACGTATTTCTTCATAATAGACCACACATGCGCAAATTTGAAACCATTTGGATATTCTTAATTTTTAGACATCAACTTGTTTGTCTTGTCCCACTACATATATACAAAATATTAAATCAAGTATGAATTATAATAAACTAAGTATGATTTATAATTAAAAGAAAACAAAATATTTAACTTACGATGTTTTCATCATTTGCACCACTTGGACGAGAATATCGAACTTGTTGTAGACATGCCCATAACTTTCTACAATATTTAAGTATGATTCGGAAGCGGTATTGTAAGAATTTTTCGTACGAGAGACTGATTGCGGTGGTTTTTCAGAATTGAATTTTTCAGTAATACGAAGCCAAAATTTGTCTTTTGTTTGGTTTCTACCAACAATTGAATCTTGTGAAACATCAAGATAATAAGTGCAAAGATTTTTATCATCAGAAGAAGAGAAATTTTTATCTCTTTTAGACATTTTAGAGAGAAAAAAATATGAAAATAACAATAAGTTGAGTGTGAGAAGAAAAATTGCAGAGGCTTGTGGTAGGGTAAGGGTTGTGTGTCACTTATTTATAATAAATAATAGACTTCTCACATTTTCCAAAATCACCATCCAACAGTTGAGATTTAAAGATTATGTTATACTATCAATGGTTGTGATTTGAAGAGCATGGATTGTGCTTCTTTTCTCTCTACACTTTCATCCAACGGTTGAGATTTAAAGATGATATATTTTATCAATGGTTGAAATTTGAAGTACATAGATTGTGCTTCTTTTATCTCTACACTTTCGTCCAACAATTATGGTTTATGAATAAGGCATGCATATTTTGGGATGCCGGGTTCCAACAATGATATTAATGTGTTAGATACCTCTCCTCTTTTCTCTAACCTTACTAGAGGCATTGCTCCTCCAGCACATTATATCATTCAATGAAAATAATTTAATATAGGGTATTATTTGGCCGATGGGATATACCCCAAATGGGCAACAATCGTTCAAACTATCCATGAGCCTGTTGGGCCAAAAAAAAAATATTTTGCAACAAAACAAGAAGCTTGTAGAAAAAACGTTGAACGTGCATTTGAAGTTCTACAAAGTCGATTTGCAATTATTGCAAACCCAACACGTTTTTGGAATAAAACTGATTTAAAAATGAGTATGCGTGTGTGCATAATAATGCATAACATGATAATTGAAGATGAACGAGATCTTAATGCTCCAATTGAGGAAGCAAGAGAAGTGCCACTTCCGGATGTTGAATTTGCGGATAGTGATCCTGCTCGATTTCAAAACTTCCTTACTCGATATGCACAAATTAGAGATACAGATGCCCATTTCAACATTCGAAATGCTTTAATTGATCATTTATGGATGGAGTATTTGTTGAATTGTATACTAAAAGTCTAGCTTTAGTATGAACAATGTTATAACAATTTATTTGAAATGAGAATCATTGATCAAATGATTGCATCTTGTAACTTAATTATATGAATGATGCGATAGTCTATTTACTTTATTCTGTAGATAATATGTTGTGCGACAACACGCGGAAGATCATATTATCGGTTTCCTTATAAAGTATAAACAGATGCTCACAACCGAGATAGACGGGGACTCTCTATCGGTATGGTTGTAGTGTGGTTCGGTATTAGCTTGTCTTGGCTATAGAATCACATTAGTGCACTTGTGTGTATTGAGCAGGACCGCCTGAGATCGTTCGGCTTATACTGACTTATAGAAGAACTTGATCTCTGTTATTATGGAAGTCCGTGCTCTTAATCCCTATACAATAACCTCGACACGTAGGGCAACATGTATTTCTTTGATTCATCAATGGGTGAGATTTATAAGTATTAAATCAACAAACTCGGTGAGTTGGGAAGTAGTGCTGTATCTATGGTGTGCTGTTGATTGTAGAAGGAATCCATGTCCGTCATAGGTTGATGATGTCCCCTTGAGGAGCTCATAAGGTTTATCATGTAAATCTTGCAAGTGGATTAATTTCCGGCATGATAATAAGGTTGAGTGGTACTACTCTCGGATGAGATATTAATTAATTTGAGTTGTCAGTAACTTAATTAATTAATGGGCATTGTATATCTTAAACATGGGGAGACTTTCGGGCTCATAATAAGAAGGAGCCCAGAACATAATTTGGGATTGGACGGGTAGTGCAATAATAATATTTTAGTAGACTATATTATTATTATTGGCAATTGGATCGTGCGGTTCAACCGTGATCGTTAGTAAAACAGGTAAACAATAATCTGCGCCGTGCTCATTTGCGGACTGAAGCCCAAGGTTAAGGCGTGACACGGTAGATCGACGCTGCGCCGGGCAGATCGGGCGTCCAGATGGCGGCGGCGCGGAAGTGAGCAAAATAGCGTCAGATGGCTTCAAGGCGGGTGGCGGCGCTGCTGCTCAGTCGGCGGCAGCGGCGGCTTGTTTTCGCCGGAGATGGTTGGCGTGTGCGAGCAGGCAGCATGGCGACTCCGCTGGGCTGATGCGCACGGCCGCCGAGAGAAGATCGATGGCGGTTATCGTCGGGCTCGGTAGATCGTCGCACGATGGTGGGCTGCGACTGCAGCGGCGCCAATTTTACACCGGTTGCTTGCTGGCGGGTGTCTGCCGTGAGTGGATTGTCGTTGGCAGCGCGATTCCCGTCGATTAGAGGGCGGTTTCCGGCAGCCGTGACACCAGGTTGCACCGGCGACAACTGGTGGCAGTCGTGTTGATGCCGTGAGCGATGTAGGGTGCGGCTGATGTTTAGGATGGGAAGCAGCAAGCGGTTGTCTTTTAGGGTAGCGTTAATGGTTATGGGCTGCTCATTTTTTATTGGTATTGGGCTTTGCTATTAAATGTTGGGCCCATTTTTTTAATTAAATGGAAATGGGCTGGCAACAGGCTCCATTTTATTTAATTTGGTTGTTGGGCTTATGGGTCTAATTTAATTAAATATGCTAATGGGCTGTCCCCTTGGGCTTGGATTTAATTTGGTTTTGGGCTGAAAATAAAGGCCCAATTTTAATTAAAAGCTTGTGGGTTGCTGGGCCTATTTTATTGCTGGTTTTAATTAATTGTGTGTATTGGGCCAAGCATGATAAATTAGTTATTTATTTATGGGCTAATTTTGTGCTTGTGGGCTTGGTGGATTTAATTTGGTTTTGGGCTAAGATTATGGGCCATAGATAATGAGCATGATTAATTAATTAATCTGCTGCTCATTTTGTGCTTATTTGTTGCTCTAGGGCCCATTTAATTGATCCACTATTTATTATGCAATTAATTATGTTATGTAACTGATTTAATTATTTTAACTTGACAATTAATTGTTATATATGATAGGCATGTTCTATGTGATTTATTTATTTAAATTGCTGTTAATAGAAGCATGTCTAAGTTGTATATTTTATTCTGGAATATTATATGCATGTTAAAATCCCTCGGTAATTAAATAACTAAGTGAGAGAGGGGATTGGTAATAAATTCCCGCGGCCTCCATTATTGGTTTGTAAGTGATGTGAGTAAACTTGCGTGTTGGCATAGGCCTTCCTCCATAACGGATGAGTTTATTCACGGATCACTGGTACAGACTTCATAAATAATTATTGTTTGTAATGTGGCACATAAACTTGCGTGTTGGCATAGGCCTTCCTCCCTAACGGATGAGTTTGTGTGCGGTACACTGGTACAAACTTATAATTGATGATTGTAGGAAGCTACCCGAGCGCGTGTGTACTTCTCCAACTGTAAGGCACATAAGCTCGCGCAGTGGACTTGGGTTCAAATAATGGTGTACACTTAGGTGTAAATAATTAGTATCCTCCCCAACGGAGTCACTGCTATTATTTGCATGGCTAAAGAGTAACCGACTATTAATTATTTTGTCATAAAGTTAGGTTGACAAATGAAATTAATGGGTAAAACCTTCTCTTGTAAATGTTCGGGTTTGTAAACGTCCACACTAACGTGGCTTGCAGACTCACGGTGCTTGAGATGTCGGTGAATTTTATTTTATATTGTTTTGAGGGAAACAATATAAAAGGATAAAATTCGAAGTTTTGATCAGTAAATTTAATCGTGATTCTCTGTATTTCGAATAGTTTTAGTCTCACTAATTGTTAACTAAAAGAAATTATATTTACTTGTCCAAATTAACTGATTAGAAAAGAATCTTAATTTTGAAATTTACTGCTTAAGAAAATACATGTGTTCTCTCAAAGGACGACTCATGATGCCTATTAAAGTCTTTAGTAAAGAGATGAGAGGATCATAGAAATATGATGAACTCATGTAACTCTTCAGATACTTGAGTAATTTAAAAGGCGCAAGATCATGATAGAATTTGATGAATGTATTGGAAAAGATTGGAATAGAAATTGAAGGGGAAACCTAAGTCAATTTATTTTCCATAATTGCCTAGATGTTTTGAGTAAGTTCCACCTGAATTACAAGAGAATGTAAATGGTGGGAAACTTCTGACAAAACATGTGGCAAAGGAAAGCCATTTTCATCATAAAGTGAACAAGTTTAATATCTTATTCACTAGTTGTTTAAACATGATTAGTGATGGCATCTATTAACACGAAGTATGTAGATACTGGAATCACTAAATGTTTATTACTAAGTGAGGATAAGATAGTTATGACATGGGTAAAACTACGAAGGTAGTGGCTATTGCAGTGGGAGTTATTTATCTATCTTATGATAGGAATAAATGATTGATTATGAGAAATTATCTTTACGTACGTTTTCATGGAAAGAATTTAATTTCGGTTTCTATGTATTAACGGATGGATACTTCATTTCATTTATATGACATGGTCATAATGATGAGGAATGGGGGTATAATCCGTTATAGTACGTTGGTGGATAATAATTATACTCTTGAATCATGTTCATCCCACAGATGCAAGAAATAGTAATTAATAATGCATCTTCTAATATTAGTAAGAGAAAGGAACCTTCGGATATGAACTAAACATACATTTGGCGTCTAAGACTAATTCATTTTACTTGAGTAGGATTCAAAAGTTGATAGCCGATGGACCGTAAAGTTTATCTGAAGTGGAAACTATCAAACTTGCGAGTCCTGCTTGAAAGTAAAAATGATTAACTGCCTTTTCAAAGCTGTGGAGTGTAGAGCCAAAGATATATATGTTGGAATAAGTTCATTCTGATTCAAGCGGACCTAATATTATCCAGGCAAGAGGTAGTCATTACGGTTTAACCGTGGTGGTAAATACCTCTTAGGATAGTTAGGAGCTATTAATCAGAAGTTGAGATTAAATCTCAAGATGGCAACACCGGACATTCCCCAGTGGAATGGTGTGGTGAATAGAAGGTATAATCTCTTATAGTAATGATTAGATAGATGAAGAATTATTAAAAATGAATAAATTCATTTTATGGATAAGCCCTAGAAACAGTAATTCGTATAACATTTGTCTGTTTATGGGACATCCTAGAAAAATAGAGGGTGATTTATTTAGTCCAAAAGATCGAAGAGTGATTGTTAACACAAACACTAGATTTTTGGAAAAGGACTATGTAATAAATCACAAACCAATGTAAAAGTTGTTTTAAAGGAAATGAGAGAGAAAACACTAAGTATAAGTACCAAGTGTACAAGAGGATATGCCACAAGGTAAACTGCAACGCGTGTCACATCTGATACACAATTACATGTAGTACCTTGTCGTAGTGGGAGGGTTGTTCGACAACTCGTAAAATATATATTTTGGGAGAGTCGTGAGACTTGGTCCCTAGTAAATATGGTATTATCCCACGGATACGACTTAGCACTACAAGATTAAAATGCGAAATCTTAGTAAGTTGTAATGAATGATGAAATAAAAGAGGATCATAGGGTAAGGTGAAAACCTTGGAAGCAAAGCTTGTTGCGAAAAAGGTGTACTCAGAAAGAAATGGTTCGATTATGAGAAAACCTGTTCGCTTGTAGCTATGCTTAGTTGATCCGGATTCTTTTAAATTTTGCTGCTCATATTGAATTATGAGGAACAACAAATAGATGTCAAGACAGCTTTCCTGATTGGAAGTCTTGAGGAAAACATCTATGTGGAGCAATCAAAATAATTCATTGCAAAGGGCTAAGTGCATTTTAATAGTAAGCTTATAGGTGTCCATCAATGGACTAAACCAAGCTTTGAGATTGTGAATCATCTGTTTTGATTAGGTAATCCAGTGGCATGGATTTAAATCAATGAGCGGATGAGTCTTGTGTGTTGTAAAGAGTGACAGAAACGTGGTGGTATTTCTTATACTATACGTAGATAGTATCTTGCTCATTGGAGACAATGAAAGAGTATTATCGGGCGTATGGGTACGGTTAATAAAGCGGTAGAGATGAAGGACTTAAGAAAGGCGAAATATATCATTTTGATCACGGTAATACGGATCACAAGAAAGGATATTACGCTTATCTCAAGTTTCATAAAATGATACAGTCCATACTCGTTTAGCATATAAATTTATTTTATTGGATGTGTCTTGAGACATAAATGAAGATAAAGGAGATGAAAGCGGTTCCTTATGCTTCGGCAAATAAGGAAGCTTAATCTAAAGAATGCTATGAACGAGATTGGATATTTGTTTTGCTGAATGCATGAACAGTGGGTATCAACGTAACCCGGAACAAGAATGATGAACTGTGGTAAGATATATATGAAGTGCCTGAGAAGGACTGGTTATCATATATACACTTACTGGACAGATTCACTGCTTCTTGTGGATTACGTAGATTCAGATTTTTAGTCAGATTGGACGGCAGTAAATTCTCCTCAAAGGTTATGTGTTTAATTTTATGAAGTAGAGTCATAATGTGGAGGAGTGTTATATAGAAATATATTTCAGACTCCGGACTCCATCATGGAAAGATGATAAATTGGAGCCTATGAGGCAACCAAAGTATCTATATGACTCTAGAGACTTCATGATGGACTTTGAAGTGTTTCTAAGTTTGCCCAAGATTATCACAATTTATATTGCTGATATTGGTGCAGTTGCAAACTTGAAGGAATCACGAGTCCATAAGGCAATTAAAGACATGGAGCGCCAGTACCACCTGTTACGAGAAATCGTATGATGAGGGGAAGGTTGTTGTCGACTAGATTACATCGGATGATGACCTAGTAAATCCATTTACAAGGACCTTAAGGCGAGATCTTTTAATGGTCGTGTAGTGGAAGAGGGAATCAGATGTATGGCAGAAAACATGACAGCATAGTCTTTTAGTATAAGTGGGAGATTGTTGGATTGTATACTAAAAGTCTAGCTTTAGTATGAACAATGTTATAACAATTTATTTGAAATGAGAATCATTGATCAAATGATTGCATCTTGTAATTTAATTATATGAATGATGCGATAGTCCATTTGCTTTATTCTGTAGATAATATGTTGTGCGACAACACGCGGAAGATCATATTATCGGTTTCCTTATAAAGTATAAACAGATGCTCACAACCGAGATAGACGGGGACTCTCTATCGGTATGGTTGTAGTGTGGTTCGGTATTAGCTTGTCTTGGCTATAGAATCACATTAGTGCACTTGTGTGTATTGAGCAGGACCGCCTGAGATCGTTCGGCTTATACTGACTTATAGAAGAACTTGATCTCTGTTATTATGGAAGTCCGTGCTCTTAATCCCTATACAATAACCTCGACACGTAGGGCAGCATGTATTTCTTTGATTCATCAATGGGTGAGATTTATAAGTATTAAATCAACAAACTCGGTGAGTTGGGAAGTAGTGTTGTATCTATGGTGTGCTGTTGATTGTAGAAGGAATCCATGTCCGTCATAGGTTGATGATGTCCCCTTGAGGAGCTCATAAGGTTTATCATGTAAATCTTGCAAGTGGATTAATTTCCGGCATGATAATAAGGTTGAGTGGTACTACTCTCGGATGAGATATTAATTAATTTGAGTTGTCAGTAACTTAATTAATTAATGGGCATTGTATATCTTAAACATGAGGAGACTTTCGGGCTCATAATAAGAAGGAGCCCAGAACATAATTTGGGATTGGACGGATAGTGCAATAATAATATTTTAGTGGACTATATTATTATTATTGGATTTAATTAAAAGCTTTGGGCTAAGCTTGGTTAATTAAATTCAATTGAGGCCCAACCCAATTTCTCCTCCTGGTCCCTGCTGTAGCCCAATATATAAGTGAACTCAGCTTCCTGGAACCCTTAGATTATTCCTGCGCCTCTTTTGGTGAGAGAAGGGAAGAGAAGCAGATTGAGAGATCCTGCAGACTGTTGCCCACACAACAGCAGGATCACAATTGGGACATACAGTAGAAGATCAGAGGTAGTTCTCTGCTGTTCATCCTCTACACCAACCCAGAAGTACGGTAAACGGTTTAATTGCTTCCGCTGCTTATTGTTTACCTGTTTTACTAACGATCACGGTTGAACCGCACGATCCAATTGCCAACAGTATTCCAACTCGGAGGAGTAGAAATAATCATTCTTAATTTAAGTGTTGTAGTTTAATTATTGTGTTGTAATTTTAATTTGATGTTTATGTATTATTTAATGTAATTTTAATTTTAATTGTTGTCTTAATTTCATGTTTAAATAAATTATATTGTAATTTCAATGATATATTATTTTAATTTTAGACATTTTAATATTTTTATTATATTATTTTTGGTATTCAAAAATAAATATAATAATAAAAAATGAATTAAATGTAAAAAATTAATAAAAATAGTATTAATAAAATGAATGTGCTGCAAAATAGAGTCAACTGCTGGAAATGATTTACTGAGTTGTCTGCATTTTAGGGGTAAATGTGCTTCAAAATGGGATAAATTGATATAGATGACCTTAGCTAGATTAAAAAAAAAGTGATCAAATTGAAAATCTGTTTAAGGTTAGACCAGCCATTGTATCTACAACGTTTAATTAGTACTTAATTTTAGTACTTAATTTTTACCCGCGCATGGATGGTTATTTAGTTCCAAACGCATCCAAAACCTGCCCAACTTGACGGTTTTTTTCTTGACCAAGAAAAGTAGTATATGTATATGTACACGCTACAGAAAACAAAATTCCACCATTCAAAACACGCGCGACTGGGGAATGTGAAATATCTCATTCCCCTTTACATCTCTATCACTCGAATCCTTGTTTCGTGCTTTTCACTTTTCGCACTCATCGTTCCAACCCCATGGATTCCGCCATTTTCGCTGATTTTCAAGCCGTTTTCTCGCTTTCAGGAGCAAGTTCCACCGTTCATGGCCGCAGTTTGCCCTGTATCCTCACGTACTATGGCCGCTCTTCACTCCCCAAATCCACCGTTGCTAGCAGTTCTGCCTCGACTCGCCAACGGCTGCGACGTCAATTTGCTGACGGTCGACTGCCCGCTGCTCTTCCCCTTGCCACCACTGGCACCACCAATTCGGTTTCCGTAAGAATTCGCTCTCTATCGATCTATTTCTCAGTTGTATTTTGTACATTTTTCATGTCCAGAGATTGGAAAGAATTACTAAGGACTTTTGTTAAAAATCACGCCATAATATGGTGAATTTTGATGGAAGTGGTAGGGTTACAGAGCCTTGCTTAAGTATTATAGTAAATGGACGGTGATAAATAAAAGAAGATGCAAATTATGCTATTTGTTGAGCAGATCTTAGGCCAGAGATTGAGTTGAATAATCTTATTTGCTATTTGAAGAAGATGACGACCGGAACTTCAGCTATTGTCCTTTAGAATACGGAGAGCGCTAGAGTTTTCTCATTCTTAAGCTCAATCTAAATTTGATTGAATATTGCATCTTAATTTGCAAGGCATAACCAATCATTCATAAGATCCACCAAAAATATTTTAGGCTGATTTGACTAATGACTTAAGACGTACTGATCCTGGCATTCAGGGGTTCACATAATAAACTGCTTCAACCTCGTAATCCAGTTGTTTGATTAAATGATATGACCACGTTTAAACCATCTAGTATTTTCTTCTCACATCCATGTAGTTATCGCATGTGTTATGACTTATCTGCTTACTTGTCCAATTTGATCGTCTTAGTTTTCAATTAGAAAAATACGGCAATATCTGTTCCTTAAAAATATATGCATTGTTCACCATTCCTGAATTTGTACGTTTTTAACTTTCAGTCACGAGAGGGAATCTACACTGTAGGCGACTTTATGACATCAAAAGAGCATTTGCATGTTGTAAGACCTACCACTACGGTGGATGAAGGTATTTGCTGACACTTTATATGTTTAAAATATCGCTATCGATTCATTCATAGGAAAACCTTTCACTTTATGTATAGCTCTGGAGGCTCTAGTTGAGAAACGAGTTACTGGA
Organism: Pogostemon cablin; assembly: GCA_023678885.1. NCBI lineage: Eukaryota > Viridiplantae > Streptophyta > Magnoliopsida > Lamiales > Lamiaceae > Pogostemon > Pogostemon cablin. Next base: position 44,539,924 of record CM042951.1, read on the forward strand.
TTCCCTGTGGTTGACGATGATTGGAAGTTGGTAATACCTTCATTTCCCTTTTGATTGTTTTGAACACAATTTCATACATATCCTGGTAGTGTGTGTGTAGTGGCTGCTAATTTTAAATCATGATAAACTCGATGATATTACTGCAGGTTGGTGTAGTTTCTGACTATGATTTGCTGGCACTGGATTCTATCTCAGGTACCACTGGAGTTATAAATGGACTTTAATTTTCTGGTTTTAAGCAAGTTTATCATTGTTCTAAACTTCTAAAGACTGAAACCAAGCTGTTTTGTAGGCGATATGACTGCATTTAGTTCTAGGGCAAAAGATCAGTACCCATGCTCAGAAATTGGGCCTGTATAAATATACAGCCAGTTCAATGGGATCATATATATAGAATCTGACAGATACGTTCCCTTAGTCAACATATTTTAAGATGAAGATACACGAGTAATAAAGACTATCAAACATAAAATAGACAATATTAGAACTTACTGGCAGTTTCATGAGTTGAAGGATAATCTGCTCTGCTTAATTTTTTCGTCATCATAATAAATATTAATATTGTTAGCTTTTTCATCAGCAATATCTATTTTTCATCTTTGTTTATGGTTGCTGCTGAATGGATCAAAACAAAAAATATTCAATATGCTGATTAATATTACGGTCAAGATACTATAAGTTCTACATAAAACATATTTTTGTTGTTATTAGTTTGTATATTTTTATGTATTGCCATCGTGTTTCTGCTATTTCCTTTTAATTTCTTTGGGTCAACTATGGGCATGATGCTGACGATTTCAATACCTCAAGCAGCTATCTTAATTAGAATCTCTCATTGGTCAATCGTGTGTAGGTGGTGCTCAACAAGACACAAATCTTTTTCCAGTGGTTGATAGCACCTGGAAAGTATGTATAAATTCTTTCCTTGTTCAATCCTATGTTATCTGCTCTGCATAGACGACCTTTTAATATGAGATGTCTTTCATGTGTAATGCACAGCTTTCCTCTAATTTTATCATATTTTAGGCGTAGAATATTTTTTTCATTACCAATATGTTGACTACAGTGTACCCGCTTAGGAGAGAAATATAATGCAAGTCGAGTAGTTCTGGAGCAGTTTAAGCGAAATTGCAGCATTTATAAACTTAGATAAACTGGAATTGCTTCACTTTGTGGCCATTTTGGTTAAAAGATCTGTTATGTTTTTTGTTAACAGTATTATTTATTTATTTATTTATTTATTTTGTGGGGAGCATAATAATGAACTTAAAAGACCAAATATTAAGAGATTCTCCCCCTCAACCTGTTGAACCATTCACTTTTCCCAGAAGAATGTTGAACAAAGCTTCAAGTTACGCAAGGTTTCTGTTGATTGAAGGTTATTGCTCTACTTGTATACCTTCACAAGTCTCTTGTGATTTTTTATGCAGGCATTCAATGAAATTCAGAGATTACTAAGCAAGACTAATGGGAAGGTTGTGGGTGACCTTATGACACCTGCTCCGCTTGTTGTACGTGAAAATACCAATCTTGAGGACGCTGCTAGGTATATAATTTTTTTATTTTTTATTATTTATTTATTATTATTATTATTATATTTTTTTTGTTTTCCATAGAGGCGCAATTAACTATAAATTCCCTTAAAAGAATTACCTGTTGAGAGAACAGTTGCATGTAATTATGAATTAAACCAACCTTGATTCAAAGAAAATTTTCATGCTGATGTAGGTTGCTGCTTAAAACCAAGTATCGTCGACTACCAGTGGTAGATATTGAAGGAAAACTGGTATGTTCCTCTTCTTTTTATCTTTTCATTGGTATGGGGAACAATTTTAAGCGAAAACTATTTCTCAAGATTTTCTATTTGCTATGTAATAGATTGGTATTCTTACAAGAGGCGATGTTGTTAGAGGAGCTCTTCAGATAAAGCATGCTGCTCAAAATTTTTGATCATTTGCTGATGGCCAATCAGCATTAAGTGAGGTTCGACTCAATTCTTCTAGCTATACTACTGCTTAGTCTATAGCTATATATTTTTCTGAGGTATGAATGCTCGATAAAAGTACGCACTTGAGGCAATCACAACATAAAAAAGATAAGGCATGAACATCCCCACGAAACTGATCGCTTCATCCTCGTGCAGCTTCTGCCTGTAAATTTTGTATTCATTTTTACAAGTTAGTGTTGCTTAGAATCTATTAAGCTAGATGAGATAGGAGAGGAATATAGAAACGACTTCTACAGTTTCTGGGTTTTCTGTGGCCCTTATAGCTTTCTGTAATACGTGTTTGGGTTTAATGGTTGAAAGAAAAACATAAGGAGTATAAAGTTCACATTTTCAGAAGATTGATATTGATAACATCATTGTATATGCACAACATACATATGATGATTAGATGAACTTTCATAAGGCTTCAGGATTGATCAGTTTATTCTGAAATTCCAATGCATCTTTCACTCTTATTCAATCTTAATTCTTCCAGTAATGAATTCAGATCATTGTAACTAGATCCACCTTTTTCAATAGCTTTCTTCGCCTTCCCACTCAATACAGTAACCCTGTCTCTCAGTTCCATGGTTTCTTCACCAGCCATCACTTCTCTGATTGCATTAGCTATATTTTGCCATGTGACCAAACCCCTGTTCTCAACATCTGTTCTTTGAGTCCATTCTTGTGCACCAACTGAAATTCCTATCTTCAGAATCTGTGTGACTAGCTTTTGGTTGTCGAATTGTTCAGAAGAAATAGGCCAGGTGATCAAGGGTACCCCGGCGGTTACTCCCTCTAGCAAAGAATTCCACCCGCAGTGAGTCACGAATCCACCTACAGATTCATGTTCAAGAATCAGCACTTGAGGTGCCCACCCTTCGATCAGCAACCCTTTCTCTTCAATCACCTTGTCAAATCCCTAGACATCCACTCTCCATTCTCTCTATCATCATTCTTCACAACCCAAATGAAATTGTGACCAGATGATTCTAACCCCTTTGCAATTTCACGTAGCTGATCATCTGAAATCAAGGAAACTGTCCCGAAACAAGCGTAGACGACTGAGTTTGGTTCTTTTTTGCTGAGCCATTCCAAGCAAGTCTTTTCAATGTTGGTGGTATTGTTGTTGTTCCCTCTGTGTGTTTTGTCTTTGATGTCCGTATTGCAGAGCGAAACAGGGCCAACATGCCATGCTTTTCTTCCAACTTTGCTTCTATAATGCTCCACATAAGCTGGTTCTAGCTCCTGGAAACTGTTCACAACGATTCCATAACTTTCCACCTCTTTTTTTGTTCCGTTGGCAATTATTCTGCTGACGGGCTTTTCAGGCCCTTCCCTTAAATAATCTGGCAGCTGTAGTCTACTCATTTTCACTTCATCCGGAAGATCAGGAACGACAAACATCTCTGAATCTGACTCGATCCCTTCCCAAGGCCTGTGTTTGATCAAACTGTGAAACACAGAGAGTGGGAAAAAACCAGGTCCATGGAATACCAGTCTCGGAATCCCTAGACCTTTTGCTATGTCAGCAGTCCAAGGGAAGAAAAAATCAGAAACTATGCAGTCGGGTTGAGCCTCGCGGAGGAGCTGCTCCACCGGAGGTTGAAGCAGGTGCAAGGCCATGCCAAATTTGAAGGACATATTTGGAGGTTATTGAAGAAAGATCTTGGCAACTCTCTGGCAATTCAACTGCAGCACTGGGGAATGGAACCACCTGGATATTGATATCCAACCCTTGCTCTCGTTCTCGCTCGATGGTTGATTGGAAACGAACTGCATTCAGGGGAGACAGTATTATAGTTGCTTTCACCCTCGCCATATCATGACGAGCAAATTGCCTCCCCATGTCTACTACAGGGATCATGTGCCCTGGAGCCATCATCGGAAAGAAGCATATGTGGAGTTTTTGGGAATGATTGGTCATATCTTCGTAAATTGGTTGATATCAGAGCTGGATTAAAATGGTTGTGCTGCTCTTTATGTCATCCTACTCGAGTTATATATAATCAGGTACCGTTATGTTGACGCATTAAACTATTCTATTCTATGCGTGTCATTGCTGAGTGTTCTTGAAATGGACCTTTGTCGTACTTGTTTTTTTAAAGTATATTTTTTTTAGAGCTTTAATTTAATAAATTGTCGTTATAGATAAGATTTAGTATTGACGTTATATTGACATTTTCAATTTAAAATCCATTATTGATAAGATGTTGCACCTACTGTTGCATATATGGCCCATGAAGGTTCATATCACGGGTTGGACTACATAACGTAGTGGTATCAAGTATGAACATACTTAGTAGTAGTCAAGAAAATAAGTTTGTCTAAAATTGTTTTGCAACTTCAGACACGTCGTTATATACTAATTAATATGACCATATTTCATCTACTTCTTTTTTTTTTTAAATGATATATATATATATATATATATATATATATATATATATATATATATATATATATATATATATATATATATATATATTTTGTGTAAAATGACTGTGCTATCCAAATTCTTCAACTCAAAATATCCAGTCTACTAAAAAAAAGGGGGATAAATTTTAGGGTTCATTTTAGGTAAGTTAATTTAATTTAAATATATATATTTTTTGAAAGAAAATATTAATAACTGTCTAATTTAACAATTAAATACGCTACCGTAAAACACCAAAAGTTATTATTCTTAAAAAGAAAATTATGCTTTCCAAGCCTTTTGCCCTACAATATTTTCGTTACGGAATTATTCATTTATAATATAAATAAATTGCTCATAAAATAATTCATAATATTATTATCATATTTTATTAATTGAATATCACTTCTCATTATAATTATTATCCCATTTAATCCATCTCACTAAAATTATTCCATAAAACAATAAGAGTATCTTTAGTGGAAAAATGTAAAAGCTCAATGCGTCCAAACATAAAAAATAAAAAATAATAATTTCAAACACTGTAGTATTAATTTAATCAAGATAACTTCATTATCAATAAATTGAGTCAAATAATTGTATTTTTCTTAGTTTCCTTTTGGATGTCACAAATATACAGAGTGATTTATTTTCTACATTTATTTGCTTGTAAATGTTTCAAACAATTGGTGGACGTTTCTTTAATTTTTCAATAAATTCATATAATAGTTTTAATTTACCTCTTATATTAAATTGAATTCTATAAAGATCCTTTTTTTTTATATTAATATTAGACCGATAAAAAATGAATATTTTTACTTTTAGTGTGTGCGAGCGAAAATCTTAAAGTAGCGCAGAGTTTTAATGTTGGATGGGCCCAACCCAGCTTGTAGGGTGTGTCCTAACATCTTCTTCCCGCCATTGCGCGCACGCACAGAACCCCCAAATTTTGTAAGCATTTCAAGTTTCCTAAAGTAAAAAATCAATTTTTATAGTAATAATTATGACTCCTATCGACTCTGTAATTGGAAGCATGGACGAAAGGACAAGCGTGATGACCCCCTCTGATAAAATCTCTCTGTTTTTGAGAATTGGGAGAGAGAAAGAAGCATTAGCCATAGGGTGTCTTGTCTAGAGAGAGAAACTGAGAATGGAGTAGTTTTCTTTACTTTTCTCTTGTTTTCCTGCAAAACAAACAACACAGGCATAATCATTCATCTTTCTCTAAGGAAAGAAAGGATGGGTGTAGACCACACTTCCTTGTTCAAAGAAACTACAAATCAATATGCCCTTTTTCCTAACTCTCTGGATGATCAACATGGCCTCCTTCATTCCCTTTTCACCAAGGAGAGAGAAACCACCCATCCACTCGCTCTTGTCTCTCTCTCTAGAAATAGAAAGCAAGCTGTTGAATGGATTCTCAGAGTCAATTCTCACCATGGATTTTCAGCCTTGACTGCCATTCTTGCTGTTAATTTCTTAGACAGGTTTCTGTTCAACTTGTTGAGTGATCACATGAAGCCATGGATGATGCAGCTTGTGGCTGTTGCTTCTCTCTCATTGGCTGCCAAAGTTGAAGAAACCCATGTCCCCCTTCTCTTAGACTTTCAAGTATGCAATTTGCATCATCACTTTTCTCATTAATCTATTTTCTTGAAAATCAAGAATTCATTTTTAAATGAAAAATAAATAGGTGGAGGATGCAACATATTTGTTTGAGGCTAAAACAATTCAAAGAATGGAACTTTTGATTCTTTCAACACTGAAATGGAGGATGAATCCAGTGACACCCCTTTCTTTTCTTGATCACATTGTAACAAGGCTTAGGGCATTGAACAACCACAATCACTGGGAATATCTCAGAAGCTGTGAAAATCTCATCCTCTCTCTCATCGCCGGTCTCTCTCTCTCTCTTCTCATGCATTGACTCAAAGGCATATTATATCTCTTCAGAATATGATTATAGTGTTGATATGCAGATTCAAGATTCGTACGTTATTTGCCATCAGTGTTGGCGGCTGCCACAATGCTTCACGTTATGGACCAAGTAGATCCCAGCAATGCCATTCACTGTAAAAACCATATTCTTTGTGATCTCCAAATCAACACGGTTTGCTTTCTCTCTCATCTTCTCTAAATTTTCTTTATTTCTTAAATCTAGTACAATTGTTCGTCGTAGAAATTAGAATTTGTCAAAAATAATTAAGGTCCCTCTAAATCTACCTGGTTGTGGATATACTGCAAGTTAAAATTATTTATTTTTAATGAATCAAATTAAATGTGACACACAAGTTTAACATTAATATAGAAATCTAGGCACTCGATTCATTCTGCTCATTAGTTGGCCCATTGCACCACTGCCACGTTCTACTAATTTTTGAGTCATCGTTTTTTGGATTAATCCTGCTTTTATTTTATTTGAAACGACTGTGACATCATATATGTAATGAAATGCAATACTCATTGTAGGAATTATTGCATGGAATATATTTTTTGTGAATGATATATAAGTGAGAAGATTTTTTTTTTTTTTTTTTTTAAATGAAGAGTTTTGTGTGTGGTTGACAGGAGGAGGTGGATGAATGCTATAAACAGATATCAGATGTAATTTTAGAAAAACAGACAAGTTCAAGTGGTGTAATGATGAGTAGTTCATCAGAGTGTTCAAATAATTCATGGGAAGTTGATGCATCATCACCTCACCAACACCATATTTTCAAGAAGAGAAGAGTTGAACAACAGCAGATGAAGCTTCCATCATCCACCAACACTTTCTCTAGAACCTTCTGATCCACAATCATCATGTATATCTTGGTTCAACTATCCTGCATTTTGGAAGTCAACTCAAAAGTTAAAAGTCTAAAGTAGTGCCTTTTTTCACCAACAATTCTAAGAATAAATCATGAGTTTGGGGGACGGGCATGGGTATAATTGAGTTAACTATCTAATTGATGTTTTGTTGGTCTTTGTGTGAGTAGGATAGTATTTCGTTAAATGAAAAAAATAATTTCATTAATTATTACAGAATAAAATTAATAATCATAATGATACAAATATATTTCATTAACTAGCTTCTATTTCTGCATACCTCTTTTTTATAGTAGCAGATTTTTATTCTCAATTCCAGGCAAAACATCTTACCCTTAATTTTAAATGGAGGTTGTAATAGTAGTAACTAGTAATTATAATTAGTCAAATTTTTTATTTTTATTTTTTTTACTATTTTAAAAATGTGGTTACAGCTGTAAAGGAGTTAGGGGCAGAAAAACATGACCCCCAAATAATTTATAACTTGGTCCCTCTTTGATTTTACAGTCTCTCAAGTTTGGCACATCTGCTCAAGTCAATTTCTCTCATAGTTTCCACCATGTACTAATTACTATTTCATTTTTGTAGCGAGATGATTATAAGATTGAAAGTGTAATAATTTAACAAGGAATAAAGCATGAAGAAATCGTAGGAAGGTTGATTAAAAAATGATAAATATTAAGGCGCGCCTTAAAAATAAAATAAAATCATAGTACTAGAATATTCGAATGTAAATTATCATGTTATCATTTCTAAGGTTATGCATCATTTATTTCAAGAGACCTTAACACAAGATATAGAATATTTTTATTTTTAATTCAAAATAGCGAAATTTCAAAAAAATCATGATACCTTAAATCTTGCACAATTAAATGTGACGATCGAAACATAATTAAGGTTGAGATTTGCATTAAAAAAATTACAAAAAAAAAAAAAGGGGTGAAATAGGGATCCATATGGGCCCAAGTAAGAGTTGGGCTGAGGGCAACATTTCTGAGAATGGACGTGGCCCACTAATCACAATGTCCACTTGACCTGTTTATTTATATTACAACACACACACACACACACACGCACTGCTTGAGTCAAACCAATAATTGTATTACTCCCCCACCCCAAAAGAAATTGTATTTACTTCGACTGGTCTACATTAAATGCTCTACGAAGCATCCTAGGAAAAGATTCATAACAATCTCTCCATCGCTTCTGTACTTTGATCCGCAGTAAAAATGTAAGCCATGAATACATTGTTTAAAGAGAAAAAGAACTAATGATTATTAATGATTTTATTAACAAAAATACGTAGAAGATGCTTCCATATCTTTAAAATTAGTACGGTATTTAATAATTTAATGGAAAGGATATCATATTTTATTAGAATTGAAAAAAAAAAAACCCTCTGTTTTGACTTTATGATTACCATGAATGATAAATGCCAATTGTAAGTATAACACCTTCTTATGTGATGCTGCAAACTATTTTAAGATAATTTATTCGGATGCAATTTCATGGAGTATTTTTAATGTCATTTTTTGAGTAATGATTATGTTATTTTTTATATGATGAAAACATGAATGAACTGAAATAAGAGAGACCGAAAAGACGTGATAGAAATCAAAATAATTGTGTGTTTTTACCATGGAAAAACTTGCATGATAAATTTTTATTTTTTTAAAATGATTGTTCGTATTTTAATTTCAGATGATAAATGACACTTCCACGTGGATCAGGAAAAGGGGATGCTGTGTAGAAACAGTGGAAACAGACCAAGATTTTGGTATCTATTTACTGTTAGTAATGGACCCAAGTATACATTTTTTAGGTCTGATATTTAATCTATGTCCGTATTTTAGCTTTTGTAAATATATAGACTATTTTTAGAAGTATGGGAGATAGAGGTAGATTTTTTTTTACCCTACTTTTAAAGGTACCCCTTCGTGCATATAAAATTTACTGATATAGAGTTGTAGATTTTTAATTTTTTTTTAACTTATTTTTGGGATAATTTTGTATTTCTAAGTATAAATTAAAATAAGTTATTTTAGTTGTAGATAAGTAGCAATTTTGAAATTAAAGTTTGTTGTATGATTATTGAATTGTGTATTACTTCCTCCGTCCTACACTTATATTCACACTTTCCATTTTTGTCCGTCCCATCCAAAAAAGGAAACTTTACATTAACCAACAACCTTAAAAGTTATCTTAATTTCAAAAATACCACACTCACCTAACACACATAACATACCTTATAATTTATTTATTACCAAAAAATACCACAATACCCCTAAAAAGTTAATAAAATTGGTCAAAAAATAACTTTTCTTAAACTCTGTATCTACAGTATCGGCGAACATAAGTACGGGACGGAGGGAGTACTTCATTTCTTTATTTGGGAGGTCTTAACTTATTTAAATGTGAATTTATTTATAAAATAGAAAGAATATTTGTTTAAATTATAATTTTTATAAAATATAATTTTGACTCTGTTAAAATAAACAACTTAATTGTACGTATTTTTATAGCTTGATCGTAAATGGAGTATTATGATTCTTGTACATATTTATAATTCAATTAAGACAAACACTCCTCCCCATTACCATCCTATTATATCAGATTAAACCCACTTCACAGAAACTAACTCTTCAATTAAAGTGTTTTAATCAAATCAAGGGTACTTTTGTCATTTCACACATTTAAAATTAAATTCCTGATTTATTGTGTAATTGATGATTGTAGATCAAATATAATCAACATCAGTTCAGCCTCGAGTCGACACAGCTGCAGCTTCAGCACTTTACACATGGGCAAACATATGAAGTATTAATGAAAATTGCAGTCACACACACCCATTTACTAATTAGATGGAAAGTAGATGTTTTCGGGTTACAGAAATTGGATCCCAACCTCTCCAGCCATTCCTGTTCATGAATAATGACATCCAAACATGAACCAACAGAACAAAGAAATCAAATAAACAACCACAAAGAAACACAGAGACAAGGCCCCAAGTCTCATACTTGTCAAATAACATTCGACGCAGCTCAGTTAACGCGCACCGGTCCATCAGCTAGTTTCAGAAGCAGCAAAATATGTTACCCTACTGCGTAATGATCATCACATTACAAACAAATTTACTTACACAGCATACAACAGTTCTAATACTCAAAAGTTTAATGTAAAACTAAGGAAACTAGAGCAGACACTTCAGATTTCAGCCACCACGCATATGTGCTCCCAACTCCCCAAACTGCTCGTCAGCTTCCACAGTGTCGGCTGACAAACGAACAGCATCCAACTTTTGCTTCAGGACCTCGATGGCGTTGAGGAACAATTGAGAAGCTTTTATCGCTCCAGTTGTCTCCACAGTGAATATGAAACTATCTTCCTTGGCGTGGATTTCCACAAGGTTCGGTTTCCCCATTGCCTCTGCTTTCTTAATCACCTCGTCGTCGTATGTGTATTGCTCAGCATCACAAACATAAACCTGAAAATGAGCGAATAAAATATATTAAATTAACATTGCAGAAATAATTATGAAAACTTGTATTCATCTTGCTTTAATTCATCAAGTGCTTCTCAAATAACTCAGTTGAGATTTCACCATAATTAATACTAAACCAATATCAATACGTAGGAAAGCATTAAAAAGGCTAAAATTTCATCTAAATTCATTCAAACTTGTATTACTGAAGATTCAAGTGCTGACTATAAGGCATGAATGCTATCTTTTAGAACAATTCAAACTTGTGATGGCCACAGGGAAGTTACTCAATATAGAATGGTAGGCATGAACACCACTAAATTTGGGACATTTAAAAGAATAGATCACTTAGACGAGTTTCAGTACTGAGGATCGCATCGTAATTAGAAATCAATGAAACAAACCAAGTTAAAACTTCTAGAAAAATTAAGCCAGAAAATTGGGGTGGATAAGTTACAAACATTGGAGATATGTAAAACTTTTTCTTTGGTTACTTTCCCACTAGGACCCCAGACAAACTTCAACATGTCAAGAAACATATTGCCAAGAAAATGCGACTGAAAAATTAAAATATGAATAACAAGCGATGTCTAATTCACAAGTACAACAATTATAATAACATGAATGCCCATGACTCCTCATATCATAGTATTTGCATAGAAGTGACAAGCAAGGTGTGACTGTTTAAGTACCATAGCTAGTCATGACATACACAAAATGTCTAGAATGAAGCATATGTAACGACTGTTGTTCTCAGAGAGCGGAAAGAGAGAAGAAAAGAGGAAATCAGATCAAGAAGCATAAATTATAAGATTATGACATGACTCTAGATCCAAAAAAAGGCTATTAAGCTGAATAATCAACCTGTCCATTGTTGGGATTGATGTCAAACACTTTCGTTGGGCTGCTTTCCACAAATTCTTCTTTCTCCTGAAGTGATAAGGTCTCCATCAACTCCTCATTGATATATATATCAGGTTCATACATAAATGTGACAGTTGCAGCAGGTGACCATTTAGCATGATCTTTTCCGATCCCTTTTCGTGCAATGGCTCTCAAATTCAGTTCCTGACCACGTCGAAGCTTCACAATAATGATTCCCCTGCATCATAATTAGCTTGATCATACTATTCATTTGTTTATTATCAATGTTGTCCAACATAACAGCAAGAATATGCCAAAAGCAAAGATCGTAATAGTTCACGAAATACTTAGAGAAACAGAAACCCAAAATTTATCTAAATATGAAATTATTGCACATAAGTAGGACAAATTTGGGTAAACACAGGAAAAGCCCTAAAACGCAATTGTCTTGAATTTGGGATTCAAATAACATGAATGTCAACCCAGTGAAACTTTTGTCGCTATCGCGCAGGCCAGTCCACATCCCATTCAGCATAATCAAAGTCATCTCCTTCCCATGCAAAACAACCCCACACAGAGAGATGTAGAGAGAGTGTAATACAGGTTACATTTAATAAACTGACTCAAAGATGTAACTGCATGTCAACTCATATTTGAGTTTTTGCAAACTTATAACAGCATTAATTTAAATCGGCTCCACCCCTAAAATATTTCCAACATAAAATACATTTTACCAACAGAGCAAACCGTTTTCACCAATTTTATAAAAAAAATTAAATATATATATATATATATATATATATATATATATATATAGGAGGATAAGCATGCTAGAGTCCTACATGAAACAGACATTATAGGAGGCTGTTCTAATCAAATCACGATGTACCAAATTTCTAAGACAAGAACTTTTGGCTTTGCAATTCTTTGAATTCTCTCTCTCTCTCTCTCTCTCTCTCTCTCTCTCTCTCTCTACGATAATGATATTCTGTTACACGAAGCTAAGCGATGTGAGTTTGTTTGACCTTCTCATTAACCTTAAACTTAATTACTCCAAGCTTTTAACCCTATCTCGCTGATATCTTTACCCCAGATTAACTATTTCACCAACAGTTCTCCCAAATTAAGCATATATGACAAAAATCTGAAAGTTCAGGCAATAGTGAAAGGTAAAAATGGCTTCAAAAATAAGTGAAGAGTAAGCTTTTACCTACTATCCGAGTTATCAAATCCGGATGAGGAATCGGTGAAATCAACTGGAACAACAGTGTGGTCAGAGCTGTAAAGGTCCTTAGAGGTAACATCCAGAGTCTGGTCATTTATGCACTTAGCGCGTAGATGAAACTCGACGGAGCAGTACTCGCACTGGCCGTCGCCGTCGCAGGCGTCGCAGTCACGTGAGAAGCGCATGGCCATGGCACGCTCGCTGGTGAGTGGAATGAGCCCTAGTCGGTGAGCGATGAATTCATCGTTCAGCACAGAAGAGTTCACCTCAATTTCCACCAAATCTATTGCAATGGTGGGAACTTCGGCGATCATCACGCGGCGGAGTGCGTTGGCGATGCTGGCATCAGTATCACGAAGCTCGAACTTCATGAAATCATCCCTCACCGTTCGAATTTTGATTCTAGGGAACCTCTGGTAAGAAACGCTCTCCATCCTCTCGGAAAAGGGTTCTGAATAAAACCCTCCTCTTGGGTACGAAAATTGAAGTTAAATATACAATTCGGCGTATCAAAGCGCAAACAACTTTTTTAATTTGGGCTTAATTAATACTTATTTTTAAAGCCCAAATAACATTTAAATTGGGCCCATTTGTGGCCTTAATGTAAGCACGTAAAAAAGGCCCATTTTCACCGAAACCATTAAAGCCTGCCGCATCATTCTGAATCTCTGATTCCCTCTTAAACCCTAATCTATTCATCTCACTTCTCAGGAAACTCGAATTCGATCTCACAAGAAATAGATTGTCAAAATTGCTCCTTGCACATGGGGAAGCTACAACGGTAAGAAAATTAATAGTTGTTATTCCGAATTTATTTTTGGAGATTTGAATTTTGCAATCTTTATGTGATTGTGGGTGCAAGTTAATGTTGTGTGTGTTTACTCTTTTTTCCCTTTTTGTTGATTTTCAGTGCAGATGATATGTCACATGCAGACCGCAAGTTTGAAAAGAAAATGAAATTCTATGAAAGTGAGTAAATTCAGCTGCAAAAAAATTACTATTTACAATTTGTTCCTTAACATGGAAAATTGCATCTTCAACCCGAAATTTTGTGGGAATTCTTTGCACATATGATAATCTTATGATTCTGAAACAACAAATATGAAATTCTTAATGGTTTCTTTTTGGCTTGTAGAGGTCAGGACCTCAGTCAGCACGAGAGCTATTAGTAAGGTACTATTAGATTTATTTATGATATTGTATGAGATATGCTTTTGCACCAGCTAGTTGCATAGTATCTTCAACTTTAATGTTATGGCCTGTTATCTGTTTATGGGTTAGATTATGTTTGAATTTTGGCTTATAAGCCTGATATATCATTTATATGGAATTATGTTTGGGTTTTCTGTCTTCTGTTGCCAAAGCAATATTTTTGCAATCAGATATTTAAAATGAGATAAAGTGGCTCTACTGGAAAAAAATTGCAATTTTCTTTTTGTGTACAATAAGTTGCTTCTCATCTGTGGAAAAGCAGCTAATGCTCTTGGCCGGAAGTGCAATTTTGCGTTATATTTCAATGTTTTTCTATTCTACTGTCTTGTTAATATGTGACGTTTTACAACCAGGAGAAACAGAAAAGGTTACGAAGCAGGCAAAAGAAGTTAAAGGTGTACGATTTGTCTTCCCTCTCCGAATACCTCCCTGAACTAAAGGCTCCTACCCCTTCCAAACCAGTTGAACTCAAAATCAATTGTAAAAGAAGAAATGACCTTTTGTGAGTATTGAAGACCACTTTAACTAATTTACTCTATATTTTGCTTTTCAAATGCATATTGATGTTAATGTTTTATTGCCTTGTTTCTGTATTGTTGATTACCAGGCTGAAAGAGAGTAATAGGTTTAAGATGGTTCTGAATCATCCACTTTTTCAATCAGATCCTTTAGCTGCTATTCATCAACATTTGCAGAATACACAACCTGCGACTGATGAGAAGCCTAAAAGAAAGGATGGTAAAACTAGAAAAAATAAAACAAAAAAGAAAAAGTCCAAAGCTTCACAGTCGATGGAGATTTAAATGCTTGGACCTCGCTTTCTTCGTTTACTAACTTTTGTTGGAAACAGTGAATGTTTGGTAACGGCCTGTATGATTTTTTTGCAACCTATCGCAGTATCTTAATGTTATGACTTTGTAATAGCAAATGCAGGAAGATTGAATGCTGTGAAGTAAAAGGCTTACCATTTTCTGTGCTAGTTATGTTCGAATTAATTTGTAAATATTCACGCGATAATATTGAAGAAATGTGTTGTTTTGCGGTTGCAAGTTTGGCTTGTCTGACTCTATTTGAGAAATATGTTAATCATATCTTGTAACTATTGTTAAAGAGCTGTTTTGTGGCATGGATCCATATGTAACCATCCAGATCAGTTGTGCAGATTTCAACGTTTATTTTGGTAGTTATAATACAGTATGTTTTTAACCGTTAACAGTTGTGATTTATCATAGGGTTTGCTGAGCTGATATAAACTCAAACAAAAGCACCTTAAGATAGTCAAAACTCTTTAATGCCATGAACCCATAATGACATTCAACATCTCTGTGACGTTGCATGAAATAATAGACCATCAAATATGAACAAAAAATCTGATAATTGTTAACAAACAATTGAAAGAAATTTTAGTTCATGTATACACATCCTTTCTGTGTTGAAACTAGCAATCTTTCAGAAATTACATAATGAGTCTACAACATATATGACAATACAAAGAAGAGTTATATGAGAAGGAGATGGGTTGTACAAACACAATGCACTAGGAATACAAAACTAACTATTCACTTTTGGACGCTGATTGGAAGATGAAGACTGCAGTCAAGACTCCCACCAATGCCGTAACTGCTAAGGCCACTGTTGGGAGAGGAGTTATGAGCCCAAAATTCTGCCAAAGAAGGAATAAGGCATTGACATACAGTTAAACAAACACTGATCTTAATGTTATTAAATTTACATTCCAAGATCTTGACTTCAGAATATCAACACACAGAGAGAGAGAGAGAGAGAGAGAGAGAGAGAGAGAGAGAGAGAGAGAGAGAGAGAGAGAGAGAGAGAGCCTATATTCATATTGCTAGAATAGATGGTGGAAGATGATTCCCAGCCGATTTATAGACCACAGAAAAACCCAATCGATTATAATCTAAGTGAATAAAAGTTCCTTCTGTAAAGCCTCATGGATAATGCTTTACAAATTAGGCAAGGCCCAAAGAAAATTCCATCATACATCCATCATGGTTTTTGAACAGTACCAGCAAAAAGAGCATATTACTTTCCTTATAATGCTCTAGCCTGTGGTTTCTTTATCAAACAAACATTATTCAGGCACCTCCATCTTTCAACCTGAGGCTGAGGGGTTAACTACAGCTATTCATCATCAAAAGATAGTCAATAAGATAGAGGTACATACACTTTGTACATCTCCATCATCCAACATAGCAGCAGGAGTTCTCCAAAAATAAAACATTTATATACTTCAAGTGTACCAGGTAAGTGTGTATTAAAAGCAGAAGCATAGTTTTCTTAGAAGTTAATACAACCAATACTATAGATATAGAAGATAGTTTATATTATCACCCAGTAGTGAAGCAGATACAAGGATAACTAAGTTAGAGGTGGTATATAATCTGAATAAAGCCTTTTTAATTCATGTAGCTCACCTCCAGGAGTCCTTTGCCAGTAGCTATCTCAACACTAATAGCAGAGGCAAAACCAAGCATAGCTAAACGTCCGAGCCATATATCTACACCGCCGCCTTCATTAGTGCTCTGCTCACATCTTACAGAAGCTGACTTTGAATTGCAAGTCACTTTTCTCAGGTATGTTGGTCTTTGAATCACTGAGAACAATTAGAAATTTTAGCACATACTAAATCTAGCTTTTATGAACTGAAAATTACAGCTAGAAATTACAAATGTTCAATTAAAGTTGAGAGGAGAAACAATATGGTTGAACAATAGTCTGCTGCTATTTTATATTATCAGCATTCAAATTAGGTCTAAATTGGCTAACTGGAGACTGGAGTATATTTTGTAATCCTTCTTTCTCAATTCCAATCAGATTGACAGTTCAATTCCAAATGCCTCCACTAACAAGTGTATAGCTAATAAATCGTCACTTTCAAGTCCACAATTTCACAATGGCATGAAAAAAAAATTCAATAATAAATCACAAAAAGAAATAATCTTCTTACAGAGAGGAGAACCAGTGGAGAACGCCGTTCCAAACTTCGGAAAAGTGGAAGCGCTTCTTGCTGCGCCACTCACACGAACATCTGCAGAATGAGTGTAATCAGGAGTTCGAATGGTTGTAAGTGAAGGTTTAGGAGTTGTACAAAAAGGGAAATACAAGTAAAATTATACAGCGAATCGAGGCGTAACAGCAGAGAGAAGAAGAAATTAGCGCAGCAGCCGCCATTATTTCACTTTGGACCTTCCAGTTGGTGCGAAGACGATAGCCAAGCGAAATTGCGGCAATTTGAGAGGTGAAGAAGATTTGGGGAGTATGACACGCGTGTCATATCCAGAAGCTTTGGTCAATCATAATAAATTATTTCGATGGCAAATGGCAATCTAACACGTGTTTTATTACTATTATTTTTAATTAATTGCTCTTTCTTTCTTTCTTTTTATATATATAAAAAAAAATCTTTCGAGAGAGAAATATATAATTTGCAAAGCTCATTAATCCCAAGCAAACATTTTTATTACAAAACCAACATGGTATAAAAACTTGGCATGGTGCACCGTACATTGGATACAAACATTCAGGCCATCGAGAGAGCACACTAAAGGATAGCCCAACTAAACATGGGCCGTCACTCAAAATTTGCAAGATAGGCATCCGCTAACATCCGGCCCAATACGACCTGGGCCTCAGTAGTAAGATGTAAATTATCTTCTTGAAGCTGCGACCCAATCGCATCCACACAGACTACATTTGGGATATTAATTTCCTTCTGTATCTCCCTAATTTTATCAATAAACTTCGAGTCTCCGGATGCAATTGCAACCTGTATTAACATGTCAAATCCAACATAATTCACTCATACGTTATAAAATAAAAATAAAAATAAAAAATAAAAAAATTAGCATATGGAAAAAATTAGTGAAAATATATCAAGTGATGATAGTGTAAAGAAGAAAGTAGGAACCTGAATTACAGGAAGAGAAGGCAGATTTAGATCTGCACGCACATTGTGGATTAGGGCCTCCATATTCTCCTTGTAGCAATCGACATTATGCTGCGACGTCGCATCGCTCTCACCCTGATACCAGAGCAGTGCCCTAATTGTCCCGCCGTGCTCCGCCGCCTTTGCACGCTTAACCATATTCTCATACAAATGCTCCCCGCGCGCCCATTCCTTGATCGCCGTCCCTCCGACGGCGCAGGGTACCAACCCGATCACTCCCGCGCGCTCCTTCACCGCGTTCGAGAAAGCCATCCCGGGCCCCACGCCGCAAGTTTTCTTGCTATCGATGTCGTGGTGGAGAGGCTCACGCGCCTCCTCCCAATGGAGATGGGCGTTTAGCCGGAAGATCCGGTGGCTGTCGGGGGATGATTCAGGCGGTACGACACCGTCCCAGTGCTTGTGATTGCCAACACGGACCACGCCGCCTCGGCCCGCCATGTTGCTCTGGCCCGACAGGATGAAGATCTGTTTGACGGGCTGAGATTCAGTGATTGAGGGTTCCATTTTTTCAGTATCAGGTAAGAAATGGATCGGTTGCTGGAGGATTTTTTTTTTCTTGGTTTCGTAGATATTCGAGGGAATTATTTATTAGTTTAGTTATGCCACCCAACAACCATAAGTGGCCACTCACCAAGGTAGCTGGAGGAATTTTTTTTTCCTGTTTTTTAATCATTTGTAGATATTCAAAACGTGAAAATGAGGGTTGGACAGTATGACATACCGAAAATTTTTTGTCATATCAAATATCATATCGAAATTTTTGGTATATAAAAAATCATACCGTTATTTTATCTAAACTTTCGGCATACCATAGTTCGGTATACCAATATTTCGGTATAGGAAATAAGTATACCTTCTACTTACCAATATTTCGGTATGTCGTATCATACCTAAAATATATCGATATATACCGTCCTATTAGATAGTTTTCTATGTCGTTATGCACCTAAAATTCAATAAATCTAATTAAAAACTATACTAGAAAAGTGAAATATAGTTATAAAACAAATTATAACATATAACAAACTTAAAATATGAAAAATATACAACAATCCACAAACAACCAAATTAAATAAGAGCGAGTCTCATGTAAACCGGGTTTACATGAAAACCCTATTTTTTAAAATTACTCTTTAACAATAGTAATTTTTATACAGAAGAGTAATAATTCATGTATCTAAATAGTAATTTTTCATATAGTAAAAAAATCAATAAATTATGATTTACAAGAATTTGAAGAGTAACAATTTATGTGCTAAAGAGTACTCCATTTTTTATGTACTAAAGAGTAGTAGGGTTTACTTAATTAATGTATGTAAACCTTATTTATACAAGTGTTTGTCATTAAATAAATAGTATCCAAGAGATCTGCACAAGTATCATGTGGAACTTATATAAAAATCAACCCTTTCAAATTTTCATATAGGATAGAACTACATAATTAAAAAAAAGTACTCCTACAAGATATCATGAAAGTCAATCGACTTTATCACCCATTTATAATTATGAAATATACAATAGGATTTTAGATTTAATCTTTTAATTAAATAGTGTAAATATAATTTAATAAAAATTATAATATATAAATAATAATTATAATTGCATATATCATGTAGTATGGTATACTGTATCATATTACTAAAAAAATTGAATATTTTACGGTATTTCGGTATATACCGAAATACTGCGGTATTGAGAATTTATATACCTTTATCGTACCAAAATTTTCAATACGGTATCATACCTTACCAAAAATTTTGGCATACCTAAATTTTGATAAAATTGGTATTTTTCGATATGATAAGGACAGTATACCGAAATTTCGTTATTTATTCCCAGCCCTATTTCTACCTAACATAAGTGGCCACCCTCCATTTAACAACTCCCTAGAGCGATGAAACTAAACCACTAATACAAAAAAAAAAAATAATAATAAATCAAACTATTCCTAGAATAAGTTTAAAATATTTTTCTCAAAAAGCATTTTCTCAAAAAGCAAGTCGGAAAGAATTTTCTAAAACTCGTATTGGAACAGAGTCATGCTGAAATTGTAATAAGTTCGGAGGAGGTAGAGTATCTTTAGCCTTGTCTTATTTCATCGTTTTGGGTCATCGAGTCTTTCATTCTGCATTGGGTTAGGTTCGGACTGGCATTATTTTCTCAGCTTGTTGGGCTTGTACATAATTTTTTTTTTTTTAAGTCATTGGACTTGACCTATACACAAAACTATAACATAGTTGTTGAGTATATGTGGTAGTATTTAAAACGACTTATGAATTACTTTTGGTAAAGTCGAGTCAAGAGTTACACTCTTTCTCCTTAAGACGAAATTGCTCCGTATTTCAGGTGCTTACGGACTATAGCAATCGCCTCCAAGATACAACGACTTTGAATTTCGGACTTGTAGCACAATGAGTCCAAAATTATCGGCGAACGAACTAATATTTTAGAACTTTCGGACTTGGGTAGGATAATTCTAGAACTAGTGGACTAGAATGTAATATGTTTGATTTTGTATGCAGGATTGGAATGAATTTTTCCAAATGAGTTGGGGGTCTATTTATAATAGTTGAAGAGTCATGGTGCCCCTTGAAGAATGAATATCTTGATTCATTATGAGCCATTAGATCATCCTCTTGATCAAAATCAAGATCCAATGGCTGAGATTGCACCCCTTCATTTGAATTTTAAATTCAAATCTTGGAGCTATATTTTCCATCCAAAGCATCTTTGGGATGAGACCAGGATGGATCGACCCAACAGACCGACCCGACAGGCGGCCCGGTCCGGTGACAGCCACGATTTCCCGACCCGGCTGGCAGATCCGAATCGGTCCGGCGACCGACCCGGGTTGCCGTCTTGACTCACCTATCGAACCCTGTTCGAGTCCAAAAAGTGATCATGTGCAAGCGCGGCTAGACTTGGTTGGATATACTGTGTGGTCCACACATTTTATTTAATTCAGTAATGTGTATGGGTAATAATAAGGAGTTCAATTCTTCCATCTTTTTCTAATGTGGGACAATTTCCCACTTCAACCTTCACTCTTCATTTTTCTTCTTTTTTCTTGTAATTAAATTGCAAACTTCATGTATTAATTACTCATTCACCCGGAATTAGATTTGAGCAAACTTATACACTAAATTCATCTACTCAAAACGTAGTTTCCGAATATGCAATTTGTTTTCATTTTCGACAAATGAAAATTTACAAGAACATTGGTCAAAATGGGCTTGACCCACTTCTATACTTTAACCAATTCCAACAAAAGTGCATTTTTCTAACGTGCCTACACACTCTGTTCTATAGTGGTCTCAATCTCTAGAGTATCACATTTGTAGTGCGAGTAATCTTTATATCAGATACTTGAAAACAATTCATTATCCAATCTTTGTTGTCCACGTCATGTATTTATTTGCTGAGCCGGATATCTTTAAAGTCGGCTAGGCTTGGGATATTTAACATAATAAGAGAATGACTCAATTCCACTATTATTGTCATTGATTGTTTGAGTTCAATAAATTTATCGCTACTCCAAGCCATCACCATTGAACAAAACACACCATGGACACACTGGAAGCCTACATCACCAGGAACAGGAAAAAAGCGCAGGAAAAAAAAAAAAAAAAAAACCAACCACACTCGAAGTCGATGCAAACTTGGGCGTCATTCTCTGAGTAAATAATTAAAAGCATGTGTGCGTATAGTTGTTGCAGTGTCCTTATTGGGCCATAAAATTGTTAAGGTAAGAGAGCGCTAACATATGGCCCAATTGAATATGGGCTTCTGTAGTAAGATGAAGTTTATCTTCCTGAAGAGGCAAGCCCATTGCATCCACACACACCACATTTGGGAGATCAATTCCTTTCTGTGCATCTCTCACTTTCTCAAGATATTCTCTTCCGGATGCAAGCGCAACCTACAACAGTATTCAACATATTCTTGATGATAGCAAACATATCTTGAAAATTGTTTGTTTAACTGTAAAACTAATTTGAAGAAAGTAAGTGTAATTTCTCACCACAATCACTGGCAGAGAAGGTGATTCCAGATCCTGACGCAGGTCGAGAATAAGCTTCTCAACATTCTCTTTGTACGAATCTGCATCCTCCTTGAAGAAAGTATCCTTCTCCCCTTGATACCACAACAGAGCCTTGATTTCTCCGCCGTGCGCCGCCGCGGCTCTCGCCCGCTTCACCATCTTATCGTACAACTCCGTCCCACGGGCCCACTCCTTTATTTGGGTTCCGGCGGCGGCGCACGGCACCAGCCACACCATCCCCACGCGCTCCTTCACCGTGTTGGCGAAGGCTAATCCGGGTCCCACGCCGCACACTCTGTTGAAATCGATGCCTTGATGGAGAGGCTCCTCGGCCACCTCCCACCGGTGGTCGGCGTTCAGCCGGAATATTTTATTTCCATCGGAGATGGCCTCCGGCGGAACGAGGCCATCCCATGGCTTGTCCTTGCCGACGCCTCCGCGGCCCGACATATTGCTCTGGCCTGATAATATGAAAATTTGTTTGGCGGGCCGGGCTTCATTTGAGTAGGAAGTCTCCTCCATGTTTTGAATCTCTGGTTTCATTTTTTTTCTTGGTTTTGTGTGATTTCATGCAAATTCTCTAAAATGTCGAATAAATAACATTAAATTCATTGTAGCTGTGAGCTTGATCATCCATTAGTCAACTACTGTTTTTTTTAATATCTTGTATTAGCAAAT
Source organism: Pogostemon cablin (assembly GCA_023678885.1). Classification (NCBI taxonomy): domain Eukaryota; kingdom Viridiplantae; phylum Streptophyta; class Magnoliopsida; order Lamiales; family Lamiaceae; genus Pogostemon; species Pogostemon cablin. The sequence continues at coordinate 44,562,604 of CM042951.1, forward strand.
TGAGCCTTTGTTGCAGTTGACATTTAAGCAAAAATTTTAAAGAATTGTTTATTATTTTAGCAAATTGAGAACTGCAAACAATCATACGACAGCATTCGATACACCTACACCTTCAGGATGACATCTGTAAAAAAGTCAACTTCATTTTCTATTTAGATTAGTTCCATTTTGTTGACACTCCATTTCTTATTTTACTTTATCCTATATTTTATAAATGTATATACGTCTGTCTTTTTTATTTTGTTAGTATCAAACCATCGACCTTCTTAGACACTCAGTGGCGTGGCGTGCCAACTGTTATAAATCATGGAGTACTACATTATCAACAAAATCATTTTTAATCTCAACTCACATATAATAGAAAAAAAGCAACATAAACGTTTGTTCAGGACGTAACTTGTTAATTAAAGTGTGTTTTTGAGTTTAAGATGTCAAGTGATATTTTATTCTTTTAGAGTTTTTGAGTTTAAGATGTCAAGTGACCTTTTTTTTTTTTAGAGTTTGAACAAACGCATAGGATGAACTAGAAAAGAAAAAAAGTGTGCACATAGGTAAGAGATGAAGGTCGTACCTCCAAATTGAAAACCTGGATCCACCACTAAATTAACATGAGATAAATAGATATGAGTTTGAGTATAATTTAATCCAAACCGATCTATTCAGTAGATTTATTATTTCTTGCAGTGGAATATTATACATATATTAAATGGATTATTCTGCCTTAAGGGGGTCTTGTTTTCAAATCTAATGCATGAAAAAAAAAAGAAAAAAAAAAGGGAGGGAAAGGCAACATAGTCAAGAAACTGTTGGTTGTATATTTCAAGGAATCATATTGTCACCACCTCACGAAAAGGTACAGACAAGTTTAGACAATTGCATAGATTGTTGTTACATCAAGTCCACAACCAAAACTAGCAATCCCATGACTTTTGGATCTAAATATAGGAGGCCAAGGGAATGAAGAAGCTACAAAGGCTGGAAAAAGGGTCAAACTAATCACCAAGAAATGAGTTGCGAGTAATGAAAAGCATGATGCATCAAAAACTTGCACAGGCCACTATAGTAACCGACGAACCTTCTTCGAAGATCTTAAAACTGATCCAAGGGACAACAGTCAGGCGCAAAGCATTCATCAAAGAGCACCTGCAAATAGCATTGGTATTTTAGAAGAGATAAAGGTATGTTGCACTGCATTTATAGGGGTACCTGCAAGTAGCATCGGTATTTTAGAAGAGATAAAGGCATGTTGCACTACATTTACAGACATTAAATTTGACAGCACCAATAGTCTCTTAAAATCCATGATGATGGATATTTTACATGTGAATAATACTACTACACAAACGTTTTCTATCTCTTGACAAACTATAAGAGGTAAGAAAATTCCTTAATTCATAAATTGTTCTTTACATTAAGAAGATTTACGTTATAATATTAATATGTATCGTATATTTAATTAACTTAAGTATGAGCTTGCAACTCAACCTAATATATCGATGATTTGAAGCAAACAAAGATAAATTCATCTAATAGTCATATATGCATACAAACGGACCATAAGATGAAGAACAAACTAGAAATGACAGCATCCTCATAACTAATAACTTCCACATTAGTGCTTTTAGATAGCATTTAAGCATTACCTCACACCATACTTCTAAAAATTAGCAAATTAACTGATGAATGAGTTGTTTGGTAGAATATGCACCTCAAAAGCCTTATACAGACAAGATTTTTCAATACACATCAGGAGATGAGAAATTCTCCAATAAAATAGATAAAGTACTAATTTTGTTTTCTCATTTTTGTACCAAAAATTGTAATCTTCATTGTATTCCTTTTAAGGCTGTAACAATAATCACACAAATGTACAATTTTACTGATGTCATTCTAGCATCTATCTCCTATAGACAGAAAAAATTCTGCTGTTCCTATATTTCATAAAAACATGGTCTATTAAGGTAAAATTCAGTTATTTACTATTTTATGATCACAAGCAACAAACAGCAAGTTTTTAAGAGGTGAAAGTCATGCACGGCACACCCATAAGCATATATATAGGAGGGCATACAGACAAAAATGTACATACGAGGGAAATAAAAATTACATTGAGTCTACTGGATCTTCTTCTTCTTGTTTGAAAGCAATGGAATCTTTTGAAGTAACATACTATCAATTTTCTGATATTGCACCCAAGCAATATTGTAGGCAACAGTCAGCTTTTCATCAATTTGATTTTGGTACTTGTCATACAACACAAGCAGAGAAAAACTGAGAAGAATATCTGTTGAATGAACAATAAAAAAACCACATTAAGGTCAGCAGAATCAAAATGGTACGTAAAATATTCAAGAGAACTGAGTCATACCAATGTAGACCAATGTGATAAGGTTGAAGAAGCTGCCAACGTAAGAAATTAACCACAATACTCCTGCAACCTAATAAGAACAGCCAGGATATTAGTGTTACCTCCAATACCAGTCATCAGCGAAATAAAGGTTTGAAGAACAAAATATAATTTAGTAAGTTAACTAAATCACAACACCTTGAGAAAGAGAATCAAATTCCCGCCAATTGCAATGTCATGTGCAACTGATAATACAATTTTTACCAAGACCCGCACTTCATCAGCAGCCTTCATAACAGTCTCTTCAGAAATTTCAAGATTAGGAAGTGGAGGCAGAGGTCTATAACAAAAAAAGAAGAAGGTACATTTAGTTTTAGCAATGAAGCACCGGTCGATAACACTATTGATTGATTAAATCCCATATTCTCTTCAGAAATTTCAAGATTTGGAAGTGAACGGCAGAGGTCTATAACAAAAAAAGAAAAGGTACATTTAGTTTCAGCAATGAAGCACCGGTAAATAACTCTATTGATTGATTAAGTCCCAAAAAATATATGATATCCTTCATATGCTGTGACCCTTAATCAAATTCAAGAAAACCCAAAAAACACCAACTATAAAGTTCAACACAACAACGTCCCTAGTAAGAGGTATGATTACGGCCAAGTGACTAATGAAAACAATGAAAGTAACAAACAATTAATTGATTCCAGCAGGACAGCCAAATAAATCCAGAAATATCTATAATGTACCTATTAAGAAGTGAAGCAGATTTCGCCCAAAAAAACAAGATAATAATCAGCAGCAACAACACATTCGATACAAAGGAGAGTAAATTGTATCCAGCAACTTCGAATAGGAACCAAAGCGCTGTTGAACCCGAAAGAAAAGCAACGCTCATGGACCATTTTTTCCACAATAACAAATCAGCAACTGCATCACAAAACACAGTAGACAAATGAACAGCGATACCCGAAATAGTTAACGTAATACTGTAAATAGATCGATGCTGGATTTACAAGGACAAAAATTTCATTAAAGTGTTGCATGTTAATTAATTATACAAAGCATAAGTGAGTCTAATCTTACCTACTCCTCCGCCAAGCGCGAGATGAACAGATAATCGACGAGATTCTCCCATGGGAATTAGGGTTTATAAAATCAAATTGAAAGTTGAATAGGAAGGGCGGAGATTTTGAGAATATCGAGGGAGGGAGAATTTGAAGGGGAGATGACTATCAATTTCCCAAATTTACTGTGCAGTCCAAACTAGATGCGGTTTCTTTCTCTTCAGTTCTCCCCCCTCTCTCTCTCTCTCACTTGTGTTCGTAATAACTAATGAGTACGATTAAATGGAAAAAATGAAAGCGAACAGTCGGAAAAATGAATTAGAATTTGTGATCTACATTTTTAGACGAATTAGAATTTGTAATCTACACGGTAATTTGTAATCATTCTTTCTCTTCAATCGTTTGGTAACTTTTTTACACCCTCCATTCGTCAATCTACCCTATTGAATGGATCAATATATGGGCCACACTTATATATAAATAAATATTGGGCCGTAATATGGCCCAAAACTAACACAGCCCACTCTATCACTTGCAGGATTGCAGTCTACCAGAAGCAATCCAGCAAAGAGTGCCAGGAGACGCAGGAAGAGAAGGTATGCAACAGAACATAACTTGAAATTGAAGGGGTCTTCAAATATATTCAATCAATTTCAAACTAATGATCAGCTGTAAAAATTAACCAAAAGCGGAAGAAATCGTAAGAAGGATATGTTGCCCACCTCGTCGTCAACAAAGGGCCGTTCGGGCCCTCAAGCCCGACCCAATTTTTTCGTCCCTCATTATCTCGGCAGAATAGTCAAGGTTCTCTTCCCTCTATACAAATTCTCACATATTTATTTGAAATATATATAGAATTGTAGATCTGATCTTATTCTTTGTCGTTAATTCTGATAATTGCCCTCATAATTTGTATTTGGAATGAGGAATTTTTAGCACGATGGTGTGGCATTTCTTATGGTATGAAAATACAGTCTGAACTTGAGTATATATTCCTGGTTTGCTTAAGCTGCTGATTGAATTATTGAAATTAGTTTAGGAATTGCTATGATGAAGTTGCTTCAGTATTGCCTAATTTATTGACAATATTTTATCAATGACACCAATGTCTTTTGGGTGTTTGACACAGTGGCAACAAATGGACATTGAATATACATTTTGGCAAATGCTTCACCTGTGCACACTGCCAAAAGTCGTGTAAGTATCCTGCCTCTGCAGATTATTAATGGTGTTTCGTAAGCAATACACATATCAAATTACTTAAGAGCGTGCTTTATTAATAAAATTATATTATGCTGAGAGAAATGAATGAAAAGTTGCTTGATTTATTTTAATCCAATATATACTTGCAGTATATCGAATTAAATTCATGTAGCTACATGATCTTCTTTTTTTACTGTGGCTTCTGTTCTGATGACACTGTTTCCTTTATTTGCAAGCAGCTATCAACAAACCAAGTATCACAAGCGTTAAGTCTCCTCTCTCTCATCTCTTGTGCAGTATTTGTGTTCTGGGGAAGGTTTCATCATACTCATGGAACTAAGTGTCTTTACTCTATAAAGTTCATCATGCTTTTATTGTTCTCAGTTAGCAATCCAACTAGCCGAATTTTTTCCGTGTAATTTCTCACATTGATAGTTCCATGTCATTGTTTAATTTATTTCTCAACTCTTGCTTTTTCTTCCAACTGTTATACGGTTACACCTAATTTTAAAAAAAAATAAAGTTTTGGATCAACCTAGTTTCATGTTGCTAATAACTATTCACTCCAATCTAATAAAGTACTTTTATGGTGCAGAAACAAAGAACCAATGGGCACGTGATGATCCTGCATTTGCTGTTATATGCATTCTTCTTTTGTCAGTTTCTACCCTTGCATATTGCGCTGCGTAAGTATATTTGCATGCTTTATACTGTTGCTGGTTTGATAATCTTGATATTGATTGATGTGATAGGACGAGGCGCATAGCATTTCATTAGTATTGAATATGCATGTTGGGATCTGACACTTACTGCTATTTCCTTTTAGCAAATTCACGTTCGAATAAAATATTTACTACATTAAACTTCTACGTGATTGATTTTTATATAATGCATACTTTTTACTCGCTAACTTTTATTGCTATCTTTTCTCTTTTTTCTTTTTCTTTTGGAACCAGATATGCTCATAGCGCAGGACATGCTGTTTTTGTAGTTATTTCAGTTTTGCTCTTCCATTTCATCATAATAGGTGCAATTTTGGCTACAATTTGTTGGTAAGTACAATCAAGATATAGATTTTTTTTTTTAAAAAAAAGTTGCTTATTATAACTGTTTTTATTTCACACTTCAACTAGGGAAGCTATGCCTATCCGTGTAAAGTTTAATACATCAGCTATTTAGCATATCATTGTCAAATTTATATTTATTTATATATCAAATGACTTGGATAGTCTAATCCCAGTTACAGATGCTTGTTTAAGTCTTATAGGTCCTAAGTTCTAGACATATTCATCCTACTTATTTGTCTATATCTTGTATTGTAAAAAATTCTTCTGCCTACTTTTTTCAGGTTCTTCACTAACAATTATCTCCGAGAAGAGTCTCCAAACAGTCATGTGGTTGAGCAACGGGTGGAATGGCAAGTTTTTTCTGTGTTTGTATTTTTCAATTCTCTCTTAGATGACCTTGCCTTCTTATCTCCGAGAAAAAGCTCAGGTTCTTTTGCTAACTTTTTGCTTACCCTTCTGAAGGTTGTATTCCTTTGATGTACACTGCAACTCTTTCTTCCCTCTGTTTGTGCTTCTCTATGGTGAGCCTAAACTGAAAATTTGTTCTGTGTTTTCTATTTCTGTCCAAAATATACATATATAGCTATAAACTTTATGTTTTTTCTGTTACTTTCTTTTGGCAGTCGTGCATTATTTCTTATCACCTCTGCTGGTGGCTCATGGTTTTGTTCCTTTACTATTATCAAATGTTCTCTTCATGGTTGCTGCCTCCTACTATCATTACCTAAATTATCTAGGCTATGATGGTGAGTTAAACCTTAAGCATTACCTTATATACTGCCAATTTCTTTCCAGCAATTGACGAACTGATAATACAATGACTTGAAGAATACAGCCTTGAATCTTTTATGATTCCACCAAGCTGCATATCTCACTCAACCTTATGTTCATTGTTTACTTTTTACGGTGCAGTGTTGCCCTTCTTGGAGAGGACCACTTTATTCCTATATCCAATTGGTGTTGTTCTAGTTCTTTCTCCAATATGTAAGTTCTTTATGCAATAATATTGTTACTAGCATTCACATTGTTTTCTCAAAGAGGTGAGCATTTATTTTGTATGCAGTTATTCTGATTGGCTTCAATCCATCGAGATATGCCATGAACATGTACTTTAGCCAAACTCTGCATGTGGAACTATAATGACTCCTCCCGACAGCGTGCAACGTTAACTCCACCCAAGAAGGCCCTCTGAACACGATGACTGTTGATAATACTTCATTATCACTGCAAAGGGTTGATTGCCTTCGCAAAGCTTCATTTAGTATGGAGACTGGAGAGAGGCCTTTTTTCTGGTGGGGAGAGATCACAATAGAACAAAGAGCTGCGGTGAGAATTTTTTCTCGGAAAGTGGTTTAGTGTAGTATTTGTGTAACCTTTGGGATAAATTATTCACTTACCCGAAAATACAATGAAGTGGCCCAAGGAGCTTTATAGTCTTTGTTGTTAACTGTTTTTATATAATTAGATTAGATGCGCACACTTTAACATAAAATTTCTGCTTTTACTATTCTAATATAAAAATAAAATTTATGGGTATACGAGGGATGGACTTATTTTATAAGAAACTCAATTGCCTGGGAAAAGGAAAAAAAAAAAAGGTGCCTCATGTAAATTTATTTTTTGATGACCTTTGTTCGTTGTGTAAAAGCAAAAGCTTTTGCGCCTTCGGAACACACCGCGCCATGGGAACATATCCCTTACCCTCTATATTTTATTTAAACATATGTATTGTTAGGGGTTTAAATTGCAAAGGAGCACAAAAATTGTAAATGAGCACGGTATCCCTTGGCACAAGAGCCTCACTTTGTGTAAATTAATAAAATAAGTTTGGTTTTTATTAAATTAGTGGTTTAATTAAAAAAATAATCTCCCATAAACTTTAATCACCATTAATTCTTCGGTTGCATGATGATAATAATAATAAAGAAAAAAATTCAATTGGGTCATATTTTTCTGGATTAATTAATTAAGAGTTATTACTATGAAATACATTCATTAAAATTTATTATTATTGGATAAAAAATGTTAAGAGTGATATACTTTATATAGCATTAATATTAATTAAAATTTTAAAAATTAAATTTTTATCTATAACCCACAACCTATTTCTCCTATTTACTTATCTAATTAATAGGCATAACACAACAATTTAAGAACTGACTTCTCGAAATTTCCATAACGTCAACCAAAGGATCTATTTTTTCACACCATTAATCTCAAAATCGACATCCCTCCTCTCTGCAGCACCTGCAACTGAGATTCCTAGAGTGGTAAGAGTTGGGAAGAAGGCATCAGAAGAAGGCAGCATTGTTAAATCATTGGAGATTATGTAAGAATCCACATTCTTCTTCAAAATCACACCCACATCATTGACAGGATAAATAGCAGCAAGAGAGTAAATAATGAAAGGCTTGGAAGCAGCATGATTAAGAAACACTCGAGTATATCATCGAACTCTTGGAAGAAATCATCCGCCAAACGCAAGACACAACATGGACGAATTGGAATCTGAATATTTTTTATTTTTAATAAAAAAATCACCGCCTAACTCCATTCATGCATGGACATTTAGTAATCTATTTTTTTATTTTCATTAGAATCAGTTAAAATTATGTTACGCAAAATTATTCATTATTTGTGTAAAATTATTAACTGATTGTGCAGTATTATTCATGTTACTGTTCGCGAAAAAATATGTACATAAATTATTGTGCAAGATTATTCACTAGTTGTACAAAATTATTTATTCATTGTGCAGTATTATTAGTTGTAGATGAGGTTTAATTAAGTTTGAAAATTACCCAAAAAATATATACATAGATTATTGTGCAAATTATTCGTTGTGCAAAATTATTTACTAATTGTGAAGTATTATTAGCTAGGTATGGGGTTTAATTAAGTTTGAAAATTCCATTTTATCTGATGTGCAAACAACAGTTTGATAAATGATAGTACGATTTTGTGTATAATAATTAAATATCTTTATCAATAATAAAATGAAGTGAAAGGATAACATTGAAATTGCACCGTATAATTTTGTACTTAATAGTAATAATTTAAGGTCTATGTACCTATTATTAATAATAAGAAGAAATGAATTGTACCTGACATTAAGTCTCCCTATTTTTCTTCTCTGAGTGAATCATCGATAAAAGCTTTGGCAGAAAACCATAAGTATTAACTCGAATTTGAAATTAAAATCGTGAACTTAAACATTTTTATATTAATTCCTTAAAATAACATATACTACTTGCTATATAGGAACAATCAAGACTCATAAATTAATCTTATGAGGAAAAAAAAAACTTTTTTTTTTCTTTGGGGGTGGGGTGGGATGTTGCATGAAATTATAGGCATGCAAGAACACAAAAAAACACTCCACTGCCAATCAATAATTAGAATACTCAAACGTCAAAACTAAAAGACCTGCTAATCTCAACAGAAATTGCGGATCCTTTGGATGAAATGGTGATAACAGGATACTCGATTTTTCTTCAGTATTACAGCCTAATCTTACAAAGTTATCTTGTATGGTACCTGTATAAGCACTTGAGATTTCCTGATGCCAGCTCTGTGAATCCACCACGTATAACACCAAATTTGTGAACTGTATAAAGCCAAATTTTTGGTAAATTTTAACACGGCAAGCGACAGTGATGTGCTATTCTGAGTATTCTTAATATTGATGAAATTTTATCTTACCTGAAAATTGAGTTCCAGGACCAAGCAGCAAAAAAGATGCTTCCCTCCCATAGGAATTCAAGATTCTACTTTAACAAGTTCCAACTTCTTTGCATGTGTGCGGGCAAAGGAGCATCTTGCATAATGCTTCCAATTCGTGCAACATCAATGTCAGTTATGCTGCCATGTTGCAAGGCAACTGAGATATTGGGTAAGCTAATCTCCTTGCAATGAAGATGAAGGTGTAATTGTTTATCAGATATATTTCCACTGGCCGAATCAAGGTCTACAGTATCTTGTTCAAATTTGGACTTCTCATCACCAAATTTAAGATCAGAACCAGGGCCCATACGCTGTTCTAGTTTCTTGTGAGCTTGCCACCCATACTTGTAATCCCCAACAATGGGGGTCCCCAATACTTCAGCACAGTGAACACGGAGCTATGCAATGAAGACATTATCAATGCATATAAGATGTCCCAACATTAAGACTTGTCAAGTTGAATATAAGTTTTTAAGAATGCTTTCCAATTATCCAAACCTGGTGCTTTCTTCCAGTGAGCGGCAACAACTCTAACCATGTGTAACCTGCAATTTACCATGTCAAAGTGTAATGGATTATTCTGGAAATCATCTCGTTTTCTATTTAATGACTAAATCTTACAACATCATCATTATGAAAGACAATATCATAGCAATATGACTAAATCATATGTCCTAAATAAACAATATGGTTAAGTTTACGGGGTATTACATATCAACTTTCAGCATATAAAAACTTTTCATTCTACTAGATGCAATATCAAAATAACTCTACTCTGATCCTTTGATCCAACTGACGTATGTCATTGCAAGTTGACTAAGCTATTATTTTTTTATGACCTATTTTTTCTGTTTCCTGGGGAAGATTAAAGTACAAATTAGCCAATAGATTGAACTCTATCTCTGTTAATAACTATCAGAACAGGGCCTCCATAAAATTGGAATTAGGTATTGTCTATAACATACATGCCACTGATTCACACAAGTAGAATTGAGAACTTGGTGCTACACTGATAATTCTGAAGCAGGCATTAGAAACAAACCATGAGATGATGATGATATAACTCGATACTCAGTCACAGCATGCTGCCCTGATAATCTGAAGCTTTTGTCAGCAACAGTAATTCTATCAGATTTTCCATCATCAACCACGACCTGAACAGTAGATGAAAGAAGCACAAAAAACGAATCAAGATATTAATTTTATTGATTAAGAAACAATAAAAATCAAATACAAAAATGGAGAGGTTGTAATAAGATAATCTCATTTCATAAGATGCATGATAATTTAAAACAATATCCAAACATTTAACATTTACAGTTGTGATGAGAAATTGAGAGAGCCCGTGCATTAGCCATATAAAACTTTAGATGAAAACTAGCATAGAGGTTGAGTTTTTATCCTATATGCCAGTAAATATACAATACTATCAACATCTTCGCCATCTAGGACCTTTAACAGAAAATTTGGTCCTAAATAGACCATCTACAAATCATGTAAACACAGTATGAATTAAGTTGTTTGCACCAATTTATCATCATGTGAACACAGCAAAATAACTCTTTCATGGAGAAAGCTCAAAGAGAAAACACACCTTCACAAGGGCACAGTAATTGAACCTTGTTGACGTCTTGGAGATCCAATAACTAGAGCCCAATATCTCTTCTTCAGGATTCCTTTACAACCAAGAACCTGTAAGAGTGAGATATTATTATGTACAGCATAAATTGTAACTATGTGTAGTGATACAAGGGGGCAATAAATGAAATACATCATTAGAAGCTCCAAAAGTTTTCTCACGAAAAATGGAATGCAGGACAGTAGTGCTCAACTGTGTCCTTCCCATCACTAATATGCCGCTGCAGTCTCTATCAAGTCTGTGCACCTACAGAACGCTTGTCAATAACAATGTATAAAGAGAGATAGTTACTTACTATTTCAAGAATTATTGGACAAAATAAAGCAATCACTATTGGATTGTAAAATTAACAAAAAGTAGACAAAAATTAACAGATTATTATTGTAATATGACAATTTCTTTTTTGTGTCTCAGAATCACCTTGCACGTCAAGTGTCGTGAAGGCATTTGTACCTTTAACAACAACTATGATTGCATCAACTAGATAATGTAAAGATGCTAGAACTATGTAAGGGAAAGGTTTCTGAAACTTGAACTTAAGAAATAGCAGATTGTTGCACAGCCTCACAGAACTCATAATTTACATAGTATGAATTAGAGTTATTTCTCGAAAAGACAATAAATGTTGAGTTTAAGTCTCAGACTAACCAGACGCGGAGAGTCCTTATAGTCATATCTCAAATACTTGGCAGCCAAATCATCTAAACTTCTATTTATCCCAACGCCACCCTGAAAAGAGACTCCATGCAATGTGAACCACATTACATCAATTTCAATTCTAGGAAAAAAGCAGTGAAAATCAGCATCTACCTGTACAGGCATTCCAGGAGGTTTGTTTATGACAATTATAGCTGGATCCTAAAGTTATATAACTGCACGTTAGGCTTTCCAATCATGTATAATCAAAGTAGAAGCTAAGCAACCAGCTGCAAATTCTAGTCCTTAATACCTTATACAACACAAGGCTCTGTACAAATTTAAGTTCATCAATAGGAAGGCTCTGATTCTCTGTAGTTGTAGAAGATGAATTTACATCAACAGATTTTGGAAGAAATATTCTGTCACCAATCTCCATCAAATCTTTAGCTCCTACCTTTGGAAACAATTAAAATGAACATACAATTCAGTTATGTGGCCCAGTTCGACTTAAGAACTGAATAACAAGACGATAAAAATGTTGAAGAGATGTAAATAACTATGTTACCCTCCTCGGTCGATGACCATTAATATCAGCAATGGAGCATTGTTTCCGAACCTGAAGTAAATCAAAATAACAGGGTAATAGAGTTTCATATACCGATTTATGTTCTTATGCAACAAAAAGCAACTGATCGATCAAGTTAGGTGTTCTAGCTAATAGTTTCAGTTGACATTATCCTTGAAGCAATCCTCGTTCTATTACTACACTTATCTGAGCATAATAATCATGGAAAATTGTAATGGTTGCTAAATATATTCAATTTCTGATTTTTTACATAACATAAAACTATACAAAATCGACATGGTTTTAAGTTCAAAATCCTCCGTGACAGTAAAATAGACCTGTCTTAAGCGAAAGAGTTTCTGAACAAGAGACCTAGGCAAATGAGGGCAACACTTAATAATCCACTTGAACGTCGTCGTATTTGTGTCCACCGGCAGGCTGTACAGCTGCTTTCCAATAGAACAACCGTCGGCTGCGTCGGTGAATGGAGGCAATCTCAGCCACTGATCATCTTTTTCAATTTCACATTCCTTCCCGTTGGTAGTGGCAGTGGTAGCATAACAATGATTCTGCTGTGAAGATGCTTTGGTGAAAATGATTTTAAAACTGGAGGCGTCGGCGTTGGGCCGCCACCGACGAACCATTAAACGGAGGAGAAGTCGCTCCGCCATAAATTTTTTAGGGTTTTTTCGTAAATTTTAAGCAGCTACGCATCCTTTAATCGCGCTCGGAAGTTTTTACTTTCTCATCCGTCCAAATATACACTTCACCCCGAAAAAGAAAAAAACAGTATGAAAATTATAAATCTCACGACTACAAAATAACATTATATGTGATTAATGAACTGAAAATCTTTATAATAAAAGTATTTCATTACACAAATAAGAAATTAAGACTTTTTATTATATTTCATTATACAAATATGAAAGGATGACTTTTAGAGGTCGTTTGTTTGTTGGTATGGGATATAAAGGTATTGTGTATAATGAGATTTGTTTGACTTGTAATTAATTGTATTGCTGTTTGGTATGATGGAAAAATGAGATTGTTGATAACTAGGTATTAGTTATTTTATGTTTGTTATTGAGTATTAACAAATGTGATAATAAGTAAAATGACATATTTACCCTTATTGTTGTTGTTGTTATTATTATTATTATTATTATAAAGTATTATTTTTATTATTAATTATTAATTTTAATTATCAATAGTATATTATTAATTATTATTATTATTTATTATAATTATTAATTATTATTACTATTTTATTAATAATAATATTATCAATTATTATTATTATTTATTATTAATATTATTTATTATAATAATTAATACTTTTAATTATTAATTATTATTATTACAATAATATTATTTATTATCAATTATTATTAATTAATTATTATTATCAATATATATTACTAATTATTATTATTTATTATAATTATTAATTATTATTATTATTTATAATTATTATTATTACTATTATTATTATGTATTATTAATACTATTATTATTAATTATTATTTTTAATATTATTATTATTAATACTATTAATTATTAATTATTATTATTGATTAATTATTATATTAATTATTATTATTAATATAATAATTATTATTATTGGATAAGAGTATAATGGTAAAATTACATTTAATACCTAGGTATTAAATGGTGGTATTGTGCATCCCACCCCAATAGGTGGGATGCACAATACCAAAGGGATGATATTATTAATATAGGGGGGTTTTAAAACCTTTGACCAAGTATTATTAATACATCGAGACAAACGTGGTATTACGAGGTATATTGCATCAATCCCACCTTAATCATGGCAAGCAAACGACCCCTAAAAGGTGGTAATGATATTGTGTACTCCCTCCGTCCCGGAGATATTGACACATTTTTTTGGGCACGGAGATTAAGGAGTATAATAATTTAATGTAAAGTGAAGTCAGAGAAATAATATTTAATGTGTAGTGAGTAGTTGTATTAGTGGTAAGTGTAATGTGTATGTGGACCCATGCAAATAAATAAATTATTTTGTGTATGTCCCATAATAGGAGTAAATAACGTAAATAATAGGGATTTTTATTCTTGTGTTTATTTTCCTTATTTGTCTCCACTAATTGTGGATTCTGTTGTAATCCTTGTACTATTTATATTATTTTGTACTGATCAATATACACGGCAAATATTCTCCCTATTCTCTAATCTTACATGGTATCAGAGGGATAACTGAAACCCTAATTTCTCTTCTCTTTCCCCGCGCCTCTCTTCTCTTCTCTTTCCGGTCACTCTCTTCTCCTTTCTCATCATGGCCGCTGCAATCCATACCACCGCCATGATAACACTACCTACTTGATGTGGAAACGTCAATTTTTGTCTATGGCCACGACGTTCGAGATGCTTGATTTGATCGATGGTTCCTCCACCCCTCCTCCGACCATGATTGGCGATGCTGTCACCCGGCCTACACGGCATGGTTTCTTCGTGATCAACGCCTCCTTGGTGTTTTGTTTGCTACCCTTGAGCCGGAGGCTATGGCTGAGGTGCTTGATTGCACCTCGGTTCTGTCAGCTTGGACGGGGTTGGAATCCGCCTTCGCCCATTCTTCTACGTCGCGTGCTAACCAACTCTGGGAGGAGTTGCTCTCCCTTCGCCGTGATGACTTGTCTGTCATGGAGTACGGCAGACGCTTCAAGCTAATCTTACATCCCATGTTCTTAAAAAGAAAATATGTCAATTTCTGTGGTATAACCCAAAAAGGAAAGTGTGTCAATATATTTGGGACGGAGGGAGTATTATTTTAAGAATAATTTAAAGTAAAAATAGAAAATGATACTCCCTCCGTCCCAAGAATATATTCACTCTATCCATCTTGGTTCGTTCAAATAATACTTTCATCCAGAAAAATGGAAACAATACACAATATCAACAACCTTATAATACTACAATATTACAAAAATGTCACATTCTTTTTACACACAATCTAGTCAAAGTCAACTATATCATACACTTTATTCTACTAAATTACTCAAAATATTCATTCTCTTTCTTACCTTACACTACAAAAAAAATTACTTTTCTTAAACTCCATGCCATAAAATACGCGAATGTATTCATGGGACGGAGGAAGTAATAATTTTTGGCAAAGACTTGTATGAGACTGTCTCAAGTAAGAGCTTAAGTGAGATGACCAGAAGTGATGACTCTTATGAAGGAAAGTGATAATAAATAAATTAATAAAAAGTGATAATACTCATCCATGAACAATTTATAGTATAAATAAATAAAAAGTGATAATGATTTATAGCGAAAGCGATAACTATTTTAAAAAGTGAAAAATGATATCACGTGAGACAGTCTCATGCAAGACCTACTCATAATTTAATTTAAAAGAATAATAACTAACACCAAAGTATAAAATTATTTTACTAAAACGGTTTTACATAAATTTTTCTCTTAATTTTAAAATTACAATTTAACCTAATACTCTTAATTTTAAAATTACGATTTAACCTAATACGCATTATATACTTTATCATTTATTTACTAACTAAATATACTTACATTACTCCCAAATTAATAAAATTTATTTTTTTTAAAAAAATCTTAATTTGCAAATATATTTTAATTTTAAATTATCGATCCCACCTAAAACATGGGATCCCTAATTAGATATTAGTGTTCCTTCTCGTATCCAGTTGATCATCTCATATTCTACGTACACACTTTGGTTATTTTAAACATGATAATTGAAATTAATTGAATTTAAAATGTCTATTTTCATTTCATGTAATTAACTTTAAATTGATTTAAGTATATTTACATACTCTTATGTATATTAAAAACAATAATTAATAGCTTTAACATGAGAACATTGTCATGAAGAAAAATTGACTAAGTACTTATATTTTAATTTGATGAAAACGAGAGGAATATTCAAATACTATAGTATTATTCATAGCATTTTCGTACAACTAATTGTTATTTTTGGACATACTTATACTCAAACGAAACATTTCTATTATCAATACATTGACATCAACTCTATCAATTATAATTTTAATATCCTTGCATTCTCATCACTAAGTAAGAAGACGCTCCTACGACTTAATCTCCTCAATCGAGGATGTAGGAACACGCTTATGGCCTTCTCCAGGACTTGGCCCAGAGGTTGCAACTCCTATAAGAGTTTTATTGCGTTCCTCAATTCCATATTCAACTTCAGGGCTGGATTTGAAATCGACAAGGTCTATTTTTTCAGGTGGAGGCAAACTTAACTCAATTCTTGATGTCTTCACTAATATTCGGGTTTCAACTTTATTAACCCCAAGCTCTAATATTAAAGAAAATAGAAATAAGAAGATAAAATAGTTGCGTAGTTTAGCCATATATGTTGGTGTATAAAATTTGGGAGAATAAGTTTATGAGTTGAGAATGGAGTTCCAAGATTTGTGGTGCATGAATTTATAGATATCAGAGTGTGAGTTCATGATGGTGATGGTTTGACAATGAAGTGTAAATCATGTAATTTGATCGTCTAAGTTCAAAAGATAATTGTCCTATTTCTCATCTAAGATGTCAATTAGATTTAGCCCAAACATGTTTGGAAGCTAAACACATTATCAAAATCTCTATATTTATTTGGCGTGTGAATTGGGATCACCTATTCCACTTTCGTGTTTCATCTCCTATTCCATCTATTAGATGTTTGCCACGTGTTTTAATCAAAACCTAAAATACAACCACATGCCCCAAGAATTTAATGGTCATTAACTAGGGTATATTATTTTAATAGAAAACGAGTTATTAAACATGAAGTGAAACACGATTGTAAAACAGGGGATTTGTATTAGTCCTTCACAACATATTGTCATCCTAAATCAATCTTATATGCTTATTTGTTGACATTGATACGATACGTAGGAGATGTGGGAGAGAGATTGAACACCCGAGGATGCTTTGAGAGTTTGTGATTGGATACTTGAGTTTTGAGCTTCTACACATTTTGCTTAATCTTTAACAGATGCTTATACGCATAAATAAATGTTATTTTTGTTGAAAGTATTGAAAAAAGAAGTGCGAAACTTTTTTGCCACTAGTTTGTGGTTTATTTGGTCGTGGTGAAATGAATTCATTTTTCGTGGCACAGATGTATTCCACAATGAAATTAAACATAATGTAGATTTACATTGTGGACAATATCATGAAACCCCAATTGAAAATATCATTTAAAACTTTTGTCTGTATTATTATAGAAATAAAATCATCTAAAACTCATATTGTTAATATTGCATTCCATAAACGTCACTCTGTTTTTTTTTTTTTATTTATAGATTTATACATGTACGTTTTAAGATTATCAATAAGAATCAAATTTTTAATTTAGCCAAATTACCTCTTAATTTTTGTTTTTTTTTTTTTGTTTTTTTTGTTTTTTTGTTTTTTGTTTTTTTTTTATTTGGTGATGATATATATCAAGTACTACTTTGTCGAATTTCCTCTATAAGACAATCTTAAACAGCATCTAGGGGAGAAAAAAAAAGTACAATATTCACTCGAACGAATTTAAATTGTCCAACGAAGTTTAGTTGAATTAAATTAAATTAAATTATTAAATGCAGCGTGCATGAACAAATTTGACAAATTTGTGCCATTAAGTTAGCTAAAAGTCGTCACCCAAAATAGAGAAAATATCAATGTTGGTCCTGTATCTTTTACGAAATTTAATTTTAATCCTATAACTTTTAGCATTTTTAATTTTAGTATTTTTATTTTCAATTTTGGTCCTGTAACTTTTAAAATTTCAATTTTAGTCCTATAAATGTCAAATTTAGTCTGTATCTTTTTGAATTTTCAAAATTAGTTCTATTATAAATTATATCATATTTCAAAATATACCTGACTAATTTTGATAATTTAAAAAGATACTGGACTAAATTTGAAATTTATATGATTAAAATTGAAAATTTAAAAGTTATAGGACCAAAATTGAAACTAATAGAATTAAAATTAAAAATAACAAAAGTTATATGACTAAAATTAGATTTTGAAAAAGATATAAGACCAAAATTGATATTTTCCCCATAATATATATTTAATGCTGGTTGTAATAAAGAAGTAACCTAGTAAAACGTGACATTTGGATATTAATGAAAGAAAATAATCAAATATCGTAGGAACGCCGCCAGCCATCTATGGATTATATTGTGGTTGAGGAACCATAAACAGTTTTTTTTTTTTTGGAGTAATTAAATATTCAAAAAGCATTTTCAGGTGGTTAAGGAAAAGATTTGGGGTTTGGAAAGTGAGGCTGTCAACGTGGAAAATTTTAGATGCATGTATATATGTATAAAAATGGGTCACAATGATCATGTCTTTAGCGTATATCAAAATTAAAATATGAGATATATAAGTTAGAAATTTATTGAGTACGGGAGTTTGCCCACCAATAAGGATTATTTTTTTTTACATGGACTAATAAATATTATTATTTTTTAAAAGTAAATAGTTATATTAATGATGAAAAAAATAAGAAAATTAAATATATTTAAAGTAAACGATCAAAAAGTTAATCTCTTGTAAATCGAGTTACGGTGTAAATCTTGTAGTCCCCTTTAATTTAAATCCCAATTAATACATAGAATGTATAAGATTGGAAGGGGGACCACATGATTTATAGTAAGAAAAAACCGGATTCACATACTAAACTATGTAAACCATATTTATAAAAGTTTTTGTGACTACTAAACTAAATTTATAAGAGTTTTTGTGATGATCAAAATAATAAAATAGATATCTTATTAGAAAAAAAATACTCCCTCAGATCAAATGCAAAGATATCAATTTTACATTTTGGGCGTCCAATCCAAATGTATTCATATTTTATTTTTAGTAAAAAAAAATCACATGGCTCACTATTTTCCTCTAATATAATTACCAACTACACATATAATAATACTCTTAATCTACTTATAACAGACAAACGATTACTTTTGAATTGACGGGACTAATACTTACGTTACTAACTCATGTACTTTTCAATTGAAAAGCGAGGAAATATACTATAGAAAATAAGAAATGTGTGGAGTAGTTCGTACCTACTTATTCATAGGTAATTCTTAACTAAGTTTGAGGAAAGTTTGATTACGCAAAATATTTTATGAATAAAGAAATTCCACAATTGATGGTTGACATGGAGTGACACGAAATCGTTCAAATTTAAAAACAGAGACCAAACCCACTATTACATGTGCAAGGATATATATTTATTATTATTATTATTAAATGCAGCTTGTAAATCTAATGTTATATAAGGATATGTATTGTGAGATCGTCTCACGTGAAACAATTTTTCACTTTTTAAAATAATTATCACTTTCGCTATAAATTATTATCATTTTTCATTAATTTATTATCACTTTCCTATATAGAAGTTATCACTTTTTAGCCGTCTCACGTAAACCCTTACGTCAAACAGTCTCACACAAGTCTTTGCTTATAAATAATGATAATGTTGGTTTAAGTGATTAGAAATGAATATAGAGTAACTATTATTCAATTATGTTTTCATCAAGTCTACCAATTTATTTTCAGCATTTATCTAATTTGTCTATTTTTTATTGATAAAAATAATTAAAAATGTAATAATAATAATTATTATTTATTTATTTATTTATTTTTTTCAAGGAGAACATTTAGTTTGATTAAATGGGCTGGGCTTAAAACCAATCATTAGCAAAACCTAATCATGTAGTATCTTTTAATAAAAGAGGAGTAAGGCCCAAAAGCATGGGCTACATAATCAAAATTAACTGATCTGCCTTATGGAGAGTTTTGACTCTTGAGGTATTTAACTCCTTAAAAATGTTGATGGGTAAGCTGCATGCAGGCCGGCCCTGAGCATAGTCAAGAAGGGCGACCGCCCAGGGCCCCAAATCTTAGGGGCCCCAAATTATTACCACCTAATATATATATATATATATAATAACATATTATTAAATTCTTTTCTTATTAAATTTATTAAATTAATTTAACTATTATCTTTTCTTTTAAATTTTAACAATTGTAATATTAACGTTGTAATCTTAATTATTACTACAACATTGTAATCTTAATTATTATGAGTTAATTATTATTATGATTGTTCAACTAACCCAGCCTACTGTTGTAAATTGTAATCATAAAAATACTCAGCCTACTCAACCTATTACCTATACAAATCTCACTTTTAGTATACACTTTTTAAGTTCTCTTCCAGTCTTCCGTTGTAATCATAAAAATACTCAGCCTACTCAACCTATTACCTATACAAATCTCACTTTTAGTATACACTTTTTAAGTTCTCTTCCAGTCTTCCGTATTGAACTTCAATGTCTTTGAATTCTCTCTCTTATCGATTGATTTTCTTTCATATCGAACTTCTATCTCTCTGAATTCTCTCATATAATTTCATCAACAATTCAATATTCAATCCTATTATTTCTCTGTTTTATTCAATGTTCAATCCTCTTAATTTTCTGTTTTAATATTGTCACAGACTTACAGAAGTTTACTAGCAGCAGAGGGTGATGGTGCTCTAATTTTATATCTAAATCAATCATTCTTCAAATCAGGTTTTATCATTCTTTCGTTGTTATTTTATTGATTTTGTTAATTAGATTTGTTATTTATTTGCTTATAATCATCAAGTCATGTTTTCTAGAAAATATGCATCTGGTAGTCAGAAAAGAAACAAAAGAAAAATACTTGAAAATGAAGTTAATTCTCAAAGGGGTGCACTTGATAAATTTATAAAGGTGGGTTCTTCAAAAGAAAATGATGAACATGTTGGAAATGAGCAAGAAGAATTAAAAGATAGTGATGAGTTACATGATATGAATACGGTGGAAGTTGAGAATAAAAATGAGTTAAACGAGAATGATGAAGAGAATATTAATAGAGTAATTGAAAATGAAATAGTCTTAAATAATGAGGAGGAGTTACAAAATAAATAAATAGATGATGAAAATGTTGATAATGAAATTGAGAAACATGAAAATATTCTAGAGAATGAAAGTTATGCGTGAGATATATATGATCCTAGGGCATGGGATAATATTGATAATAAAATTAGAGATATATTAGTGGAAAATGTCCTAGAAGAGAAAATAATCTCACATTTCCTAAAGATTAACTTTCTAGACACTTTTCATACATACATTACACAAGAAAATTACTAAATGGTGAGAATCAAGATAGAATTATTAAATTTATGTTTGATTATATATATATATATTTATTTATTTTATGGGCCATTTTTTTAATTTCGCCTAGGGCCCCCAAAATCTCAGGGCCGGCACTGGCTGCATGTGACGTATATCAAATAAAATATGAAGTGATTAATGGCAACAGCGTGAAATCCCTTGCCAATTAATTTAGAATTATCAGGCACACTTGACTATACCCATTTTTGAGATGAACGAGAGACTATTAAGTGTGAAAATTGAAGATTCTCATAATTTATCAGGCGTAACATTCTTCTTATTCGTTTTAATTCCATATTTTGTTATTTGGATATAGGCGTGTAAAAAAAATACCAAAAAATGAGCTTGTCGTATCGAAAATTATTGAATTTTAAATATATCAAAAATTCCAGTATGATATAGTTACCGTAACGAAAACTTTGATATAATATCAACCAAAAATAATTTTGATAGTACTGTAAATACCGAAAATAATAGGAGTATAATTGAATCAATATATACCATCGAATATTTTATTTTAAAAGAGGCAAAAGACTATTTTTGTTCAAGGCAGTTTAAACATTTCCTGGGATAAAAAGAAAAAAACTACCCCTCCGTCCCATCACGAGGAGTGTATTTTTTCATTTTCGTCCGTCCCAACACAAGATGTGCATTTTCCATTTTAGTAAATGTGACCCACAAATTAATTAATATATTTTCATAGGACTCATATTTATACTAATACATCTACACATTTTATATTAAAATATTATTTCTCTTTCTTCATCAACACATTAAATATCTCCATGTTCATTTATTTATCTCTTTTCATCAACACATGGAGTAAATATTATATCCGTTAATTAGTGGGACTCCGAGGAGGAAGTAAAACCATAAGGTAACAGTTGAGGATTTCTTGTGGTGTATAATTAGTACGAGGGAGGAAAAATATAATAAAAAATGTGACCAGATTCATTGCACCATTTTGATGAGATAATAAGTCTAGACAAAAGTAAAAAGGCGTGCTCCGAATTGGTTGTGGGAAAGAATCACATTCTTCCACTAAAACCCTTCTTCCCTAATTTGAAGCAATTACTATTATTACTAATTTACTATTACTAATAAGTATTAATGACGCTTACTTTCTAATCCAAAACCCAGCTACTAATCAAAAATCCCTCCACAGCATCCGCATCGTACGGTATGGCTTCCGATGGATTTCAACCGGTGGACGAGAAGTTATTGATTGAATACCTGAAGGCCACTTCATCTCTGGCGGCCAAACTCGGTGATCACTTCGATAAGCTTGAAATCCAAGAAGTCGGTGATGGAAATCTCAACTTCGTTTACATTGTCAAGAGTCCATCCGGCTCTTTAGTCATTAAACAGGTACAAACTCGATTTTGTTTTTTTTAATTCCTTAATTAAGGTTTGTTCTATTTAAATCTGTTGTTTTTATAATTGTGCTGGCCTTCGATGATGATGGTTTGGTGCTCTTTGCAATTGTTACTGAGGGTTATGCTTGCAGTAATATATGTTGTTAAATTTCTGATTGATGATTTGTTCAAAACTGCACATGATGTTACAGAATGCTGTATTTGCATCCTATGTATCAGCATAATGTTTTCTCTCTTATTCCATCCATTTTGATATTCAAGAGAGAAAGAATGATCTATTCCAAAGATTGATTTGTCTCAAGGGATTGTTGTATTAGACTTCTGGTTTGATCTTGGTAAACTCATGATATTGTATTAGACTTCTGGTTTGATCTTGGTAAACTCATCATATATTAAGTTCTAAAATTTAAAATGAAAGGGTAGTGAGGGTCGTGGTAGATATCTTATATTGGAATAATGAGGGACTACTTTTCGCCTTCTCCAATTATGCTAGAGATGCCATTAACGATGTCAATTTGAAGTGGCTGAGGTGTTCTTGTTTTGTGATTCAAATTATTGCAAGAGTTCACTAACTCTTTTAAACATTTTGGGTATACATATCATGCCATTATCTCTTAATGCGATTGCTTATTTGTTTTCTGTTATGAAGTGATGGTTATTGTCTGCAGGCACTTCCCTACATTCGTTGTATTGGGGAATCATGGCCAATGACAAAGGAACGGGCATATTTTGAAGCAACAGTTTTACAAGAACATGGGCGCTTGTGTCCAGATCATGTTCCCGAGGTTTACCACTTTGATAGGAAAATGTGTTTGATTGGCATGCGTTACATTGAGCCACCTCATATTATCTTACGAAAAGGGTTGATTGCTGGGATTGAGTATCCATTGCTTGCGGACCATATGTCAGGATATATGGCAAGGACGCTATTCTACACTTCCCTTCTATATCTGACTACTACAGAACATAAAAATACAGGTAAGATTTTTTTTTTTTTAAATCTATATTCTAAAAAATTCTATGTGATAGTATCATATACATTTAACCGTGACATAACCATAGAGTTCCGTAGCCTTATGAAGTCTATATGTGAATCCTTTTAGAATGTCAATGCAGCCTTTAACTTATCTGATATTTGCACCAGATGCCTATACTCTCCCATCTGGTTTTAGGCATTTCCTATGTTTTGTTATGTCTTTTTCTGTCAACTATTCCTGTATTATATCCTGACAAATATTAGAACCAAGAAAGCTGGATCCTGACTTATAAGTTGCTTGCACTATTGGTTTTCTTGGTCATAATTTAGAAAAAAAATAAAAAAATTCCAGTGTAGTCATTCTAATTCATGTTGAAATGCTGGTGTACATATATTGATCAGTCTCTCTTATCTTGCAGTTGCTAAATTTTGTGGGAATGTGGAGTTATGCAGACTTACTGAACAGGTTGTCTTCTCTGACCCATACAAAGTGTCTGAATATAACCGTTGGACCACTCCTCACCTTGATGATGATGCTAAGGCAGTTAGAGAGGATAACATTTTGAAACTTGAAGTTGCTGAGCTAAAATCCAAGTAACGTGCAGTGTTCGAATTTTCTTATATTCTTTCAAACTCTTACGAATAAATTCCAATAGTTTCGATGTGAATTTTTTCTTACTAATTTTGGCATATTTTTTATTCAGATTCTGTGAGAGAGCCCAAGCTCTTATACATGGTGACCTCCATACAGGATCAGTTATGGTTACTACTGGCTCAACTCAAGTGATAGATCCTGAATTTGGTTTCTATGGGCCTATGGGGTTTGATATTGGAGCGTTTATTGGAAACTTGATTTTAGCTTATTTTTCACAAGATGGACACGCGGACAAAGGGGACCGCAAAGTATATGCTCTCCCTTCTTAAAGAATGCACACATGCGTTATCTCCACACACTACTATCATTCATCATTTTTTGGAAAAGATTTAATGATTTTTTTGTTTGCATCAGTCATTGATATAAAAGTTTACATTTCTGATCAGCTTTACAAAGAGTGGATTTTGAAGACAATCTTGGATACTTGGAACCTCTTCTCCCAAAAATTTACTGCTCTTTGGGATAAGCACAAGGATGGGCCTGGTGAGGCTTATCTTCCAGCAATTTATAATAATGAAGAACTACAGTTGCTCGTGAAACAAAAATACATGGAAGATCTTTTCCATGATACTCTTGGTTTCGGTGCTGCCAAAATGATAAGGTTTGGTGACTTGTCTCTCTGTTTGTACTATTATTAGCCTTCCATTATTTCAACTCACTTAGCTGCGTGCATCCACCTTACTCTTAAGAAAACACTAATTATTACATCTACCTTTCAGTGTGTGGCAAAATTTTCTGGTAGGCTTTTGGAGCAGATTATTTTATTTTGTCTTAATTATTACAATTCAAGAGTGAAATCTCCAACTAATTGCTGAGTACTAGCGTTGGTTTTCTTAATTTGTTTAATTCAATTATTCTATGTTATGAGTATGGTTCCCAAGATTCAAGAGGATAATATGCATTTTTTGCATTTGTTGATTGGTATTCATAAAATTTTATCATATCATGTGCGCGCGAATAAACATGTGTGATTCTCGACTTCATTCATGCTGTGTGAATTCCATATATATGAAGAGGGGAGTGTGTAGTGCATAATGACTACGCCCCTACTAGCCCACTATAGTCAATTCATACTCCGGTCAATTGCTAAATGTTCTTCAATTCATGCTTTGACGCACTCCTGGTTTATCCGTTACATCTATAGGAGACTTGTGGGGGTTGCTCATGTTGAAGACTTCGAATCAATTAAAGAGCCCAGCAAACGTGCAGAATGCGAGCGCAAGGCTCTTAACTTTGCTAAGTCCCTCCTAAAGGAGAGGAAAAAATTCCACAACATAGGTGAAGTTGTTTCTGCAGTTGAGCATATTGGCAAGTAATATGATACAAATTTTTTGGGTCACTTCTTTGTAATAGTTCAAGTAGCCTATTGAAAATATCGAACAATAGAATAAAGTGACCTGTCCATGGTATTGTAATGTTTGATTTGCTATCTAGTTTTTCAAGTTTTTCTTTTTTTTTTGCGAGCTTAATCGTCCATTAGGCATGCTTTGTAAACCATGACAGAGTTGAATAACTGATGAGATGCTTCATTCATTTGATCTTGTCTGAATAATAGAGTTTCACATCAAGCTTCTAAACCAATCTTTCATGACGTTATGATTTCACAATCACATAAAAGCACTGGAGAATCAGTCATTTTGTTTCCAGATTTAAGGACAAACCTGGCTAATGGTTATGTACAACAGCTGGTAGGTCACAACACAAACAAAAACGTGTTTCTTCCCCATCCAATTTAAATGGACCTAATACAACAGACTTTCCAAACCTAAAACTCCACTCTTTTTTTTTTTTTCCCTTCAAGCCATGACATATCAAGATTAGTGCTGATCCACCGTGACCTATTCTTGTCTTCTTGCTTAACTGCGTCACGAAACCTGGCAACAAATAGTGCTCGTTGCATTACTCCCAGAAGCATTAAGGCTAAACAATATCAGCAATGTGCAGTCATACCATTCAAAACTTTCTGATGTACCTTACGAGTGACAAGAGTCTGATCACCGCTGTAATAAGCCCACCATCCTTGTTATAGATAAACTTAGCTTATACTCGCATTTTTATCATTGTTGTTGGTCTGCTGGAATGTAGTCCAATATCTTCTACAAATTGCACCCCATTACATGATGTCAGTGCAAAACTGATAGGATGGCAATCAAGAGGAGGTCAATCCACCTTGTTCTTGGCATGAGACTTACCCTTGTCATTCAAAATCTTAGCAAGATTCCAAGGTGTCTTCATACATATTTAACATTGTAGACTTGTAGTAAAGATTTCAGGGCGTCAAAAAAGAAAGATCTCATAATCAATGAAAGTGTGATCATGATACTTCAGGTCTGAACGGAAAAATTCTATGAAGACGGTATACTAAGATTCCCTCCATATTTCTCACCCATCAGTGCCTGAATGTGAAAGCATTAAAATAAAAAAGTAAATAGCAGAAAAAACAGTTATTCCCAGTCCCATGATTCGTGGACTATATATAATGTAGGAAATAATTTAAAGGAAATCAAGGAGTAATACAAAACCTGCAAGCGAGGAAGTATGAAGTTGAGGACTTGTAAGAAAACTTCAGACTTCACGGTCAACCTGGAAGAGAAGAAAAAGTCATCAACAATCAAGGAAATACGAAATTGCAATAAAAAAAAAAAAGTACCCTGTCAGGCACCATAGAGGTAAAATATAAACTAATAAAGCCAAGTAGTATCAACTAAATAAACTAATAAAGCTCAAATTAGATTTTCCTTAAAACTCAAATTAAGATAAAACAATACCTCGCATGAGTAAACAATACTAGGAAATGTCACAGAGATCACTAATTGCAGCACAAACAAAGAAATCACAGAGATCAAAGATTCATCAAAAACTGCAGCGTCGAAATTATAAGAACTCAGAAATAAAATACCTTCTCAAAAGGCATATACAGGTATAGATCTCCTCAATATCTGTAGAGATTTTTAATTCTATATACTGTGTAAAAATGTCACACAGCAAACCAACAGCGTCAGTTCCATCGGTAACCATCCCTTGGGCTAGAAATTTTGTAGACATTATACGCTGCAGTAGAGACGATAAACAACCACCACCAGATCCAGACTGATAAACCTGTGCAAAGTAACTAAAAATGCTACAGTGTTTGGTTTTGTACAACTCAATCCACTTCGGAGGATCTCCATCCCAAAGTTCATTTGTCTTAGCAGACGTTAATATAGTCTCTTTTTCAGCAACACTACTGGTAGAACCTTCAACAACTTCTGGTTCCCTATGATGGGGTAAAAGCTCAATTATGTCATTTCTGAACTCATCAGGCAGTTGTTGCCACACTGAGTAATCTACTTGACTAAGAGATGAGGGCATTATATTTTCCACAGAAAAAGGAGCAGCAGCAATTGTTGGTGTTGTTTCCTCACCAGAACGTATTACCTAAAAAACACAATAGATTTGGATCAGGAAAAGAGGGAAGAAATTTTTGAAAACATCAGAGGTAAATAATTTTCACATAAAGAGAGAAAATATTGAGGTATCAAAAGAGCATACAAGATAGTCATTGTAAACAACCATTACTGTACGGAGTGGCAATACCTCACTGTCAGCTGTACTTGTGTTTAATTCAACAGCATGAGATCCTGGAAGAGATTCTGCATTTTTAACTACTGCATCTAACTCTGAAAATAGTTTGAAAACCAAATTACAAAAAAAAAAAAGCCTTTACCACTTGTGGTTGATGCAGTGCAGATGTTTGAGTTGACGCATCTGCTTTTGTTTTGGGAAATGAAACCTAGTAACTTCCCACCATACATATCATTAATTTCTGAAACCACTTCAGGAGGAAGAGACTCTATAACAGCCACATCTAGATCATGAAGAGGAGGGAGGTTTGTAGTCTGTGGAACACCAGATTCAGACCTGGACAAGTCAGCATCCGTATCAAGACAGGAGGCTATTATATTGGAGCTAGGCTGACCCACAGCATCAGCAACAACACTTTCTCTTCGAGTCACTATAATAAAGTAAAGAACATCCACTCAGATATAAAGCTCTACTCTAGATAAAAAATGGAAAGCATGCTGTCAACTATCTAACAATTACTAGAACATTCATATCTGCACAGTTTTGAAAGTAAAAAGTTTTACAAATTTAAAATTGCATCAACGTAATATTAGATGTAACAAAAGCCACAAATATTGAAGCAGATATATGTTTGTTGTGTCTGTGTGTGTGTGTGTGTGTGTGTTGGGGTGGAGAGGTGGGGGTTTGCGGCTATAAGAGAAAATCTTCAAGCTGATAAAGTTTTAACCTAGACACGAATTTAAACCAAGTCCTCTACCTGCTTCAAGCTGATCTGTTGCATTAGCAGACAGAGAGACAAGCCAAGGAAGGATTGAATTTCTTTTGGGACCTTAAAGAGAAAATAAAAATGATTAATCAAATGAAACAAACACTAGAAATTCAGGCAACATTAGAACATTACTCTAGCAGTAAACAAGTTCATTGTCCCAAAATAATTATATATACACAAGGCAGTTGGTTTCATTGCATGCCTAGTTTGCTATCATCAGCTCGTTCAAGTTTCGAGACCTGCAAGCCCATGCCTCTAATATCTTTAACATCTGCACAAGCAAATTCATGTCATTCACGAGAGATTGAAATGTGAAAATTGAATAAGAACTAATACAGAACTCCAACAGCAACAAATTATTTTGCCAAATTGTTGTTTTGCCAGAAGAAAATCAAAACTGTTGAAAAAACTTAAGGCGCACATAGTGAAGAGAAAAAAAAAAGAAAAGGAAAAAAAAAAGAAAAAAAAGGGTGAAACAAAATAATAAATAATCCTGATTACCTATATGGAAATGCCCAAAGAGCTGAGTGGCCAATCTTTGAAGCACATCCGCATCATCTGTGGCTGCTGGGATCTGTAATGCAAACCCTTATATATATAAGAACTAATACAAACATTTCTCCCATAAAACTATATGATTAAAACTTGAAGCAAAATAATGTTACTGTTATTGTATGGCTCATATTCTCGCAGTCCCCATGGCCCATGTACTTCACTGGCTCTCCTGCATCACTTTTCTTCTTCTTTACCTACAATAAAAAGGTGGAGCACTTGAGTGTGTTAAAAGCTTTCAACGATGGAATAAAAATTCAGAGTTTGTTCAGGTATGCAACATTAAGCCAAACTGCTGCAACAATTATTGAGGAAACAACCCCCACCTTGAGAGTAAAAGATCGCCCTTGCACTCCACAACCTTGCAATCGAAGTGAAATTTCTTTGCATAGATTTGTCATAAAATGCTGAACCTGAAAACCCGGTACCCAAAAAAAAAAAAACAGTGAATGAAATAAAAAAAATCCCCTACAAAAGAGTTTGTTATATGATGGACTACTAACATCATTTGAGTTCCTGAACCTTACTCCCCAGTTTACATCAGCACCAATGGACTTGCTTTCCTGCAAAATAATATACAATTCACAAAACACAGGAGCTTAATGCTAAATTAATTCGTAACGAAACACTTGGAAATAGTTCCAGTCAAAAAATATTTTCTGGAAAACAGTCGATCCAAATTTTGTCAAGCCTTTATATGGAATCAAGCCAATTAAGTAAAGGATGTCTAAGGAGCCGAAGATGATTACAACTTCTCCACCATATAAGTGTTCTCTAGCATATCTTGCAAACATAAATAGGCACTCTTAAACGTGTATAATGAATGATTAACGTGCAATTGTAAGGTTTGACCACATCTATCCACCTGCAAAGCCTGCATATAAAGTAATCTACAACAACATGCACACGCAATGATATTATGCATCCAAACTAGAGAAAACCAAAGACCAAAATATTAGAGAAATTGAAGGGTATTTCACAGAATAATGAAGCTTGAATTTTACAAGTTGAGGAAAGGTTCAAGTGAATTCATCTCTCCTACAGACCTGCATCACTCCAACTAGTCGATTGTCAATTCCTCTACTGTAGTTCCACAGCATTTCTCCAGTTTTCATTCCAAAATCCTTCTGAAGGGACTCCTGGAAATGCCAAAAAAAAGTTGGCAACAGAAGAGGATTGAAAATTTTGGAGATTAATTTGTCAAGAAAAAATTCTTTTCTTCACCACATACATACAACACAATGGATATTATATCACAGTGCATGTAATATTAAGAAATTGGTCAGACATTTTAAGTTGTTTAGTGTTACATTATAAATAGTTCAGTTGACACTTGAAAGTTAAATATCCAAATTTTTTTAGTTAGTGTGCAAGCTGTCATCTAAATCAAGAATTGGGAGAACTTGTGAAAAAGGCATACATTCTCCTATAAATAAAAAAAAAATCCAGAGATCCGCAATAAAATAATCTCTCACTTCAGACAACATGTATGACAATTCATAGATAACTTCTTGTCAATCTGGAAAAAAAGGATGCACGACAAGGAAGAGTCCTCATGACAGTATCAAACAAAGAAATCTTGTGGAAATTTTCAATAAAATGTACCTTGGTGAATAGACGCAATTGTCCACAAGTATCAATTTGTTTTATCTTCAATTTCTCTTCCAAAACATGTCCAATACCAGGAAGTGCCTTAACTGGAAGAGTGCATAAATAATCTTCAACCTTTACACAAAAATAGATTTGGTAATAACAATATTATGAATACTCATGGCAAGAAATTACAAATGTTTTTAAGTTCAGTGCTCATATTAAAACCCCAGTCTCAGAAAAAGCTTCTTAAAAACTCTGAAATATTAAGAGATAAGCAAATATACATTTTCGGAAGGAATGTAGCACTGGCCATTTGGTTTTGCAGTTTTTGTGGCAAGGCGCGCCATTAACATATTTCCAGCAATTCCTGCACTAGCAGTGCATCCAGTAATATCGAAAATCTCCTTTCTAATTATTGAGGCTAGAAGCTGAGGGTCTCCCAATTCAGACTCAGAGACATCTAAAAATGCTTCATCACAGCTGACAGCCTGCCATGAAAATAATATAAGAACCATAAGGCCAACCAACATAGTATTTTAACTGAACTTTAAGAGCTAAACCTGCACTTTTTTGCAATGCTTGTGCAGAATTTCATAAAATTGATCTGCCACCTACAAAAGAATAAAACAACATTATAGAGACCCACATACATATGATGAAACATGAATGATCGATAAATTAGCCTAAACTGAACCAATACCATCTCATAAGCTCCAAAATTATATGGAACAATTACAAGTTGAGGGCATTTGTTCTTCGCATCTTTGACAAACATTCCTGCCTTTACTCCTGCAGCATTGAACCAATTCAACTACTGAACGAATGAAAAATAATGTAAGAGATACAAATACAGAAGTAGCCCAACCTTGTTCTCGAGCAATATAATTAGCTGATGAGATTTCACCCGTACCACGGGAGGTATCTGAATGACAGACAGCTACAGGTTTATCGAGTAATTCAGGATGGTTCCTGACGACCACCGAAACAAAAAAGCAGTCCTGTGAACATTTAAATGTAACATTTATGCGTCAATAAAACAACAAGATTAAGAAATAGGAAGAAAAAGAATTAAGTATTTTATCCAAGCAAAAAGGCAAGACAGATAAAAGATTCTAAAGAAACTTAACGTAAATTTATAAGATTCACAGGCTTGGGGATTGAGGGGCTCATATATCGACTTGAAAGAAGGTAAGAGAACAAAGTCATAATTGACTGAGTAGCCAGTGATCTTGCACGTACCATGTCAATGTGAATACAAACTTTCTCATTTTCTGGAGTACTATTGACGGATCTTTCACATCTATGCCCATTAGACAAATGGGCAAACCGTTTACGATACCGGTTTCTCCAAGTACCAATAAAATGCAACCTAGAACTCTGGAAAAGATTTAAAAAAAAGTTAAAAACACAACAATAGACCATGTCATAAGCAGCATAAATTTGTTAACTAAATTAGAATTTAGAACATACTTTACATATAAAGATAAGCTATTACAATGTCAGCAAATAAGAGAGGATATTTAAAATTACCTTAAAATAATTTTCTACAAAATTGGGATCTGAGAGTGTTGAATGTCGCTGATTAGGAGGCAAACTGATTCTTGAGGTCGAAGCCTCATTTATATGATCATCCAGGTCAATACCACAAAGTGGAAAATTGGCTTGGCATCTACTAGACTTGAGCTCCAACACTTGATTTTCCTCATCTATAGGTGAACAATCACTCATTTCGGAACCTTTCACTTCAGGTGAATTTTTAAAACTGCCAGGAGAATCTTCAGAGATAACTCTTTCAAAATCAACTTGCAAAAGATCACTGTGTTCCACACCGCACCCACCTGCTTGATCTAAAGATGCATATTCTTCAGATGAGCTATTCAATGGTTGATTGGTGTGATTGTCAACATTGAGATTCGAAATATCACAAGCTCCATTGACATTCTTTTTAGAAGTGAAGAAGGCAGACAATTTAGGCTGGTTATAATTCTCAGATGCAAGTTGATCAAGCTGATAAGGAATCCCTGGAAAACAAAACACCTCAGTTCCTTGATAGGGACCATACTATATCTTAGGAAGCTTAAAAAGTATCTTCAATATTAAAAGGGTGAATCAATCGACTAATGAAATGTTGAACTTAATAAATTTTGAAATATGAAGAAATAATTAACATTTTGCATATTGTTGACTAGGGGGAAGATGACCAGTGGGAATAAGATGTTGTGTGTTTAGTAAATTGAAAGAGTGCATAAATTCTGGTCATTTAAAATTTTTTAAAGTTTTAAACTAAAATGTAATGTAGTCATAACATTATCTATTATTCATTTTTATTTACAAACTAGACAACAAAGGTCAGAATAACAACACTTACAGTTAAGAAGTTTGTTAGCAGCAATAGAATCCAGCACCCATGCAGGTTTTACAATAGGAAGCCCACCACTGAAAGCCCTACATAAATGACAAGCAATTTTTAATATGCAAGAGAAAAACGGTTTGAAATGAACTCTTACAAATGAAACAAAAAACAAAAAACAAAAAACCTCAAATTCTTAATTTTACTGTCAGGGAGATTGCTGCAGATGATGTGTGTGACAAGATGCCTTGAAAAATAATTTTCAAATCGTCCTCCATGCTTCAACATATATCCTCGAAGCTCCTGGAAAATGATTAGGTCTGACATTTATTTTTTGAAAACAGAAATAATCAAAGACAACAGAGGAACAAGAGAAACACAACCGAAGAAAGAAGAAAAGCTGAAAGTGTAAATAATTCCAAGATGGAACACATCAACTAAACCAATTCTATAACAAAAGATATAGGACCTGACTGGATGGAACAGTATATCCATCAACGAAAATGGAAACCCCACAAAATATATCCGCAGAAGTGGATCCACTGTGAGAAGAGTTTGCAGCAGCGTCAAACTGTGCATGTAGCTTCCGGTTCTTCATAATCATGTAACTGAGGACCAGAAACCATCAAGGATTAAGACACTTTATGTCTAAGAAAATACTCAACCAATCTGATTCCACTCTTTAATGCTTCAAGAAAATATCAGGAACAGACTTTACGTTCCAAAAAAAAAAAAAAAACAAGAAATCAAATTACACTTGTTAATGTTCCAAGAAAACATCAAGAACAATCTTTAAGTTCCTAAGAAAATATCAAGAATTCTGTAATGTTCCAAGAAATTTTCAAGAAACCAGATTAAACCCTTTTCTCTTACGAATCAAGAAACTAAGGAACTGAATCAATATTCCTAAAACTAAATCAAGAACAGAAAACAAAACATATATAACCATAACCTGCCGAAATCAGAAAAGGGAGAATTGCCGGAGCGAGAATTGGCACTCGCACCCGCACCCCAAGCCATGCCCAGGGTTTTCCGATCGGCCCTTTTCTTCTTATTCTTCTCATCGTTTTTATACGAAGTACCATTCGAGGATATTGTTTTGAAACCCCTTTTCGGTTTCACTGTCGGATCGGTACTCATTTCTCGGTGATATACTGCGTGAATCCTAAAATTCCAACCTTTTTATTTTGAATTATCTGATGAAATTGTTGTGAAATGAACTAAGAGTGTTGAGGAAGGTTTAAATTTAGGATGCACAATTCAAGAACCGTCGATATTTATAATAGGGGTAAAGATTTATGGCGGTTGGCCAAAATTTATTTTATTTTCTCAAATTACTATTCTACCCTTAACTACCTCTCTTTATTTAGACATGACTTATAAATCGAAATATATAATGAAATATTACTTCTTTAATTAATTTTCTACTCCTATCTGTTTTTAAAATAAAAAATTGAATATTAAAAGGTTATACTACATTTATAAAATAAAAAAAGTATACTATTGAATAAAAATTAACACATCTATAGAATATAACCCTTTTATCTATTTACAAAATTTATGTCATGATGTGTAAAAAATTCGAGTTAAACATCAAGTTTATGTTATGTAATTCTTGGGTGTCCCGTGGTTGGTGACCACTCTCACATGAATTGAATGTTGTGGCGCGTGATTAACTTAGCATTTAATGTGAAGAAAGAGAGAGTAAAGAATGTATTTCAAATTGATTAATAATTAATGATTTATTTATTTGCCTATAAGTAGTCACACAAAATGACAAATGAGATATATCATCTAACAAAACTCTGAAATATTGAAGGTGAGAAAGCAATTATGAATTCTTTTTTAAGAAAAAGAAGATTAAATATTTATACCAAAAGTTACCCAAAAAGTTTAGAGACGTGGTAGAAAACTTATGTTGAGGGCTTGAGGCCTGGCCCATGAGTTAGTGGGCTACAATTACCATGTAGAAAAGAAAACACATGTAGTACTTACATCAAACAACTCCATATTTACCACTTCGAGAAAATATCATTTTTGGTCCTCTAGGAATTTTTGGTCCTCTAGGATATGTAAAATCCAACTTTAATCCTCAAGTTTTGTAATTTTTCAAAAATGGTCCTTTTTTGTCCTTTTGTCCACTTTTGGTCCTCTAAGATTGGACAAAAAGGACCAAAAGTAAACCAAAAAGGACCAAAAGTGGACCAAAGATGACCACTTTTGAGAAATTACAAAACTTGAGAACTAAAAATTGATTTTACATATCCTAGAGTACAAAAATTGATATTATCCCTTACCATTTCACTCGTTGTTTGGCTTCAGTTTACCCAGCTTTTAGCATAACACTAGAAAATTAAGTGTGGATACATATAAAAAGAAGAAAGCAGCGGTTGATCAGGTGGGAGTGGAGGACCAGAGATCAGCGCCGTTAGAGGTGGCAACGTGCAGGGTCAAGTCCACCGGAACAAGGCACAATCCCCTGCTTCGCAGATCCACTTTCTCCTGATCATTACATGTATAATTACTAATTAGCCCATAAAAAAAAACGCCTCTATTCATGATTAAGAAGAAGACGTACAGTTGCATGGGGGTGTAGATATGGAGTAGACAGCACCTGCACCTGATCATGCAAGAATCTGATGTATCCTAATGCTTCGTGAAGCACCGATGCTGTATCTGTCTGCACCATTTACATCTATTCATTTATTAATTAATTCCACATATGCACACATCAATTACAGGCCAACACCTTATAATTACACACAAATGTGACTTAATGATTGGCCTGCAAATTCTTCAAATGGCATTGCATTGCACTTGTGTATATAAACAAAGCTACATAGCTAACATGCAATGACAAATACAAGTAAATTAAGGATTAAATAGAAACAAGTAAATCATGAATTGGTCTCTGTAATTAGTCAAAATTGAATTAAATAAACAAATTAAACCTTGCCAAATGGTGAAACAAGTTGTTGAATTGCTGTAATCCTTTCACCAAGCTTCACTTTCTTAACACCCTACACAGATTAATTACAAAACATCACATTTGTCTTTATTACTTATATATAAGGTTCAGTAATTAGAAACCTTCTTTGCATGGCCGCCCATTCTGGAATTTTCCGACTTAGCCTTCTTACTACTCTTCTGACCACATTCTCCCGGATTCTGATTTCTCTTCCTCTGCTCCACCGCCATCAAATTATAAAAAAAAAAAAAAAAACCCAAAAGAATTAAGAGACAGAATGATAGGTATTGCAACTAACATTGATATTTTTGGTTGACGGGTCCATGCATGTTAATCCGGATTGTTCCTGACCCGTAATCTTCCCATTTTCATTATGCTGCTTTGCATAATCACCAAAACACAGCATCTTGGGGGTTTTGGTGTCGTCAGATGAAAATGACGAAGGGGTGAAACCGAAGAACCCATCTGATTCAAAACCTGAGTTTTCATCAGCGAAAAGAAGCTGTGAATAGCACCAAGGACCCAACGGGTCATCCCCGAACCCGACATTACCCCCGGCCGCCATTGAAGATCAATTTATAACAAGTGTATTTATGGGAGTAAACAACGGAAGCTTCTCCTTCTCTTCTCTTGTATGGATTTAGAAAGAGGGAGAAATTAATTAAAAGAAAATGTAGGGAAAAGACAGAGGCTATTTATGTTTTCCAACTGCAACTGCTGTCTCCCTCTCTCTCTATATGAAATGAAAGTCTGGTGCATTTGTTTGAAGGAGAGAAGAGAGAGTGAGAGAGAAGAAGGGAAGGGAGCTTTGGAATTGTCGTCGACTCACAGTCAAAGTTCCAAAGCCACCCGAGAAAACCGTGCTTTATTCATCCAACGCAAAATACCCAACCCGACCCGCTAACCCTTTTCCATGGGAGGGCGTGGCAGAAGCTACGGTTATGTTCCATTAAATGTGGCCCACTCG
This sequence comes from Pogostemon cablin, assembly GCA_023678885.1. NCBI lineage: Eukaryota > Viridiplantae > Streptophyta > Magnoliopsida > Lamiales > Lamiaceae > Pogostemon > Pogostemon cablin. Next base: position 44,599,875 of record CM042951.1, read on the forward strand.
TCTTGCATGCATGGAATGACTCATCACCCTTCCCTAATATGTGTTCATGTATACTAATCTTTTTCATTTTTGTTTTGTTTTATTTTATGTGAGGAGATCAGATACAGTAATTCTTTTTCTACAATAGCTATTTAATTTATATGTTCTTTACAGCTGTTATCACAGATTTGCTATTTTCACATTATTGTGGGTTATTAAAATTTGCATGAAAGTCAAACAATGACCTGTGTTGGGCCCGTTGGGCTTTTGGCCCAAATGCCGGTCTTCTTTCTCAAAGTATTGGGCCAAGTTTGTCTTGGCCCATAGCCTTACACTTGTGGTCTATTTAATCGCCCATTTGTGACCCTCTCGGGTAGAACGTGGATTTGAATTCTTGTGTGAGTTCAACGGGAATCTGAGCACTGTGGAGTTCTTCCCTCGACCACCTTCTCCGGCGTAGACGACGAACACGGACAACGATGACGACCCTATCCGCCTAACAGTGGTATTAGAGCGGGTTTCGTCGTCCGTCCATCTCCCGAAGCTGCTGACCGTCAGCCGCCGGTGGGAGATCGCCGCCGTCCGGTCGCCGCCGGTTTTTCCTCCCCGGAATCGCGATCTGAGTCGCGATCTGACCGGATCAGAGCCGCCGGGCCCTGAAGGATAGGATTCGTGACTGCCGCCGCCACCGGGAACTGCCCGAAGCCGCCGCGCTGCCGCTAGGGTTTGACTTACCTGTCGCCAGCCGCTCCTGCCCTCCGATCGGACCTCGATCTGCCGCCGGGCTAGGGCTCTGCCTGGAGACCGCCGCGCCGTCATCCCCGATCTGCCCAGATCTAGACGGCCGCCGCTGCTCGCCACTGAAGGAAGCCGCTCGGAATCGCGATCTGTTCGGGAGGGGAGCGCGCTCAGCCGCCGCTGAGGAGTCGCCGGGAACGCGCCAAGAAGGAGATCCGTCGGGATCGCGAAGCCGCGCCGCCGCCGATCTGCTCAGCCCAGTCAGATCGCGCCCCCGCTCGTCCGATCGACGCCAGCCGCTACCTGCCCGCCGTCGACCTGTCCTCCACCCGCCGGTGACAGCCACCGGCCGCCAGTGCTAGGGGCTGACCAGCTGCCGACCACCGCCGAAGATCGGAGACCGCTGCTGTCCACGCTGACCGCTGGAGACCGGAGACCATCGCTGTCCAGTTGACCGCCGGATACTGCCGGATCTGCTGACCGCCGGAGTTGACCGCCGGATACTGCCGGATCTGCTGACCGCCGGAGTTGACCGCCGGCGTTAGGGTTCCGGTCAGATTGGAGTGTCCATTTTGAGGAAGGAAAGTGTCTCTCCTCTTCTCCTTTTATAGTGTTCCGAAAAATTTCAGATTTATTTTGTTATTTTTCCGGATTGTTCTTGTCTGAAAATTTTCAGATTGTGCCTTCACTAACCCCCAATGTTTCTCACTTTGTGTGTAGGTTGAAACTTGGAGTGGAGGCTGCCCCGTTCGTGTTTGGTACGTGAACAAGACTACGAGGGATCCGCCCCCGTTAAGTAACGGGCTGGTGGCTCGTAGAGGTGGTACGGTGTTCTCGTCGGAGACACCGCTCTGGTGAAATAGCTTGAGCTTTTCTTATTTTATTTTTCTTGTCTGATGCCCTGAGGAGGCTGGCTCTCTTATTTGCTCTTGTGTGATGCCTTGAGGCGGCTGGCCCTCTTATTACTGTTCTTGTTTGTTTCTTTTGTGAAACTGTTATCTTAGTCTTTCAATTTCCGCTGCTGAAAATCTGTTCTTGTGTGTTATACTGCTCCGTTTCTCGCTTTGTGTGTGATTAGAGTAGTGTCAACCTGGTGTGTGACAGATTGTTGCTCTGTATTTCTGTATTTTCTCCGTTCAAAGTATGTTCTACTCAACTTTAAATACCCATGGCTTCGTCTTCGTTTGGACAAGCACCGTTTGATGGTTAGCGAGACTTCAGTATCTGGAAACAGAAAATAAAGTGCATACTTATTCAACAAAGGGTATTCAAAGCTGTAGATCACTCGTATGATAAGGATGATCACCTGCTAAAAAGGCTGAGATGAATGAGCTTGCTTTATCTGCGATTATCTTGAATCTTTCTGATCCTGTGCTTAGAAAAGTTGGTATGCATGAGTCCGCAAAAGTTTTATGGGAAACGTTGGATAAGCTTTACACTGAAACATCTTTGCCTAGTAAAATATTTCTTCTGGAAAAATTCTTTCGTTTTAAACTTGATTTAAACAAAGATGTTGAAGAAAATTTGGATGTGTTCACGAAGTTGATTCAAGATATTAAGCTAACTGGTGACAAGCATATTGATGAATACACTCCTATTGTACTTTTAAATGCTATACCTGATTCTTACAATGATGTCAAGTCTGCTATAAAGTATGGCCGTGATGACGTTACTCTTGATATTGTGGTGAATGCCTTAAAAAGCAAAGAGCATGATTTAAAACAAAATAAGGGTGTTAAGAATTCTGGGGAGGTTATGCATGTTAAGGGGAAACCTAACAATCGTAACAAGAACAAGAACAACAATAAGAACAAGGACAAAAATTCTGATGTGAAATCCCAGAATAATCAGAATGGGGACAAGAAAAATAAGAAATGCTTTAATTGCCATGAAAGGGGACATTTTGCAAACAAGTGTCTTAATCCTAAGAGGAATAATTCTAATGATCGTGCTAATGTTGCCTCTGAATCTGTGGATTATGGTGATGTGTTTGCTATTTCTGATAGTTGTGTGAATTCTGTGCATTCATCTCTGTGTGATAGTGAATGGCTTGTGGATTCCGGTTGCACATTTCATATGACACCTTTTAAACATCTTTTCTCTTCATATAAAAATGTTTCTCATGGATCTGTGTCTATGGCTAATGAAAGAAGATGTGATGTGCTTGGTGTTGGTGACATTTGCTTGCGTTTTGAAGATGATTCTGTGTTCACTTTGAAAAACGTACGACATGTGTCTGATTTGTGTAACAATTTGATTTCCTGTGCTGCACTTGAAGATGAGGGGCTTGAGGGTAGGTGGGGAAAGGGTTGCATGTCTATTGTAAAGGGTTCTGTGCCCATCTTTAATGCTGAAAAGAGGAATAACATGTATGTTTGTTGTGCTAAATCTGTTGTTATGTCTGCTAACGCGGTTAAAGAAGATAAAACAAATATTTGACATGGTAGGTTAGGTCACATGAGTGGAAAAAGTCTTGAAATATTGCATAAAGCTGGTTCTTTTGGTAATGATAAGCTTACATGCATTCCTTTCTGTGATTCTTGTGTGCAAGGCAAACATGCGAAGGTGAAATTTTCTGTTTTCCCATATCCTAAGACTTCTTCGTGTAGTGATATACTTGAGTACCTGCATGCTGATATGTGGGGGCCTTCTAGTGAGCCAACTCAAGGTGGCAATGTGTATTTTCTGTCCATTATTGATGATTTTTCAAGAAAAGTGTGGGTAATTTTGCTTAAAAACAAATCTGATGTTTTTGAAAAGTTCAAAAATTGGAAAACTTTGATTGAAAATCAAATGGGTAAAAAGATTAAGTATCTTAGAACTGATAATGGATTGGAATTTTGCAATAATGTCATGGATGATTTATGTGTCAAATCTGGAATTGTGAGACATAAGTCTGCTTCTTACACTCCCCAACAGAATGGGGTTGCTGAGAGGATTAATAGGACTTTGTTAGAAAGGGTGAGGAGCATGTTGGTGTCTTCTGGACTTTCTAAAAAGTTTTGGGGTGAGGCGCTTATTACCGCTGTATTTTTAATAAACAAATCCCCCTCTGTGCCTTTGAAGGGTAAGTGCCCTGACTATGTGTTCTTTGGTAAAAGTATTGATTATTCTGTGCTACGTTTGTGCGTCAGAAACATGACAAATTGGATCCTAGGAGTAGAAAATGTGTTTTTCTTGGTTATCCTGAGGGCGTTAAAGGTTATAGGCTGTGGGATATCTCTGAACCTGGTTTCAAAATCGTGATTAGTAGGGATGTGATCTTTAATGAATCTGAATTTTTTTGCTTATCTGCTCCTTTGCCTGATGTTGTGCCTTTACATGATCCTACCACTTCTTCGAGTGAGGTGGAGTTGTCTCCTTTGTTATCTGATGTTGAAAACTTGCCTGACACTGTTGTTGATCAAGAACTTGTTGCCAATGAACCTGTTATCAATGATGAAAATGTGCATGATAATCCTGAAGATGATGACTATGTGTTGCCTAGGGATAGACCTATAAGGAATATTAGGCCACCTGCTAGGTATGATGATTTTCATATTGATACTCATGCTTTCAATGCGTTTGAAAATGTTGATAATGAACCTAAGACCTATCAAGAGGCTTTAAAATCTGACAATTCTGTGAAATGGTTAAATGCTATGAAAGATGAAATGAAATCGTTGCATGTTAATCATACTTGGACTCTGGTTCCAAAACCTGCTCATTGCTCTGTTGTTGATTGCAAGTGGCTTTTCAAAGTGAAACATGAGCCTGAAAATGTTAGATTTAAAGCTAGATTGGTAGCAAAAGGTTTTACTCAAAAGGAAGGGGTTGATTATAATGAAATTTTTGCTCCTGTTGTTAAATTCACCACGATTCGTATAATGCTTGCATTAGTTGCTCATTTTGATTGGGAATTGAAGCAAATGGATGTAAAAACAGCTTTTCTTAATGGTGATTTGGACAAAAAAAATTTCATGAAACAACCTGAGGGTTTTGTGGACCCCAAAAATCCTGATCATGTATGTTATTTGAAGAAATCCTTGTATGGCTTGAAACAATCTCCTAGACAGTGGAATAAGAAGTTTGATCAATGCATGACATCGTTGAAGTTTAAGAGAAGCTTGCATGATAATTGCCTTTACTTCAAGATTGATACTTCTGTTCCTGTTTTTCTGCTCATATATGTGGATGATATGCTAATTGTTAGCTGTTGAGAGTGGAATTTCACGCATTTTATGTGTGCACATTACACCATTTTGCTTAGGAAATTGATCGTTTTTGCATGGAATTGTGTATGTTTAAGTATTTACACGATTTTAAGGCTATTAAGGTGTTTTTGTGAGTTTCGAAGGCAGAAAACAGGGTAAAACAGGGCAGGATCGGAAGAGGAGCAAAACAGACCCGGAACGGCCCAGCTCGGGAGCAGCTCGGCGAGCCGCTCGAGCCGAGCTGGGTGCCGAGCGGCGGTAAACAGTGCCGAGTGGGGTCCCACTTGGACCCCAGTGACGTGGCCAGTACGTGGCAGGCCGCTCGGCTGGGTCCAGACCCAGCTCGAGCCGAGCTGGGTGCCGAGCGGCCCAGTTCAGAGCCCAGACGGGGCCTGTTCGATTCAACACTGTATAAATACCTTCCAGACGCGATTCTGAAGCGGATTCGTCGCGAAAACAGCCCTGCATCCATCTTAGAAACAATTAGGGAGATCGAGACGTTAATCGGAGAGAGCCCAGCCATAAACCATCATCAATCCACACTCCTATCACACCCATATCAGATTATAATCTGATTTCATCCTCCATCCAATTCTACAAGGGTTTCAAGTGCTAATTGAGGGAAAATCAAGCGATTGAAGAGACGGAGAAGGAACGTGAGATTGCTCCTACACTAGGGTTTCACAATTCTTATCTATTCCTTTCTATTACTTTGATTATTGTTATGAATTGCTTAGCCATGAGGATTGCTTGTAATCTCATGGGCTAATTTCCTATACAGTTCTAGGGTTTGATGGATTGATTTAATTGATTTGGGGATTTAGACCAAAGATTGGGATTTTATGCAGTTGAGCTTTTGATTTTACTTATTTTACTAAGACATGCTTTTCTGCTTCGTAACGTCTTCATAATACATTCATGACATCCGCTATAATGCTTGGATTATTGTGTTAGCTTGTGTGCGTTCATGATTGGTATTGTCTATCTGTTAGAGATTAGAGTAGCTCCGCTATAAGCACTTTAATTTCATGAACTGGTTAATCAAATACTTGATTTGTTTAGTGGAACAATGCAATTAGACAATCAAGTAGGAAGTGAATAGAACCTTGTAGTAATTCCAGAAAATATCTTGTTAGTCAGGCTTACCATCCGGAGGTATTGTTGCTTGCTTTGATTAGTATCTAGGAATAAGGCTTGGTAATATTTGCGCACCTTAGGATTTAAACCAGATTAGACTGTTAGCTTTGAATCGAATCATATTCGGTGGGATAACAGGGATATGTGGTGTATTTTCAGTAAAACTGCATGAATGAACAATCGTAAGTCTAATAACCCAAATTAATTGGTCAATACCTGATACCTTAGAACTGTTCGTCATCTCTTGGTTAGAACTTGCTTTTATTTTTATTGCTTTTAATAATTCAGCAATTTATTATTTGCGTATTTTAGTTAATTAATTCACTTCAAATCACTTGGAAATTTGGTTACATAATTCTGATTAATTAGTAATTCATAGTAAAATAAATAATTAGCTGTCTCAGTGGGATCGATAATTTAACTTGGGAACTTGCTGCTACAATTGATATCCTTACACTTGAGGATTAAATTATAGTGCGCAGAAAAAAGCCTATCAAGTTTTTGGCGCCGTTGTGCCGGGGACAGTTTTAATTATTTATTTTCTTTTATTACTTAGTTAATTAGAATATTTTCTTTGGGATTTAATTGTTTTTCTTTGGATTTTTCTTGAAGTTGCATGCAAACTAGGTCAAAGACGAGAGCACAAGATCTTGAATTTGATCCGGAAATTGAAGCTTCTGCGAGAAAAAGAAGAGTAAAATCAAAGAATACCAAAGCACCTCCTAAAGCAATCTTAGAGGAGGAAGAAGTGCAGATTGAGAATCAGGCTATCCTAGAAGAGGCTGAATCGGAGTTTGAATCAGAATCTGAGACAGAACCTGAAACAGCATCAATGGGAGAAAGAGTCGATGAGGATGACATCGTCATCCGAGAAACATTCAAGTCCACCAATCTAGGAGGATCAGGCGTAGTTGGAGCCATTCAAGCTGATGAAACGAACGACATAAGGCCAGCCCTGATTCATATGGTGGAGAAAAACCCCTTTGCCGGAGGCGTTTTTGATGAGCCCTATGGCCATCTTAAGCGTTTCAACAGCTACATGGATACAGTGAAAGCTGCTGATGCTACTAATGATAGATGGAAGATGAGGCTTTTTCAGTTTTCATTGGTTGATAAGGCAAGGGAGTGGTATGATAAGCTAAAGGGAGACAGTTGCTCAAACTGGACTGAGTTGCAGCAGTTGTTCGTGGATCGATTTATGCCACCAGGAAAGGTTCTTTTACTGAAACAGGAGATCAATCAATTCAAGCAGCGGAGAGATGAGTCGTTTGGAGAGGCTTGGGAAAGGTTTACTGATGCGTTGAGGAGATGCCCTCAGCATGGATTCAAAAAGTCTCAACTCATCAGTGTCTTCTATAATGGCCTTGACAACGAATCGAGAGTGTTGGTTGATGCTTCTGCTGGAGGAACAATTTTTGGCAAGACATCCAATGCAGTAGAGAAATTGTTTGATGATATCTCTTTGAACTCAAGGGATTGGCCATCTGAGAGGATCCGAGGGACTTATATACTTGGTAAAGTTGCAAAGGTTGAAGAGAAATTTTCTGAAGCTGATAAGAATGATAAGGTTGTCGCTCAATTGGAACAGATGAATAAGAACCTGATTACTCTGATATCAGGTAATAATGGGGGAGGCAACCGAGGGTCTGCTAGTGATGATGTAGTGATGAACCTTCAAGAGGTCGAGGATGCTAATTGGGCTATGGGGCAGAGTCTTCAAGGTTCGAGAGCTCCTCAAAATTGGCAAGGAAATAGGTACCCTCAAGGTAATTCGAACCAGAGGAATATCCAAGGGGGAGGTCCTAATAATCAAGGAGGCAATTGGCAGAATCAGAGACATGAGAACTTCTCTTATTCAAATCCGAATAATGCAGTTCCATATCCTCCTAATTTTGATCCTGGTGCTAAGACTGGAGAAGGGAAGTCCAGTATTGACGATGTGTTAGCAAGATACATGAAGAAGAATGATGCCGACATAAACAAGATCAATAACTGCATTGTTCTCATGGACTCGAATATGACCAAACAGAATGAGGAAGTGAACAAGCAGTTGAAGAATTTGTCATATAACATAGGGCAGATCTCTACTACAGTAAATCAGCAGCAAGTGCAGTTGCAAAAAGGAAAATTTCCTTCGGATACGGAAATCAACCCAAAGGAGAGTGTTAATGCGATCACTTTGAGATCAGGAAGGCATTACGAAGGTCCAGAATTGATACAGAATGAATCAGAACTGATGCAGAATGATACAGAACAGAAGCAGGACGAAACAGGGACGGGACAGGCTCAATTATCCGCCGCTCGGCCGCCCGCTCGGGCCGAGCAGCCTCCCGCCGATGCCGAGTCGCCGCCGAGTGGGGTTCCGACCGGTTCAGTTGAGTCCTCTGGTTCGGGAGGAACCCAGCTCGGCTCAGTTCTTCCACAGCTCGGCTCGAGCGAGCCAACGAGCTGTCCTCCGGGTTTTCCAGCGCGTCCGAATTCTGTACAGAGTCAGTCTGATCTGGAAATTGCTGATAAAAAGTGGCAGAAAGCAAAGAAACTGAGAGAAACAGAAGTGGTATTCAAGAAAGACAGTTTGGGATTACCGATCACAAAGGTACCAATTCCTTTCCCTCAGAAATTCTTGTCAAAAAGCTTGGATGAGAAGTTCAGAAAGTTTGCTGATGTAATGAGGAACATACAAATCAATATTCCTTTTTCTGAAGCTTTGGAGTCAATGCCATACTATGCAAGATTCATTAAAGAACTCATCTCCAGAAAGAGAAGTTTGAAAAGTGTGGAAACAGTGAACTTGACAGAAAATTGCAGCTCAGTGATTCAGAAGAAGTTACCTGAAAAGTTAAAGGATCCTGGAAGCTTCATCATACCTTGTGAGATTGGAAAAGGACAAGTGAGGAAAGCGTTATGTGATCTTGGAGCCAGTATAAATTTGATGCCCTTCTCAGTATTCAAGACGCTTGGTTTGGGGGAGTTGAAGCCTACGTCTGTGGCTTTACAGTTAGCAGATAGATCATTAACATACCCCGAGGGAGTCATTGAGGATGTGTTAGTGAAGGTATCGAATTTGATTTTTCCTGTGGATTTTCTGGTTCTTAACATGGAGGATGACAAGGATGGAACGCCTTTGATCTTGGGACGTCCATTCCTTGCAACAGGAAGAGCTTTGATCGATGTGTTCAAAGGAGAGTTGAGGCTTAGAGTCAATGAACAAGAAATTGTCTTCTCCTTGAACAAGGCGATGCAGTGGCCAGCAGAAGAGCAGCAATGCAAGTTTGTGGAAATAGTAGAGGAGATTATGGAGGATGATTTGCCTTTGATCCTATCTAAGGATCCTGTTGAAACATGCATCCGCGAATCTCTTACTTTACCTACTCCTAATGATATTTTACTTGATGAATTGTCTAATGAGCTTGCTATTGATTATCTTGAAACCTTACTCAATCTTGATGAGAGCAGGTACAAGCAAGAAGACTCAGCAATGGAGGAAGTTCTGTGGACAAAGCAATATTTGCCTCTACGTGTTGAAGGGGACAGTAGCAAGGATGAGAAAGAGATCGAGCTCAAGCCACTTCCTGAACATCTCAAGTACGCTTATTTGGGGGAGAATAAAGCTTTTCCGGTAATAGTATCTTCTTCTCTATCTAAAGATGAACTTGATAAATTGTTAGTTGTTTTGAGAAAGCATAAGACTGCAATAGGGTGGACAATTGATGATTTGAAAGGGATTAATCCTACTTTTTGCATGCATAAGATAAGACTAGAAGATGAAAATAAATGTTCTGTGCAGCATCAGCGGAGGTTGAACCCTGCTATGCAAGAGGTTGTTAGGAAACAAGTGCTTACCTGGTTAGATGCAGGAATTATCTTTCCTATTAGTGATAGTACCTATGTGAGTCCGTTGCATGTGGTCGCTAAGAAGGGGGGAATGACTGTTATATTGTCTGATGATGGTGAAGTGCTTGCTACTAGGGTACCTACGGGGTGGCGTGTCTGTGTTGATTATAGAAAATTGAATGAGAACACCCGTAAGGATCATTTTCCTTTGCCCTTTATGGATCAGATGTTGGATAGACTAGCAGGTTATGATTTTTATTGTTTCTTGGATGGATACTCTGGTTACAATCAGATAATGATTGCACCAGGAGATCAGGAAAAGACTACATTTACCTGCCCCTATGGCACTTTTGCTTTTAGAAAGTTGCCCTTTGGTTTATGTAATGCACCTGCGACTTTTCAAAGGTGTATGATGGCTATTTTTGAGGGTTTGATTGAAAGAGTCATGGAAGTATTTATGGATGATTTCTCTGTTTTCGGTTCTTCTTTTGACTCTTGTTTGTCTAACTTATCTTTGGTCTTGGAGAGATGTGAAGAGACTAACCTCGTCTTGAATTGGGAAAAATGCCATTTCATGGTAAGAGACGGGATAGTTTTGGGCCATCATGTTTCTGCTGCAGGTCTTCAGGTTGATCGTGCTAAGGTCGTGGCAATTGAGAAGCTTCCACCGCCCACTAATGAAAGAGGAGTCCGGTCATTCTTGGGGCACGCCGGATTTTATAGGAGATTTATTAAAGATTTCTCCAAGTATTCAAAACCGCTGTCCAGGTTACTTGAGAAGGATGTGAAATTTGATTTTGATGAAGTTTGCTTACATGCTTTTCAGGTTCTTAAGGAAGCATTGATAACTGCTCCAATTCTTATTACTCCGGATTGGACTCAGCCCTTTGTACTGGAGTGTGATGCTAGTGAAACTGCTTTGGGAGTCGTGTTGGGGCAGATGAGAGAAAAGAAGTTTCATGCCATATACTATGCTAGTAAGACGTTCGATTCTGCTCAAAAGAATTACACTGTTACTGAGAAGGAATTTTTGGCGGTAGTGTATGCCTTCGATAAGTTTCGGCCTTACTTGGTGGGCATGAAGACTGTGGTGTACACTGATCACTCGGCTATTCGATATTTGATGGACAAGAAGGATGCAAAGCCGAGGATACTTAGATGGATTCTCTTGCTTCAGGAGTTTGACATGGAAATTCGTGATAAGAAGGGGAGTGAGAACGTCTTAGCCGACCACCTGTCGCGTTTAGAGACGAAGGAGCATTGTGATAATACTGCTGAGGTGATCATAGACCATTTTCCTGATGAAAGGATATTAATGGTGGATATTCACAAGGTTTTCGCAGTCTCGAAGACTTATCCTGAGAAGGAGATGAAGGATGCTCCGTGGTATGCTAATTTTGTTAATTATATTGTCACGGGAGTGAAGCCTTATGGGTTGAGTAGACACCATATGGTCAAGTTTCTGCATGATGTTCAATTTATCTTATGGGAGGAGCCATGGGTCTACAAAATTTGCACGGATTCTATAATCCGTAGGTGTGTTCCTGAGGTTGAATGGGAGAGTGTCCTTGATTTCTGCCACTCGCAACCGAATGGGGGTCATTTTGGCGCCCAAAAGACTGCTCAAAAGGTGCTTCAGTCTGGTTTGTATTGGCCTACCCTGTTCAAAAGTTGTCAAAAGTATGTGGATACATGTGATAGATGCCAGCGGATGGGGAATATATCAAAGAGAGATGAGATGCCTTTGCAGCCTAGCATCGTAGTAGAGGTTTTTGATGTTTGGGGGATTGATTTTATGGGGCCGTTTCCCCCATCTAATGGATTCCTTTACATTCTGCTTGCAGTGGACTACGTTTCGAAATGGGTGGAAGCAATTCCAACCAGGACGAATGATGCTAGAGTGGTTCAAGAGTTCATCAAGAAAGACATTTTCAGCCGTTATGGAGTACCTAAGGCGCTCATAAGCGATGGAGGAACCCATTTTGTTAATAAGATGTTGGAGAAGGTTCTTCGAGATTATGGAGTCAAGCATAGGGTTACTACACCTTATCATCCGCAAGCAAATGGGCAAGCCGAGGTTTCAAATCGACAGATTAAGCAAGTGTTGGAGAAGACAGTTGGAAGTACAAGGAAAGATTGGTCTGCGAAGCTTAATGATGCTTTGTGGGGATTCAGAACAGCTTTCAAGACTGTCTTGGGGATGTCGCCTTATCAGATTGTATATGGAAAATCTTGCCACCTTCCTGTGGAGATTGAGCATAAAGCTTATTGGGCTGTTAGACGTGTGAATTTGAGCATGGAGGATGCTAAGGATTTTCGAATAACTCAAATCAATGAGTTGGATGAATTTCGTGAGAAGGCTTATGAGAACTCAATGATCTTCAAAGCACGTATGAAGAGATGGCATGATGCGAAGATCAAATTCAAGGAGTTCAATGTTGGTGATGAGGTACTTCTTTTCAACTCTCGTCTTAAACTTTTTGCAGGTAAGCTGAAGTCCCGTTGGAGTGGACCGTTTGTCATACATAGAGCTTGTGGAGGGGGAAGCTTTGAGTTGAAAGGTAAGAATGATGATATCATGGTAGCAAATGGCCAAAGATTGAAGCATTACAAGTCACCGCAGGATATCCAAGTACTCTCTCTTGAGTATTTGAGTTGAGGTTTGAATTCCGTCGTGACTCTCCGACGTTAAACATGAGCGCCTGTTGGGGGCTGTCCCTTCCGTTTTATTGCTTTTATATGTCTGTGTTGGTGTAGGAGTTTTATTAGGTGTTGCTTGACTACGGTATATACTTCTTTGCAAACTTAGTTTCTCACTTTGTTTGATCTAAGTTTGGGGGGAGGTTACGTACATACCTTGTTTTGTAGTACCGAAGTAAAATTTTTGCATTGTGTTGTTGCTTGGAGGGTCGATTTTTTGCGGATTTTTGATATTTTCAATTTATTTGATGATGTTGAGGGTTCGATTTTTTGCGATTTTCCAGGCTTCGTGTTGTTTTTGTTTGTGTTTATTTGTTTTGTGTTAATCTAGTGTTAGTTTAATCGATTTTTGGGTCTCTAGGATAATTTCTCGATTTTCATAGCACTTGATGGTATTTTATGGTGTGCTTTCACTTGGAATTGAGTTCTGAAACAGGGTACAGTACAGAAAAAGCAGGGGATCGAAAGCGGAAGCAGAACCGAGCAGGCCGGTCACGGCTCGCCACCTTGCTCGAGGCGAGCAGGCAGCCGAGCGATGTCGGAAGCTGCCGAGTGGGGTGCCGGGGGATGCAAGATACGTGGATAGCGGGCCTGGAGGCCCGCTCGGCTGAAGAAGAGCCCGCTCGGCAGGTGGCTCGCGGCGAGCGGGCAGCCGAGCGGGTAGCCGAGCGGTCAGGCGGGCAGCGGGCGGTGATTTAAACCTGTCCAGCGCCATTTCAACGTTATTTCCAGCCCTGCCGTCGCGATTTCGCCGATTTCCGACGCGATTCCGGCCGGTTTTTCTCAATTCCTTCCACTAAAACACTTCACACACATCATTACTCATCTTCCCTTGCATTAATTCATAAAATTAGGGCTTATAAGTGTTCAATTTGGGAATTTGTGGGTGTGAGAACTTCCATTCGAATTTCACAATGTATAACACAAGAGGTATGTTTTCTATACTCTTTGATGCTTAGAACTTCATTGGTGTTGTGAATATGGTATGGGTAAGTCATATGTGTGTTGAATTTACATGTTCAAGTTGGGATTTGGTTGAGGCATTTTGACAAACACTTGGTGTGCATTCGAATTTGTGCTTAATTGTTGAATATCTTGATTGTTTGTTGCTTTTGTTCTCAATTATTTGGTTTTATGATGATTATTGAACATGTAGGGGTGTTGATTGGTGCTTACATGTGGAAGTAAGAAGGAAATGGAGATTAGATTGAGAAGTTCCCATGAAAATGCTATGTTTTTGAATTGAAAGAGTGCATGAATGCTTGAATATTGAGTTCTCTGAGTTGAATGTGACTAAGCATGATTGTTCTTGGATTTTTGGAAGCATGTTTATGGTAGAATTGTTGAAGTTAAGAATGTGATATAGGATGTTTACTATTATGCATATCTAAGTAAAGAGTTAGAAGTTTGATTAATGATTATGTTTTGAATATGATAGCTTTGAACTTGGAATTAGAATTGCATAGGTCCTATCTATTTGATTATTTGATGGAAGAGTGTGCCTTGCCTATATGAATTGCGACAGGTAGAAATAAGAAGAAGAGAACAGATGAGGGTCCTTCTTATGAGTCCGATGATGTTGATCCAGAGGAGGAGACAGCAGCACAGATTTATGAGAGGCTGAGGAGAAAAGGGATGCTACCAGGAGATTTTGGCATCGAGTTTGCTAACTGGGATAAAATAGCTGTTCTCTATGGGAGGATTGCAGATAAGATAGTCAACACTCGATACCAAGACGATCAGACGTTGGATACTCTGGGTTTTACTGATGATATAAGATGGATGTTTGATCAGGTTGGTATCCGAAGGTTCATGGAGATGAGACCACCCACTTATTTCAGACTCACTGCGGAGTTCCTTTGCACGCTAAAAGTTTTGTATGATGAGGAGATTCCGTACGAGTGTGAGTTTGTACTTGGAGGGGGTGAGTCTAGAAAAGAGACCCCAGATTCGATCAATAGAATACTCGGGTGTCCTGAGGGGATTCCTGCGTTTATAGAGGATCAAAGATTCAAGCCCAATGATTTCTGGAGATTGATTACGGGGCGGAATGAGGTTTATTGTTCGAGTTATGCACGAGCCACTAGCATCCGCAACCCAGTGCTGAGATATATGGATCGGATTTTGGGATGTACAATCTTCTGTCGATCCGAGAGTGGTGCGATTCCCCGAGGAGAGCTCTATGTATTGTGGTGCATGCTCCATGGAGTGAGGATCAATGTGGGTGCTTATTTGATTCACCAGATGTACCAGTTCGCCACACACATCCGACAGATAGTGAACATAGGAGGTTTGGTTACGCCTATAGCTCACCATTATGGGATTGACACGAGTGAGATGTTGGTTGTGAGGAAGAAGCCAGACATTGATCTTGGATCATTGGAATCAAGCAAGGTGTTTAAGGTGTCAAAGAGAGGTGTTTTGGAGTTTGTTTATGCTAGTGCACCTAATGCCTTCTCATTCCCTATAGAGCTCACTCATTTCATTACCATCCGGGATGAGGGAAACATCCTGAATGAGGGTAACATCGGAATGAAAACACCTGGTCATCAGTCAATCATTGAGGCGATTCAGAAGGGCAGAGACTGGAGGAGGGCAGCGCAAGATGCACTAGCCCAGGATCAGCCGATGGCTATGGGGGATCCTGTCGATGAGGCATACGATGGAGCAAATTATGGAGATGATCAGGACTATGGAGGTGGAGCAGATGATGAGATGCCGCACCCGGATTTTGGAGGAGGAGCTTCAGGAGGAGGAGCTCCAGGAGGGGAGCAGTTTGGGGGAGCACCATTGTTCCCCGGAGTAGATCAGTTTCCCTTATACGGGATGCCTCCACCACCATTGCCTCCTGGTTTTGAGGCATGGCAGCCGATGGTTTCATGGTATGGCCAGCAGGCCCAAGGTATGCATGCTCATTTATCTAACTTGACAGTTGAAAACAGGAGGAGAAGAAGAGAGAACGTTGCTATTCGTCGCCAGCTGACCCAGATCAATGCAACTCAGCAAGCGACTAACACTCAGATTGGAGGGTTGAACAACACGCTTACCCAGATGTCGGATAGAGTAAGGACACTGGAGGACATTCGGGAGGAATTCAACGCATGGCGCATTGATCCTGATGATCTGATTTGAGCAGTGTTATCGGATAGTGTTTGTGTCTCTCTACTTCTATCTTTCTTGTTTTTTTTTCCTTTTTGGAGTCATTTGACAGTCTGTGCTAGGAGTTCTATTCTATTGATTTGGGCATGTATGATATAATTATTCTGTTTCTATTGATGGTTGATTATTAAGGGTTTATGATTCATTCGTAGAGGTATGTGCTATTGATTTATGTTGTGTGATTGTTTGAGAAGCAATTTGATATTGTGCTTTGATATTGAGATGCTTGAAGTTTACTTATGTACATGAAAGATTAGCTATGTAACTTTATTAGGATTGCTCGTTCATTCCTATAGCCATGTGAGATTTTGAGCCTTTTGAAATCATGACAAATTGCATGATTCAGTTTATTCTTGTGAGTGTCGTTCATACACACGTATTCTAGAACTTGGCTTTATATCTTGCTTGAAGTTACGTGTTTAATTAGATGATAGGAAATGATCTTAGGCCATCTTTGTTGTTTATTAGTCACTAGCCAAATTATTATCCTACCTATTGAAACTATCCGTAGTTAACCCTTTTGAGCCTAAAAGCTTTATTTTTGTGGAAGCCTACGTGATTAGCCAATTGATCCATTTGCTAGCCTTAAATATTCCTACCTAGTAGGGAGTTGAAGGAGTCAATTTGGTATCTTGAGAAGAAACATAAAAGGAGAATAAGTTGGAAGTGATGAAAATTGTTGAAAAGAGTGGTTAAATTGTTGCATAAAGGGGTAGTGCCCGAAACTGGTACCCCATGAAAAGGGTAGTGCCTGAAACTGGTACCCTTATTTGAAAAAGAAAAAAAAAAAGAAAAGAAAAGAGGGAAGAAGAAAAACAATTTCAAGTAAGGATGTGGTGTTCAAAAGTGAAGGAGGAATCAAATTGCGAAGCATTGAAGAGCGTTGAAGAAGAAAGAAGAAAGTAAAGCTGTTTGTTGAAAAGCTGTAAGTCTTCTTTGATTCTCTACTAGTGATTGAGTCACCTTATCCATATACTCCCTCCCTTTACCAAAGAGCCAACATTACAACCTAATGCAAGACCTTTGTGATCCTATTGTTGAAATTATTCCTTTAGTCGAGAGTTGAGATGATTGCCAAGCTTATGGTTACGCGTGTGTTTGGATTGATTTTGAGTGTAAACACCTTACCCTAAAGTGTATATCTCGCACTTGAGTGTTGAGCGTAAATACTACCCGTGAGAATGGGTGGATGAGCATTCCGAAAAGGTGAATTAGTTGATTTGAATTGTATGTTTTTAAATGGATGGTTATCTTGTATCCAAAGTATGATATTTAAATTGCTATATTGTCTTGAATGTTTTTCTGCTGTGAAATTTCCTCTCAGTTAATCTATTGGTTTTTGATGTTGTTGCCTCGGGACGAGCAACAGGTAAGTTTGGGGGTTTGTTGAGAGTGGAATTTCACGCATTTTATGTGTGCACATTACACCATTTTGCTTAGGAAATTGATCGTTTTTGCATGGAATTGTGTATGTTTAAGTATTTACACGATTTTAAGGCTATTAAGGTGTTTTTGTGAGTTTCGAAGGCAGAAAACAGGGTAAAACAGGGCAGGATCGGAAGAGGAGCAAAACAGACCCGGAACGGCCCAGCTCGGGAGCAGCTCGGCGAGCCGCTCGAGCCGAGCTGGGTGCCGAGCGGCGGTAAACAGTGCCGAGTGGGGTCCCACTTGGACCCCAGTGACGTGGCCAGTACGTGGCAGGCCGCTCGGCTGGGTCCAGACCCAGCTCGAGCCGAGCTGGGTGCCGAGCGGCCCAGTTCAGAGCCCAGACGGGGCCTGTTCGATTCAACACTGTATAAATACCTTCCAGACGCGATTCTGAAGCGGATTCGTCGCGAAAACAGCCCTGCATCCATCTTAGAAACAATTAGGGAGATCGAGACGTTAATCGGAGAGAGCCCAGCCATAAACCATCATCAATCCACACTCCTATCACACCCATATCAGATTATAATCTGATTTCATCCTCCATCCAATTCTACAAGGGTTTCAAGTGCTAATTGAGGGAAAATCAAGCGATTGAAGAGACGGAGAAGGAACGTGAGATTGCTCCTACACTAGGGTTTCACAATTCTTATCTATTCCTTTCTATTACTTTGATTATTGTTATGAATTGCTTAGCCATGAGGATTGCTTGTAATCTCATGGGCTAATTTCCTATACAGTTCTAGGGTTTGATGGATTGATTTAATTGATTTGGGGATTTAGACCAAAGATTGGGATTTTATGCAGTTGAGCTTTTGATTTTACTTATTTTACTAAGACATGCTTTTCTGCTTCGTAACGTCTTCATAATACATTCATGACATCCGCTATAATGCTTGGATTATTGTGTTAGCTTGTGTGCGTTCATGATTGGTATTGTCTATCTGTTAGAGATTAGAGTAGCTCCGCTATAAGCACTTTAATTTCATGAACTGGTTAATCAAATACTTGATTTGTTTAGTGGAACAATGCAATTAGACAATCAAGTAGGAAGTGAATAGAACCTTGTAGTAATTCCAGAAAATATCTTGTTAGTCAGGCTTACCATCCGGAGGTATTGTTGCTTGCTTTGATTAGTATCTAGGAATAAGGCTTGGTAATATTTGCGCACCTTAGGATTTAAACCAGATTAGACTGTTAGCTTTGAATCGAATCATATTCGGTGGGATAACAGGGATATGTGGTGTATTTTCAGTAAAACTGCATGAATGAACAATCGTAAGTCTAATAACCCAAATTAATTGGTCAATACCTGATACCTTAGAACTGTTCGTCATCTCTTGGTTAGAACTTGCTTTTATTTTTATTGCTTTTAATAATTCAGCAATTTATTATTTGCGTATTTTAGTTAATTAATTCACTTCAAATCACTTGGAAATTTGGTTACATAATTCTGATTAATTAGTAATTCATAGTAAAATAAATAATTAGCTGTCTCAGTGGGATCGATAATTTAACTTGGGAACTTGCTGCTACAATTGATATCCTTACACTTGAGGATTAAATTATAGTGCGCAGAAAAAAGCCTATCATTAGCCCTGATCTTGAATATGTTGAGATTGTTCAAAAGAGTCTATGTGATAATTTTGATATGAAAGATCTTGGAGATGCTAAAAGGATTCTTGGAATGAACATTGATAGAGATAGGAAGAACCATGTTCTCTTGCTTAATCAGATTTCATATGTTGAAAAGATTTTGAGTAAATTCTCTATGATGTCTGCTAAAACTGTGAATGTGCCTCTTGCTGCTCACTTTGTGTTAAGTAAGGATCAGTCTCCAAAGACTGATTCTGAAATTGCTGAAATGGAAAAGGTCCCTTATTCCAATGCCATTGGGTCTGTTATGTATCTTATAGTTAGCACTAGACCAGATATTGCATATTCTGTTAGTTGCTTGAGTAGGTATATGGCTAATCCAGGTGCGCCTCATTGGGAGGCTTTGAAATGGCTCTTGAGATACCTCAAGGGCTCCATGGAGGTAAGTTTACGCTTTTCCAAATCTGCAAATGGTGTGAGCCTTGTTGTCTATGTTGATTCCAATTATGCAAATGATAAGGATAATAGGAAGTCTACAACTTCTTATGTGTTTACTTTGTGTGGCTCTTGCATAAGTTGGAAGTCTCAGTTACAACATGTGGTTGCTTTATCTACAACTGAATCTTAATACGTGGCTATTACTGATGCTTTAAAGGAAGCTATTTGGCTGCAAGGCCTTCTGAATGAAATAGGTTTTCTTGACAAATGTGCCACTGTGTTTTCTGATAGTATGTCTGCTATTCAGTTGTGTAAAAATCCTGTTTTCCATGATAGAACCAAGCATGTAGATGTTAGGTATCATTTCATTCGTGATATTGTGGAAAAAGGTATTGTTAACCTGGAAAAGATTGCATCTGAGTTTAATCCTGCTGATATGGGTACTAAATGCTTATCTGTTGAAAAATTTAGGTCTTGCATGAGGACTTTAAATTTCGACTCTCTTGATTGAAGCATGTTGTATGCAGTTCTTTTCCGTGGATGTTGTGTCCACTCTTGAGCTTGTGTGCCCCGTTTATTTTGTCCTTGGGATATTTTAAATATTTTGTGACTATGTGTCCGTGATCTTTGCTTCGCCTTAGATTTGTGTATCTTTTGTGATACCTTGACTTTTGTGTCAAATTTCTGGATCTTGCATTTGACTTTGTGTCTTTCGTTTTGCAGGTGTCCGGGAAAAGTGCAATGATGAATTCCCATTTAGTTATACACAAGGGTAGATGATTTGGGCCAAGGTGGAGATTTGTTGGGCCCGTTGGGCTTTTGGCCCAAATGCCGGTCTTCTTTCTCAAAGTATTGGGCCAAGTTTGTCTTGGCCCATAGGCTTACACTTGTGGCCTATTTAATCGCCCATTTGTGACCCTCTCGGGTAGAACGTGGATTTAAATTCTTGTGTGAGTTCAACGGGAATCTGAGCACTGTGGAGTTCTTCCCTCGACCACCTTCTCCGGCATAGACGACGAACACGGACGACGATGACGACCCTATCCACCTAACAACCTATTTTGCACAAGTAGCTAGAGTTCATCAATGAAAGCAAAATAAATTAAATGCAAAAATTAGCATTAAACTGGTTTCAATTGAGATTACTCTCTAATATATAATCAATCTGAATCCCTGATTCACAATCGTGTTTCATAACTTATTTTTCATTGAAATAATGTATCCAAATTAATGATCATTAAATCATTGAACATGTAGTTGTATTTTAAGCATTGATTAAAACACGTGACAGACATCTAATAGATGAAATAAGATATGAAACTATGGAGTAAAATAGGTGATCCAATTGCCAATCTAATTAGCTGTTTCCTTATCAATTGATTATGAATTCTTTTGAGTAAGATAAACCTACAATTTAAAAAGTACTCCATCATTCTGGCTTTGGTACATTCATTAACAACTTTTTAAGATAAAAATAAAAAGAAAAGGAGACACGTAGGGGAATTGAGAGATGAGAGAGAAAAGAGTGTGTGAGTGAGAATTAATTAGAGAATTAAATGAGTATCGCATTAGCAGACATTTTAGCTCCATACCCCTATGTCGATTTTTCCAACACAAACAAACTCCTCTCCACCTTCTCTTCAACTTCCCAAGCAAATTGTATCCATTTGACCAAATTATTTATGTTCATTACACTTGATATTTTATTTATTTATATTTTTTTTTTCTGTACACACAATTTTTGTGAATACATGGTGTACCCCACCATATTAGGGGCCCCCACCGCCCCTGCACTGGGGAATTTTTTTTGTGAATACATGTATGCATATGTTGATGTCTATTCATACCCCTGGTTCCCATTTGTATATCTAGATGTTTGTTTTTGGATGTATCCAATATTTTACATAAAAATATCAAATTAATAAAAAACAAAAATTAACAATAATTGATTTATATAAAAAATAGTGTCACGGTGAATATGAACAATTATCCGTAGAATGGAGTATTAATCAAATTAAATAAAACAATTACTAATTTTGTCTAGTTAAATTGAGTAACTTAAAAAATTCTCATCATTCACGCAATTCTATTTATATCACACCAATCTTTTGCGCTATTTTCCTGCATCATCTTTTTGTCATACATTAAGTGATTAATACGTAAGAAAGAGAATAAATTCAACCATTGCTCTTTCTTAGGATTTAAGGTTTAGTGTATAGTTTATCTCTCTTACGTGTCGTCAATCTAACGATGTAACACACTAGATGATGTATCAAATAGCAAATAGAAATCAAGCTGTATTTAGGGGTGGGCGGTATGACATACCGAAGATTTTTTGTCATACCAAATACCGTACCGAAATTTTTGGTATATAAAAATCATACCGTTACCTTACCTGAACTTTCGGTATACTATGATATACCGATATTTTGGTATAGGAAAATAGTATACCTTCTGCTTATCGATATTTCGGTATATCATGTCATATCTAAAATATCGGTATATAACGTCCTATTAGATAGTTTGCTATGCCGTTATGCACCTAAAATTTAATAAATCTAATTAAAAACTGTACTAAAAAAGTGAAAGATAACTATAAAACAAATTCTAATAGATAACAATTTCATAATAAAAAATATATACGACAATCCACGACCAAATTAAATAAGAGTGAGTTTTATGTAAACCGAGTTTACATGTAAACCATATTTTTTAAAATTACTCTTTAATACATAAAAAATTACTCTTTGAAGAGTAATAATTTTTATACAAAAGAGTAATAATTTATGTCTCTAAAGAGTAATTTTTCATGTACTAAAAAATAATCGATAAATCAGGATTTACAAGAATTTGAAGAGTAATTTTTAATTTTAAAAAGTAATAATTTATGTTCTAAAGAGTAATTTTTTATGTATTAAAGAGTAATGAGGTTTATATAATTAATGTATATAAACTCGATTTACACAAGTGTTTGTCATAAAATAGTACCCAAGATATCTACACATTAATCATATGGAACTTATATTAAAATCAACACTTTAAATTTTCATATATATGATAGAACTATGTAATTAAAAAAGAAGTATAAGATATCATGAAAGGCAATCAACTTTATCACCCATTTATAATTATGAAATATACAATAGGATTTTAAATTTAATCTTTTAATTAAATAGTGTATATATAATTTAATTAAAAATCATGATATATAAATAATAATTGTAAATGCATACATCATGTAGTATGGTATACGTATCATTGGGTAAAATGAATATTTTACGGTATTTCGGCACATTATTGATAATTTATATACCTTTATCGTACCAAAATTTTCAATACGGTATCATACCTTACCAAAAATTTTGACATACCTAAAATTTTGATAAAATTGATATTTTTTAATATGGTAAGAGCGATAATATAGGATCAATTCGAGACTGGTCACTAATCCGGTCGAACCACACAAGCCTATATTTACTGTCCCCTAAAGACGCTCCGAAATTACCGTTCCACCCTTCCGAAGCGAGAGAAAGCAAATCAGTCGTTATACCCCTAAATCCTAAAAACCCTAACTAGCATTTCGGCATTTCACCCACAAAAACCCACACATAGCACAGAAAATGGCCTTGCGAGGATCGTTTTGCAGATCTCTTGTGTCCACCGCAAGAGCTTCCGCATTCCGATCACCGCCGTCGTTGTCCGGCCCTACCCGCCTTCGTCATTCTCTACCTTCCGCCCCTCGCCCCCAACGCCGCGCCTTCTCCAACCCCAGGTTAGACTAATGATTTCATTTTTGTATTTTTCCATCCGTTAGGGTTTCATTGAATCTGATATTTCTGAATTTCTCAGTAAGTGACGCCTGACACTTAAAGTTATTGGTGAATTCTCAGGAAATCAGTATATAACTTTTTGCTTTTCCCCGAAATATCTCATTTGATTGTATTGTTGATGTTTTCCTGGATTTAATGTCTTGTTGAAATTAGATTGATGATCCATTGAAAATTGTACCTGCATTTTTAATAATTTATATTACAGGACACTGGGAGAACTAGGATGCGTTCAGTCATTAATGCCGCTTAGCATGGTTGCACTCACTTCTCATTTGGCTGTTAATGTGCGTGCTTTCCGTGAGCTTTCTCAGGGTACCTTCCGCCGCTCTTGTCAGGCTCGCTAGTAGTTTCTTTGTGAGTCTTATACTGATTTTTAGGAAAATTTTGGCATGTCTATGAGTAGTACTATATATTTTGTAGTAATAAATTACTAGTTTATTCGCATCTGAAATAAAGGTTAAGGTAATTAAACTCTTTTCTTATTTTGTGTCATATTTGGTTAATATAGAGAGTTGAAATTATTGAGATTAATAGGGATAAACGGAAAGGATGGGTGATTTCAGCAGCGCTTCCCAAAGTCAAAGGCAGGACCCTTGACACCAATGTAGGTTAATCTTTTACTCGAATGTTCAAATTAGTGTAAAATTTTCTACACCAAGGAAGTAGTATTCTTCTTGTGAGATTTTGTTTTCTTTGGAATAAATGTTGTGGGGGCTCTGAGTATGATAAGTAACACTGATGACTTTCAAAAAACTGTACAGTACTACTTGTGACTGAGCTACTGAGCTTTTGTTTATATCATTTGTTTGTGCATGCCAGAATTAAGCATGCTCTTTGATTCACTGCTGATCATTTGCAACATAGAAAATATTGATTAAATTAATGGATTGAGTTAATAAGGTAGAAATTTGGTATTCATGATTTGCATCCCTTCCTTTCAGCGCCAAATTATTTGAAGAAAGTAGAATTACAGTCTTTGAGTAACCAAAAGACTATATAAGATGGTACTTTTTTGTGTTTGATCTGCTCACATGTTTTGGCTTATCTATTTTGGCCTCTGATTCATTCTCATCATAGTTATTAGAGGTGTTTCTCTTGCTTCATGCGCAGCTTTAGCTTTGCACCTTATTGGGAAAAAATACTACTCCCTCCGTGCCCATAGATGTTTCACTTTTACCGTTCCACGTTTAAAAAAAAGTTGTTTTTTGACTAACTTTATTGACTTTTTAGGGTAATTTGGTACTTTTAGGGAATAAATAAAGTATTAAGCATGTATGTGTGGAAAGATGGGAAGACATTTTTTAAATTAATGTGTACTTTTGATGTTTTGAATTAGAATGATATTTTCTTTTTTGGTGGGTGAACCATTTTATGGGACAATTAAATGAGGAAAGAGTGAATCATTTTCAGGGACGGAGGGTGTATAATCTTTTTCATGCTTTGTAAAGGAAGATATTGATATTTTTTTCTGCTTTATATTGTTTCTACAATGTATAAATGTAACGCGTAGAAGTTATGTAACTGAGCAAAAGAATAATTTTTAATTTTAAGCTAAATCACATGCATAAATGACTTTAAGTGAGCTTAAAATATTATGTTTATGGGTGGGAAAATGCTGGTGTTTAGGAGTTGAGAATGGAAAATAGAGCTGTAATAAGGTACACAGTTCTGCATTATGCTAGCCTTTTGCCTGTAGAGTCCCTGATGTTATCACCCCTTTTGCCTCTAATAACCATGCTCTCATATGAAGATGAGATAATTATCTTATCAGCTATATGGGATAATCTATTCTCTTAGGCCTAGCTCTACCCAATTATGCATAGGTGATTAAGATAATTAGACATAGAAGTGCGGAATCATCATACTTTTTCGGTCACTTGCATAAGTTGGGATGTCTGTTCTATGAAAACTTTCTTATTTGATAGAAATTCTGCCATCACTTCTTCTGCACCGAATAATACTGCACAAGAAACAAGTGGGAATTGGCTGTGTGCTAATGGCCCATTATAGTGATTAACAGCTCACCAAGCATATAATATAATTAGATTAGCACTTTGTTTTTAGAACCTTGATAAAATATATAAAATAAACTCAGTTTAAAACTGTTTTTCAGCAATTTTGAGTTGATCTTTTTACATCATGGCAGGTAGTTGAATGAATGGTTGAATTTTGCATGGAAGGTGCCCAAAGATCAGGATTTTACTCTGGAAATTAAAATATTTAAAACTGAAAGGAAAAAAAGGATCAATCCTTTCATGCTTTAAGCCTTTAACAGACAAAGTTGAAATTTTGAGGGTTTTAGTGTCTTAAAGTTGGGACATTTGATTTGAAGTTAGCTGCAGTATTAAGGTGGTATGCGCTTGACTTGTACTTCATTGGAGTTTGATTTTGTAATAATCTGGCCACTTTCGCTGAGTTTTGCACCTGGCATCTATAGTAATGTTGGTCTCTCATTCCACTTTCTTGGAGTGTTATTGGGTACAAGTAGTCTATTGAGCTGTAGATCACCAGTTTGGATATACTATTAGTTTTCAAGAAAAATGATTTGTCAATTCCGATCACCAGTTTGGACATACTATTAGTTTTCAAGAAAAATGATTTGTCAATTCCGCTCTTTCTTTTTCATGAAAGGTCAGACTGTGTATTTGGTGTAGACATCCTCTCCTCTCCTTTAGGTTTTCATACTGATTATCCTTCGTTGTGGTGACACTTATTCTTGTGTGTAAAGATAATATGACATATAATTAATTCATGTATATAGTTAATATATATACATATATTCTAATTTTTTGAAAGGATATTGACTTGTATTTTTTTTTTAATATTACCATATAACATAACACAATTGAGAACTATTTATTATTCCCCCGTCTCGCTAAAATAATATGCAACAACATATGGGCAATTTTGTCTCTTTGCTGTATATTTATATAGTTGATACTAGTATTTTATTTTTTTCATTGTATTTAAGTGAAGTATGGACCTCTTAATCATAAATCCTTAATTTTATTATTTGTTTAAAATAAATATCAAATATTTCATATTTAGATTAAAATAGTCCTTATAAATTTATATTAAAAAAATTAATTTATTCTTTTTTTTCCATGATTTGATTTAATATTAATTAATTTATTTATATTGAAAGATTTATTTATTAATTGAAATTAATTATACTAAAGTAAATAAATCAAAATAAATCAAAATAAGTGTTTCCTCCCTCTTGTCTTAATAGTTAGGTTTGTTTTTTGCATGGCGATTAAGGAATAATAATAGTTAGGTTTGTATTCAGCAACATTCATAAAGGGGTAGTTGAGACTTTTCATTACCTATTTTTTTTTGTATCTGGCACTAATAAAATATATATTTTGTATCTTTCAGTAATATTAGTATATATTTTGTATTAGATAGTAATAATTCTTTGTAAAGAAAATTATAATTTTAAGTATACTAAATTCTAAGAATAAATATTGAATCCTAAGGTGTTTGTTTTGGGTTTAAAATATTTAATAAATTTCTCTTAAATTTCTTTTATGTACACTTGCAAATTCTATTGTCATTCACCAATGTTCAACTCCTTATCATGCACTATCTTTCATTAATTTTTTTTTTCATTTTTCTATCTTCTTTCGTATCTCCTCCCACTTCAATTAATATTTGATTTCACATAAAATTATTCTATTGATATTCAAAACAAACAATATTCACTGATTTATTAAATTAATTTAAACTCAAATCAAATATCCCCCAGGATATAATAGAATATAAATTACTAGAGTTTATATAAGTAATTATGTGAATCCATTCATTTAAGTGTCTGCCATATCCACCTTTTCAATTGGTGCTCTGCCTGTTGCATCCACTATAATAGGAGTAACATACACCTCTTAACCATAATTCTACTTATGTAAATTTAGTACACAAATTATTCATAAGACATATGACATTATTCATACACAAATTAGAACATTTAGATCGTTGTAAATTTAGTACATTTGTTGGGCCTTGAGCTCATTTGATTGAGCTCTCCCTCGATTCAATATCCCATCATTAGTAAAAATCCTAAATCCTATCCTCTAAAAGTGTTCTAATCCCGAATCGTGTTCTAAAAGTGTTGTCCAACTAAGTGTTTTATGGCTTTGGTGATTCTATTCTATTTCTCTCCTTTTCAATTCATATGGAAAGTGATTGGCTTGGAAGTTGTATCCATGTTGCATCATTACACTTTCCTCATTCATGAATTTTACATTGAATTTTCTCATCTATGATGAAATTATACTTCTTTTGTCTTTAAGGAACACAGTCAAATAACTAGTATTATCCTTCTTAAAGTACTTCATACTCTAATCATACAGTATTTAATTCTTGAATGTAAGGAGAATAATAGGCAAATTAGCTAATCTTGACGTTGTAGATAAACAAAATAATCCTTGCAATAAGTTATCAAATGAACTCCAATTATTTGAAATTGCAATTATGAGTATGAAGTGTATAGGAAATTAGGAATTTAAATTATTTTAAATGAGAAAATGCTTCTCTTCACTAAAATCCATAAGCCAGTCTAGCAACATCACTAACTACAAAAATAAAGATGTAAATCCATAAACCTTAGTGGGACAGTCGGACTTCAACATTTTTCCATCTTACAATATAATACACACACATAATACTACAAAAATCTTAATTACTTCTATAGTGTGTCATCATTTATATTTAAGTATACTTGGATAAGGTCCTTATACTGTACACAGATATTTTTACATACTTTTTCCATGGCTTAATTGTCTATGCATAAATCTGATTTTATTAATAAAAAAAGGTTAAAAATTAATAAAGTCCTAAAAATTAATATTAAATTATAAGAAAAAAGTTATCTAAAGATAAATTGTTAAAATAAAGAGAAAAAAAATATACTCTACTCCATGAAATAAAATTGTTTCTATCTAAATTTCTCATTTAGAGTCTACTCTTACTAAACTGTATAAGCAATAGAATTATTACTGTTTAAAA
The DNA here is from genome assembly GCA_023678885.1 of Pogostemon cablin. Classification (NCBI taxonomy): domain Eukaryota; kingdom Viridiplantae; phylum Streptophyta; class Magnoliopsida; order Lamiales; family Lamiaceae; genus Pogostemon; species Pogostemon cablin. The sequence continues at coordinate 44,627,911 of CM042951.1, forward strand.
TAAGTTAAATCATGGTCCAATTATTTATAGTCAACCAAAAGATAATATCCACAATGACCAAAACTAAAACCTTATCCTTTCCTCTAATCTTTCCTCAACAGTATTATCCGCTCCAAGCACCATTAACTAATTTCCGCTTAGTGTTAATAAAAAATAAAAATAAATAAATAAATAAATAAAAACAAACAAACAAACATAGTCAAAACAACTGGTGTAACTAGTTTGGTTTTTAAGCAAAAACAACCTACTTGTATTATCTGTAGGCTAAAATAAGTTAATATTAATCATAAAGTTTAAATTCGCCGTTGCCTATTTAAAAAAAATAAAAGGATATGGTTTTCTAATGATAATGTTGATGTGTGTTCTTAGCTAGTTAATTTTAGGATTAAGAAAAGAGAACAAGATATATAACTAAACTAAGAAAGATCACAATCAAAAATAACAACACGCAAATATAAGAGAGACGAGGGAATTCCACCAAAAAGCCTTAACCGATATTTTATTACCCTCCCTTAGAACAACACTCCTAAACCTTTCATTCTTACAAGTGTAATGTCTAAAGTGAGAATGAATGACCTGATTCTCTCTTGTGAGAGAAGCTATTTGTACTACCAACAAAACCCTAATGGTCATCCAATCTCGTCGTGCCACCTGGATGACGACAAGCAGCCATTAATAGAGGCTGTTGGTACGTCGACGACTTTTGGCAGCCGGTGCAGAGAGCCACCAGATGTATTGCAGAGTGCAACAGGTATCTCCCTGTCCTTTGCTTGTTTCCCATTGGTGGATCAAGAAAAACATGTCTATTGTGTTTTGTCCTCTAGTGTGGGAGTGCTGCCCCAGACATTCCTACTTACCGTTATTCTTGTCTTCTTGCTTGTCACCACTAGTTGTTCCTGCATTCGTGTCCGTGCTTACTCCAGCCGCTCTGATGATCCTCTCCATCTCGGGTGAGTCGATTCCCGAGCTCCTGGATATCCCCCTCGGCTTCGGAGCCGGGGTGTTCTGCCGAGGGGTCTCGGCCCTCTATCCTTTCTGTGGGCTTTCTGCTCTTTGGCCCTTTCCTGATCTCATTTTCCTGGGCTTCCCTAGCACTTGAGGATGGGCTCATCTCCTGGATATCTTCTTGGTTCTTCTCCAAGGTGTGTCTTTTGGGTTTGGGCATTCCTGCTTGGTTGCTGTCAGCCCTTGATTTGTCATTCTTCTCCTTCTTGGACCTCTTTGTAGCTGGGCCTCTTCCTCCTAGTACACTAGCTTGTTGGGCTTCCGATCCATTAGGCATGGGGATATAATACCCATAACAATGAGTAATCCAATTAAAGGTGTATATATCTTAGAATAAGGTGGAGAATTTAATCTCTTCATGTGAAGCTATATGTTAAAGATTTCATAGGATAGAAAATGAGGAAAAAAAAAAGATTCAGAAGATTTACCTAAAAGGTAAGATGTAATAACATGACACCCACATAGATCCTCATGTTTCCAGAAAAGACCTAAAGAAGAGAGGTTAAGATACCCCACAAATCTTTTTTTATTTGCCCACTTTTATTACCATTATTGACAAGTCTCCAATCCACACCACTCCCACTTAGTAACAAAATCCAAGCACTACAATTATCATATCATTCTGCAACCAAAATCCATCCATCTATCTATATTTATATATTCTGAGTTTGGAATTGGATTGCTTCTCATTCACTCACATTTAAAAAATGAAAAAAGAAATAATGCAAAATGGGGGCTCTACCTTCATTAAATAGAATGGCCTACCACAAGAGAAGAGCTTCCACAACCATCACACAAGGAATAACAACAAATCACTGTACTTGGATAAATAATACTTATAATTCTCCAATAATTAAAGCAGAGAAGAGATGAGTTGACAGAGAGAGTGTGTAGCATCAATAAGTTAAAAAGTGATAATAAAGTATAAGGAGGCAGGAATCATGGGAGGCAGGCAATATAAACAAACCTAGTGACCTTGATTTGACTACAAATGGAAATGTCTATTGATTGTCAACCTTTACTTTTTAAACAGATCCAATGAAGCATACATGTGTGGCTTCCACAGGTAGTGCATCGAACGAGTGGAGAATTTCGAAGATAGACGACGTAAGCATTCCTGAAGCTAACGAGGCGTGGGGACAGTGAACAGACATGCGATGGATCAAACATGTCTTATATCTTCATCTTGTCAGTCTCATTCCATTCCGTTCCATTTCTCATCAATGCAAGTCCAACCAGGCAGTGATCAGCAGAATGGAGGGGGGTGGCTGAGCTTGAGCCTTGGCAGGAATCCATCAAAGGAGGCTATGGAGTCGAGGAAGGTCTTCGCGTGCAACTTCTGCAAGCGAAAGTTCTACAGCTCACAAGCATTGGGGGGGCACCAGAATGCTCATAAAAGGGAGAGAGGAGCTGCAAGGCATTACCACATGAACCGATCACTCGGCGTGCAGCCCCACTCCAACATACACAAACCAGGATCAGCTGCGGTGGTTTCAAGATTCGTCGAGCCAACGAGGTTTGGAGCAGCAGCAGTATACGAGGAAGCAGCACAACTCATGTGGCCTGGAAGCTTCCGAGTTGTTCCTGATCAACAACTAGAGCAGAACAAGTCATCAGCAGATCATTCAGATATGCTTGATTTGAATCTTAAACTTTAGTTTCTTAATTTGTCTTGTATTAATAGTATAGAATTTGCTTCTCTGCAAAAAAACCTCTGTACTGTCCTGTTTATAGTAATAAGAGAAGCAAATTCACCACTTCCATTCCTCCTCAGTATTTATGTAGTACCTAAAACCAAAGTTTTCTACATTATATATTAAACAATAGAGATTTGAGATAGTTCTTTAGTTGGTTTCACCATTCATGTACTGTTTTGAATCAATCAGTCATTCTTTGAACTGCTACATTATACAGTGGGCTTTGATTATAATCCCTTATGTGAGATTGCATACAAGATTAATTAATTCCAAGGGTAGCAATCTTCAGAGGTCACTTTAATTAATGAAATATAAAACACCTAGTTTTGTTGATCACAGCTGTCTTTATCCACCAAAACAAGTGTGTACTTGATAAGACTAAGAATGTTGCCACTTTAGATGTTTGAGTACTTGCATGTGCTAAACCCAACCTTGGCTCCACACTACTGCTGTTTTCAATTACAATCCTTCACATTTTTATAGTCAATAACCCAGTACACTCTAACTTATCTTCTCCTCTCCTCATCATTGTTATTAATGAGAATTTATTGTGCAAAGACCACTGAATCTGATGTACTAAGGTTTAAAATTTTCTACTAAATTATGATGTTATAGGATTGTTATGAAAGATTCTCGACTTTTGGTGTAATATAATATTTTTAGGGGGGTAAAAATAAAGAAAAAAAAAGTAAGGAAGATTAATATGTTGGGGGGAGTATAAAATGCCTAGAAGATATTTTTCTTCCCATCTTTGGTCACAGACTCACAAGTTATCTTAATAATGGGCTTTCTAGTGGACCACTTCCAAAAGGAATTGGGTTTTTTGCCAGGCCCCCTTTTCAACTATTGGGCTTGATTTTCGTTTTTGGAAGAAATAAATAATAGGCCTCTAATACAAGCCTATTTGAAACAATTGCAATCAGTGGGCTTCTTCTCCTTTTTCATTTTAAGCGGAAAGCCGGAAATTTATGGGCTTAAACAAAGGGTTCAATAGTAATTGTTGTATCGTAATCTGGGGGCTTTCATACTTATACAAGATGTTTAAATAGGTTCGAATCCCATCCACTTCTCATAAATAGTCCAACTTGTGAATTATTATTTTCAAAAAAAAAAAAGAACGTATTTTCATTAGATTATTATCTCTCTTTTTTCTAGAGAATATATACTTATAATACGACTTAAAATTAAAAAAAAATATTAATGCACGTGTGTCCATATATATAGAGAATGATGAATATATTGTATAATACTATGTCAAAAGAAAACACTTACGTAACTGAATTCACATAATTTGTTGTGTAAGTTCTAGTAGTTTACCTCATATATTAACTTAAAATTTAAAATATTTAGGATATAACTATTTTTACAATTTTAAAATAGGAGGGTTACATCAATAAAAAAAATATTACAAGAAAAAATCATGAATTTTACTCCTCTTGAAAATTAATCCACATTTTTAAAAAATAACAAAAAGAACTCTATCTTTAAACATAGTTGCAAAATAGACCTAATTTCTAAAAAAAGAACTACATTCTTAATCCATTTTTCAGAAATATATTCACACATTGAAATTAGAATGCTCAAAAAATATTTTTTTACAATTTATTAAAAAATAGAATTAATTTGCAATAATAATAATAATGGTTAAGTTAGTGTTTTTTTTTTTTTCAATCGACTCTTAAAAACATCACACGTGAGATTGCATCTTTTATATGTGGACCCCACTCACATTAGCTACTAATTTGAAATTCATTGTTGGCCAAAATACCGGTCTTGACCTTTAGAAAATGAGAGAAGAAAACGTGACGAAAAGGAATTGGAGTGAATTCCGATAATAACCTTGGTTTCATCACGGGCGGTAGACTACAGTACGAATCTCATTTTCAGCAACAAGTCAATTGTGTTTTTGGACCTTTTTTTTTCGTTTACTTTTTTCCAGTATATATATTTTAATTAAAAAAGAAGGAAGAAAAGTGCAACTTCTTTTTGAAATTTAGATTAATTCAGACACAAACGGTGTCGTTGTTAATTAGTCTCACTTTCACCATTTTGATTAGAGGAGATCCAAAAAAATTATTTGGTGATGCTAAATGTCTATAATATGTACATCCATATGACATGATATTGTAAATGTAAATTTATTAATTTATTCTTTATTAAAAAAAAACTCTAAATTTTATAAAAAAACTATAAATCCTAAACCATTATACCCTAAACCACATGAATAAATATCGAATAAATGAATTGATACGTAGTTTTTATAAAATTCTGGATGTTCAGAATATGAATAGAAATCTTTACCCAAAATTATTTTTGGGTAAGAGTGTAATTTAAAAATATTATTTATTATTTAATTTTTTATAATAAATAAATTAAAATTTAAAAATCATAATTTATGTTGACACCATCAATTTAAAAAAAAGTAATATAAAAAATATAAATTTGTCTTGCAATTTAAGGGTATCAATGAGTGAGGAAAATGTGAATGATTTTATGAAATAGGATCATTAATTAATATATTATGTGTGCATATATATATATATATATATATATATATATATATATATATATATATATATATATATATATATACTCCCTCCGTCCCATTCAAAGAGTACTCCCTCTGTCCCGCCCATATTGCATCATTTACTGTACCTTTTGTGAGAGATTTATGCAGTCAAACGATGCAGTTTGATCGGGACGGAGGGAGTAACTTTTTTCATTTTGGGCGTCCCACCAATGAGTCACATTTCATATTTTACACACATGAGACCCACCATATTAATACAATTAAAATATGGGATCATACTCCCAATAATACAATTATCAACTACACATTAAATAATAATTCCTTAATCTACGTAAAAAACAAACATTATCTTACGTTGCTGGGAAAATTATGAAATCCTCAATCATGACCGTCTATTAATTAAAGGTATATCTAATTGCATTTTTAGATTTGTATTCTTACGTTTCTTAGACAAATGAATTAAGATTATTTATTTAATTAGTTATTCCAATAAATAATTATAACATTTGTATTTTATAAACCTTATATACTACTCCCTCCGTCCCGGAGAAATTGACACATTTTTTTTGGGCACGGAGATTAAGAAGTATAATAAATTAATGTAAAGTGAAGTGAGAGAAATAATATTTAATGTGTAGTAGGTAGTTGTATTAGTGGTGAGTGTGATGTTTGTGTGGACCCATGTAAATAAATAAATAGTTTTTGTGTGGGTCCCATATCCTTAAAAAGGAAATATGTCAATTTCTGTGGGACAACCCAAAAAGGAAAGTGTGTCAATATCTTTGGAACGGAGGGAGTAAAACATTAAATAAGTGAGTTAAAATAAAACCCTAATCTCGTCTTTAAATAGAGTGAAGAAAATGACATGTATGTCAAAGGGTGCATCCGCAATTAACGACTGTCGATCGGGTTGTAAAGCCTAAAAAAGAGCACACCTACCCACTGCCTTTCTAAGCGTATGCCATTTCTAAGCGTATGCCAAACATTTAGAGGTATTTCATTTACATTAAATTAATATTACTAATCATATCGTAAAAAAATTTAAAAGTAAAAAAAAAAAATTGCATCCTAATTATATTTATATGATTATATTTTTCTTCTATATCTATTAATAACGCGGATGAAATCAACATATGAGGAACGTGAGTTATCATATCCATTAAAAAAATTATAAGAGATTTTTTATGCTCAATCTCGCTAATCACGTGTACAAACTTTATTAATTAATATGTTAAAATAACAATTTCCAAGTGAAAGTAAATTAAGGGGAAAAAAGTGAAGTAGAATTTAAATTTGGGTTATGGGTGTTGGATTATGTTATGGTAGGATATAAAATAGCTTCTTCCTATAACTAGACAAACGCAAGCTATATATCTACGTACTGTAAGTTGAAAAAAAAAATTATATATATTCGAAATACAATTATTAAAATATATTCCAAAATGATCGAAACAAAGGGTAAAGTTGTTAGAGTGTTGTTTGGATGGATACATAAAAATTGGAGGTGAGTTTTCAATAGAATGACCCGACCCGAGGATGCGTGGGACATTAAAACTCATAGCTAAAGTAGAGCTGTCAAAATGGGGTGGTGGGGCGATTTATCCCACAACCTATCACAACTCACCATTTGATGGGCTCAAGTGGGACGGGTCACTTGCAGCGTGGACTATTGGTGGGGCGGGCCACGGGTTAGCCCATACTCTATCTCTATCCACTACCCACCCCCAAATTTTTTTTTAAATTTTAAATTTTAATATTTAATTAATAAAAATATCCCAACCCATACCCCCTACCCACCCCACCCCCACCCTCACCCACCCATCCCCCAAATTTTTTTCTAAATTTTAGATTTTAATATTTAATTAATAAAAATATTATCATCCAACCCATTACCCCCTCTACCCACCTCACCTCACCCTACCCAACCCCCACCCATTTTTTTTAAATTAATATTTAAATAATAAAAATATTCCACCTAGCCCTACCCCTACCTACCACCACCCCTCACCCCACCCCCAATTTTTTTTTTAAAAAAATAATATTTAACTATTAAAATCTAAAAAAAAATGGGGGTGGGTGGGTGGGGGGTGGGTAGAGGGTAGGATTGGGTGATAATATAAATATTAAAATCTAAAAAAAAATGGTGGGTGGGGGGTGGGTAGGGGGTAGGATTGGATGATAATATTTTTATTATTTAAATATTAAAATTTAAAGTTTTATAAAAAAAATTTTTTTGGGGGTGGAGGTGGTGGTAGGGTGGAATATTTTATTATTTAAATATTAAAATTTAAAGTTCTTTTGAAAATTTTTTTTTGGGGGTGGGGGCGGGGGGGTGATGTTGGGTGGGGGTAGGTAGGGTGTAGGGGTGGGTGATAATATTTTTATTATTTAAATTTAAATATTAAAACCTAGAAGTTGTTTTTTTTTTTTTAAAGGTGGGTTAATGTTGGGTTAGTGGGGCGGTGCGAGTTAGCCCATACTTTAGTGGGTTTGAGTGGGGTGGGCTACTGATGGGGCGGGTTAATTTTGGGCTAGGTAATTGGTGGGTTTAGGTGGGTTGGGGCGAGTTGAGCCCACTGGTCTCAACCCATTTTGACAGCTGTATATAGCTAAGTATAGCTGTATTTGACCAGTAATTAGTTTGCCAAAATAATCAAGTGTTGGATTTGAGCAAGAAATTATGAACTAATTGCGTGATATTTACGTACTAGTACAATTGTTTAACCAAATTTTCCAGTTCATGGAATTAAAATCATTTTTGGTCTCATAACTATAAGAAATTTTTGATTCTATTCCAAAAAAAAAAAAAATTTAATTTCGTCCCGTAACTCCTTAAATTGGCTAATTTTGATCCCAAAATCGCCAGATGACCAATTTTTGGCCGGAAATTCGCACTTAGGCTGCACGTGGTCACTAAAATTGGGGTTTTCAGACAAAGCAAACCTATGTGGCAAATGAGATTAATATGGACAGCTCCCTTCGACGCCCTTCGCGGTGGTCGAAGGCGAAATTATTGTACCTACCAGAACTGGTTTCTATCTCAAACGTACTATTATTAATAATCTGGTTTCCTAGTCAATTTGGGTCAACTGGCAGCCACTGAACAAAGTGAAAATGATGAAGATGAAGGAAACAACATCTAATGATGAAGAAAATGACAATTTCGCAATGCCAAACTGGACAAAATATGCAGCATTACTCATCTTTCACACCTCATTTCGCAGCCAACTCTGCCGCCACTCCCAATTCTACCAATCCTATCAGCTCACCAAATCTCAGGGCAACTTGCCGAAATGGCCCTTATCTTGCATTTTTCATGGCAACTGGACAAATTCAATGGTCTCGACTGCAATCAAGTCTTCAAAGCACAGAGTTATAAATCAGCAAGCTCGCCACCCCTTCCACCAAGGTGTATCGGGCTGCGCTACTCGAGAAGGAGACTAAGATCCACGTCTCGCCGGGTCACCATGAAGAAATATCGGATTATTATTGTAGATTTCAACTTAAATGGAATTTGATTACGGAGAGTACTCAGCCGTGGTACATCCCCACCCATGACGAGTACCATTCTTCGACTATGGTTAGTGAAATTAGATATTTAAGGCTAACTTTTTATAAGAAGCACAAAGAGAAGGTGTTCGATGAGTATTTGTCGTATGTTCTAGAAAGATCGAAAGATATTAGAGAAGAAAAGAAGACTGAAAATATACACTCTGAAATCGGATAGGATCCATGGGCCATGGGCAAACCCTTGGAAATCCATGAATCTCGATCATCCCGCTACTTTCCAGACGCTGGCAATGGGTGAACCACTTTCTAGACGCTGGTAATGGGTGAAGCGATGAAGAACATGACCATTTGCCACCGCGTAGGGCGTCGGAGGGAGCTCCTCCACCAAAAAGAGCTGTCCATATTAATTTCATTTGCCACGTAGGATTACCTTGCCTGAAAGCCCTAATTTTGGTGATCACGTGCGCCCACGTGCGAATTTCCAGCTAAAAATTGGGGTTCCGGCAACTTTGAGACCAAAATTGACCAATTTCCAGAGTTACGGTACGAAATTGAAGTTTTTATCTTTTTTGGGATAGAATCAAAAATTCAATATAGTTATGAGATCAAAAATGATTTTAACTCCAATGACATCATTCTAATTTCTAAATTTGCATGCGCTTTAATTTTAAATTTTATATATAGAGAGAGGGAGAGGGAGAGGGAGAGGGAGAGGGAGATGGTTTACTTTAAAATTTCCCATCTTCTATTCTTACTTCCTACTCATGCCCTTACTATTTTTTTTAGATAATGCAAACTTAAATGAGGTAACAATATCATATTTGAATTATTAATAAATATAAATATCTAAAAAATTAATACTAATATCGCACTATATATTATTATTAGTTGCTATTTAGGCATGTTATGGAGTAATAGCTAGATATCATTTACAATTTAAGTGTTACATTTCATTTTTAAGGATGACGGGTCTGCACCAATTCGCTATATTATTTGTTTATTTTAAATAATACACAGCAGAAGGACAAATCTCAACTTTTGATTAATGTCTTCTTTTAAAAGTATATTTTCTATTTATCTCCTACGAGTTAATCATCAAACACTGGTTCGCAATAGGAGGTATAATAGCAAAACTAATATTTCCTTCGTCCAACACTTGTTGTTATATTTTCTATTTATACGGAGATTAAATAATATAATATTTTTATAATGTATAGTGAGTTGAAAAATATTATATTTTAATATATAATATGTAGTTGTATTAGTATTGTGTGTAGAGTCTATGAACATATATTAATTATTTTGTGTTGATCTCATCTAAAAAAAAGTAATTTAGGAGTAAAACTGCAGTACATCTGATGTATCGGTGCACCTGAATAATCTAAACCGTTAAATCACATTTTTATTTAATCATAATCACTAAATAAAATAAAATAATTAAAAATAAATACAATAATTACTCACTACACCTAACATTTACCCTATAAACCTTAGGTGCATTGGTGTACCTAAGTGTCCAAAAAATAACCCTATATTTTAAAATGTTCTCATTAGTAAAATATAATTATATTTGTGGGAATTAGGGAGTAGTATATATCATCGTTTAATAATAAGCATAAGAGTGGATTGTTAAGAAGGTTATGTTGCGGTTCGGATTCTCTGTGTCATTTGGTATATCATCTCTTGTGCAACACCGTTAGATGGACGACACGTATGAGAGAGTTGCGGCTCGGATTCTCTGTGCTATTTGGTTCATCATTTCTTGTGTCATACCGTTAGATGGACGACACGTGGGAGAGTGAAACTATATCTAAACCTTAAACTCAAGGGGCAATGGTTGAATTTATTTCTTCCTCTTACGTTTCAATTACTTAACATGCGACAAATAAAATGATTCACGAAAATTACACAAAATAGTTTGTGTGGCCGTGTTGTGTGATATTGTTGGACAATTGAGGGGAGTAATTGCATACGCGCTTTGTTCATCGTCATTGAATTATTACTCCTGTTTTAGAAAGTGAGTATGTACACATGAGTGTGGATCCTCTTCCGTACTTTACCTCAATTTCCTCTTACTGTAGCGTGCTACAATGAGAGGTCAATTTCCTCCCGGGAGAGGATCTGGGTCCATGTACACATACATAAATAACATCAAATTGAACCGGCGTACTTTTCAAATGACGTCACCCTTGACCGTATTGCGGGTGACGACCACACACACGTATGCATTATTGAAAATTAAAATTCAATGCTCACCCATTACCAATAATTATTAACTCAATTTATTCAACATATATAGCTTGTGTGCTAGTATAACTAAAATGCCTCTTTATGAATGGATGGAACTTATTTCTACATGGTTTAAGATTTAAAAAAATTAAAAAAATATTAACCTTTAAAAGTAATTTTCTAATCGTTAAGCAATAAACAAATTGAAAAGTGAATAATGTGTTTGGTGAAATGATAAATTTAAAGTTAAAATGTATTTAAAAATAAATTGGTAGATTTAATATATATTTCTAATCCCAAAACTGGCAGATTTAGTTTCATATGAATTTTTCATTAAAATCTATTAATAGTTGACGAAATATTTTGAACCATTAACAAGACCAAAATGGATTATGTATATTATGAAAGACAGAAAATAATATAAATCTGGCAGGTTATAATAATATAAGTTAATTTGGGATGAAAATTTTCAAAAATTATGATTATAATATTCTTATGGGACCAAAATCGCTAGCTATGGGACCAGTGTATTCCTACGGGACTAAAATTGAACTGAAGGAATTCTTATGGGACCAAATATGATATTTTCCCAAAAAAGTTGTATGAGGCATATAAATATTTTTTAATTATTTTTATTACTAGTTTTAATATGAAATATTGAATTAGTTTTTGTTAAAGGGAATGAGTATGATAAAATTATAAGGGTTAAATTGTTATATATTCAAATTCATTTAACATTTTTTTAATACCCCATATTAAGTGATTATCGTTGAAATATAAAAATCTCTTTTGACTCGATTTAAAAGCTTTAATCAAGTTATAAATGCATACAATCGAATCATAAAAATATTTTGAATTTAATTATTTTAATTGAGCGAGTCAAGACTCAAGATTATTTTTTTGGAATGAACATTTTAGAATTTAAGAATAAAAAAGTTTTTTGCTATTGACCAATTGGGACTTCAAATCATAAAAGCAAAGAATTTGGTTAGCCACACGTGGATGTAATGAAATAGGGCCATATGCGCCGAAACTCCCTCTCGCTCTGGTATTGATGACCAATCCGATTCCACTATTCCACAATGGTGTTTCACTCCCTATTTCATAACTTGTTTCCATAAAAATATTATACCCTAGTTAATGACTAATAAACCCTTGTGGCATGTGATTGTATTTTAGGCCTTAGATTAATACACATGGCAAAAATCTAATAAATGTAATAGGAGATGAAATAGGGAAGTGGAATAGGTGATCCCAATTGATTGATGACCCCATCTGGAAGGTCTAATCGATCTATGGCAGGCACCCCAAAAGAAAGGGGGTATTGGGAGTAACGCCCCCAGCAACGGGAACATTCCCATCACTACGGATTGATTGTCCCTACCTAACTACATGGTAATGGTCTAGGGAGCGCAATTGCTAGAGCACGGGAGAATGAAGAGTAATGATTTTGGCAAGAGCAGCCAGACGGACTACTATAGTGAATCTACTATATATTCAAAAATAGAGTCTTTTGTGTTTCGTCAAAGGCTACCCCTAATCTGAGATTGTGCTATACTATCACTTCCGCGTAAGACTTCTACCAAAGGGATAAGTTATTAGGAATATGACGGAACGAAAGACCAAGGTGATTGAGCACTAGTGTGTGAGTGGGCCCACCTTGTCCCTCGTTCCACTGGCACGCCGTATAGACTATTGTCAGTCCGCATTCACCCATCCCCTTGTCTGACTTTCTTGGTGGCCCATATTTGCCATCGAAATTGCTAGCTGTATAAATACTCCCAAACCTTGCTTCCAACTTCCAACTTCACTCCACCACCAAATTCCAGATAAGTAATCATCTCCAAAGTAGCATCCATGGCTGCCAACTCCTCTTCAATTTATTGAAGAGGTGACACGTAACGCCGACGCCGTACAACAAAATGTATTGGAAGAAATCCTAACCCTAAATTCTCAAACTAAATATCTCAAGCGTTTCAATCACCATGGATCCAATCTTAGGGAGACCTTCAAATCTACAATTCCCATCTCTAACTACGACGATATCCAGCCGTTGATTCGAAGAATCGCCAACGGCGATCGTTCCCCATTCTGTCTGCTCATCCCATTTCCGAATTCCTCATAAGGTTAAGTATAATTAACTATTTATATATCACTAGCTTCAATGCAAGTAGTAATTTATTAAAATCAAATTAATTAATATGGATTATATAACAGCTCTAGAACTTCTGCTGGGGAAAGTAAGCTGATCCCAACTATCAAAGAGGACATGGACCGTCGTCAGCTTCTTCTCAGCCTTCATGCCTCTGTTGTTAATAAGTGGAGTAAATATTAATTCACCTTTGTTACTCTATCTGATCTTCAACTGATTAATTATCTTTAATATGGAACAGAAATGTGGAAGGACTTGATAAGGGCAAAGCTTTGTACTTGTATTTCATAAAGGCCGAGACAAAGACTCCAGGCGGGATACCGGCCCGAACAGTACTTACCAGCTACTACAAAAGGGAACCCTTCAGGACCCGACCCTACGACCCGTGCAACGTCTACACCAGCCCTAACGAAGCTATCCTCTGCAAGGACTCCTTCCAAAGCATGTACACACAAATGCTGTGCGGGCTTTACGAAAGCCAACATGTGCTTCGAATGGGCGGAATCTTCGCCTCGGGCCTCATTCGGGCTATCAAGTTTCTTCAACTCAACTGGAAACAGCTCACCCAGGATATCCGTACCGGTTCACTAAACCCTAACGTGACCGATGCGTCTATCCGTGAATGCATGAGTCGGGTGATGCGACCCGATCCTGCTCTGGCGGACTTTATTGCCTGCGGAGGACAACTTGGAGGGTATTGTTACTAGAATTTGGCCCAACACCAAATATCTGGAAGTGATTGTTACTGGCGCGATGGCTCAATACATTGCGACACTTGATTACTACAGTGGGGGATTGCCAAAAGTATGCCCTTTATACGCATCTTCGGAGTGCTTTTTTGGTCTCAATCTCAATCCTTTTTGTGATCCATCCCAAGTTTCCTACACCATCATGGCCTACTTCGAGTTCCTTCCACTCAATGACACCCGACTCGTGGACATGACTCAAGTCAAAGTGGGGAAGGAATACGAAATAGTGGTCACCACTCACTCCGGGCTATGCCAGTACCCCGTGTCACGGGGTTTCACAACTCGGCTCCACAATTCCAATTCGTGAGGCGAAAGAACGTGATACTGAGCATCGACGTGGACAAGACTGACATAGGGAAGGCCTGTGAGTTGCTGAAAGAGTTCAAGGCGAGGGTGGTGGAGTACAAGAGGTACGCGGACACGAGCACGGTTCCCGGTCACTACGTGATATACTGGGAGCTGGTGGGGGCGGTGAGTGATCAAGTGTTGGAAGAATGCTGCCTTGAAATAGACAGAGTCGAGTGGCGGATAAGCTGGTGGAGATACGTGTTGTGAAGAATGGGACGTTCGAAGAGCTGATGGATTATGCAATATCCAAGGGTGCTTCTATTAATCAGTACAAAGTGCCCAGGTGTGTTAGTTTTGCGCCAATTTTGGAACTTCTCCACTCCAGAACTGTTTCCAGACATTTCAGTCCATCATTACCACGGTGAAATCCAGACCCACGTTTCTGAATAATTATTAAAGAATGAATTAATGCTATTTTATCTAGTTGATTGGCCATTTCTCTATTTTCTTGTTTTCATTGTAACTTCTTCTTTTTGTTCATCAATATGGAGTACTTAGCTTAGAACCTGCATGTTTACCGAAACTCCGCGTTTCATTAGTTATTCATTGTGAGGTGACGTTATGTTAACTAGGATGTCCTGCTATTACACGAGTCCGTATATTCTGTGACACTTTGGTGTGACATTTCTTGTGCCACTCCATTAAATGAGAGATGAGAGATATTATACCCTAACCAATAAACCGGTAAGGATTGATTCAACCTGACACGTGTCATTCTATTAAGAGATGTCACACCAAAGTGTCACAGGACATCCCGTACCCTATTACACGTGTTACTCAATATTTCCTTCCACAGTTGTAATACCATAATGTAACGTAGATATTTAAACCGTTAAACACACAAAATAAGATCCGTACAATTTGACGGAATGATTTAGATTTCCTTCAACATCTTCATATATCATTACTCCATCTCACCAAGTAATAATATGAAAGAGATTCATTCATGTGATGTGTTGGTATTAATTATTAATCAGCATAAATAAATGTGATAAAAAGTAGTGAGAGATTATTTGTTTTAAAACTTTTATTACTAGTATTATTTTTTAGTGTGATCAAGAGTTGAATTTGCTTTAAAACTTCTATTACTAGTATTATTTTTTAGTGTGATCAAGAGTTGAATTAATAAGGATAAATCGTGGATGATTGACATAGTAGGATAAACTATTATATATCCTAACCATCAATTCTAAGGAGAAATGTTGAGATTTTTCTCTCCGCATACGTGTCACTCATCTAACGCGTGTAACATGAGATGTAACACCAAAATGTAATAGGAAATCCAAGTTCCAATACTTAACTCTATGGTATATACTCCCTCCCTTTCCTTCTGTAAAAAGAGTTGCACTTCCTTTGTTGGGTGTAGAGAATATTTATTTAAATCAAATACTTTTGATTTTACATTCTGATGATATTGAAGTTCTATATTGTAGCTTCTATTTTTTTTTTAAAATAAGGTGGAGTATGTTTTTAGCCAATATAAATATCAGAAATCATTTTTATACTAAATATTAGTATCGATCATGTCAAATAATTGTCTGAATCGGATTTACGGTATAAACCATAATCATTCTTCCTATTCTATTATACCACATGTTTTGTTAGGATTAAATTTAAGTAAGACAACAAGGTTTACACTTAAATCCAATTAACAAGAGAACACTAACCCATCAATTATTTAGTTTTTAGTATAAAAAATCTTTCGATTCTATTTTTTTTTTTTTGTAATGATTCTTACTAGATAATATGTTCATAAAATTTAAAAGGTCAAAAACACTCTTTGGAACATTTTTTTCATATAGGTGAGGTTTGTTTCAAATTACTACGATTGGCCCAATTGTAGGCCCAATTTTTCCTAATCAAGCGAAGTTCGTTCTTGTCATGGCCCAATCAACATTTACTCGGATAAAGCCCATCCGGGCCATTCGTAATGGACCACAAGTGCAGAATTTACAAACATATGATATTTTATGTATCCATACATAACCCTGATAAGAGATTATAGTCACAGAAATTGACGACGCAGATCAAAGGGTAAGATCGTCTTTCAATTGATCCTTGCTATTCCAGCGCTCGCTATATAATCCCCCATCTATAAAATCTAGGGTATAAAAAACCCAATTCCTCTCCCTCTCTTTTTTCTCTATCCCATCTAATCTCCCCGTTTTCTCTCCATCTTCGCACTCGCAAAACTCCTACAAATTTCTAAATCGGAAAGAATTAATCGATTGAAAGAGCGGGTAATGTTATCTTCTTTGCCTTTTGGATTCTCTCTTTCAGATTTGATTTGCTTACGATAACTGAATCTCTGCAATGACTGTTAGTCTTAACTTTTTTTGTTCCTATAGTGTGGGGATAGTATTTTTAGCGGAGAGTAATGGCCACTTTCGAGCTGTACAGGAGATCGACGATTGGTATGTGCTTGACAGAAACGTTAGATCAGATGGTTTCTGCTGGAGTTTTGAGTCCCGAAGTCGCCATTCAAGTTCTGATTCAATTCGACAAGGTTATCTGTTTCTTTTTTATGTTTGTAAATAATTTTCACAATCATAAGCCAAGTAAGGAACTGGATCGATGATGCCAGCCTAATTATCGATTAAGTGCTAGAGAACTTATATTAAATCAAAGTTATTTTGTGGGAAAAGTGCAAATTAGTATGATTATCAGATTTCTTATCCTTGTGTAATTCATTGCTGACGAATTGAGTAATATGTTCAACCTTTTTTAATATATTAATCAACTTGCCCGAAACAAAGGCACAAACAAATTTAATTGCCTTAATTTAACCACACATGATAAAACACGATTCATCTACGTATTTCTCAATTTAGTTCAATGTCTAGATCGTACATATTATTTTTTTGAGTTGTGGACTGCTCAGATTCTGGACTCGGATAGGTAATATTTGGATAATAGTGCACTAAATGGGCTTGATAATATATGCATATGTTTCACTTGAAGTGGGTTCATGTTATGACTGGATATAACCTGTTAATTGAGTGTATGCTTTACATCAAGCCTATATTTAATGTTTTTTCCTTGTTTTGCAGTCCATGACTGAAGCTCTGGAGAGTGAGGTGAAGAGCAAGGTTTCCATTAAGGTAAATGGCTTTTCATTTATAGAAAAGGATAAGGTTATGCCCGATATGTTAGTGCCTATATCTTTGTTGCATCCAATTTCTTAATAAAGTTGGTTTGCTGAGTGCTGTTTGATTATCTCTTGTTTGATGCTGATCAGTTAATTGCTTCTTTAGTGATAGTACTACTGCCACTATAATCTTTAACAACTTTTTGTTCCTTCTATTTTTAACCTTGTAATCGTTAAGTTTTCTTTCCTCATGCTTACAAGGGTCCTCTCGTTGCTGATACTTTATGAAGCTAATGGGTTAATAATATTTTACTCTGGAGCCTTTTCTGGTTACTTGTGCTAGGCGCTACATATTCTCTTAGTTTGGACTTGGCAATGGCTTATTTCTCTTTATATATTCTTTAGAATTTTGTTTATGATTAGAGTACCTTGTCAATATTTGGGTTTCGCAGATGTTCTTTGTAACCAATTTTCTTGTCTGTATGTTTGTCTCTTGTTTGGTGGGTTTCTTGAATTTTCTATTTTTGTTCTTTGTCCTCCCTTCAATGCCTGGTAATTGTATGATCTTGGGGGTTTAAACTTGGATAATACAAAAAGTCCGTCGGCTTTTTGCTGCAGGGACACCTTCATACCTACAGATTCTGTGACAACGTCTGGACCTTCATTTTGCAAAATGCTCAGCTAAAGAGCGAGGAAGGCCAGGAAACTGTTGATTCGGTCAAGATTGTTGCCTGCGACTCGAAGTTGCTAACTCAGTGACAAGCTGAATTTGTTATAGTTTCTGTGTGGATCCTCTAGTGATGGTTAAAGAATGTCTCAATAGAAGAGAGGTCATGAGAATGTCTTGAGTTGAGTTGACTCCTATTTGTATTTTCTGGTATTAGACTAATTTCAGAGAGAGGGTGGTTGACATATTGTACACGCTCTGTTGCCTCCAATTAAATATATTCACTACTGGTAATCACGCTTATGCCTTCTGATTCTGCTGAATTCATGTTTTCACCCTGTGATGCTAAATCAGATCGACTGGAACCACCGTTCGAAACACCCATCTTTTATTTGCAGATTACACATACACACGTGATGGTATGTGTTGTGACCTCTGCTTAATTTGCTTGAAATTTACATGTGATGTTATCACTTATACGGCCTTCATGGTTCCTCATTTTTTACTACACATTTGCAATCTTTGCAGGTTTCTCAATTTGCAATTTGCAAAATATATGTTGTCCATTTTTCTGATATTACCAATGTGTTGCTTCGTATAAAACATCATTGTATGTGAAATTTTATCATTCCCACCCTATGTTTTATTTTGGATAGTACGATGCAGGGATTAGGAAAAATGTAAAGTACATGTATTATACTAATATGGCGATTATATGTGTACAATGGAATCGTTTATTATATAGTGTACGTATTAAATAAAATTATTATTATAGGGTGCACGAAATATCTTATTCATTTATTAAAGGGTTTAGTATATAAAATTTAATAAAAAATGGATTATTATTGATAGGGTGCACAAAATATCTAACTCATTTGTTAAACAGTTACTAGGTTGAAAGCATCTAAATATAAAATTTAATAAAAAATGGGTGTACTTAGGATTGAAATCTTATTTTTTTTACTTGTAAAAATAATTAAAAAACGGATGAAAGGAAAATGCAACTTTCACCGAGCGTCGTCGTTTCACAGTTGACTAGTAAGATGATGTAGGGTGAAAAAAAAAGAAAATACACGCTCCATTTAATTCTAAAAATTTCTTATATATCTCACGCGGTAAGCTCTGTCTCCTCTCTCTCTGGTAATAATGGTAAAACAGTCGTTGGCAGTCGCGTTTAATCCAAGCAGTCAAAACACAGCACAACTACGGTAGTAACTATCCAACTGTCTATGCATTGGAGTGAAGTAAAGTAATTTTTTTCTTTTCCTATCTTTCCTTGTTTCCTGCTGTAGAGTACATCGGTTCTCACATACACATATTCTGCGATCTGTCCGAAGCTTAACTCTCTCTTGCCCTCCACAACACATTCAGATTCCTAGGTGCTTTGATTTTGTATCTAATTGCGACGGACCGCCGTCTCAACGCCGTATCCATTGTACCTCGGAAGAATCCGAGGTATGTCACCGTTTTGTATGCCTGCCTTTTTTGTTCGCTCTGGAGTTTTGTTCGTACTCTACAATTACTTTGAATTTATACTCTGCCACACTTGGAATCATTAACTTTATTGTTCGATGAAGAATTTGTGGTTCGATGGTATATTCGTTATACTTTAATTTACTCTATTTTATGGATTTGTCAAGTCGTCCTGTTTATGATCTCCGCAACTGTGGTAAATATATTTTATGTGAAGTGATTTGTGCGTGACTAGGAAATAATCATATAAAAAATGATGGATCATTGTGTAGAATGTTCTTTAGGATAAATGTAATACTTATATATTAAAAACAAATTGCTTTTCTGTAGCCTATAACAAAATGCTTAAGTTGTATGTATCTCTTTCTCTAGTTACATTGATGTCTTGGTTGAATTATGAAAAAGATCTTAATGTAAATTATAAAGTTGTAGTGTATAAATGTTGAAAATAATTCCTGAGTGTATTGTATCTTTAGCATATATATGTTAACTTCTTCCGTTTTCTATACTTTTAACTTTGGGTGGGGGAAAGCCAAGATTTCCTCATTATCAAGTTTTGTTATTGGCTTTGATGTAATCAATTTGTAACAGAGATTATGAACAGTTTTTTTCATATTGTGTCATCAAGTGGAAGCATGGGCTTTCCTCCTTGTTTAATATTTGGGAGATGCATGCTGATCTTGAGTTCCTAGTCAACCTCATATTATATCACTACACATTGTGCTGTTTTGGGTTGATTCAGATCCCTGTTAATAAATCTTGATTTCAAGTTCTAAGCCATGACTTCTCACTTATCATGAATAGATTTTGATGCAAATGAAAGAGTCTAAAGATGGGATGAGGACTGGGAGGTATTCTAAATCTCCATCGGCAGAATCTTATCCTCTTGTTCTGGATATTGATGACTTTAAGGTGAGAACTTTTTTTTGATTTTGTGCTTGCATGCTCCTGTGATTGAAATTTACCTTGTAGCTAATTATTGTTGTGACGTGCTTGTATCATGTAGGGGGATTTTTCTTTTGATGCACTGTTTGGAAATTTAGTTAACGAGCTGCTGCCTTCTTATCTTGAAGAAGAAACAGATACCTCTGAAGGGCATGGTGCTAATGATGCAATGGCTAATGGTCATTTACGTACTTCTGATACTGCAAAATCAGGCCAAGCGCTATCAAGCCCATTATTTCCTGAAGTAGATGCTCTCTTATCTTTATTTAAGAATTCATGTATGCAGTTGGTTGATCTTAGAAAACAGGTTGAACTCGATTTTTTCATTATTTTTTTTTTGTATTTGAGGACCTTTCTAATGTTGACTCTTGGTCATAGATTGATGGGAAGCTATACAATCTCAAAAAGGAAGTTTCTGCTCAAGACTCTATGCACCAGAAGACACTTTCTGAGGTTAGTTATTGTGGTTCCTGCTTGTTTCTCCTTGTTAGTCTAGATTGATACTTGTCAAGTATTTTTCTTTTGCTATTTTTGGTTTCATTGTCATGCATGTCGCTAACTGTCATTTCTTTTTTCCATTAAACGTGCAGCTGGAAAAAGGTGTTGATAGCTTGTTTGACAGTTTTGCAAGGTTGGATTCACGTATATCAGGGGTCGGCCAAACTGCTGCTAAGATAGGAGATCATCTGCAAGTAAAGCTTGGATAAAAATGTTAAATTCGGTTTTGTTTGTTTATTCCCTTAGTATACTATGTCTTTAATGCACTGCACAAAGAGCTTCCAGTACTAAGTCACTTTCCTATAATGCTATTTTCAAATTATTGTATTGCTGATTTATTCCTAGATAACCTTAATTCATTTAGGCTTTTTTTTATAACCTTTTTAGAGTGCTGATGCCCAACGAGAAACGGCCAGTCAGACTATAGATCTCATTAAGGTATGTTATTAATAATTGGGTTAAAGAAGAACCTTAAATAGCCATCTAGTCTTCTCTTTGAGTGGCACTTGTGAGTTTTATCTTGCAGTACTTGATGGAATTTAATAGCAGTCCGGGTGACCTAATGGAACTTTCACCTCTATTTTCTGACGATAGTCGGGTAGCAGAAGCTGCTTCAATAGCACAGAAATTGAGTAATGTCTTCTTTTAATTCTCTACAAAATTTAATTTCTTAACTTGCAGTCAATGTTTGCTGATTGTTCACAGAAATATGTAATGGTGCTGCACTCTAGAACATCTCTGATACGTTATTTTGCAGCCTATTGTTTACCACTTTTCTGTTTCACTTCTTGGAACTGTTAGTAGATTTTAATTTGATAACATAACTTTTTTTTATCTTTTGTTCTTTATGAACAATTTTTTATATCTGTGATGAATTGAATCCAATTTTCTGTCTCTTAATTCAGACTGGTGGTTTTGCACCAGGTAAAGGTTTAGTACTGATTTCACATATATATTAATTATGCTGCCTGACAGATATTGTCAATACTAGATAAGTTTTGGAACACCCTAAAAATTGAAGTGTTGATAAACATCTAGTACTGCATGCATGAAATTTGCATCTTTGATAAATCAAAATTTCAATTTTGATTTTAATATTGTAATTAGCAAGTAACAAGCACACTTTCAGGATCATTTGCTGAGGAAGATATTGGAAGACAAGGCATCGCCTCATCAGATACTGGCAATGCAACAGCAAGCAGAGGATTAGAAGTGGCAGTTGCTAATCTCCAAGAATATTGCAATGGTGTGATGTGTCTCATGTCTTACATATAACTTTACTATAAGAGTTTCACTAGGATCTTGATCCTTATAATAAGTTCATAAATGTCATACACATTAAGTCATTAACCGAGTATCCAAGAAAGGTCAAAGGTATTGCTATTTTATATCCTGGAAGTTTCTGTTGGTGGGCGTATGAAAACCGACATAATCTCAACCTTTTTCATTTTTAATGAGAAACGATGATGCCATATGATTTCAGATAGATTGCTATACATTGTCTTAATAAATGCTATTCTCCTATGATCAGAATTATTTTTCCATATTAGGGTTTTTGTCTGAAAAAAATAAATGTTACTATCATTTTAGAGTAACTTATTAATTTTGTTATGTCTAGGTTTCAATTTTTATTTTCTTTCTGGCTTTGGTGACCTCTTAGAAGGAAAATAATTAGTTAACTTTTACATATCTGAGTTGGGCCCATAGAAGTTATGTAGATATTGTTTGTTTTAAGATATATTTTATCTTGTTTCTCTATATCTATTTGTGTTTCAGTGAAATGACAATTGCTTTTGTTTATTACTGAGAATGCAGAACTGGAAAACAGATTGTTGGCCAGATTCGATGCAGCATCACAAAAACGGGAACTATCTACAATGGCAGAATGTGCAAAAATTTTGTCACAGGTAATTAGTTATGTTTTTATGTGGCTGATTGTGTCTGACTTTAAAAATAAATATAGTGGATAAATTACTTAAGCATCATGTGAAGGATAAGAACCATTATCTTAAAAGAGATTGAGAGAAACATTAGTTGGACTTCACTTGGCTTTTTTTACATATGAATGTTATTTTCTTAATTACTTTCTTTTTATAATGACTTTGTGCGGGTGGAATGGGGCAATGGAGTGCTAACTTTAATATGCTCTGTGCGGTTATGGTTTTTGCTTTATGATTTTCTTCTAGACTGTTGCTTTAACAGAAGTTTTCATAAAATAACAGATATTGGTGGTGTTTCTAATCTTTTTTCTAATCCATCTTCACTTGTTCCTTTTGGAATTCAGTTCAACCGGGGCACCAGTGCGATGCAGCATTATGTGGGTCTACGTCCAATGTTTGATTTGGAAGTTGTGAATGAAGATGCCAGATTGGTTCTTGGTGAACCTGGTTCACAACCTAGTCCTAGCAATGTTGCCCGTGGGCTCTCCTCTCTATACAAAGAAATTACAGGTACAAGTCCAGTGATCTGATGAAGGTTGTAGGCTTCGTAGTATTATACTCATTTTTGCACAACTGGCATGCAGACACTGTACGAAAAGAAGCAGCAACAATAACAGCAGTGTTTCCTTCTCCAAATGATGTCATGTCAATATTGGTTCAGGTATTGCTGCAGAATCCTCTACTTCTTGCATTTAATAGGTTATAGGCTTCTGAAATTCCCCTTGTGCTTTTTTAAGCATCTGGTGGACGCCTGTTTTCAGTTTTCGGGTAGTTCTTTGTGGGACCAATAATTTGAATTTTGATGATGATAACATTGACATTCTTAATTTTATATGATGAAAGTATTAGAATGTCTTGTGCAAAAGTCAAGCAAATGAGGAAATTATATTCCTGGATTTTTAAATTAGCAATTCGCTCCAATTTATCTTGGATGATGCAGAGAATTTTCTTTTGCTGAAACATTTAAAGAGTAATATAGATTATAGAGTGTATGTGTTTATTTTTTTTGTGAATCTTGATTCAAATTCATTCCCTTTTGTTAGCTATCCACCAGAATTTTGGACTGGTGATGTGATTAAATTATTTAATGTTTCTTTTGTCACCAAATTCTTAACTCTTTTTTTCATGTTTTATATTTATGTTTTAGTGCCCATAGGGTTCATGTAATATTTAGTGGGATGTATATACTGATTTTGTGGCTAATATCTGACTCGTAGCGCGTTTTGGAAGATCGAATTCCTAAACTTCTTGAGAAGTTATTGGTGAGACCATCTCTTCTTAATCAACCTCGTATGGAAGAAGGCGGATTTATATTAGTGAGTTTCTGTCTGTTCCTTCTAACTGCTTTTATGGATCGAGTCATCCAATCTCAAGTAATGTTTACCAACTTTTATCTACTTTTTGTAGTATCTTAGATTGCTCGCAGTGGCGTATGAGAAGACACATGATCTTGCTAGGGATTTACATGGTGTGGGTTGTGGTGACTTGGATGTTGAAGGTATACTTATGGATTATCTTGATATCTTGATGACTACATCTTCTGAATGAGAAAAAAAATATTAATGCTTTCTGATGCCTTTTCAGTTACTCAATTCAGAAGTTAATGATCATACGATTCTCTTTCTTGTATTTTCTAGTTTAATGATTATGCGGAATTCACAGAATTCCAGTTAAGTAAACTTTTTTTCTTCTGTTGATCAGGCTTAACGGAGTCTTTATTTCTTCCGCATAAAGATATATATACAGAGTATGAGCAGGCTTCTCTCAGGCAACTGTATAAATCAAAGGTGCGCCGCGCACCAGACTGCTGGACTTCATATTTTTTATCCTCTCACTAGCTTTTCAATTGAAAAATGCCGTTCCTATTTCTCAGATGGAGGAGCTCAGGGCTGAAAGTCAGCAGTCCTCTGAATCAACAGGGACTATTGGGCGTTCAAAAGGAGCTTCAATATCATCTTCCCAGCAACAGATATCCGTCACTGTTGTGACTGAGTTTGTTCGTTGGAATGAAGAAGCTATATCTAGATGTACGCTATTTTCATCTCAGGTATACATTCTTCTTTTTATGATTGATATTTATGAGCCAGGCCAACTGCCAAGGATAAATACTTTTAGTCTGCCAATTGATTTGGGCTGATAATATATAATTCACAGACTAGGTTATCAGTCTGAATAATTGCATACCTGATAAAGCTGGCCTAGGCAATGAAATTCACTTGTGTAAATGGAGTTATTATCTTAATTTTTTCTTGCCTTATCTTTCGGGGTGGGGGTGGATATAATGCTTAAATTTATTTCGGGTCTTCTTATTCTTCTGTTGTGTACATTTATGATTGAGAGTATGCTTATCTTTCTTTTTCATCCCTTATTGGTGGTCTCATTTTACTGGCATGGTTATTTTTTCACAAGCGGAAAGGAGCATGATATGCTGTACAAACCACAACATTTGAACTTCCATGACAGTCATATGATTCTTTGTATTGCTGAATTTGAGTTCCATCATCCCTTTTTTGTGGTCATGTTCTGTTTACTTCAGTTTTTCTGCAACCAAAATGGATCAAGTAAACTCTAATTGCTGCCTGTTCTGTTAGTTTTTGTAGTTGAAGTCATAGTTTCTTAACTTATTGTTTATGTCATTGGCCAGCCTGCCACACTTGCTGCTAATGTTCGGGCTGTTTTTACTTGCCTTTTAGACCAGGTATCTTGGCATTCTGATTCCATACTTCATTATTTGTAGTCCTGATTATTGTCTAGTCACATTCTCTTCCAACTATCTCAGGTAAGTCTGTATATAACGGATGGTCTGGAAAGAGCTCGAGACAGCCTAACTGAAGCCTCAGCTCTGAGGGAGCGGTTTGTTTTGGGAACTAGCGTTAGTCGAAGAGTTGCAGCAGCTGCTGCTTCAGCTGTAATCACGATCACTTTTATTTCTATGTTATTTATATTCTACTCATTATACTGAGTTATAGTTAAATTTTTTTATTTTTTATTTTTGATTTTTGAACCATATAGTTAAATTTCTTTTAATACTCACACACACTATTATTATCTGAAGATGATTTAGCATTAACTGAGCAACATCTATTTTGCTGTCTAGGCAGAAGCTGCTGCTGCAGCTGGAGAAAGCAGTTTCAGATCATTTATGGTTGCTGTACAGCGATGTGGAAGTAGTGTGGCTATTGTTCAGCAAGTATGTAGTTTTTTCTCTGTGATATCTTTGTCTATATTTTTCAAAATATATCATATAAACCTTATTTCATCACAATTAAACTCTTATTATGCAGTATTTTGCAAACTCTATTTCTCGACTTCTACTGCCTGTGGATGGTGCTCATGCTGCTTCCTGCGAAGAAATGGCTACAGCAATGTCCAGTGCAGAAGGAGCAGCTTATAAGGGCCTCCAGCAGTGCATTGAAACAGTGATGGCTGAGGTTTGCAATTGAAATATCTTGAAGTTTGAGTTTATGACTAGGCATCTTATCTATATTCACGAATAATGAATTTGGTGTCTGAACACCCAAATATGCTTGAAAAATCCAGAAGATGATTCTCTCTTCTCAGTTGCATGCATTTGATTTTATCCTTCTTGAAGGTTGAGAGATTGCTATCGGCTGAACAAAAAGCAACAGATTATCGATCACCTGATGATGGCATTGCTCCTGATCACCGGCCAACAAGTGCCTGCATAAGGTTTGAATTTAGTTATTTTGTTTATGCACTAATCCAATTTTTTTTTAATGAATATGGATTGTTCTCCGAGAGAATTTTAATGAATTATCACACAATAGCATATTTCTTTTTCCTTCTTTCTTTCTTGTCACCATCTTTTGGAGTCACCACATGTAACCTCCTTGTTATTTGAGAATACAAACCTCTCATTCTGATATCAGGGTTGTTGCATATCTCTCCCGGGTGCTTGAGTCTGCTTTCACTGCTCTTGAAGGTCTTAACAAGCAATCATTCCTGACTGAACTGGTATGATTATTTTCTGTTAACCGGTTGTTGGTTCTGTTAACTTAGAATAGAATTATTATAATGAATATGTCAATTTAGGTCAAAGAGTTGGTGATGACGTGATGTAACAAAAAATATGTATTTCCCTAAGGCTTTCGGTGAATACCAACTTCTTTTGGTGTCAACCAAAAGTAGAATGAGTAGGTCAACTATAATGTGTTTGAATATTGTAATGTTTTGTTAGTGTTAAATCTGCTGCAACTTTACCTTTCATGATTATCTATCTTTTCTGAGCTATATAACAAAGTGTTTATGTTGCAGAATCTTCTGAAAGCTACATTCTTAGAAACTATGAGAACTTATGTATCAATGGAAGATTTTTTGGAAGCTTAATGATTTAAATGGAAATTTACATTTTGAACTTATATATCAATGGAAGAGCAGCATTTTGAGATCTTCATCAATAATGATCAACTATTTCAGGGAAATCGCTTGCACAAGGGCCTACTGAATCATTGGCAGAAGTTCACTTTTAATCCAAGGTAATCGGTACGACTATATAGTGGGTCCATGGCTGCTTTCCTCGTACATATGTTTCTAGCTCCTTGTGTAGACCTTTAGGCATGAATTTAGAGCATTATTATCTTTTCTATAATCATCAATTATAGTCAACCCTTGATTTTGCATTTAAAGGCAGGCCTATATCTCATGGCTAAATTTGTAATTGTTTTTAGTCTTTTGCTGATCAATTTTATTTGTTACCTCTTGTCTGCCATTTTGGTTGAATTGACATACATATATGATATATGATATATCTGTTTGCAGTGGAGGACTGCGGCTTAAGCGTGATATAACAGAGTATGCAGAATTTGCTCGCAGTTTTAATGCTCCAACAGTAGATGAGAAGTTTGAGTTGCTTGGCATGTAAGTAAAACTTCATCATGGTTTTTATATTTTTATGGCTGGGAGAAAAAATCAAGCTAGAATTTCTCATTTTCCTGTTGATGAAACCCCATATTTTCCCCACAGATTGGCCAATGTTTTTGTTGTTGCTCCTGAGAGCCTGTCCAGTTTATTTGAAGGAACACCAAGTATCAGAAAGGATGCACAAAGGTACAACCATTTTCTATTACAATTAGAGAAGCTTAATTCAAGTTACCAGACATCTGAAATTTATGCATTTTTTTTCTCACGACTACATTGATTTTCTTTTTTATTTTTCACATTACTCTTGTGTGATAAGAGTTTGAAATGACTGCAAAATCAGGTTTATTCAGCTCAGAGACGACTACAAAAGTGCAAAGCTGGCAGCTAGGCTCGCCTCTTTATGGCCGAGCTCTAGTTGACTAGTTGTTCATTATGGTTTCACCACATCTTGTGTTGGATGATGATGAGTTATCTGTAAGAGGAGCATGTGGTATGTAATTTTAATGAAGCTGATTCATTTGTATAATATGGCGAATCTGATTCTGCTCTAAGAATTTATTTATATGGTAATGGGCGTACACTATTTAATTTACTGAGATATGGCATGCATTTATGTTGTGATTGCAAGTGTATTTCATGTCTGATTTTCACTTCGATTTGGTACTAATGTTGTTTTCTTTTTACTGGATAAATGGACTTGCTGTAATCCTATAGGGCTAAACCTTATGTCACTAACTTAAACCTAGTAATCTCAATATACTACATTTTGATTTCCAAAAAAAAAATAAAAAATGGTATTACATTTTGATAATAGTATCAGTAAATTTGATTATATTCAGCTAAAATGGCGTTTCCTTAAAGCTCTAATTAAGGGGATATGTTAAAATACTCGATTTTACAAAAAAAAAATAACTTTGATTCGGTTTTTGTGTGAGTTAAATTAAGTAATTCGATTATATATATTTTTTATATTTTTTATTCAATTGTTTGAGGATATTTTCGTCAGGCATTAATAAATTCATCACTAAACATAGAGTATTAAAAAATTGTAAAATCTATTTTACCTAATTATTTATACTTTATTGCTAATAATAAGGGAAAATAGCTTTGTAAGAAGTTTGCCCTTTGATTGTACAATTTATTGCAGCATGATAAATTTATTGCTGCTTTAAAACATAACAATATTTTACAAGTATGAGCCTCAGATTATAATAGGGGTATTGTTTAATTATAGGGTTCATATAGAGAATAAAATAGAGCAGCAATTAATTTAATAATGGTAAAAATTTTAAATGGTTGTTGATGGCAGGTGTTCACGCTTGCGATATTCAGTCAGAGCCCATATTGGAAAGACATTCCTATACATTTTGGATAATGTAACATGCAATTATACTTGAAAACCCAGTAATTTCCTGAAAACAAATAATAATTATTTTTTATCATTAATTAATACTCCTATAAAAGTGAATTTCTAAAACATAGGCACAGATAATATACCTGCTGGGGAAAATCACCATTTTGTAATTGAGAATTGATTAAATATTTAGCAGCACGGTGGAGAGGTAAAGGGTCTCTATCAGCCTGCCAAGATTAATAAATCATTTTAATTAAAATTTAAATGAATGATAAAAGTGATGGGATAAGATAAGAGAAGAGACTTGGTCAGAATGGATTAGACCCATGAGAGCCCATGAAGTTTGAGGCACATTAGAGCGATTTCCTTCAAGTGGGATGTACTCCTATAAATATATTTTCAAGAATTTTAGTGTTATTGTAGATATTTATGTTATGGAATAGGAAATTTGGACCGTTGTAATATTACCGTTCTTGGGCATGAAAAATAGCTTTCCCCCCATCCACCATCCTCCCCTTGATGTTTAAGTAGAAAATGAACAGCTTTTCTAAAAGCTTGGCAGTTGTTGTAGGTCTTACAAACTGCTGAGAATGCTCTAAGTGCGAACCAAGTACCGTAGACGAAACAAACTCCCCAGTTTCCATACCTGGAATATTAACATGGTTAGTATAATGTAAGAAGAGAAGAGAAGAGAATACCATGAACCATCAGGTTCTTGAATGTCCTCAAGATAACCAATAGCTCTTGTGATACATGTTTTGATCTCTTCGTTTCGATGATCAGGGTACAACTCCTGAAACAGGACAAGGGCATCGACTCCTGCCGATGTACACTCCACATAACTGCACATTTATACACATTCAACATCATCATCTCATACATGTACGTGTGTGAAACTAGTCACTCTTACTCGTGCTCAATCACAATATCAGCCAGAAATTCCATAGGATTCAGCCACTACACACCAAAAAAACCAACATTTAGCTATATAGCCCACATATTTGATCAAACGTATATATTGGAGTAGTACCTCTAGCCACTGTGAGGCTACCACTGGCTCCCATGCAGCAAGACCGCCGTTTTTGCCCTGCATAATCATCATTTGTTAATGAATTACAGGGTAATAATGGATCTAAATTAAGCTTATTCATTACCTGCAAAGAAAGTATTACGTTGACAGCACTGAATAATCCTTGAGGTTCCATTTTCTCCCCTACAATCTCAGGAGGCATCATAGACAACACAAGGCAACACTGATATAATGATCACAATGCTGCATGTTTCAGTATGTACATCCTTTAATTCAATAGTTTTCTTGATGACTAAAGAAGGATATACGAACCTTGAGTCCTTCAGTAGTACAATCGGATAGCTGCCATCCGTGATCTTGGTCTGAAAATGTCCACGACCTTTTGAAATATGGCGGTACATACTTCTGAAGTCTCCCGAAGGATTCTCTTTCACCTGCAAATTAACCTTATAAGTATACATCTTGAAAAGAGAATTAAATTAAATAAGAGAAACTTGAACAATTCATATATACCTGAGACTCCTTTTTCAGAGTATCACCTATCTCATCACTCAGATCACTAGCCAGCAATGCTTGCATAGCAAAACATGCATCCCATAGTTGGCTTCCAAAACTCTACATGCATGCATGAAATTACTTATTAGCTTATATATAAATCTGGATGATGAAATTAATCCCATGTACCTGCATCTTCATTCCATCTTCAGCAAGCCATAGAAAATGGGGGAGTCTGGCAAGATGTTTCTTGAAATAGTCTCCATTGGGGTCCTCAACCCAACATGCCAGCATGCACAATGACTTCTCCACAGCTCCGATGGTTATGTATCTACTGTTCTCATCTTCATAGTGGATGTGCTTCCAAAGCTTTCTGTCTCAACTTGTTGAAAGGCCAACGAGTCGAGAGAGGCTCCGTCAATATGTAACAAGCATCCCATACCAAATCTTGTATCAAGGGATGAGGATAATACATGTCCTCCTACAAACACATTAATTACTTCGTCAATCAACCATTAACATATAATTCTAGTTGAATATCCATCCATATATTACCTTTGCGCATAAATGTCGTACGCTTCTCCAATTAATATCATGGTAGGGCTTAGTTGTGAGATAAGGGGCGTGATAGGACCCACAAACTTCTTTCCATATAAATATGACATTGGCATGTAAACTAATCGACAATAACACCACATTTTTGCTGCAATGCATATATAAAATATCAAAACATCAATCAATTGCTAATTAGATGATAATTAATGAATATGAATTAGCATGGAATTATATATACATGGATTTATTGGGAGAAATGAGGCAAGAACCCAGTATTCAGGGGGCATTGGGTTAGCTCCTGACCATTCATATACTCCCAGTATCTGTCAGGACATACTTTATTTATTAGAATAGAATTAAAAAAGAAAATAAAAGAAAAAGAGAGAGTACAGACAGAAAGCCATGTTTTGCCCCAAGAAGGTATTGCTTTGGGAGTGCCATGTTGAAGTATCCATTTTCTTGATTTAGAACAGGCATCTGCATGGGGTGATTCTTCTTCATTCTAATAACTCATCATTATTAATGGACAATTTTACTAATTGAAATTACCTGATGCCAATATATGTAACGAAGGACTTCTCGACGATATTCCCCATGAAAAACACTGTTCAGATGTCCACTAATATACAGTATCATCACCTGCAATTGCAAAATATTGCAAAATTAAATGGACATACCATAATTAGGTATGAATAGTCGAGCTCTTGTTACATTTTATGTTGCACGTATTTAGCAGCAAATAACTAATTAACATTTCCCTAAGGGGAATGGAATTTATATTTTCCTGAAGAAGAATAAATATTGTTATATGTCTTCATTGTTTGATCAGTAGAGATAGTAGTATATTTTATATTAAAAGAATATAAATAGTAGTATAATACTCCATTCCTCTCCAAATTAAGTTCAATTTACTGTTCCATGGTATATGCTAACTTTATTAACTTTTAAAAGTAATCGCACAGTATTTTTAGGTTTTTCAATACAGGTCCTGAAAGATAGGTAAACTATCAATTAGGGACCCGAAAGAGAACCCGAAAGATATAAAACTATCAATACTGGACCTAAAATTATAGAATTTCAGGTCCTGAATTGATAAAAGTATATTAAAATTTCATGGTTTCAGGTCATGTGTTGATAGTTTCATATCTTTCGGGTCCTGAATTGATAGCAAAAATCTTTTAAGTCCCTTATTGATAGTTTACATATCTTTCTGTAATGAAAAAATTTCTAAATAGTAATATATAAGGTATGCTGGGTGTGATAATTAGATGTGTTATAAATAAAGTAAAAAAGAAAAGAAAAGAGACGAGACCAGAGGAGGAAGAAAGAACATGGGGCCGGCATTTTCTGCAGGCCAATGGCCATCAATTGTTTGCAAGGCCGATAAGTAGTGCACTGCTCGTCTCAGACTCGCCGTAGCCGCCTCATGGCCCACGTTTTCGCCTTCCCGCACCCTCACTTCCCCTATCTCCTGCTTGAATTTCTTCTCATTCAATAACTGCTATGCACCTTATTAAAGTGGGTGACTCAGATTTTATTTCCGCAAAAGTATAATTAAAACAGACCTATAATTGTTGCATTGGGGCTAGTTAAAAATTAAAATTGTCTCATAAATTTATTTTATTTGAAATAGTTTTTAGAATTTAATTTTTCCAAAATCCTGTCTAATAGCTTTCTCATTAAAATGATTTTTTTTAACTTAAAAATGTTCAATTTTCTAATTATATGAAATGATATTGAAACGCTGCCTTTATGGACCAAAGTGGAAAAAAAGAATTTGTTTAAAAATAAAATCAAAACAAAATTAAAAGGTTTAAAATAAAAAAAAATGTTTATAACTATTTTGGAACATTTACAAAATAGAGTAAAAAGACGAGGACTTTTTTGTAGAACATCAAATAGCGACTCTAAAATGTTGCAAGATTTTAATAGGACGACCGACGATGTGATGGCCATGGCCCAATGGCAATACTCCTATTAACTAAATATAAAATTCAAATAATTTATCATAATTACCTACTTAATTAAAATAAGGGCACCCGAAAGATTTCTAAGAACACCCGAACCATAAAAAAATTATTATGAAAATACAATTTTAACCTTCAACCCTGGATATAAACACTACATCCTTATTGCTAACCCCACCCTATAGATTTAACAAAACAAGTCTACCGTCATGGATGTTTATTGGGTCTTCCCTCTCAGTGTGGAGCAGTTGCACTCGTTTGCTCGCTTTGCTCTTCCACCATGATTTTGAACATTAGAATTAATAATTGATTTTAATTTCTTTTTTATTAATTTTGTGAATGTTTTACTGATTTGTTTTGTGGGTAATTCTACTGGAAATTTGGGAGTATTGGATGAGCAGTTTTTGCAATTCCAGCCTCTTCAAGAAGAATGAATCATCTCCCTACTTTGTTTATGAGGTGGTCAACATATTTTTCTACGAATCTGGGAAGCTTCTTAGGAACCTTAGAGGATTGTTGTAGGAACACTCCATGTTTTTCCTCTCTCTCTGCGCAACCACATTGCTGTTTTTCATGGTCTTTTTGGTTGCATAATTGATCGAATTTGCACACATGGAAATTAATTAATCTAATGTTAATTTTAGAGTAGATAAAGAGCTATTGGATTTAAAAAGAACAGGGTATCCATTTGAATCAGTTGATATGTAGCAGTTCAAGCATCGGAACCCAATCATCAAAAATGGTGGCGAGGATAGTAAATAAATTGAGTGGAATTAGTAATAAGGAATGTGGGTGCAAGTTTAGAAAAAGGGTTAAAAGAGTATTTTCATAATAAATTTTTTGATGATTCGGGTGCCCTTAAAAATCTTTCGGATGGCGATAATGCCGCCCTTAAGATAATTGCACATGACTTGCACTCAATGTTTCTTTTAAGAAACATTATGCCTCTTTTTTCTCTACGGTCAAAAATAAAAGAAATTATTCTCTTGGTTCAGAGTTACTGTAGATATGAAATTTTAGAAAATAATTTAAATAATTTATTTTTAGAGTTAAAGTTATGTGAATAGTAAAGAGGTAACAATTTTGAAATTAAAATATATTATGAAGATACTAAATGTGAATTTATTTATGACATGTGATACTATTATATTTTTGATATAAACTCCAATTTTGGCTAGTGATACTATTATATTTCTAATGTAAACCCCAATTTTGGCCACTATGACATCAATAAATAAATAACAAAACACTGGTCACTGCACATTAATGCAATCAATAAAGATCAAAATTGTGGTCACCATACGGTCTGATGGACACCATTTTTAAGCATTCACATTAACTTATTTATTGTAGGGTGCACTGGTACATTTAGGTTTGATAGATTACATTAAAAAAAAATACTAACTAAATATTAAGTTGATAAAAATCTTAATTTTATTATTAAATTATATTACCAACGTATTAGCAATAAAATGCGTTGATAATTCATTTATAAAATTGTGATTGATAAACTTTATCAACAAAAATACAGTTTAACAGAATTTGAGGACTAATCTCTCTAAAGAAAAAAAATACTATGTACAAATGAATAATTTCAATAAAATCAATGTTTAAAGTGAATTCAACCCACATGAATGTTTACTTAATTTCAGTGATCTGGTAAGGAGATAGCCATGCAAATATAAATAAATAAAATTCTAGAAGTTTACCACGAGATCTAATTTTAACCACGAGATCTAATTTTAAAATTTTAATCTTTATAGTTCAAATATAATCCATTTACAACCTCACTAAATACAATTTGGTTCATAACAGATCACTGAAATTAATTAATTAATATCTTAAAATTACCTAATTGTAATTTTTCTTCTGATATTATTATCTTTAATGTTCACGATTATTTTAAAATTGATTTAGAATGAATTTCAGTGCATATAATATACTAATATTATACATGTGCATGCAATATAAACTGTATAAATAATATTTCTTGTGATAGATTTACCACTCACTTAGTTATCAATTTTTATTTTTTATTAAACCATCACTTACCCTCTGTACCCAACTTATGTTTGTACTTTTAACTCTCGATATGAAAAATTGCTTTTTAACTTATTTTTATATAGAGATAATAATATGATATTTTTGGATAACAAATAAATTGAATATATGTTATGTGCATGAGGTGTAGATGATAAATTTGAAATTAAACTATATTATACAATTATTGATCTG
Organism: Pogostemon cablin; assembly: GCA_023678885.1. Classification (NCBI taxonomy): domain Eukaryota; kingdom Viridiplantae; phylum Streptophyta; class Magnoliopsida; order Lamiales; family Lamiaceae; genus Pogostemon; species Pogostemon cablin. The sequence continues at coordinate 44,663,259 of CM042951.1, forward strand.
TTGTTAGCTTTTGTAGGGTGTATGATAAATTGAGAATGGACCAAAAGATAAAAATAAAAAATAAAAAATAAAGATAAAGGAACGGAAGGAGAACATCAGCTTGAAAACTAACTTTTATAAGCTAGCACCGATTCAGTCTCATAAAATTAGCAAAATTAAATATTTTTTAAATAAATATATTATTTTGGTGAAATTTTAAAAGTTATGAAACTATTTCATAAAAACTATGATTCTTAAGACTCTTTTGAATAAAATAAATTTATATTAAACGATTTCTTAATTTATTTAACATTATACGACTAAAAATTAACTTTCTTAATGCGAGTAGCATTATTTGTAAGGGTGAAAATGTTAAAAGAGACCTGAATCCGCCAAAGGAGATCACTGCTGGGCTTGACCGGGAATCGGTTGTGGAAGAAATGTTGACGGGCTTTGTCGACCTGTTCTCGGAGCTCCGGCGTGCCGTAATTCGGGTCGAATTCCCAAGTTTGTCTGCCGACGTAGTTGTTGGTGCTGTACAGGTAAGGACCATCCACACCTTCACCAACCTTAAGTCTCCACATAATGTTGATTAGGGTTTATATTCTTCTTTCTTTAACTAAGAACGCACAGGGCATAGCTCAATTAGTAGAGGGGTGGAAAGGCCTTCCAATTGAGCTTGGTTGCTGCAGGGTGGGGGTTTGAATCCTGCCTTTGGTATGGATTTGGCCCATTGCAAGCACAAGTTTAACAGTGAGCCTTCTCTATAAGCCACTTGAGGCACATCCTGCGATTTACCTCCTCCACCAATCCCCATGGCAGAGGCGGTGGGACCATAATGGTGGGTACACCGTTTTTTACAAAAATTAAGTGTATATGAATATGTGAGAGATGACTATGCTAGTGGGAATTTATAACTTGTCATTGTGGGTTTGATTCCTTAATTAAATTGGCCTCGGTAAACCAAATTTCGACACAGAATCATTTATTCCAACTTTATGCATGTTTTATTTTGTTTTTCGCTTTTTAAACAAATGGCATGTCTCATTGTAGATTAACATCATGTATCTTTAAGAGTTTAATGATTGAGTATAGTTTTTTTTATATATTATAAAATAAGAAAAATTCAATAGATTTTGTGGTCCAGAAATTAGAAATTAAGAGTTAATCTAACACTTCTTATTTATTGGTGGTATCCTACTTATGGTTTGAAAAGATATACTTTAAAAAATTTTAAACCTTAAAAATAAATAATATTACTATAACATAAATCAATTGGGTAATAGGATGCAAGTTGAAACCGAAACACCTTCCTAAATTAAATTTTTTGTACTCCCTTTAATTTGTCCCATAAAGAAACTATTCACTCTTCAGTCTTCATTTTATCATTCCACAATAAACTACCCCATTCAAGCATAAAACATTACTCCATATAAATTTTATAACTTTAAAATACATTTTAATTTTCAAATTTATCACTTTACATAACATATACAACCTATTTTATAATTTATTTATTATTTAAAAATACTACTTTATCACCCAAATCAATAAAATTAATTTAAAAAATAATTTTTCTTAAACTAGTGACTATATTATTGATGCAATTTAATTTGAGATGGAAATATGTTATTAAATGAAAGTACAATTAAAAAAAGTACGTTATAAATTCCCATTTGTTAATATCGTTTTCAACATTGACATGTTGGCATGCATAGCTAATATCGTTTTCATCATTTAACAATAAACCCACTCTTTATTTTATTCTATATTCCTTAGCTGATATCTTGAAGGTACAACAGAAAAAACCCTAATCTAATAATTAATCATTTGGAGTGTATAGTAAAAAACGCAGAAATAACACGGGATGTCATATGATATATTGATATAACATATTAATTATATACGAGTCTATGAGGGTGAGGAGCGGCCCTAGAATGGTGCGGGAAGTGCTGCTGCACAAGGCCCCATCCCATTGAGGGCTCCTGTCTTTTTTGCATTCTTTTGAGCTAGTTCGAATTTTATTGGGAGGTACGGGACATGATGTCCTGTGATACTTTTGTATGATATGTTGAGTATCATTTCTTTATATATTGACATGTGGTAGAGTGGAGAAATATAATTACTTGCGCCTAGGATTTAGGATAAAGTTTTTCTTATTTTCACACCATCTTTCTTCTTCTGCCATTCTTCTTTTAATTTCTTTTATTATTTTTCTATTAAATTTGTTAAGAAAAAACTGTAATTTTTATTAATTAAGAAGTACTTAATTTTTTTATTATTTGATAAATTAATTAATCATATTTAATGCAATATTTTTTTATTATTACACTCCTCATTTTGTATATGTGATAAGCATAATTATATTTATATTTCAATTCTATTAATTTTTTATCTTTTAAAAACCTCATTTTATGCATATTAAATATAATTATTTTTCTATTTTAATTTTATTTATTTTATTATATTCTTTAAGAAAATAAATAATTTAATCACATGGCTTCTGAAATTAAAGGATGGGACATGAGGGTGGTTATGCGGATAGTGTCATAAAGAAAAAAAAACTATCCGTCTAACTTGCTTATGCGTCACTGTTTTGGATAAATTATGAATTTTTGATAGGATTTCAAATTCATGATTCAAAATTTATTTTTAAAATAAAAATTTATATATAATAAATAAGAATAATAAATTTTTATTATATTAAATATTAAATCTAAAATTTTATTAAAAATAATTTTTTTGAAAGGAACTCTACCACCCAACCTACCCCTATCCACCCCCTCCACCTCCAACCCCCACCCAATTTTTTTTTTATAAAATTTTAGATTTTTAATATTTGAATAATAAAAATATTACCACTCAACCCTACCCCTACCCACCCCACCCACCACCACCCACTCAAAAAATTTTATATAAAACTGTACTTTTTAATATTTAAATAATGAAAATTTTAACGCCCAATCCTACCACTCTATTCATCAACCCACACCCACATCCACCCACCACCCCCCACCCACCAAATTTTTTTTTAAAAAAAATTAAATTTTAATATTTAAAAAATAAAATTTAAAATTTTTTTTTAAATTTTTTTTTTTTGAGGGAGGAGTGGGGTGGAGGGTGTGGAGGGGTAGATTGGGTTTGGGTGGTAATAATTTCATTATTTAAATATTAAAATCTAAAATTTTATTTAAAAAAATTTTGGGAGTGGGGAGGGGTGGGTAGAGGTAGGTTAGGTGGTAATATTTTTATTATTAAAATATTCAAATCTAAAATTTTATATATAAAAAAAATTTTGACTTGGGGTGGTGTGGTGGGGGGTGGGGGTGGGGGTGGATGGGTAGGGGGTAGGGATGAGTGGTAATATTTTTATTATCCAAATATTAAAATTTAAAATTTTATTAAAAAAAATTGGCTTGAGGGTGGTGTTGGTGGGGGGTGGGGGTGAGTGGGTAGGGGTAGGGCTGGGTGATAATATTTTTATTATTCAAATATTAAAATTTTATTAAATAAAATTTTTTTTAGGGGTGGAGGGTGGGGGATGGGGTGAGTAGGGATAGACTGGGTGGTAAAGTTTGAAATATAAATAAATAAATATATATAATATATATATATATATATATATATTAATTTATCAAATACTATTGTTATATATTAATATAATCAATTACACAACAACGGAAGGATTTCAAATGACACGGTTTGAGTAAGGATTTAAAATTCATTCAAAAATAACTAAAAAAATTCAAAATCAAATCCATGATTTGAAATCTATTGATTTAAAATATTGGATTTATAAATAGTTGATTTCAAGTAGCATCCAAACATGATTGAATGAATTTGAGGGATAGATTTATAAATCTTTCCTCAAATCCATCCATCCAAACACAACACGATTTCACGATTATTTCAACAAAATTTAAATTGTATTATTATCGGTGCAGTGCAATTTTAGATAAAAGAATATAACTGTGTGCACTCTGATACACCTGAATAATCTCACCATTAAATCATATTTTCATTTAATTTTTACCGCTTAATAAAATAAAATAATTAAAAATAAAATTAGTAACTATTCATTACTCTCAATTTACTCTATAAACCTCCTGATACATCAGGTACACCACAGAATAATCCTAAATTAAAATTAAAATGAGACACTCTCTTGTAAGATGGGTTTTTTGTGATATGGTCGTGAGACGGGTCGACCCATTACTAAAGTATGCTTATTATATAGTTAAAATATGTCAATAATGAATCATATTATAACATCATAAATTATATTTTAATTCATAATTCATTATACTTTAGAAAACATACTTTAACAATAATTAAACATACTTTATCAATATAATAGATATATTTTAACCCGTCTCACAAAATTAAGTTCTCATTAGAGACTTTGTCAATCAAAATTACTCCCAGGCAATGTTATTTTCTTCAATATAGTAACTTTTAGGGCCTGTTTGATTGGGGCTTTTGAGATAAGGAATGGGAAAGGGTTTTAAAATGAAAGTTTGGTTGAATGGTTTTATACACATACAGTAATATTCATTCCAACAAAATGATGAATCAGCCATTCCTTTCCTATTCCTGCACTATGGCTTTCATTCCATATCTTGAAAAGCTCAAATCAAATTTATTAATATATTTTAATGATATAAAATTTTATTAAATTTAAAAATTAATAAGTTAATAATTTTCTTTTAATAATAATAAAATTATAATAAAATAAAAAATTACTAGTAAAAAAATAATAATTCATTCCTAAAGAATTTAATAATACCAAACAACATTAATGATTATAATACCCGTGTTTTATTATCAACTAAACACTATATGTTTAAAAGGCAAACTCATTACCATTCCTCACCACTATTATTTTAATTCTATTTCGATTCCTTCCATTATACCAAATGCTCTATTAGTTTAAATAAAAACATCACTATTCGGTAGAATGCGGTGCAGCTTGATCGTCATTAAAAAAAAGTATGTATACCCCAATTTATGGCACGGTGGGTGGACCTACATATATAAAGTATAGAAACGACTAATCTTTTAAATTAGGGTCCGATTTTTTAATGGCCACTTTTGATAAAGAGCAATTTAAAATAGCTACATCTCTTAAAACCAATTTTTACTAGCCACTCTCAGGTGGATTCCCCAAATTACCCCATAACTGTTACCCAAAGGACGAAAATAATGAGGAATGATTATGTCAGTGTTGACTGCATTAAATAGTGTGGGTGGGACCACATTTAAAATTATAGTAAATATTTTTTTTCCAGAAAAAATAAAAAAAATTAAAAATTATTTGTTCTATTCGGCCTACACAATTTGTTCTATTCGGCCCACACTTTTTTTTTCAAAAAAAAAATTAAAAAAATATTTCTTCTATTCGGCCTATTCGGCCTACACAATTTGTTCTATTCGGCCTACACAATTTGTTCTATTCGGCCTACACTTTTTTTTTCAAAAAAAAAATTAAAAAAAATTAAAAAAATATTTCTTCTATTCGGTCTATTCGGCCTACACAATTTGTTCTATTCGGCCTACACAATTTGTTCTATTCGGCCTACACTTTTTTTTTCAAAAAAAAAATTAAAAAAATTTAAAAAAAATTTTAAAATATTTCTTCTATTCGGCCTACACAATTTGTTCTATTCGGCCTACACAATTTGTTCTATTCGGCCTACACTTTTTTTTCAAAAAAAAATTAAAAAAAATTAAAAAAAATTAAAAAAATATTTCTTCTATTCGGCCTATTCGGCCTACACAATTTGTTCTATTCGGCCTACACAATTTGTTCTATTCGGCCTACACTTTTTTTTCAAAAAAAAAAATTAAAAAAATTTAAAAAAATTAAAAAAATATTTCTTCTATTCAGCCTATTCGGCCTACACAATTTGTTCTATTCGGCCTACACAATTTGTTCTATTCGGCCTACACTTTTTTTTTCAAAAAAAAAATTAAAAAAAATTTTAAAATATTTTTTCTATTCGGCCTATTCGGCCTACACAATTTGTTCTATTCGGCCTACACTTTTTTTTTCAAAAAAAAATTAAAAAAAATTAAAAAAAAATTTAAAAAAATGAAAAAATATTTCCTGAAAAAATTTAAAATAATTATACAAATAAAATTAATGCATCTTTTTTTATTTTAATAAAAAATTTATTCATGAGGCATATACCGATAACAAATTAATGCATTCAATAAACTGTAAAATAAATTATTGTACTTTTGTACTTTTTGGTCAAAAAGTGACCTCAGACATGTAAAAAGTGGATCCTCTCAAGGGCATTTTGGTCCATTCCTTTAAAAGTTGCTAGAAAAAATTGTGTATAACATATGTGGCCACTAAAAATTACACTTAAGGGATAGTGGCCACTTTTTGCCATTACCACTTTAAATTAAATCAACTTATTATTATGTGTCTCCATCATTTTGACTTTATACATGTAAGATTACCAATAATTGTCTAAATACAATACATCTTACATACGAAATGATTTGGTTGGGACGTGCTTGTCTAGATTATTATAGTAATTGATATGTTTTTGCTTTCTATTCAAGTTTTTTGATAAGTATTCTTTCATTACCTGTTAATATTTTCTACATTTCAATTTCACGTACACCTATAAAGTGTTTATGTGTGTTGGAAACTGTTAGCAATTTTAAAACTAATTAAAGTGAATTATAATGCTATTGAATAAGTATTCATTTTTAAAATAAAATTTAAGATTAAATAAAAAATTAATAAATATATAGAATATGAAAGTTGGCTTTGGGATGAAAAGAGTATTTAATACTCCCTCAATCTCATTGAAAGGTGGGTGCTTTCTTTGTAATTTATAAAGAAAATGTCCACCTTTCAATGGGACGGAGGTAGTATTTTAGGGACACACTTGTATCAAATGACTAGGGGTAATGTTGGGCCCTTTGGGCTTGTTGGCCCAATTGTTGGTCTTCTCTTCTCCAAAGTGGTGGGCTAGGCCCATTCTCTTTTTCCCCCAATTTAGTTGCTTCGCAGATGCAGTGCATCCATGGAACAAGAACGGACGCTTCACTTCCCGACTTCACTCTGTTATGCCGTGCCGTTTTCCCTCCGATCCTTTCGGAGGCTGGAGGCCAGAGGCTGAGTGAGGAGCAAGGAGGTGAGGGTGTTAGTGGGTTCCTTTGGTGGGTGTGTTCCATTGTGTTTCATAGGCTCTAAGTGAGCCAAAACCTAGGATTCTGAGCACCACGTTCCACCACCTCCGACGAAGCTCCGACGACGTCAACCGGAGAGACGACGAGGGCCACCGCGTATACCCAACAGTGGTATCAGAGCTTGGTCTGATCGGTCGTCAGTCGTCCTCCGCCAGTGCTGCCCGTCGTCTGGTGTCCTCCAGTCGCTACCGCTCTGTTCGTCGACGCCGCCATCCGTGGGAGGTAGGTTGTCGTCCGCCATTCGTTGGCTAGGGTTCCGCCAGGTCACTGCTCCTCCGTCGAAGCTGCTGCTGCTCGACCGCCGTCCGTCGGAGGTCACCGTCGCTGTCGCCCGGAGCCGCTGCTGTCAGCCGCCGGAACGCGAGCTGCAGAAATGCGCCGCCTCCGTCGCTCGCTAGGGTTTCGGTCAGACCTGCAGCAGACCGCCGCCATCCCGCTGCTCTTCCCGCCAGCCGCCGTCCACGCCGTCGAGTGGAGGTAGGGCTCACGGCGAGTGGAGGTAAGGAACGCGGTTCGATCTGCCTGCCGTCCGTCAATGCCGCCTGCTGACCGCTGGAGCTACTGACCGCCGGAGCTGCTGACCTCCGCTGACTGTAGTTCGCGTTCAGCCGCCGTCCACCGCCAGCTTGTTGTCCGCCGCCAGCCGCCGCCACCTTCCGATCAGATTGGTGATAGGGGACACTCCCGTTTACTGATTTGTTCTTGTTATATCTATGTGATACCCTTAGGCGGTTGGTCCTCCTTTGTGCTTTGTGATGCTCTGAGGCGGCTGGTCCTCTTGTGTGGTGATTTCTGTGCTATAGAATTAGGGATTTTTTGTGATTTGTGGCCTGGTTGGTCAATTCCTTGTTATCTCTAGTTTTATTTGCTTGAAATATTTTGTGGTTATATCTGTGTGATATTTTTTTCTTGGTTTGCTTTCGCTGCTTATCTGATTTTCTGGAATTTTTTGCTTCTTTTGCTATGTGTGTGAATTGAGTTTGTTTCCAGGCCTAAGATAGCATTTTCTCACCTGTGTGTGTGATTTTTTGTTGTTTCTTGAATCTGTGTGAGTCGATTCACTCAACTTTAAGCACCAATGACTCTTCTCCTAATGCATTTGGGCAAGGAGACTTCAATATCTGTTTGAAACAGAAGATGAAGTATGAGGGGGTGTTCAAAGCTGTGAATGACTCTTATTATTAAGAGATAATTTCTTGCATGAATTATTTAGTGCCTTTTAAACCTTGTGTGTGTATTAATTGGCTAGTTAATTCCGCATGTTGATTAGGAAATTTGTTTTTCTATCTTGTTTCACTTTGAATCTATGTGCTTCTTTGTGAATTTGTGTTTTCTTTGTGAGAAACTTGTTAGAAATGTGTTTTCTACGTTTGTGCTTGTTTATGTGTTAAACTTGCTAGGTTTTAGACTGCTCCTAGTGAGGTGGAGTATTTGCATATGTGTTTTCTTTATGCTTTTGTGCCTAGTTTACATGCTTATTTGTTTCTCTTAGTGAGGTTGAGCATGTTGTGTGCATTCGAATGTGGTGTAATATTTGATTGTTGTTTGTCTGTGTGACTGTTATGTCTGTGTGACTTTTAAATGCTATAGCTTGTGTGTCTATGTGATTAGACTGTGTGTCTTTAGAATTATGTATTCTATTCTATGTGATATATGTATGAATTGTGTATTCATGATCCTTGTGATCTCATGTTAGCTTTGTGCTTAGTTTTGTTTCTGTGTGAACTGTTCGTGTGTCATGAGAACTGTGAGTTCTAATCTATGTGATTACATGACTATGTGAACTTTTGTGACTTTGTGTCAATTTCGTTTGACTCACTTTGTGTTTGTTAATTTTTAGATCTTACATCTAACTTTGTGTTTTTCATTTTGCAGGTATCCGGAAAGGTGCGATGATGATATCCTATATTTTTTTATGAACACAATGAGAGAATTGGGCCAAGGTGGAGTTTTGTTGGGCCCTTTGGGCTTGTTGGCCCAATTGTTGGTATTCTCTTCTCCAAAGTGGTGGGCTAGGCCTATTATCTTTTTCCCCCAATTTAGTTGTTGCGCAGATGCAGTGCATCCATGGAACAAGAACGGACGCTTCACTTCCCGACTTCACTCTGTTATGTCGTGCCGTTTCCCCTCCGATCCGTTCGGAGGCTGGAGGCCAGAGGCTGAGTGAGGAGCAAGGAGGTGAGGGTGTTAGTGGGTTCCTTTGGTGGGTGTGTTCCATTGTGTTTCATGGGCTCTAAGTGAGCCAAAACCTAGAATTCTGAGCACCACGTTCCACCACCTCCGACGAAGCTCCGACGACGTCAACCGGAGAGACGACGAGGGCCACCGCGTATACCCAACAGGTAATAATTAAATGAAAATATGTATTACTGAAAAGTTACTCTTATATTATTATTACTCATCTTCTATGTTCACAATTAAATGAGACAAATGGAAATTAAATCTTATTTATACTAGAGTTATTTTTATTTTATTTTTTACCTTCGTAGAGTAATAATAGAAGTCAATTACACGGTTGGATCGATTTCAAAACTTTAAAATTAAATTGTTATAACATTATATTACTGATAATATTGTGAAATTTATTTTCCGTCTCATAACAATTGGGTACTTTCCTTTCTGTCCAAAAAAGATACAGTATTTTTTAATTTAGATTCATAATTATTGAAAATATTCAATATTAGTTTTATTTTAGCACAAAAATTGAATCTTAGCTGGAATCATGTCAGCTCAATTTGGGGTTTCGACAATTTTAAGATCATGATGATCGTCCAATATAGGTAAATTGAAAAAAAAAAATTGGGTAGAAAGCAACATACTAATTTTTTAATTTCTAATATGGGAATTTACGATTGAGTTAGGCACTATGGGCTAGTGTCTATATCTATAGGGTTCAATGTCTTGGGTGAGGCTGGCCTCGGTAAACTTGTTTGGATACATTAGATTTGGGCTTTGATTTTGGGCCTTATAGACATGGGTGGGCTTTTAATGTTAATATTGATTATTCATCGACCCATTAAACAACGATAGCCTTATGCAAATTATCATTTAAAATAAGGCCTTCTTTAATAGTAAGTGGCCTTCTGATGCAGATACCCAAAGTGAGGTGGGCAGAAGTTTTGATCCGCTATTCAAGATGTTATTAATAAATTTTTAAAGAGGACTATGATACTACGATTGATTTTATTTGATCATTGAATTATGCTGTCATACAAGTTATGGATAAGACGTGCTAATATATTTTCAAGATACAACAATTCGCTATAAAATATTATTATTTTTTATTAATTTATTATCACTTTTCAGTATAAAAGTTGTCACTTTCTGATCGTATTACGTAAGTTCTTATATGAGACGGTTCCACACAAGTCTTTGTCTCATTTATATTATAAATTATTTACGAAATAATAATTATATTATTATCGATTTTCAATAATCGAGTATCACTTTATTATAAAAATTATAATTTCTTATCCATTTTACAAAAGTCATTGTATGAGACACAACACTTTACTTTTTTTTTAATATTATTTTCTTGAATGACGTCAAATATTACTTAATTTATATAGAAAGAAAGTAATAGTATTTGTTATTCAAATAGTGATCGTTTTGAAACGAGGTCCCTATAGTCTACACCAATGGTGGTATGCCAACACCTCTCTTAACCTAATTGGATCATATCATCATTAATTCATTTAAATGTTTAATTATCTATATTTTACATAGAAATTGTTTCCACTAGTTCACATTCTTTATTAGTGAGAATATCATTTCATACCAGATAATTGACCAAAAAAACGCACTACATTTAAAATCCAAGTCTCTTGTGAGACCAAGTAATTTTTTAGTCATAGAAAAAAAAATTACATAATAACTTATATTCTTTTATAATAGTGTAAATAATTTACGAAACATATTTTGTGTGTGCAGTGTAGCTAATTACTAATACTTTGATTATATATACTTGCGAAAAAGAATTAAAAAAAATTGACGATATAATGATGTATAAATTCCACGTTGGATTTAGAAAAAAATTGCAATGTGTGCAGCCGTGGAAATGAGTAAGACAGACAATGTGTGCTGTCTCTAATCCAATTAAATATAATTATTAGTTACAAAACTTTGAAGTAATCGTCACATTTTTTTTTCTTTCTAAAATTTCTACATGCATATCCCAATCATACGTTCATCTGATCGATCATTGATTAATTAAATTCAATTTATTGATAATTATATTATTAGTTTTCAATTAACATGATATTGTTAATTATGAAATTAGTTTACATGTATATATATGGCCAAATTATTTAATTAGTTAGAGTAATTTAAATTCGAAAAAAAAATCTTCTACTAAATTTAATAAATAATAATAATATGAAACAGAGGAAGGAGGAGCCTGCTAGCTTAAGGTGCCAACTCATTAAAAATTACTAGAGTTAGCTGCTAATTACTCTCTAATTATAATTTACAATATTAACGAATCCTAGAAAATCTTTTGCAGCATCAATAATTATTCATTATCCAAATGAATCAATGAAAACTTGATATTATAAATTAATACTGTCACATAATTAATAACAATATAAAAATATAAATGGACAGAACCCTTCATGAGTTTACACATTTTAAAGGTAATTAAAAAAATTAGAGTGCAAATAATTGTGGCTCTCATCTACCTCTAGGGAGTGTAAAACATCATTTGTCTCTATGTTCCCTTGTAAGGACAACAATAAATGTTGCAAACAAGAGCCACCCCCTAAACCACCCCCACCCCACCCCCACCCTACCCACCCACCTCCCAAATATTGCCAAGGTCATTGTGGATATATGATGGTGTACCCCACCATTAGGGGCCCCACCGCCCCTGCCCTGAGGATTGGTGGAGGAGGTAAATCGCAGGATGTGCCTCAAGTGGCTTATAGGGAGGGCTCACTGTTAAACTTGTGCTTGCAAGGGGCCAAATCCATGCCAAAGGCAGGATTCGAACCCCCACCCTGTAGCAACCAAGCTCAGCTGGAAGGTCTTTCCACCCTCCCCTCTACCACTTGAGCTATGCCATGGGGCAGTCATTGTGGATATATGGCCAGTTTATAAGTTGTCCACTCACACATATTTGGAGATGAAAATCCATTTCCCCCACATTTTATATCCAAATGGGAAAATGACAAATGAGTTTGTGATCATCAATCATATATACTAATAATATATGCCATAATCATTTGTTTTATTTAATTGATATAAAAAACAAATATTTGGAAACATTTGTGGTCCATGTGTGTGATTAAGACACCATGGAAATAGGATTAAGTGGCCAAGTACCCCACATGTGACTATGAATCTTGTAAGAGATCCCATTAATTCTTCTCAATGACTAATATATTCTCATTCTAATTTAATCTTGTCAATTGAGACATTTGCAAATACAGGTCTACCTTATTAATTTCCATTGTTTAAGGCATTCAATTAATTAAGCCAAGTCTTATGATAATATATTCTTCATACAAGAGACACTCTGAACTAATATGAAACCTCTTTATTTAAAATTTATAAAGACTATTATATCCTTAAATATATTAAATTCTAAGAGTATAATAAAATTTAAATTACTAGGCTAAATACAAGTGTTTACCTCATACAAATAAACACTCCTAAAGTTTTAGGAGGGCAATGATTTATTTAATACTGCTTTAATTTTTCTTGGTTAATTAATCGTACTATAGTTAACTTAGAAAAGTAAGGATATTAATTAATCACGACAAGTGCTTATACATATTTACTCCTTTGGATTGGAATGTAGCAAGCAAGATAAATTAAAATAGACATTATGAATCATATAAACAGTTTCTAAATTGTCATTAATTTGCTAGCAACGTGCATTACTATGTTAACAAGAATTAAGGTACAGTGCTCTAACATGTCGGGTCCATCGATATTTTTTTTTTGTTATTTTATAGCTACTTAATTAATTTCACCCTTGCCATTGAGCTTAATTCATGTAGTAGTATTTGTGTGACTATACATGAAAATTCTCACAAAATCATACTCCTTCCAACCCATAAAATAATTCACCATTTTTTAATTTGTCCTATAAAATTATTCACCTTTTAAAAAAAATTATCTTAATCTTAAACCTCACAATTACACTTAAATTTTTAAATTTAACATTCATTCTTTAAACATATAAAATACTTAATATATACTTTATTTATTGCCTAAATTATCAAATTATCCTACAAGTCAATAATTAAAAAAAAAAAGACAGTGGTACATTAAAAGTTAATTACTCACCATAAACATATAATATATTTAATATATACTTTATTTATTGCCTAAATTGTCAAATTATCCTACATGTCAATAATTAAAAAAAAAACCGTGGTACATTAAAAGTTAATTACTCACCAAAAGGAAGAGGTATATATATCTTTTGGTTTTAACTTTTATAAGTATTGTATGATATGCGATTGTTTCAAGAAAGATGTGGGATTGAGAAAAGTAATAAAAAAATGAAAATGGTGAATATGGGTAAAATAAGATTTGATTAATGAAGTTGGTGTTGGTTGCATGTAGTAATTTTGGTGTGTATTTATGGAATGTGTCATGAAATGTTTGGAAAGAGACGTAAATAGGTAATGAATAATTAATGAGAAAAGTAAGTTGTTATGAAATTAATTAAAGGATGAAGTGGAATGTTTGTATCAATAGTACAGACAAAGAATCTTACCCAATCCTTAAGATGGCCACCTTTACATGCCCTTCAAAGGACAAATTAATTCCATCTCATCAACTCCACATTCTTGCAACCTATGCTATTTGGGTGCATGATTCAAAGATAAAAGTTTAATAAAGTTATTAATTTCAACGTAGCATAATTTTGTACAAAAGCTCAATTAATATTAGAATCCATGAAATTATATACTCCCTCCGTCCCACGTATTTTTACCCACTTTCCATTTTGGGGTGTCCCACGTATTTTTACCCATTCTATTTTTGGAAAAAAATACATAATATTTTATTACATACTTTTTATAATCCCAACAACTTTAATTACTTTTTTACACTTTATTCATCATTCCCAACAACTTTATTCACTTTTTCTTTTCAAATTACTAATTTATCCCTACTTTCTCTTACATTATATATTAAAAAAATAAAACGTCTTAATCTCCGTGCCCGTACAAACGGGTAAAAATACCCGGGACGGAGGGAGTATTATAAAATGTATAATGAGATAATCACAGTACAATTACAGAAACTATGTAATATATACTCTATTATTATAAAGAAATAAGAATATCCAAAGAGAAATGTTGTAAACCCACAAGCTGCTTTCGCGGAGACACGGAGTCGCTCTCTCTTGCCCAACACCTTTGGAACTTGGAACCCTCTCAATATTTTCATATTATTAATTGGTAAATATATACTCTATTTCTAAGAACAATATATACCAAAATCCAAATTGAATCAATAAGAATTCAATTAAATAAATATAATTGTTCAAATTGAATTTCTGCATTAATGAAGAAAGCAATGACAAATATTTATATTGCAGGAAAAGAAAATAAATGAGAAACATTTATTAAATCTAAGAAAAACAAACATTTTGTGTAATCCTGATTAATAAAAAATCTCAATATCCTAGTATGTGAAGAAATAAATAAGTTGGATGGATGGAGCGTATAATTTTACATAAGTTAAACATCAAAAGGAGTAGTTTTGTGTTTATAAAAATACTACCCTCTTTCTGTCCATCCTCAATATTCATTCTCAATGTATCTATTTTAATACTTTGGGTCCTCTATTTTTAATATATTTATTTATTCTTCTTTCTAAATATATGAGACTCACACACACCACTTATTACAATTGAAATATGAAATACACACCCCACTAATATCACTGAGGTCATGTTTGTTTTGGGGTTTTGGAAAGTTTGAAAATCATGAATATTGATATTGTGTTTGTTTTGGGTTTTTGATAGTGTGGGTTTTAACTTTATGTCAAATCAATGTGTAAGAAAGTAGATGAAAGAGAAGAAATAATTAGATAACGTGTATTAATTGAGGAGAGAAAATGTATATAGATATATATAGGGATGATTTTAAAAAATTGGACGTAGAATTGAAATTCCAATTCTTGGATTTTAAAATTCGGAACAAACATCCTGGGGGGGGGGTTGGGGGGGAGTCCTATGATGTAAAATAGAGTACTCCATCAATTCCTATGTAAGAATAGTGAGCCTCCTGTGAAACTAAATAAGTGAGGTGGCAAGCATTATTGTGTAAATAAATAAATAGATATAATTATTAATTGAAAGCCAAGCCTATAAATTGATCACTACATTCCCCACGTCACATACATGACTTTTCCAGCCATCCGACCCTTGTCTTTTGATTCTATATATATATATAGGGCGAAGTCGCCTCCTCCATTTCTCTCTCCCTACTTCACTTGACTTGGCTAAGGCTTGTATATATTAATTATCACTCCTCCTCTCCTCGTTAAGACCAGACCAGACCAGACCAGAAACAACATCTGCAGATAATTGATTGAGTAGATATATTAATGATGAGCTGTAATGGCTGCAGAATTCTCCGGAAAGGATGCAACGAAAATTGCATTCTCCGCCAAAGCTTACAAGCCATTGACTCCCCACAAGCTCAAGCCAACGCCACCCTTTTCGTCGCCAAGTTTTTCGGCCGCGCAGGACTCATCTCTTTCCTTTCTTCTGTCCCCAATTCTCAAAGACCTGGTATATATGTGTATACATTACCTTCATTTCATATCTTTCTGATTATATATCTAATTAGAAAATAATTAATTGCAGCGCTTTTCCAGTCCCTACTGTTCGAAGCCTGCGGAAGGACCGTGAATCCGGTCAACGGCGCCGTGGGGTTGCTCTGGACGGGAAATTGGCAGGTCTGCCAGTCGGCGGTGGAGACGGTTCTTCGCGGCGGAGTACTCCGCCCCTTGCCGGAATTCACGGAGTTCGACGATGATTTGTACGGCTCGCAACATCACCCAAAAGGATTTGATGTTGACCTAGGGCGGGTGACGCAGAAAAAGAGACCTTCGTCGCCATCAGACGAGTCGGAAACGACGACGTTAGAGAGCGGGTTAGGGTTTCAACAAGACTGCGATGCCCCTCAGCCTCGAACCAAGCTTCTCCGCCTCTTCTTTTAGCTCTCTTCTTTTCCTTTTCCCTTTTTTACCCATACTAATTTAAACCTTCTTTTTGACCATTTTGCCCCGCTCTAAATTCTTCTTTTTAGTTTTGTTTTTTTATTTACTCCTATTTCATATTTCACTCAATTCGAATTCGTAATCCACACATCACCAAAAAAAATATTAAAAAGTTTGATCGTGATATAGCAGCTCTCATTAATTTTTTATAGTAAAAAAAAATCTGAAATCTTTTACAATCAGGAAAGATCAAGAAAGATAATAAGATTCTGATCACATTTACAAATTAATTATCACATTGTTAAAAAGGACATACCACACCATACAATGGTTATATGCATCGAACATAGTATATAATATATATGTTGTTATTAAGTTCCTAAATTATTCTTCTTAATTTTTATACTTGTATATGACCGGCAATATTTTTAAAATAACCAATAAATCTATAAGGATTTAATAGTCATTTATTAAATCTTATATATATAGTAAAGAACATGTATGAAATACGAAGTGATGTTGAAAAAATACATACCAAGAGATGGCCCCTCCCCTTGTGTTGAGAAATTTTAAATTATATTCCCTTAACTTCCTTTTAAATGTATTTTTCATGTATCACAAATATTGTCTTAATCACCGCTAAGTATGAATTAATTAATGGTAATTTGTTAAGGCTTTATTATATATATATATATATTTAAAAAAGAGTATCTTATAAAACACGAAATAAGAAGACATGGTGAAATAGGATGGACAAAGAGATGGCCCCTACCATTGTGTTGAGGTGATGAGGTAGAATTAATAGCCCATTCCTTGGAGCTGGGGTTTAACTAGTTGACTTTTGAGTTGTGAAAGAGGCAATCCACACTCCCACTCATTTGTATGCGGTCAATTTTATACTGCATAGACATAGAAATATGCTCCCTATTCCAATTTGAATTTTATGTATTTATTTATTCCGCAGCCTGTTGTTGGATAAAAGATCGGTTCGGATTCTCTATGTTATTTTGATACATCAACGATACATAAAAGAGAGAGGAAAACTATATTATAAATAGAAAAAGTTATTCCTCTTGCGTATTATGTATGACACAAAAGATGATTCACCAAATTGACACAAAATATCAGTATCACATAAAAGAAAATATTAAGAAAAACTAAGTACTTTAAAAGGAAAGTGTAAATTAATGATATACTATAAATTATATTTTCTTTTCATTATATTTCTCTAATACTTTATTTTATTCTAATTAAAAAATAGCGATAAAAAGGTGAACTGGGAGTATTGAGTTCGAAATTAGGTGGAGAGTGACGTGGCATAGGGGAATCAAAACTGTTGGGCCGGGCCGAGGCGGAAGATGTGGGATCCAGATGACGCAATCCAACTGCTTTGAGATGCTGCATATGCTCTCACCTTTATCAATGAGGGCCCCTTCTTCTTTTTATTTATTTCAATATCTACATGTTTAATTCCGATAACAAAGCTGTAATATCATCATTTACTTTTAATTATTCTCATATAAAACGCCTCAATAACTAGATATTCATCATTTCAGATATTTGATCCACATTCTTTTCATGTTATTCTCGATTTTTACACATAATAATTTATCCGCAATAATGGGAGTTTAGAGAGGTGGCAATTACTAATCAAGTAAGAAAAAAGATGGGATTTAGGGAATTCTCATTTTCAGAAAAGCTGATATCTGAACTGTATAACTTTAAATGCTGTTAGAAGTAAGAGAGAAGTTGCTTCCACATGCAGCAAAATTTCATTATCTCTTCCAATCACACCCTTCTGTTTAAAGTTACCATCAAAAAGCAGATCATAAAAGTGATTGATACATGGCTATAAACCCACATTATAACCATGGATAAACCTTCAACACTCAGCATCCAAAAAAAATACTTGTGCTGTTGCTCCTCCAGGTCCAACACCCAGCTTCCTTGTCTTTTCTGGAAGAACGAGGAAGTAAACGACATCCAGAATCTATCAACACAAGCCAATTCAAGAAGATCAACCAACCGTAGCAAGAATAAACAAAAAACTCACTCTCATGTATAACAGATAAATCTAGGATTAACAAGAAACAAAGTAAGAACATTACATATATACATCAGTTTTTGTACTACAGAGAATGTGCCTAAACGGAGAAAGAGAGGCGTGTGTACAGCTAACTAGTGAAATAGAAGACCGATTCCTGTAATATTGGATACCTGGAGAACAGTAGTGTGTAAATGATAGGTCGCAAAAATGCCAGATGAGAAGCCCAAGACTAGTCATTGGGTCCGTTCCTTATTGAGTAATTGGCTGCTGCCTCCACGAGGTCTAAAGATTCTGTATGGTGTTAGAATCTAGAGTAGAATGTAGAATGAAATCAGTACTACATCTTGTCAAGCTGATGGTACACAGTTACGTTGCATTATATGTGTTCTCAAGCTACTGTCTTGAACCTGTAAGATCACATTTCCGAGTAAATAACCCATATGGGAGAAAAGGGTGTGAGAGGGAGAAAAGGGAAACTACCTGCATGGCCGCTAACAAGGAGATGAAATCTGTGCATTGTTCGAGTAAAGCTCGTTCTTTGGCAGTCGCCTTTGCGAGATCAGTTAATAAAGAATTTACTTCTTCGATCTGCATAACAAGAAAACAAACCTCATCAGTGTTATTGGGTGTTGATATAAGGCAAAACCTCAGAGGGTAAAAACTTTTTAATTCATGATGCTAACGCTAGGCAAAAAAAATGAAATAGGACTTACCATAGGAAGTAGCAAAAAAATAGAGGATGTCATCCCATGCATGACATCAACAGCTGATCCAATAGCGTCTTTCAAGCTCAGGACATTGGTCTGTTAAAGTTGACACATTGATGACTTTGTTAAAAATAAAAGAAAGAATGTGATTTACGCTAAGAAAGAATGCAAGGGTACGCACGATTGCTCCTCCAACAACAGGAAGACGAAGAGTGCTAGCCTTTAAAGCTTCTATGGCTCCAAACAGAGAAATTGAGTGGTCTTTCTCCAAAGACGCCCAATCTTCTAAAAGGATCATCTGTGAAGAAAAATATCGACATCAAAACACACTAAGATACTCATCTCCACAAACAAGAGATAAAAAAAGCTTCACATGAAGCAATATTCTCAAACGAATATGCAAACAAAAAAGAACAGAGCTTACAAGTACAACATGCAAATCCATTGCCACAAATGACTATCTAAGTTCTCACAGAGTGATGATAAACACAACTATTGGTTCAACTTTTCTGAGAACTAATATTCATATCAAAATGATAATTATAAAAAAAAGTTCACAAGTCTCTCGTATGAACAATTAGTTAGGAAATCACAAGGCTCAATGACAACTCATTGGGGCACAGAAAGAGTGATTCATAATGTGAACAAAATTATTTCAAAGAAGTGAAATGTGTGCTGAACTGAATGGTTAAATCAGATCAGTGATTTAAATGCCCATCATAAGGCATAAAATCCCAAGTTAATACTATTGAAAGATGTGAGAAGGGGCAAACATATAGAATCTTCCTGTCTGCCGTTATCAATTAGGAAATGCAAATAGAGCTTACTTGTCCTTTCAGAATGGAAGCAAGCTTCAACTTTTGCCTCAGCAACTGCAATCTGTGTCTTTTTTTGGTGACAGTATCACGTAGATCAGAGATCGCTATCCAGGCATTCCACAGATTTTTCTGGTTGGAAGGGATATATGACTAATACAATTCCAAAAAATAAAGCAAAACAATGTGCAAGAACAGCAGGTGAAATTGGCAAGTAAAGAGCATAAGCAGATAGATCTGCATATCACATAAGAAATGATAAATAGAATATCACAGAACTATACCGATCCATGATTCAAGCTAAAAACAAGAATTCTCTGAGGTACTCTAATCCTTTAGAAAAAGAAATGAAGAAAATTGCACATGCTAAAGAACAGAAATACAAATGAACTTGACATATTCCATCTAATTCAGCCTAATAAAACATATGACGTTTATATGCTAAACTATAAGGAAACAAACTGACCTCTGCATTGTGTTTCTGCACCAACAGAGCAGCCTCAGCTCTTGCATTCACGAAGCGCCATTGCAGGTTTCGATTGTACAAGAGTCTCAACAAATGTGCATCAATAATTCGGTTCTCCCCAACCTTACCCCTCCTAACATCAACAGCAAAACTGAGGACTGAAGGTGTTTCGTTGAAACTGTTATTAATGGTGCTAACAGCATTTCTGATTCGAGATGGACTATGACCCCGGGATGGAGATAATCCAACAGGTGAAACAAGCTTACTAGGTGATGGAGGTCTAATACCTCCACGAGAAGGAGACAAAATTGGCATTGGACCGTCAACTGAATAACGTCTTAAATTTGGAGGGACAATAAGTTTGGAAGTAGGATTAGTAGATATAGGTGAACATGGATCATTCAACCTCCTCAATCGACTATTCGTTTCTTGCCAAAACCTAGCAGAAACAACAATCCCACGACTTCTATGGGAACCCCCGCCAAATTCTTGAACCCCAGAGGTACTATCTGAAGAAACACTATCTGTGTCGGATGCAGTGAGATCAGATGGCATTGATAGTTCATGATTAAGAGAATTTCCATCAGGAGCTCGTTGAATTTCCTTTAGAAACTCAGAATTTCCCAAATCAAGACTCAATCTACCATCAACAGAAGGCCTCCTCTCTTCACTCATCAATTGCTGCAATGTTCGGATTGCATTCCCAGATCCATTTAGCTTAAAGGGCTTCTCCCCACCATTGCCACGGTATTCGACGCTCCTCGACAACGGATTGACCACCCTGTTCCTAGCAGGCCATCGATGGTGATCGGAAGGCTTAGAATTTTCCACCTGATCTCCTCCACCATCAATCTTCCCTCTCGACGGAGTACTACTCCTCCTCTCCGGCGTTCCTTTCCTCACACTAGGCGAGGGCGGCGGCGCCTTGGTTTTGCTAACAGGCAATGAAAAAGCTTCTCCCTGAAACGAAACCGATAAACTTCGGGTAGAGGTGACGAGTAGTTTTGTGGCGTTTGAAATTTCGCAATTCTTGGCATCGAGATCAGGAATTATAGGTCTAGCTGCGGACGGTCGACCGGAGGTCCGCCTCCGGTCGACGGAAGAGGACCTCTTGAGGCCTGAGGAAGGTGCGTTCGACACCGGCGTCGAGTTTCTTGAAATTAAAGGGGAGGGATACCTTCTAGAAGAGTAAGAAGATGTGGAAACAGAGGACGAATTTGTAGTGGAAGTGGAAGTGGAAGAGGAAGTGGAAGGGGATGGGGATGGGGAAGGGGAAGGGGAAGGGGACATGTATCTAGAAGAGACGACTCTTGATTTGGGTTTTCTTTGATTGTTTGAAACCCCATTGCTGTTATCCTTTTCAGAAGGCAGCAATGGCGGTCTTCTAGAATGTTCATCGGTGGTTTTGGGGTTTTGTGGGTTAGTTGTTGAAGCTGCTCCTGAAACAGCACCCACCATCGTCACAATCAGAACACATGCACACACTAAACGTGAAAATTTACCTATCACATTGTGAATTTCACACAGAAATCAAATAATACACAAGTGATTCCGCCATCAACATCCTAAACCTGCAAGAAGATCAATAAATCCGGTTGCTCAAGAAACCATAATGGGTGTTTAAATGATATCCCATTTTTGCAAGATCACTCTAAATGAACTCAATAATGCAATATTGCTAACAAAACTATATAACGAGAGATATATATCTGAATAAAGGAAAGTTATGATTTTTCCGGCAAGGAGTTAGAGAGAGACTGCAGAGAGGTGTGAAGAGAGAGAGAGAGAGGTGGGGTGGGAGGGTGAGATTTGGGGGCACAGAGATTTTCGTACATTCACTGTGGAGGGTGGGGGGTGGGGTGGGGGTTTGGGGTTTAGCGAAACTTTGGAGAGACGTTACGCTAACTATAATCCGAACTTGCCTTTAATTTGCTTAATAAACCTTTTAATAATGATGTTAGTAGTTCCCTTAAAAATATAAATAAAACACTAAAATAGATTAGTGAGTTAATTGTGATTGGAGTATTTAGATATTGACATTTCTTAAGCTTTGGGGACTTGGGTAGAATTTTAATGAATTAGCAATCAAGAAATTGTTCATTAAATTAGAAAAATTGTTTTAATGCGACTTAAGTGTCATTTCAACAGTCTTTAGCAGAGATTGATGGAGGCTATCTTGACTTTAATACTCCCTCGTACACGAATGTAGTGTGTGAATTTAGGATACATAAAATCTTTTAATTAAAAATAATAAAAAATAAATAAATACTAAAATTAAATCAACCAAATATTTGTGTTTTTTTAATGTACTTTTGTACAAAAAGGTGGTTCGCCCACCCCAGGCGCCCCCGCACGCCGGCTCGACAGCATGTGAAGGAGGTTAATCATGGTAACTCAACCGACCAACAAGGATTAGACCTTTTAACCCACCACACAAGGAGTCCCCCTCCCCGCACGCCGGCCCGACAGCATGTGAAGGAGGTTAATCATGGTAACTCAACCGACCAACAAGGGTTAGACCTTTTAACCCACCACACAAGGAGTCCCCCTTAGGGCACGCCGGCCCGACAGCATGTGAAGGAGGTTAATCATGGAAACTCAACCGACCAACAAGGGTTAGACCTTTTAACCCACCAAGGGTTAGACCTTTTAACCCACCACACAAGGAGTCCCCTTAGGGCACGCCGGCCCGACAGCATGTGAAGGAGGTTAATCATGGTAACTCAACAGGGTTAGACCTTTTAACCCACCACACAACATGTGAAGGAGGTTAATCATGGAAACTCAACCGACCAACAAGGGTTAGACCTTTTAACCCACCAAGGGTTAGACCTTTTAACCCACCACACAAGGAGTCCCCTTAGGGCACGCCGGCCCGACAGCATGTGAAGGAGGTTAATCATGGTAACTCAACAGGGTTAGACCTTTTAACCCACCACACAAGGAGTCCCCCTTAATTAAGAGGTTGCTCCCACGCTGTGGGTGGGATTCGATCCTTGGTCATTGTACAAGCTGTCCCCTTGCTTGACCAGTTGAGCTGCCCATGCGGGCTTTAATGTACTTTTGTGTGAACGAGTTATGAGAAAAGTTAATTCATTATTAAAAGAGTGCGTCTTTATAATTTAGTATTATGTGTATGAGTACATTATTTTATTTTAAAGAGTATACACTTTAATTAATAAAGATACACTATTTTATTGTAAGTGATATACACTTTTCATTAATATTTTTTATTTTTCTTCACAAAATAAAGGGTATATATCTTTATACTAAAATGTATACAATTTAACACAAAATTCTAAAGGCGTACTGAGTGTGCCCTCGTGCGCCCGGATGCACACTAATTTTTGCCTTATTAAAATACTTTTTGTATATACTTAGGGGAAATTTAATAGTTAAAATATGTTTGTAATTAATTATATTATATCATTTATAATTATTTTTTGATACATCAATCTATCATTTTAAAAAAAATATATTTTAATTATCAATTAATATATTTTATATATATAATAATAATATTTTAAAATGTCTTACAATCATCTTATATAAACACCAAATTACAAAACACTTTGTCTATAATTTTTTAAGAATATAAATCTTAAATTTATTTAAAATAGATAAAAAAATTCTAATGTGATGTACATTTAAATAAGTTGTCAACTAAGTTTAAGATTTTTTTAAAATTATTATTATTATTTTATTATTTCAAAAAACTATACTATTATCATAATATAAGATGAAAATTTGCAACAAAAATAATAAAAATGATGTGCAACTATAAATAGCTATATAAGCCACGTGGACTATTGGCAACTTAGAGCCTCAAAACAAAGAGTAGAGACAGCTAAACCTAAAATTACCTATGGACAACTTAATTTGTTGTAGGCTAATTAATTAAATGGAGTTTAATAATTCAAGATTATAATTCCTATAATGTATGGATTGATCGTGAGGATCGAGAATCTAGTTCTTAGACTAGCCCCACTAATTTTATTCTTAGCTGCACTTGGAGGCACATTAATAATAAATAAATAAATTAATTAATAATAAATAAATAAATAAATAAATATAGGAGTAATTCATTTCTTCTTCAATCTACTCTAAAGTCGAACTTTATTTTATAAATAGTACATACATGTGAGGTTTTTAATTTTTTAATTTTTTAATTTAAATTTACCATCTTGATCCGTCTTCATCATCCTTCTCTCCTTTTCCGTGATGCTATTTTCTTACGGCCTGCATTATTATTTTAAATTAAAAATTAACTAATTAATTAATCGCTTTCCTAGATAACTACATGTAATTAATGGTAGTTTCCTAGTCATCTATATAGTTTGTTGATACTTAGTAGTAATATATTTTGACCCAACATCACATATTCCTGCCCATACTTATATTATATTTTAGTCATCTATACAGTGTAATTTATTTGTTTTAGCTAGGATACATGCATGTATATCTGTGACACTTTTACGTAAAACAATACAACTCTACATATATTTTTCTGTTTATAGATGTACGCACACACTACCTAAATATAAAATTATAAAGCATCCAAAAATTATTATTCTATAGGGAGTAATAAATTTGGAATATGTGTATAATACATTAAATTAAAATTGAGATAAAACTTCATCTTTCAAGAATTTAAAGCATCACATCAAATTAATATTTCGATAGTCGCATGTCAACAAAAAATAAACTACTAGTAATTATAATGAAAATAATTACTTTAATCAATTGATGTGAAGACAAGAAAATGGGATTACCTATTACACAATGATGTTTCATCTACTATTACACAAATTAATTATTTGCCACGTGTCATAATGGAAGACCAAAATTCAATACATGCCCCAAGGATTTAATGGTCATTTGTAGGGTATATTTTTTTATTTAATAAAACACCAATGAAATATGAAATGTGTAATAGGGAATTCAAATTGAAAAACAAGAGGTAGTTGTGTTAAATCATTTTCAAAATTATGAGGAACACTTGGGTGACCCGGGGTCACTCATGACCCTCTCACATGAGGGAGTGGGGATCCACATGTCAGGGATGACTCCCACCTCCTCATGTGAGAGGGTCTTGGGATAACCCGTGGTCACCCAAGAATTACCCCAAAATTATATATGGTAAAATAGTAGATACGAAGATGATTTAATTTTAATAATTTGAATTCCCAATACAAAGGCCCAGTGAATAATTTGTCGTGATGAATAATTACACAAACTCTTGTCTCCTCCTCTATACATACGGACACACTTACCATGTTTCCGCCCTTCTCTACACCTACGACATCCAAGCATGGTTACGCACGTGTGTTAATAAACTTGTTACTTTTTTTCATGAATTATTAATTAATTCTAATATATATAAATGATAAATCAATCACCGCCCTCAATTTTTTTTTTTTGGATTTTTTCCATTGAGATATTAAATTATTATTACTCCAACTTATTTATTTGTATTTGATTCTACTGCACTCATCGATAAAATTGTATATTTATTTTTAACAGGTAGATTAAATTATTATTATATTATATAAGGTGACTAATTATATTAGTTGTGGGTTATTTTATTTACCAAATCACCTAAATTTTAATAATTTTGTACACACCTCCTCCTCCAATATTTAACATTAAAATTTGATAAGAAAATAATATTCTAAAAATCATTTCATAAAGAAAAAATTAATACTCCCTCCGTTCGCTTCTAAGGTATCCATTTTACTATTTTTGGCGTCCACTTCAAGGGTATCCATTTCCCCTATTTAGTACTCCCTCCGTCCCATAGAAGTTGACACACTTTCCTTTTTGGTTTGTCCCACTAAAGTTGACACATTTCTTTTTTAATACATGAGAACCACACAAAAACAATTAATCTATTCTCATGGACCCCACATATCACCTCTAATACAACTACCTACTACACATTAAATATTATTTTTTTTACTTTATTTTACTTCACTTTATATTAAATTATTATACTCCTTAATCTCCGTGTCCAAAAAATATATATCAACTTCTCCTTAATCCACATGTAAAAAACAAATAAATACCTTAGAACCTGATGGAGGGAATAATTTCTAAGGTGGACAACAAGATGATAGAATAGAAACCTTATTACTTTTCCCGTGCTTACCATTTAATATATTTCTCTAAATACTCTTTAAAATATTTTTTACGGTGAAAAAATAATTATTGTTTAAAATAATAATAATAATAATAATAATAATAATAAAAACTTAGGATACCTGACACTGAATCTAACTTGTCGATTTACCAAAACAAAAATATCAAAATGAAGAAATCGATGTCTTTCTACAAATTGCCAATAGTTTGAGTATACGTATGCGAGTCATGGGCCCACCACCGATTACATATTACTTAATTTAGATTAATGACTTGGCAACAAAATAATTTGGTCACACTTGATCGTTAATTATATCATATTTTATCACATCAATCTATATATTGTACACATATATCTGAATTCATACATTATTTCTCTACATCATTAATACATAACAATTCAAAATAACGTTCATATTTTTCTTCAAAAAAATTATTACATAAAAAATATTAATTTGTCTTTGTCACACTGAAAATAAATACAATTTCACAAGAGGACAGCACACGAGATTTATCACATCATCACATGATGATTGACGTTGTATATATCGTGATATCATAATCAATGCTCTATGAATATTTATTAAAAAAAAAAACCCTAGAGTGAAATAATTAGAATAGAGAAGTAAGGAAAAAAGATTGGGTAGAGTGATATTTGGTAATTAGTAAGGAAAGAGTGATTAAGAAACTAATGGTTGTTGGAAAAGCACAAGGCATATGAGGCCATGTGACTTAAAGTACACTCCTTAAAAGTGAAATAGTTCAAAAGTAACACATCCATCATTTTTTCATTTTTGATTAAAAAGTAATTAGTTATCCACCATTAGCCCACTTTTAACCCATCACTTACTCAATATCATAATCATTATATATATCAACTTATCTTCCAATCCACTGTTCCGATCTCATAATCTCCAACTAATTAATTTAACACCCCCACATTAGGTGTATCGAGTTTTCTTTTAAAAAAGATGTATATATACCATTCAAAATCAAAAATAAAAAAGTAAAATAAATTTAACGTATATTTTTCTATTTAATTCTCAATAATTACACTTTCAAATTAATAGAATAAATTGTAAAGTTCCAGTCTACAATATAAGATTATATTCTTCTATACAAAAAATAATACTAACACTAAGAGACCGTTTATTTGGAGGGTTTAGAGGAATTATCCCTCATTTAACCCTAGTTAAATTGAGTGTAAGATGTGTTTACATTAGAGTTATAGCCAAGAGATAACACCCGGGCCCTTGTCGGCCCGGTGTCGAATGCTGAGGTGAAAGGTCTTGCAGGGCTTCGCTAACCCTAGAAAGTTGGGCGGATAAAAGATGACCCGATGGTTAATATGTGGAATTAATCATTCTACCCTTCACCTTCTTCTTCCACTTCACTGTAGGACATGACATATGGGATTTCTTACTTACAAATACTCCATCCGTCCCACCCAAAGAGTCTTTTTTTTTCTATTTTGGTCGTCCCACCCAAATAGTCAACTTTTCTTTTTTAAACACATGAGACACACACACACACCCACTAATACAATTAAAATATGGGACCCACATCCCCACTAATACAACTACCTACTACACATTAAATAATAATAGTCCTTAATCCACTTGTCAAAAAGCAAAAACTACCCTTAGTGTGGGACGGAGGGAGTATTTAATTTCACCATATTCTTGCCTTCGACATTTCTCCACCACCTTCATCTTCTTCCTTTAATTCTCTTTATTCATATCACCTTTGCTCTCTTCTTCTTCTCCTTTTCATGCGATGGATGACTGGATCTGAAACGGCCATATGCAGCTAGCGGGAATCGGAACTGGGCACTCTTTTCTTGCGGCGAACACGTCTCTGACGACATAAGTGACGGGGTCGGTCTTGTTACGGTGGAGGACGGCTGGATTTCGGCGATGGCATTACCAATTGGCATCCATTTCTTCTCGCGATGAACAACGATGAACTCCGACGCCGCGATCAAGGCAAGATGGGTGACGTCATCTTGTTTGTTTGAAGGGGAAATTAGAATTTCTCAATTTTTTCACAATTTTAATTTGAGATGAGAAGCTGTATTAATTTGAGATGAGATCCTTTATTTCCTTGGAGAGAGAAAGCAGTCACTCCTGTTGCCACACCATTTCTCTTGGGTAGAGGAATCATCTCATTTAGTTTCAATTTTTTAATCTTTAATTTAAGGATAAAATTATAAAAATGTTTAAAATTAAACTTCAAAGTAAACAACCTATTCTAAACCTTTGTGTTATGGTTAACCCTAACCTAACCCTCAACTAGAGGTAAAATTATCCTTACTTTGTAAACTTTGACCATCAAAGTAAACAGACTCTAAGGGTTCGATTACTTTGATGCTCAGGGTTTATAGGGTTAGGTTAGGGTTAACTATAACAGAAAGGTTTAGATAGGTTGTTTACTTTGAAGTTTAATTTTAAATATTTTACAATTTTATCCTTAAATTAAAAAATAAAAAATTGAAATTAAATGAGGTGAAAGATGATTTCTGTTCCCAAGAGAAAAGTGACTGCTTTCTCTCTCCAAAGAAATAAAGCTTTCTCATCTCAAATTAATACAGCTTCTCATCTCAAATTAAAATTGAGAAGTTCTATTTTCCCTTCAACGAACAAGATGAAGTCGCCCATCTTGCATTGATATTGTCGGGGTTCGTAGTTGTTCACCGCAAGAAGAAATGAATATCAACTGTTTTCTCCTTTTAGAAATTGGTGATGCCATCGCCGAAATCCCACCGTCCTCCACCGCAACAAGATAGTCCCCGTCACATATGTCATTGGAGATGTTGTTCGCTGCAAGAAAAGAGTGGCCAGTTCCAATTCCCACTGCCCATTATCGTTTCAGATCCAGTCATCCATCGCCTGAAAAGGAGGAAGAAAAAGAGAGCAAAGTGATATGGATAAAGAGAATGAAAGAGAATGAAAGGAAGAGGAAGATGAAGGTGGTGGAGAAATGTCTAAGGCTCTTAATATGGTTAAATTAATTATTTTTTGTCAAAATTAAGAAATCCCATATGATAAATTCCACATATTAACCCTCGGGTCATCTTTTATCCGGCCAACTTTCGGGGGGTTAGCGAAGCCCTTGCAAGACCTGCCAGCTCAGTGTCTGACACCGGGCCGACAAGGTCCCGGGTGTTATCCCTTGCATGTGACCCTAAATGTAAACACATCTTACACTCACTTTAACTAGGGTTAAAGGAGGGTTAACCCCTTTAAACCCTCAAATTAATCGATCCCTAATAATGTTAATGAATTCTTCCAAAGCATTCCTTATAAGATTACTCTGGGACAATTATTTTTTTATTCCAAAAATGATAGTATTAATATTGTTAATGAAATATTTCTAAGTATTTCGAGTAAACTGTAAAGTAATCATGCGTATTTTATAGAATAATAACCAAGGAAAAAATGCACCACACTCCGCGTGGTTTCATAGTATTCTTCTTTTTTGCTTAATTCAAATTCTTCAATTGGAATAGTAATAAGGTATCATTAAGCAAGTCAATTGCAATGAGATTGAAAGCGATTGAAGTGCGAAGAATAGTTATTGAATCAATATAAATGATTGAGGAATTTTGATTATTCATTAAACCAATATAAACATTCAATACTGAGAAACTATGTACCTCAATTTCTATCACAGTAAGAATAAATATATACTGCAAACGGTAGACGGTTTAGACTTTAGAGTACAGATTCAATCGATCGAAAACATAATTTGTATGGAAATATGAAATACTTGGCAGGCTAAAGTAAATCAAATAGGAAATGTATTTATAATCATATTTCGATAGCTGCATACAAATGACTCCAAATTTATATTAGCTTATATCTTAGAAAATAATTCCATCCAAGGTAAAATCACACACTAATCAGTAATCACACAATGTTTCCTCGACTATGGGTCTATGACAATTGAAGTTTTCTACAGGCAACAGAATAATTCGAAAGAATTCAAAAGAATGGAATAGAATTTGAGTTGTAAAATCTTCTTGAAAATCTCAAAATAAATAAATAAATAAAATAAAAAATCTTGCTTAAAAATAATGCAAGGACTTTTAAGTCCCAAGTAATTTCATTTCATGTATTCAACCTCAAACAAGGCAAAACCTAAATGAATCACATAATAGCTAACAAAAGCACCAAGACTGAGAAAATGCATGAATAGATGACAAATGTAAATTAATATGAATATAATATTGAGTAATTCACAAACAAAATCCGAGTTATCATATACTGAGAGGTGAAAATCATTACTACATTCTGAGGAATTGTAGGAAAGATGACTGGATATGAAACCAAAAAACCTTCTACCAACAAGAAATTCCCTTTCGCAGTAAAGTCCTCTTGACAGAAGGTTGTGGAGATGATAGTAACATGTTCAGCGATACTATAAAGACAATAAGTAAAAATTAGCTCCAGAGAAAGCACACATAAGATGCAGATACATAGTAAAATGACTTATTTCTCGTAAATTAGAGGTCCGTAAATATTCACAGAAAACACAGGATACCTTGAGGAAGCCAATTTCCTTGGCGTTGCTGCGGAAACACTGTCTGCAGCACATTAGTCCGTATTTTCTAATCAAACCATGGGGGTTCCCACACACTCGACTGCCAAATTTTAAAAAATTCATGTAAGATTGATGTGAATGCATGCACATATGAAAAAATAAACATTTGAAGAGAACTCATAACAACAAAATGAATTATGCTTAAATGATATTCAAGTGAACAATGGACAGTCATAAAAATACAATGTGGTGCCATTTTGGGCACTTATCTTCAGTGAATATAATTCATTTAAGAATATACTAGTCAACAAATTAATCACAGGTGCTTAGGTTTAAACTCAGAACAAACAAACAACTTAAAAGATCAACTCCCATAGGAAGGCAATTGAAATGAGGTTGACGTCTAAGGGTAAAACATAACGAGTATATCAAAACAATGACATAAAATGGAAGTATATTAAAGCACAAGCCACAAAGGCAAGTTTATACCATACACAAAAGCATAATAGAACCCGTATAGATTGATATCTACCATAGGCTATCAAGTAACAGGGTCGATTGGAGAGTAAAACACCGCAAAAAAAGAAGCCAAAAATCATGATTGATTAAGCGCACTAAAGGTATGTGCGTAAAGGTATATAAAATTCAAATTTTCAAAGAACATCCCCGTAGAAAAATCCTGAACATAAATTCAAAGCGTGAAAGAAAATACAAACCCACAAAAATCTAGAATCATCTTGAAGCATACACAGTGTCACAGTACTTTATTCCCTACAATTGAGAATCAGAACATACTGAAATCCAGATGAACTCGCCAAACATTTCACCCAAGTCTCGTCTCACAGAAACAGAGATCATCACCAGAAATTTCATCGTGTGGATAAGACCCGTAATCAAAAAAGTACAGCATGAAATTATTGATTTCCACCACGACTAATAAAACCAAATCACATAGCTGCTCTCTCTGAGAGACGGGCATAACCGAATGCGTCAGAAAACGGATACAAAGAACAAAAATCCATCTACCATTACAATCATCCGTGAACGCAGAATAAAATCAATAGTATATATTCACAAGGGAACACGAAACTTAATTATATATTGAGGAAGGGATGCACCAAGTGCGGGATCCAGGTCCATAGCTTTTGGGGTGAGAGTTCCAAATGTTTGCGTGCCCCATTTCTGCTTCAATCAAACGCCGTCGCCGTTGTTGAAACCCTAATTGTATTCGGGAGTCGTGAGTGAAGGCTGGGAAACTATAAGGCCACGTATATATATATATTTAGTTCTCCAGAAAACCCTAATTTTATTTAGTTCACTTTTTTTCCTTTTTCTTTTTTCATTTTAATTAAAATGTATTTTAAAATTATTAAATTGATATAATACTTAGGTTACTTTTTATATAATTATTAAAATATTAATTAATTTCGTTGATTATTCATGTGAAATAAATATAAAATTATCATATTTTAATTGATTATTATTTTTTTTAAAAGATATATTATATTTATATATCATTCAATTTATATACATAATAATATATTCAAATAATATAGATTAATGGATAGATTTGAGTGTTTATTTAACATAAAGATCAAATATTTCTACAATTAAATTTAGATTTGTTTATATATAGATATATTTTATTAATTTGTAAGTTTATTTATTTGTTCAAGTAAGGTAAATCTGAATTTGCAGATCCTATTCGGTATCTAAGAGGGTATATCTCTATACTACATATATCGGATCATAATTCTTATTGAGTTATATACTAAATCACAAACAAAAAAAATTGCACACAAGGTTTTCTTGTTCTCTCCCTACGACAAACTCAATGAAGAATCCAGGTACGTCAATCCAGTGTATGAATTCATGAACTCTGTCGGGCCCAACCTTGCGGCCTAATTTGCTGGTCTTCATTCTCTAAGTATTGGGCTTGACCCATTACTCTACACTTTTGGCCCTTATCAACCCCAATACGTGTGTAGGTGCAGAATACTATTCGTGAGTTTGAAACGGGAATCTGAGCACCTCCCGTCGCCACCACCTCCGACGATGAAGACGTCGACTGGGGAGACGACGAGGACGACCGCATCCACCCAACAGTGGTATCAGAGCGGGTTTCGTCATCCGTCTATCTCCCGACGCTGCTGACCATCAGCTGCCGGTGGGAGATCGCCGACGCCGGATTTCCTTCGCCGGAATCGCGATCTGCCGCCGCTTCCAGCCGCCGGATCTTCACGAAATCGCGATCTGGTCGCCACCCGTCAGATCGGTGCTGCCCGCCGCCGGGAGCTGCCATCGCCGCTAGGGTTCAGCCATCGTCGCGACTAACCCGTCTCCATCTGCCGGCGCGGTACTAGGGTTCCGGTCAGAACCAGCAGTTGACCGCCGCTGCTGCTCGCCGTCGATCTGCTCGAAACGCGATGCCTGATGCACACCGCCGGAATCGCGACGCCTGTCGCCCAACCCGCTTCTTCCCGTCGCCGATCTAAAGGAGGAGATCGACGAGGTTCTGGGCCGCCGTCTCAAATCGCCGTCGCGAGAGAACGCCATCCCCAAACTGCCCGAAGCCGCCGCGCCGCCGCTAGGGCTCCGCCGCCAACTTCCAGATCGCGTCGTCACCGCCGCCGCCGTTTCTGGAGCATGCCGCCACCAGTCTGCCGCCGTTCTGCTCGACGCCGTCGCTGGTGTTTCAGACTCTCCGTCTACTGCCCGTCCTTCGCCGACGCCCAGCCGCTGTTTGTTGCTGTCCGGGCCTGCCGCCGCCAGCTTCCATCGGAAGCGCCACCGCCTCCAGTCGCTCGTCCGTCGGAGCTGTCCACCGTCCGTTGGTGGTTCCGGCCAGATTCAGGTGGGAAGGAGTAGATCCTGTCGGCATTAGGGTTCGCTGTTCGTCAGCCGCCGTCCGTTAGCCAGCTGCCGCCACCGTCCAGCCAGAGCAGTCCAGTCCTTGGTGATAAGGGAGTATCTTTCCATTATCAAATTATTTATTCTGTTCTTTGTGTTTTACAGGATTGATTTTTTGAAAATGGGGTTGTCAATTTGTTCGACTTATTTTTTGCAGGGCTGCTTGTTGAACAGGAGGCACGAGTGGGTGCTACTCGAAGGGACTTGGTGAGTTCAAGCTTGGTAGCGGGCAAGGTGCGGCTCCAAGATAGGAGTTGCTTGTCCGGTTGCCGGCCTTCGAGAGAAGCCAGTGGCTCATAGGGGTGGTACGGTGTTCATCCACCGCTTCAGGGGAGTTTCCATTCCTTTAAACTTTGTGTTTTTTTTATTTGTTCAGTTATGTTATATCTTTGTGATACCCTGAGGCGGTTGGTCCTCCTTTGTGCTTTGTGCTGTGTGATGCTTTGAGGCGGCTGGTCCTCTTGTGTGATGATTTCTGTGCTGTAGAATTAGGGATTTTTTGTGATTTGTGACCTAGTTGGTCAATTTCTTGGTATCTCTAATTCTTATTTGCTTTAAATCTATTGTGAATTTTTATATCTTTGTGATATTGTATCTTGGTATGCTTTTGCTGCTAATCTGATTTTTCTGGATTTTTTTGCTCTTTTTGCTATGTGTGAATTGAGTTTGTTTCTAGTCTTTGAGATAGCTTTGGCTCAACTGTGTGTGTGATTGTCACCTGTGTGTTTGTTTGTATTGTTTCTTGAATCTGTGAGTCGATTCACTCAACTTTAAGCACCAATGACTCTTCTCCTAATGCATTTGGGCAAGGAGACTTCAATATCTGTTTGAAACAGAAGATGAAGTATGAGGGGGTGTTCAAAGCTGTGAATGACTCTTATGATTAAGAGATAATTTCTTGTGTGAATTATTTGTGCCTTTTAAAACCTTGTGTGTGTGTTAATTGGCTAGTTAATTCTGCATGTGATTAGGAAATTTATTTTTCTATCTTGTTTCACTTTGAATCTATGTGTTTCTTTATGAATTTGTGTTTTCTTGTGTGAAAACTTGTTAGAAATGTGTTTTCTACGTTGTGTGCTTGTTTATGTGTTAAACTTGTCTTGTCTACATGCTTATTTGTTTCTCTTAGTGAGGTGGAGCATGTTGTGTGCATTCGAATGTGGTGTAACATTTGATTGTTGATTGTCTGTGTGACTTTTATGTCTATGTGACTTGTATATCTGTGTGACTGTGTGCTTCTGTGTGAAGTGGTGTCTGTGTGACTTTTGTTCTATGTGAACTGTTCGTGTGTCATGAGAACTGTGAGTTCTAATCTATGTGATTGCATGACTATATGAACATTGTATTTTCTTGGGCTTGTGTGCTCTGTTTATTTTTTCCTTTGGATAATTTAGACATTTTGTGACTGTGTGTCAGTGATCTTTGCTCCGGCTTAGATTTGTGTATTTTTTGTGATACCTTGACTTTGTGTCAAATTTTTCTGGATCTTGCATCTAACTTTGCGTTTTTCGTTTTGCAGGTGTCCGGGAAAAGGTGCAATGATGAATTCCTATATAGATGAACACAAGGTGGATGATTTGGGCCAAGGTGGAGATTTGTTGGGCCCGTTGGGCCTTGTGGCCCAATTTGCTGGTCTTCATTCTCTAAGTATTGGGTTTGGCCCATTGCTCTACACTTTTGGCCCTTATCAACCCCAATTGTGAACCCAATACGTGGGTTGGTGCAGAATACTCTTCATGAGTTTGAAACGGGAATTTGAGCTTCGGCGATGAAGACGTCGACCGGGGAGACGACGAGGACGACCGCATCCACCCAACAAACTCAAATCATAGTTGAACGATTTTGTACTAATCTTAAAGTGGGATTTTTTTTTTATGAGAAGCTCAGAACTTTGGGATTCAAGTAAGGATAAATCATTCACTGTGTGATCCTCAGTTTCTTACATTATTTTCACGGGCCAGAATTTGGGCGGGCTTCTGTTTGGGCCAATTGTACTGATCCAGTGATTTTTTCAATTAGGCCTGAAGCAGACAGTAATTTTTTTTTTTTTTTTTTTTAAATGAGATTTAGTTAATGGAGTAGTTAGTGGAGACTGGAGAAAGAGCAAAAACCTCCGCCACCAGAATACTAATGGCATCTCTTTCTCTATCCTCACTATTCAACCACCGTTTTCTCACTTCCCACCTTTCTCACAAATCTCATCTCAATCCATTTCCAGCTCTTCACTATATTGATGGAGTCCGGAGGGCCAAATTCTGCGCCGTCGCCACTCCGTCCCCATCACCACTCGCACAAGCCACTGTTGCACCTGCAATTGCTCTACCCACTAACCAATCTTCCGAGAGACTGCTCAGGATTCGTCACACTGTAAAAACCTACTTTTTTCCTCTGAATTTCTACTTGTGCTCTCGAATTGGGCAATATGAAGTTTTAATTCATTCAAAGTTTGCCCTATCTCTATTATTACTAATTTGGCTTCTATGTCGTGGTATGATATGCAGTGTGCTCATGTAATGGCCATGGCTGTTCAAAGGATTTATCCTGATGCAAAAGTTACGATTGGTCCTTGGATTGAGCATGGCTTTTATTATGACTTTGACATGGAGCCTTTGACTGATAATGATCTTAAGAAGATCAAGAAGGAAATGGTGAGCTTAATTGGTCTTACTTTGTAGTACTATTTTTGAAGCTTACTTTATGTAGTTCAGTGGGTTTACCAAGAGAACACAAGTTTTTTTGCCGCATAATGTGTCTTGAATTATCTGTAGGAACGTATCATTAGTAAAAATTTGCCTTTAATTAGAGAAGAAGTTAGCAGAGATGAAGCGGGAAAAAGGATAGTGGCCATCAATGAACCCTACAAGATGGAAATTCTGGAGAGCATTAAAGAGGAGCCTATCACCATCTATCATATAGGTGAGGTATCTGTCTTTATCTACATATTTGATTACCCTGCAAATCATTATTTTTCTAGAATGGATTTGAAGAACTTAAGTATCTCCAAAAAGGTCTGATTTGTGGATTTATGTGTAATTGTTCTAGATAAACTCAATGCTTTTATCATGGTTTGAATCCTTCACCTAGTGACACATGCATTTGGATTTGACAATTTTAATATATCTCTTTGAAAAATATTATCCATCTCTGTAGGTAATGAATGGTGGGATCTTTGTGCTGGCCCTCATGTTGAATCTACTGGAAAGATTAATGGAAAAGCTGTTGCGCTTGAGTCTGTTGCCGGTGCTTACTGGAGGGGAGACTCAAATAATCCAATGCTGCAAAGAATATACGGTACTGCCTGGGAGAATGAGGAACAACTGAAAGCTTATCTTCATTTCAAAGAGGAGGCTAAGAGGCGGGATCACCGCCGCATTGGTCAAGATCTTGATCTGTTTTCTATACAGGTATCATATATATAATTCTAAAATGATCTCAAAAGTGAACTGCTGATCATCAAATGTTGTTTTTCAGCCTTCTGTCTCAGTATTTGTTTCTTGAACATAGATGCTTTTTTTTAAAAAAAAATTAACCTGAAATGATAGGTTCAATGATTCATAATAAAGATTCTATTCAGTTTGTCAACTGAACTCAACTTATTTAATGGTTGTGCCTGTCTCGAAGTTTTGAAATTCTGTAACTTTTGTCAGAGATGATTGAGGCTTTAATGTGAATAGGTAAATACTTGCAGGATGAGGCTGGAGTAGGGTTGGTTTTTTGGCATCCCAAGGGTGCTATTGTAAGAAACATAATTGAAGATACATGGAAAAAGATTCACCTGCAGCGTGGCTATGAATTGCTCTATACTCCACATGTTGCAAATGCTAATCTTTGGAAGACTAGTGGTCATCTGGAATTTTACAAAGAAAACATGTTCGACCAGATGGAGATTGAGAAGGAGCTTTATCAGCTTCGACCTATGAATTGTCCTTACCATATCTTGGTTTACAAACGGAAGCTACATTCATACAGGGATTTTCCAGTCAGGTTTGCAGAGCTTGGAACAGTGTACAGATATGAGTTCTCTGGAAGTTTACATGGGTTGTTCCGAGTAAGAGGCTTTACCCAGGTATATGCTTGCTCGATCCCGTATAAGACCAAATATATATGGCGACATCATCCAGCGGCTTATATATAATTTGCTCTTTACATTATGATGGTTTTACAGGATGATGCCCACATATTTTGTTTAGAGGATCAAATCAAAGATGAAATAAGGGGTGTCTTGGATCTTACTGAGGAAATATTGCTGCAGTTTGGTTTTGATAAATACGAGGTGAACCTCTCGACAAGACCAGAACATTCAGTGGGAGACGATGTTATATGGCACAAAGCAACAGATGCGCTGAAAGAGGCTTTGCATGACAAAGGTTGGAATTATCAGATAGATGATGGCGGTGGTGCTTTTTATGGCCCCAAAATTGATCTCAAAATAGAGGACGCTCTGGGAAGGAAGTGGCAGTGCTCTACCATACAGGTATTGCTGAATTTGTCACACTATTCTTTTTTTATTCTTATGTCCAGAAGCCGTAATAGGAAGAAAGCATGAAGAATTTCTCTGCGATTCTATATTTTTTCTTTTTCTTTCTTTCATCGAATTAATGCTAGTTCTTTATAATTTTAGGTTGATTTTAACTTGCCTGAGAGGTTTAATATCGAATATGTTGACTCAAATCAAGAAAAGAAAAGACCAATTATGATACATAGAGCAGTTCTTGGATCCTTGGAGCGGTTCTTTGGAGTTCTTGTGGAGCATTATGCTGGAGATTTTCCATTATGGCTTTCTCCAATTCAAGTTCGGTTGTTGCCAGTAACCGACTCACAGGTGAAGATAAGACTCATATTAACTTCCACAACCAACATAATCAAGAATGCTTCATCTATAACACAATCCAACCTTTTGTGTTGCATTGTTACAGGTTGAGTACTGCAACAGAGTGAAGGAACGTTTGAAGTTGGAAGGGATTCGGGCAGAAGTTTGCAGTGGGGAGCGGCTGCCCAAACTTATTAGGAACTCGGAAAAGCTTAAAATTTCATTGATGGGTGTAGTGGGAGAAAAAGAGACTGAATCAGAAACGGTAACAGTAAGATCTAGGTTTGGTGGAGAGTTGGGAACCATGGGAGTTGATGACTTCACTGGCAGAATAAAGCATGCAATTGAGAAAAGGATTTTCTTGTAATCAACTTAAAATGTTATTACCCAATAATACTAGTATTTATTCAAGGAAAATTTTTATTCTCTTTACATTGATCGAATTCATTCTTTTTGGCAAATCAGAAATCCAATGCCAACGACGTGAAGAAGCATGGCAGTACTATGATTAAAGTTTCCTAAAAGTGTTCAATTAAGTATAATCCAAGACTAAGAGGAGAAGTTATTAAAAGCTAATAATTAGTAAAATTCGATTTAAAAGAAACCTTGTGTAATGTAAATTAAAAATTATCGCATTATCTATATACTTCATTATTTATTTATTAAAAAAATATATATATATATATATTATAATATCCCTAAAATTTACTTCATCATTTAGACAATTTTATTATTATTATCTTTTTTTTTAAAAAAAAAAATTATGTACTGTATAAAAATCGAATGATTTTTTTTTTGGAATTACGAGAACAATTAATTTTGGCAAACTCATTGTTGACGGGCCCAGCCCGAAGAATATATAAATAGCGGTAATCAGTAATCAGACGTTTTAATTTTCAAGAGACAGCAAATAGCAATGGCGAAACCCCCTTGCGCTTCTTCTTCATCGTCATCCCCTCTCCACATCATTGCAGAAGACGAAGAGTTGATGTTAGATGGTTTCGAGTCGGGCTGGGTGGAGGCCCGAACCCACTGCGACCATCTGGCTTTGCTATCCGCCGATCTCCTACACATACCAACCCCCGACACTACTTGCAACAGGTGAACCCTGCATTTTTAATAATACGGTATCTTGGATTGATGGAATTATGCGATAGAGTATGATATCTCTCTCTCATCTGTCAACCCTAAACCCCTAATCACTCTCAATTCCCTTACAATTCGAAAAATTGTGAGGTTAAAATCGAGAATCAAGTCAGAATCTTACTCTTGAGTATGTGATGAATCATTTGACCCTTGGTTTATGTCCTCTTTGAATTTGAGGAATATCGAATTTGTGATCTGGAGCTGTTCTTTGAGTGGTATGAAATGAAATCATTTGGTATTTTGATAGAGATGAGGAGGTTAGAGTGATGTATATGTAGAGCTTTTCTATGTGGGGTGGATCTGGAAATTACAGTGTGTTCAAATATTTGAATTCAATATGTATGTGAAAAGAAGAGAAGATTGAAAGTAATAATAGTATGGTTTGTAGGTGTGATCATGGAGAGGAGAATTGGGATGTTTGTGCTGTAAACAAAGTATTGTGCAGTCGGTTTGTGAACAAACACATCCTCCACCATTATCAACAGGAACATCATAATTTGGCCTTGAGTTACAGGTTAGTTTAGCTTAGCTACCTCTTCTTAATTCCCATTGTCTGTCTGTCTGCTCATTCACCTTCCTCTATTGTCAGTGATCTTTCCGTCTCGTGCGATGCATATCTTGATGCTCAACTCATTGCCCCCCTACGTCCGGCCTATGAAACTGCTTATTTGTTGAAATTCGGTGTCCCCCCACCACTCCGAGGAACTCACCATGTCTAGATCACATCTCTATAGATGATGTTAGCATTTATTTTTTGTTTGGTATGCTTCTGGTTGCTGATGTCTCCTCTAGAAATTGTTTATCCAGAGTTTATGGAATGAATCAACTTCTATCCATGTTTATTGTTCGTGAAACTCCCTTCACTTGAACCTTTGAACTAAGTTGGAAACACCCTTGAGAATGTAGAATCCTGCTAGATAATTATCATTAGGCAAAGACTTGTGTGAGACCGTCTCACATAAGGGCTTATGTGAAAGTGACGTGAGACGGCCAGAAAGTGATAACTTTTGTGAAGGAAAGTGATAATAAATTAATAAAAGTGATAATGCTCTTTCATGAACAGTTTATAGTGTAAATAAAAAGTGATAACATTTTATAGCGAAAGTGATAACGATTTAGAGCGAAAGTAATAACTATTTTAAAAAATAAAAATAGTCTTACGTGAGACGGTTTCACACAACACCTACCCTTATCATTATCAAGATCACAAGTGGGGTACTGAAGATCAACTATACGTATTTTTTTTTGTTTTTTTTGAAAGGGAAGTTGTTAATGTTTGATAACTTTAATAGCTAGGCCCAATCATTAACTAACTGGTCTTAAAAAAAAAAATACTACTATTTTAAAAGCATTTATGACTCCGATTCAACTATGAGAACAATATATCACTTGTAAAATAGGGCAACTGCTTTATAAAACAGGACACAGTAATATGTTCTATGTTAGATGTTTCTGCCAGAATACAGTTTTTTTTTTTCCAAATAGTACTGTTTTATTTTATCCCAACAGGGTATTATTACTTATTTATTTATTATTATTATTATTTTAATGAATAAATATTAGTTGTTAATATAGTTAATAGTTAGTTTAACTTGCGTCATACCTTCCTCTTAATTTGTTCTCCCTCTTAATTCGTTCCCTCTTAATTTGTTCTCCCTCTTAATTCGTTCCCAATAGGAATGAGAATGGAATTTAAGTCTCTCCCTCTTAATTTGTTCTCCCTCTTAATTCGTTCCCAATGGGAATGAGAATGGAATTTAAGTCTCTCGCTTAGCCCAGTAACCAGGTAGGTAGGATATTATTTTACATTAAAAGATTTTTTAATATGGTATGGTTTTTTTTTTTTTTTTAATCAGAATATTTTCCATATAAAATATTATCAGTTTTCTTCTGTATTTTTAATAGGATGTTTCAACTTGAAAATAAAATTATGGAGTTGCGTAGAGAAAATTTTGATTTTAGTGGGCTAAACCTACTCAAATCGAGGTAATAAATTAAGCGAGCCACACAAAATTATGGGGGCTCAAGTCATAAATAAATCTGGGAATATGAGAGAGCATTTTCACCACCAATACCATCATTAATTCATGACAGGTTACAATGTAAATTCAAAAAGAATTTACGGAAACAAGACAGCTCAAAGGATGGTCTGGAAACATTCAACTTGAAGATGAATGCATTTTCCAGCTAGCGTAGGTGACATAAAGAAACGAAAATGAGAAACACCAAAAAACCCAAAGAAAGAATTGCTGATTGCTCTGATATATACTCCAATTAGTTATCAACCCGTATCCACCCATTCCTACCTTGTGTTTTGTTGGTTATATCTCTCCTGAGACATGGTCCCCATATGATAAGTTCCCATTCAAACTTAAGACGCTGCCACGAATTATAAATTAAGTTTTGGCAACAAGTCTTTCTACACAAATCTCCATTACATTAAATTCGACACTTATTATTTGGTAAATAAAAAATAGTTCGCATTCGCCTAATTTGAACAAAAATAATGCTGAAAATCAAACCTAGATAGAAAGAGGAGAGGGAGAATACCAGCAAGAAACACATCAGGAGACATTTAGTGTTTGAAATCAGAATTGACACCGGAGACATTCACCTGATGCTTATGCTTTGAAATTAGAATTGATACCTGGAAGACAAACTCTCACGAAAAAGCTCCTTCGACTGATTGAGGGGGGCGACCGTATCGGCGATGGTAGCAGAGTGTCGGCTTGTAGTGAAATCAGAATTGTTACCTGGTAAGATAGGCCGAGCAGGGAAGCACCGGAGAAACGACGGCGGCTAACTATTACACTAGTGGAGGCGCGGCAGAGGTCGGGCCTTTCTGCTACTCGAACGACGACGGTGGCTCTGCCACCCGAATGACGACGGCGGCAGGTTGTGGCCTCGCGGAAATCCCTAAATGATGAAGATGGCGGCTATGCTTATTGCTGGTGGAATCGCGACTCTGGTTTCTGCCACCCGAACGACGACGGCGGCTCTGCCTCCCGAACGACGATGG
Source organism: Pogostemon cablin (assembly GCA_023678885.1). Lineage (NCBI taxonomy): Eukaryota > Viridiplantae > Streptophyta > Magnoliopsida > Lamiales > Lamiaceae > Pogostemon > Pogostemon cablin. The sequence goes on from CM042951.1 coordinate 44,706,230, forward strand.
CGGCGGGTTGTGGCCTCGTGGACGACCGCGACTCTGCTTGTAGAATTGACGACCGACGGCTGGTGGAATCGAGGTTTCAAGAGGGGAGAGTTGGGTTGGGAATCCTAAATTTTTCCAAGTGTCCGATAATGAAATAAGAGTCAAGTTGAATCCTAGGGTTTTTTTATTTTAAGTTAATATTATTTTTTCCAACAAATGTAAAAAAAGTAAATTGGCATTGTTGGTTATTCCTACGGAATCCAAGTCTAGAGATTCAAGTTCGAACCCTATTAAAACATCGCAAGAAAATCGATGTCTATCTATCAGCGCATTTTCTTAGAAAACCGATGTCTATTAGCGTTTTCTCACAATAGACATGTCTTTAAAGACATCGGTTGATAAAAAATCGATGTCTATCAGCGCATTTTCTTAGAAAACAAACGGTGACAGTAAGATCTAGGTTCGGTGGAGAGTTGGGAACCATGGGAGTTGATGATTTCATTGGCAGAATAAATCATGCAATTGAGCAAAGGATATTCTTGTAATCAACTTTTAATATTATTACACAATAATACAATAGTATTAATTCAATGAAAATTGTTGTTCTCTTTGTATTTATCGATTCATTCTTTCTTTTTTTTTTGACAAATTAATCAGAAAGCCAGAGCCATCGACGTGAAGAAGCATAGCAGCCCTATGATTAAAGTTTCCTAAAAGTGTTCAAGAAATGTATAATCCAAGACTAAAGAGGAGAAGTTATAAGCTAATAATCAGTAAAATTCGATTTAAAAGAAACTTAATGAAAGTGAATATTACTTTCGTAATTCAATTGTTCATACATTTTCTTTTTTTAGATCATCCAACAAAAGTTTGTACTCCTTCAAATAAGCAAAATTCAATACAATCAAATTATCTGAGTTAAAAGTTTATTTTGTTCCATAACTATTTAAAACTTTAAATTTTGTCCAAAAAAAATATTTGTATCGATTTTGTCCCATAATTATGAGTTTTCTTTTAATTTTGCCCAATTTTCCCCGAAACCCTAGATTTCCGCCGAAACCCCCAAATTCATCAGTCACATGCAACGCACGTGACCAATATCTGGCAAAAATTGGGGGTTCCGGCGAAAATTGAGCAAAATTGAAAGAAAACTCATAGTTATGGGACAAAATTGAAACAAATATCTTTTTTTGAACAAAATCTAAAGTTTAAAAAATAATGGGACAAAATAAAAACTTTTAACTCTTCGGTTAATTCTTAAAAAATTCACCACCTTATTGGGAATTTTCAAATCTATCACGACCTTTTATTTTTGTCAATTCAATACACAATCGATTTAATATTTTCAATTTTATCACGATCTTTTATTTTTGTCAATTCAATACGCGATCTATTTAATATTTTTAATTCTATGATAACTTTTATTTTCGCAAATTCGTACCCCACTTATTTTATATTTTAAATTCAATTAAATTCATTATTATTATTATTATTGTGTTATTATTATTAATAATAAAGGTTATTTAAAATTAATTAAAACACACAAGTCGATCATTTATTTCATAAAATTTTTTTCTGTATCGTTGTTATAGTAAATTAACATTCGATTAAAAAATTATCTTAGTTGGTCGACCTTTATGTAAAATTAACAATGTATTCCGTTTGTTTTCCATAAGGTTGTTATTTGTTTTTTACAGGTGAATTAAAGAGTATTATTATTTAATTTGTATTAGATAGTTATATTAATATCATGTATAGGTCTCATATTTTAATTGCATTAGTAATGTGTGTGGATAACATATACAAAGATACTCACATTCGAAGAGGAGTTTTTGCCATTTTATTTTAAAGCTAGCGTAGGTGATCAAGTATATATAAAGTAACTTCTTAACCTAGGGGTATCAATTTGGGCCCGGCCTGTGGCACTCACCCGGCCCACGCCATATGGGTCGGATTAGACCCGCCTCGAATTGAAAACGGGGAGGACCCGCCCCGGACCCATTATAAAAATTAAAAATATTTTTGACAGTAGAAAAAATAAATGAATAAATAGTGTAATCATGGAATGGAATGACAGTCATTCCACCCAAAAACCAAAGGAATGAAGAAACAGAATTCAATTTACTGTTCATGGGAATGATTCCCTCACACCAAACATAATTGTCATTCCCATAGATGACCTATAAAAGTATTGAAACAAACGACCCTTTAGTTTTGGAATCCTCATCCATGAGTTTAACACTACAGATTGCTCAATCGAACCATGTTAGAGATTGTGAAAAGAAAAAAGATGTTTGTATCATCAAAGCACACAAACATATATATGCATATATACAAACACACGCACTCCACACACGTAGTCCTCTATATAAATACACACACACAAACAGAGAGAAACAGAGGCATGACCGGAACTGGAATTAAGACAACAAAGATGTTGATCATAAAGCCTTATTCAATGTATATATGCTTATGAACACAACTTTAATTTATTAATTTTTTTTATTATTTTTAATCTGCCTATGTATTATATGTTTGCAGAGGGAGGGTGCGTGGTATGAGCAGATAACGACCGACAAAGACTTGAAAGAGGTAGCGGCAGAGGAGGAGAGGGGGGCTGTAATTGGGTGCCCCACCGCTTTATATTTTCCGGAGGGACAAGAGTGGGTGATGGATGACATCCCCAATAATGCTGCTTCATTTGATTCTACCTTCTGGTTGAGGAGCATTGATGGAGTTGATCACAAAAAACTGATAATTATTAACTACCCTCCCTTGACCTCAAATCTCTAGCTCTTAAATAATGTAATCTTACATTATTAATAATAAAGAGTTATCCGGTTTTTCTTAAATAATGTTTTTTTAATTTCAAAAGATTTCAATCCTTAACTATGTAAGAAAATTTTCTATGGATTTGAAATCCCCACTGTTTAGTAATTGTGATAAAATTGATGCACATTAACTCGATCTAGTATGGTCTAGAATTTCTAAGCTTCTAGAAATACTTAATTAGGAAGGAATAGACTAGTCAAAAATTGAGTCCAATACGCAATGTCAAGCAGAATGGTCAAATTTGGCAGAATGATCAATCAATCTTCCACCGCCTCCTGTCACCTATAAATATGTGTAAAGATGTAATAATTGTAATAGCAATAAAAACAAGAAATCATCTATTCACTTGCTATTCACTTTTGTAACCTGTTCCACTATCTTTTGTCTATTACATCAATTACCAAAATTATTAAACCCACTATCTCTTTCTCCAAACCACTAATATCAACATCCTTTTACGTCAACTATACGTTCCACTCAACCTCTTTCCACTCGTCACCCATTATCTCAAATACCAACAGTGGTATCAGAGCCCGGTTAGTTCATTAACTGGGTTCAAAATAAGCTTCCGCATATTACTACCCAAAATTTTTACTACACCTTAAAAAATGTCCTCTCTAGCCAATACTCAACAAATCCCAATCCCAACCTTTTCAGGTGAAGGATACAACTATTGGGCCATCAAAATGAAGACATATTTTATGTCTCAAGGCCTATGGGAGATCGTCGATAAGGGGTACACTATCCCCACAGACATATCATCTTTGTCTAACACAGACAAAGAAAAATTAGACAGGAGTACAGAGAAGGACAACTTGGCGCTATACATTCTACAGATGGCTGTGGCGGAGTCACTATTTCCGAGGATCAGTGGAGCGAAGACATCCAAGGAAGCCTGGGACACACTAAAGGAGGAGTACCAAGGGAGCGATAAAGTACGAAATCTAAAACTCCAAACTCTCAGGAGAGATTTCGTAAATATGAAAATGAAAGAATCTGAGACCGTAAAAGATTACTACACTCAACTAAGAGAAGTAGTAAATCAACTAAAATCTTATGGGGAAGATATGACAGATAAGAAAATAGTAGAAAAGATTTTAATATCTCTCCCTACTAAATACAACCCAATAGTTACTACTATAGAAGAAACTAAAGATATAGAAAAATTAGTAGTGACAGATTTATTGGGTTCGCTAGAAGCCTATGAAAAAAGACTGAGCATTAGTGAAGATGAAAATATGGAAAATGCTTTTCAGTCTAAATTAAAAATACGGTCTCAGAATTCTAAAATTAGGGGGAGAAAAACTGGAGACAATTATAGAAAAGAAAAATATCCCCCATGTGGAGTTTGTAAAAAGACCAATCATCTTGAAAAAGATTGTTGGTACCAAGGCAAACCACAATGCAAAAGTTGTGGAAGATTTGGACATCTGGAGAAATATTGTCGCTCCAAGAATGGTGATCACCAGGCCAACTACTCTGAAGAAAAAGAAGGAGATAATCTCTTCTATGCGAATCATGTCGCATCAGAAGTAAAAAATGGCACGTGGTATGTAGACAGTGGGTGCAGCAACCACATGACTGGAGATGAGAAGATCTTTCAAAATGTTGACAAAAATATCAAATCTCAAGTGAAGCTGGGCAACGGAGATCTAGTGGAAGTTGAAGGAAAAGGCACAATAGCTGTCAACACAAGAAGAGGTATGCGGTACATCCATGATGTGCTATTAGTACCAAAACTACGTACTAATCTACTCAGCGTGGGTCAAATGATAGAGAAAGGATACTCTCTAGTATTCAAAGGTGACTCATGCATCATCTACGACAAAAAGAATAAAAATCAAGTGATCGTTGTAGTCAAAATGCAGCATCAAAGAAATTTTCCCATCCAGTGGAACTACGTGGAGACAGCATTGAATGCCCAAGAAGACCAATCTTGGCTATGGCACCGGAGGTTCGGGCACTTCAATTTCTACAGCCTAAAGCTACTCCAACAAAAGAATATGATGAGAGATCTTCCACCAATCCAACTAAATGAGGACATATGCGATAAATGCATGGAAGGCAAACAACACAGGAAGTCATTCCAATCAGGACAAGCATGGAGAGCAAAACAAGCTCTGGAGCTGGTTCATACCGACGTATGTGGACCAATGAGGACTCCAACATTAGAGAAGAACAGGTACTTCATTCTTTTCATTGACGACTATACAAGAATGACCTGGGTGTACTTCATGAAAGAAAGATCAGAAGTCTTCTCTATCTTCAAGAAGTTCAAGAATCTAGTGGAGAACCAAAGCTGTCAACGAATCAAAGTCCTACGAAGTGATAGAGGGACAGAGTACACATCCAAGGCGTTTAACAAGTTCTGTGAAGAAGAAGGAGTTAATCATCAACTAATAGTTGGCTACGCTCCAGAACAGAATGGTGTCTCAGAAAGGAAGAACAGGACTGTAATGGAGATGGCGAGAACAATGCTAGCAGAGAAAGGCATGCCCAAAGTATTCTGGGCGGAAGCCGTCTACACAGCAGTCTACTTGCTGAATAGGTGTCCAACGAAGGCGGTGCAAAATAAAACACCAATTGAAGCCTGGAGTGGACGAAAGCCATCAGCAAAACATCTAAGAGTGTTTGGGAGCATCTGCTACGCGCACATCCCAAAAGAGAAGAGACACAAGCTGGAAGAAAAGACCGAGAAATGCATATTTCTTGGATACAGCACTCAGTCCAAAGGCTATCGACTCTACAGTCTCAAAACAAAGAAACTCATCATCAGTAGAGATGTTGAGTTCGATGAAAATGTCTCATGGAACTGGGATGAAGAAAAAGTTGAGAAGAAAACTATCATGATGCCGCAAATACTACCACCTAGTGAGCATCAAGAAAGTGAAGTCGAAGAACCAAAAACTCCAGAAGAGTTTCCACTACCACAAAGTCCTGAGTCTTCAGCACCTCAAGTTCAAGAAGGACCGGACTCAGATGAAACACCAAGAAAGGTGAAGTCACTAAGAGAAATCTATGAGACGTGCAACTTTGCAGCAATTGAGCCAGCAAGCTTTGAAGAAGCTGTCAAAGAAAAAGAATGGGTCAAAGCAATGGAAGAAGAGATCAAGATGATCGAGAAAAATAAAACATGGGAGTTGGCGGATCTACCAAGCAACAAAGAAGTCATTGGAGTTAAGTGGGTCTATAAGACTAAATTTAATCCAGATGGCTCAATCCAGAAACACAAGGCAAGACTGGTAGCCAAAGGTTACTCACAACTACCAGGGATCGACTACAACGAGACATTTGCTCCAGTAGCTCGCCTGGATACTATAAGAGCTCTCATAGCACTAGCAGCTCAGAAGAAATGGAAGATATACCAACTGGATGTCAAGTCAGCATTTCTAAATGGATACCTTGAAGAGGAGATCTATGTCGAACAACCTCAAGGGTTCGTGGCAGAAGGACAAGAAGACAAGGTGCTAAGACTACGAAAAGCACTATATGGGTTAAAACAAGCTCCACGAGCCTGGTACAGTCGCATAGATGGCTACTTCATCAACAAGGGATTCAAGAGAAGTGAAAGCGAGCCAACTCTGTACATCAAGACCCAAGGTAACAACAAAAGACTAATCGTTTCTCTATATGTCGATGATCTTATCTACACAGGAAACGATGAAGATATGATCAAAGAGTTCAAAGCAGACATGATGAAGACATTTGAAATGACAGATCTCGGACTGATGAACTACTTTCTCGGTATCGAGGTAAATCAAAAAGAAAATGGGATATTTATCTCGCAGAGAAAATATATAAATAATCTGCTACAGAAGTTCAAGATGGAAAGATGCAATCCTGTAGCAACTCCCCTCATCACAAATGAGAAGTTCTGCAAAGAAGATGGCTCTCCAAAGGCAGATGAATCAACATATAGAAGCCTTATTGGAAGCTTGCTATATCTAACAGCTACAAGGCCAGACATCATGTATGCAACGAGCCTACTATCAAGATTCATGCAGAACCCAAGCCAAATCCACTACGGAGCTGCAAAGAGAATACTGAGATATCTACAAGGAACAAAGGACTACGGCATTTGGTACGAGCCACAGGATAACTCAACGCTAGTTGGCTACACTGACAGTGACTGGGCTGGATCAGCAGATGACATGAAGAGTACTTCAGGCTATACATTCTCACTCAGCTCAGGAGTATTCTCGTGGGCATCTAAAAAGCAAGACTGTGTCGCACAATCTTCAGCAGAAGCAGAGTACGTAGCTGCCGCACTAACAGTGAGTCAAGCTATATGGCTAAGACGGATTCTCGGATATATGGAAGAACACCAAGAAAATCCTACAGAGATTTACTGCGACAACAAGTCAGCTATTGCAATGGCGAAAAATCCCGTGCAACACAGCAGGACGAAACACATCGCCATCAAATATCACTTCCTACGAGAAGCAGCTATTAATGGAGGATTCGAGCTCAAACACATTGGAACGGAATACCAACTAGCAGATATATTCACAAAAGCGCTACCGAGATCAAGGTTCGAAATACTACGAGAAAAGCTTGGAATCACACAAATGAGCATCAAGGGGGAGTGATAAAATTGATGCACATTAACTCGATCTAGTATGGTCTAGAATTTCTAAGCTTCTAGAAATACTTAATTAGGAAGGAATAGACTAGTCAAAAATTGAGTCCAATACGCAATGTCAAGCAGAATGGTCAAATTTGGCAGAATGATCAATCAATCTTCCACCGCCTCCTGTCACCTATAAATATGTGTAAAGATGTAATAATTGTAATAGCAATAAAAACAAGAAATCATCTATTCACTTGCTATTCACTTTTGTAACCTGCTCCACTATCTTTTGTCTATTACATCAATTACCAAAATTATTAAACCCACTATCTCTTTCTCCAAACCACTAATATCAACATCCTTTTACATCAACTATACGTTCCACTCAACCTCTTTCCACTCGTCACCCATTATCTCAAATACCAACAAATTGGGCTTTTCACACGCCTGCAGTTTGGTTGCAGAATCCGTGTGGGCGGCGATTGAATCCAAGGTATCTGCCAATTCAATGTTCAATCGATATTTTTGTGTTTACATTTCGATGAATTGATGGCATGTGAGCGATGAGCAGCTGTCGATGTGAGTATTGAATGTTTCGTAATTTCTGAATTACTTCTTCTGTTTGGGCACCCAAAGGATTATTGCATTTTATTTTTGGGAAGAATCTGGAAAGAGCCACGAGTATATTTGATCAAAGTGGTATCAAGAGGATCTCCGGTGAACCCAGTGGTGGATCCATTTTTCAGGTACTGGATGTACTTCCTCTTCCGCCATAACGTGCGAACGGAAACTACATTTATGGTTGGCATTAAATTACAATATAAGTAAAAATGGAGGTTTTTTTTTTCAATTAACTAAAAGCTGATGGAACAAGGTTCATACCACATTAGTGGTCCGCATGTCACGTCAATACCACATTAGTGGTCCGCCTGCATGATGGGTGTGAATTGCACAAGTATAAAAAGTCATGGATTTTTTTTGCAATTTTATAAAATTTATGATTAATTTGCAGTAAAGTTAGTGATTTTTAAGCAATTAACCTATTTAGATTTTGTCTATGTATTGCTTTGTTTTAGGGTTTAAGCAACCATTCTCAATTGAATTTACCATTCCGTGATCCGAGCAATTCATCTCTCTGTCTCAGATTCACGACACTCCATTTCCGTCGATCTCTCTCAGATTCACCACTCCGTCTCGCTGTATGTCTTCCTTGCCAATCGACTGAATTAATATTTATATATATTATTTTTATTATTCTTATTCATATATATTAAATTTAGTATTAATTATTATTAAAATAAAAAATTTATCTGCAATACTTAAATTAATTTAATATTTAAATATTCAAATCAAAATCGATATACCCTACATTTCTAAATACTGTTTTCTATTCATTCACTTTCAGACACAAATTATTCTGCAGGAACTTTCACTTCAAATTCAAACACACAGACACACTGCAGAAGCTTTCTTCACGGGTATGTGATTTTTTTATTATTATTTTTAATTTCTTTTCTTTTTACGAATTTCTCTTTATTTTTCACAAATTTCATTTTTTTAAATCTAAATTTATTTATTTTATGCTATTCTTAATTTTTACTTAATACTATTATTTATATTAATTATTGTGCTAAGGAAGAAGTCGATGGGGAGTTATTTAAATATAAAATTTATTGGAGATAAATACATTTTTTTAAGATTCGAATATAATAAATGTAATTGAATCAAAACTAATTATTAATTAAAATTTATACAATAATTAAAGCTAGTCTACAAAAACACTTTTCTTTTTTTTTCAATAAGCAAGACTCCGGTATTGGATCCTCTACCTACGGTTAGTAAATTGACAAATTTTGTCAATTGTTCTCTATCTAAATTATAACTTAAGCACGTCACTTAATCAACTCTTTTAAGTTTTAAGTTTAGTTTTTTTGTTTTTTTTCTATCAATTTATTTTCTCACTAATTATTATTGATAACTCCTACAATTTTAATAATTTATGTAATATTTATTTCATTAATTTACAATTTATTTATTACTTAACTCACAAACTTGTTGTACAAGACTATTTTGGTTATATGATTTAATATTTATTTTAGGTCAAGATTTAGGGTTTAGAAATATTGGGTAAGGTTTAGGGTTTAATATACTCTCTCGTGATATGGATGGATTTTTTGTAAGACGATTGTGAGATGGATTGACATTATTAAAGTATCCTTATTATACGGGTAAAGTATACTTATTTATTATTAAAGTATGTTAATAATGAATCATATTATACTACCCTAAAATCATACTTTAATTCATCATTTATATTTATAATTTTATTTTTTGGGTTTAGGGTTTTTGTGGTTTATGATTTATTTTGTTATAGGATTTAGTATTAATTTTAAGAATATAATAATTATAATTTATTTTTTAATTTATGGTTTATTTTATTTGTAAGATTTAATATTTATTTTTAAAATTTAATATTAGTTTAAAAGAGTATAATTATAATTAGTAATTATTAATTAATAAAATAATTTAAAAAATTAGAAAAGAAAAGAAAGAAAGAATGGATTTCATATGGTATGAATCGGCCGGATATTAGCTCGTGAAACGATTTAAAGGAAATTGAGGAAATAAATGGAGAGGATTATTTATATGAATAAACTAGATTTTATAAGAGTGTTGGGTGTTTTTTAATTATTATAACTTTTCATGCTATTTTTTTTATTGGTTCGTGAAATTAAACCCAAAATTTTTTATGAATTTAAATCTTATATATTATAAATTACAAATTTACTTATGAGACATTACTAACTTAACAAGATAAGTCTATTATTTAGATAAAGTATGTATAGTAAGTGTATATATGTTTTCTAAAATATACTAGATTATGCATTAAATAATGATATTAGTGTATTATAATTTGATTTATTATTGAAATACTTTAACTACAAATAAACATACTTTATCTATACAATTCTTATACAATTCTCATACTTTAGTGATGGGTTTGATCCGTCTCACAAATAATCTATCTCACAAGAGAGTATCTTATATAAATAAAATATGTTTAGTGGGTGTTAAGTATATTTTTTAAATTATAAAATTCATCATTTATAATATTTTAAAAAATTTTAACCACCATTAAGTATACTTTATCTATATAATAGACCTATTTTATCACGCCTCATATTATAATAATAACTCACAAGAGAATTTGCCTTTATTTTTAGGGTGTAGGATTTATAATTTTATTTTTTGGGTTTAGGGTTTTTGTGGTTTATGATTTATTTTGTTATAGGATTTAGTATTAATTTTAAGAGTATAATAATAATTATAATTTATTTTTTAGTTTATGGTTTATTTTATTTGTAAGATTTAATATTTATTTTTAAAATTTAATATTAGTTTAAAAGAGTATAATTATAATTAGTAATAATTAATTAATAAAAGAATTTAAAAAATTAGGAAAGAAAAGAAAGAATGAATTTCATATGGTATGAATCGGCCGGATATAATATATATATATATATATAGCTCGTGAAACGATTTAAAGGAAATTGAGGAAATAAATGGAGAGGATTATTTATATGAATAAACTAGATTTTATAAGAGTGTTGGGTGTTTTTTAATTATTATAACTTTTCATGCTATTTTTTTTATTGGTTCGTGAAAGAAAACCCAAAATTTTTTATGAATTTAAATCTTATGTATTATAAATTACAAATTTACTTATGAGACATTACTAACGTGACAAGATATATCTATTATTTAGATAAAATATGTATAGTAAGTGTATATATATTTTTTAAAATATACTGAATTATGCATTAAATAATGATATTAGTGTATTATAATTTGATTTATTATTGAAATATTTTAACTACAAATTTGATGTTTATATGATTTAATATTTATTTTAGGGTCAAGATTTAGGGTTTAGAAATATTGGATAAGGTTTAGGGTTTAATATACTCTCTCGTGATATGGATGGATTTTTTGTGAGACGATTGTGAGATGGATTGACATTATTAAAGTATCCTTATTATACGGGTAAAGTATACTTATTTATTGTTAAAGTATGTTAATAATGAATCATATTATATTACCCTAAAATCATATTTTAATTCATCATTTATAATATTTTAAAAAATATATTTTAACCACCATTAATTATACTTTATCTATATAATAGACATATTTTATCACGCCTCATATTATAAAATATCTCACAAGAGAATTTGTCTTTATTATCTCACAAGAGAATTTGTCTTTATTTTTAGGGTGTAGGATTTATAATTTTATTTTTTTGGTTTAGGGTTTTTGTGGATTATGATTTAATTTGTTATAGGATTTAGTATTAATTTTAAGAGTATAATAATTATAATTTATTTTTTAGTTTATGGTTTATTTTATTTGTAAGATTTAATATTTATTTTTAAAATTTAATATTAGTTTAAAAGAGTATAATTATAATTAGTAATAATTAATTAATAAAAGAATTTAAAAAATTAGAAAAGAAAAGAAAGAATGGATTTCATATGGTATGAATCGGCCGGATATAATATATATATAGCTCGTGAAACGATTTAAAGGAAATTGAGGAAATAAATGGAGAGGATTATTTATATAAATAAACTAGATTTTATAAGTGGGGTGGGTGTTTTTTAATTATTATAACTTTTCATGCTATTCTTTTTTATTGGTTTGTGAAAGGAAACCCAAAATTTTTTATGAATTTAAATCTTATGTATTATAAATTACAAATTTACTTATGAGACATTACTAACGTGACAAGATAGGTCTATTATTTAGATAAAGTATGTATAGTAAGTGTATATATGTTTTAAGATATGTCTATTATTTAGATAAAGTATGTATAGTAAGTGTATATATGTTTTCTAAAATATACTGGATTATGCATTAAATAATGTCTATTATTTAGATAAAGTATGTATAGTAAGTGTATATATGTTTTAAGATATGTCTATTATTTAGATAAAGTATGTATAGTAAGTGTATATATGTTTTCTAAAATATACTGGATTATGCATTAAATAATGATATTAGTGTATTATAATTTGATTTATTATTGAAATACTTTAACTACAAATAAACATACTTTATCTATACAATTCTTATACAATTTTCATAGGGTTTGATCCGTCTCATAAATAATGTATCTCACAAGAGAGTATCTTATATAAATAAAATATGTTTAATGGGTGTTAAAGTATATTTTTTAAATTATAATGAATTATGAATTAAAGTATGTTTTAGCGTATTAACTACAAAATAAAGTATACAAATAAACATACTTTATTTATATAATAAACATACTTACTTTAATAATGGGTCGATTCATCGCACATTCATCTCACAAAAAACTCATCTCACAAGAGAGTCTCTTTTATTTTAATCCTAAACTCTTTTTTTTCAATTTTTTTTTCATTTTTTTAATTTCTTTTGTTTTATAATAATATTTTAATTTTTTTAACAAGTCAAATTTATATTTTTTTTCAATTTTCTTTTCTTTGATTTCATTATAATTTTCTTCTCCTTTTAATATCTTTTTTTAAAAATCTATGTTATTGAATAAATATTTATTTTAAAATTTAAATGTATTTCTCATGTTATCATATTATTATTATATTATTATTTAATAAAAATAAGACAAATTATTTCTTGTATTTATATGTATATATAAATTTGAATTTTACTCTTCAAAAAAAATTTATTTAAATTATAAAAAATTATAAATATATTGAATTTTTATTGTATATAAACTAACTAAAATATAATATAAATAAGTATTTGATCTTGGAGAAATTATGGTAATTTTTTAATAAATCAAATAATGTAAATAAGTAAATTATATTCTAATCAAATATTTTTTTTATATAATTTTAATTACCTGAAGTTCCAATATATAAAAATAGGCTGCCTTTTATTTCCACATCAGCAATACAGTGATCAGCAAACTAAGGTAAACCCTAGTTACATAAAATTCTTTTCAAAACTGTTTTTGAGTGTTTGGGAGTTAACATTATTGTTATGTCAAAGCATTATTATTAATTTTTTTTTCAGCACAGTTTTTTTTTTTTCTTATGGAGGTGATAATTCTAATTTCTAAAGAGTGAGGCTCCTGTGCACCCGGGCGCACGGAGCACATTCCGTGCGCCTTTACAATTTTCATGCCCCTTTACCATTTAAACCCCTAGCAATACACATGTTTAAATAGGATTGGAGGGGAGGTTTGTGTTCACATGCGTGTCCCCGGGCGGCGCACAAGAGCTTTTGCCATTTCTAAATGCAACTCCGTTTTTAATTTTTAAGAAGAAATTAGGGCGCGATGTCAGTATCATATTCCTCACGAATCCTGAGTGCGTGGATGCGAATCTCATCTCGGAGCGCGTGGACGCCAATCTCCAGTCACTCGAGACCACGGGGTGTGTGGATGCCAATCTCCCGTCACTCGTGGATGCCAATCTCATCTCGCTCTCTCAGCACTATTTGCCTCCCTCCGCAAACGCATGAACCATTGGTATTAATAGTATCTATTTACTTTGGATTGTAAATTTGTTTGTTTTGAGAAAATGTTAATATGGAAATTGGTTCCCAGGCACAATCAAAAAAGCAACTGCAACTGCAATCAAAAAAGAAGTTGATGGATTCACCATTAAAAAAGGTGTATATGGTTAGCCCTGGCTCATATGAGTTATTTGGAAACAACCTGGCCGTCTCTTGGTCTATATTTTGTGTTGATCTTGAATCTAAGTCTGAGTCAGAGGGCTTCAGCTTGCTACATCCTAAGCTTGAACTTTGTGATGAGTCATTTAATTATGCGGCCTTTTGTATCATTGAATCCACACTATACGTGTTTGAAGGATACAATCCCATGACCGGATCAAGTAGCAAATCCATCTACAGTTATAAGTTGGAAGAGGGGGTCTCTAATTTCAAGTTAGAGAAACACATGATGGACAAGGTTGGCATGGAAAATGGCAAATATTTTCCCGTGGCAGTCCCCACTCCGGACCGGAAAAAAATCCTTGTATATTCAGACTCAAGGTCTAGGCCTGGTCAATTCGAACTCTTTAATCCGGAAACAGGAACATGTCAAAAACTTCCACCACTAAACTGTGATGAAAGCTTTCAAAGTATTGTCTCCCATACTTTCCTCAGCACTTACGTCTTACTCGTCAAGGTAGATCACGGAAAACATTGGGGGGGAAAAAGGAGTTACGTTCTTGATTTCCAACTTCCCCCTGCTAAACGATCTTGGAAACCATGGAAAGAGGGTTCAAGATATAATGAAGACGTAGGTCAGTCTTTGATATTTGGAAACGATCTATGCTTGACTGCCAGGGAAGGATTAAACTTTGATGATGAATTTTCTGGGTGTTTTTATTTGTATCCAGAAATATCATCACTGCCTGAAGACAAGCTTGTATCAGCAGATTGTTCTTTCATCACTCTTATTGAAGAAGATGGGGATGTATGCAAGTTTTGCATTCTTCACAAGGGAATAAAGAAGGAGGATGAGTTTAAATATGTTCCTCACATCATCCTGGATGTCTACAGTTGTGATGTTAATGTATGTAGGGAGGAGATGAAGAGAATTAATGAATTGAGAAGTGGAGATAATAAGTGGAAGAATTTGATGCTTCCTGGAGTAAAAAAGATCAAGTCTCTGAGATTTTGCATGGAGCCGGATGACTATGATCACATATTCGGCGTTCTCTCTTTCTCCACCTACAATTGATAAAACCATTTGTTTTCGGTTCAATTAGCATGCGTGTCTTGTCATTTTACTCTTTTCCTTGCTTCTTAGTCTGGACACAACTTGTTTTGTCATGTTTTGTGTTGGAATTTGATGTTTCAACTTATTTTTATGTTGGAATTTGATGTTGACACCCTGGATATATATTTGTTGAGGCGTGAGTCCCCTTAATTGGAAAAACAACTGTAACCTTAATTATTCAAAAACAACTTTGAAGAATCTGTCCATGTAGGAACTGTCAACAAGCAGATGTGACATTCTCAATGGCAGCTCTCATGCTCGACCACTCTCTTTTGGATGTAAGTGTGCAATTTCAAGGAGCGTAGACATATATAGCTAGCAGCACTCGGTGAGATTCCCCCTCCGTGTAGACATTTCTTATGCGCCATATATACCTTCCCAGATGTGCAATCTCAACACATCCGAGTTGAGTTGGAGTCATTTGCAGGTTCACAGATCGGCAACATTCAACTTGTAAGTGAGATAAACAGTCCAAAGACACCAACATACTCCAATTAGTAGTTGGATGATATATGAAAGGAAACAAACATCTTCGACAACATTGTCGCCATTCGGGATAACGATCATTTATCAACCCATTCTTGAGGTGTTTTATTTCTCACCTGTTCCTACCCTTGTGTTTTATTTCTCACCAATGAACGTCGTGCGGTTACCAATAAATGTATACCTAAGTTAGGAAACATCCAATCCAACAACAGATTCAAATTAATATGCTTGATATGGAAGGTAAGTATCCTAAAATTAGATTATTTTTTAGTCTTAATATGGAAGGTAAGAATTTGATTTAGAGTAATTATGGTAATTATGTAATAATGGATCATAACCTAAATAAGGAAAGGAAACTATATCTGAATTACTACCCATATATATAGTACAGAGTTCTATTACCATCTTCACAAAAAAAAAAAAAAAAAAATAGTACAGCAATACGTGAAGATCATCTCCACACCAAAAATTGTCTGCCTTCCATCGTGAAGTGATTTTTCACAGCAATACTACCAGGTAAACCCTTATTACATAATGTCAAAGCATTTTTTTTTTAATTTTTTTCTTTTTAAATAGTATGTTGGAATTTAGAAAATAGAGAGATGGATTAGAGTGGCATGAGTGAGGTTTATTAGAAGGTGGTAATAGTTGAAGTGATAGTGGGACAATAGATATTTAATAGGGAGAATTGGTTATCCATTGCACCCTTTTTAAATAGTATCGTAACTTAAATTTGCATTCACAATATCATTACAATTGGTATTCATTCTGTTCATAATTTTAATTCAAATGTGAGTATAATTCTAAATACTATTATTTTGATTGTATGCAGAAAACACAGCCGTTTTCTCATGGGTGTGAACATTGCAAATTTAAAATATATGTTTGAAGCTGCCACCCGACATAGAAAACACAGGGGCGTGATTGTTGATGTTAGGGTCAAGTTTGCTGGGAATAATATTATCCCTCTTAGTTATGCCCTCAAAGCTGGTCAAACTCTTGAAAATTATATCAATAATGATGTTATAGTCAAACCTGTGCAAACATATAACCATATAAAAAGATGTAAAGTCTCGGCTTTGTATGTTCCTGAAACTTACAGAAAAATAGTGAAGGGAATTATTAGACTTACGGCAAATCTTCATAGGGTAGGCACGTCTTTTGAGGGTTCCGCATTAGGATTCGAGAATTTTATTGTGGATCGAGGAATTCTGTGTCTATGTGACACAACTTGCCGAGATATGTCACCTAGTACAACAAAGAAGGATTTTGATATTATAGGTGCATTTATCACAGAGAACTTATTTGCAGGATATGTTGATCAATTACCTTTTGATATGCAATCACTTTTACATCAAATTGCTAATTTGGAAATGTAAGTTTCTCTTTATTATCATTCTAATTAAATTATTATTATTTATTTTTGTTGAAATAATATTTTTTTTTTTTACTAGAGATGCTGCTTGTGTTGAGGGTGGAATTTTGGATGATTATTTTGAGTATCATCGTAAACTCTTCCGAAAAGAAATATTATTTATTTTTGGAACGCGATAATCGAACACATTACAATATGGCTGTGGTGTCTTTATTGGATAAATGTGGATGGACAAGTCGGTTTGCAGATGATAGTAAAGTTTTTTTATCCAATTATGGATTGTTACGCAAATAAAGCTACCCCATATATTGACCAGCTTGGGCCTAAGATTAATCGTTACAAAGTGAATGAAAGCTTAATAAGATGTGCGAGAAATACAGCATTGCATCTAGGACAGAAGTTTATTCCATATTCGCGCCCATTCAGAGATCTAGATATTGATGTATCTCAATTTGATGATGTTTTGGTACCCTTTTACTCTAGTTTGTATGAGCAAAAGATCTTAAAACACATCGTAACTTGGAAGGAGGAGTAGGTGTTGTTTCTCACTTCAATTCGATCAGTATTGTTAATTTATTTCACGATGTTCTTTTGTTATTTCAGTATATTTATATTTATAAATATACGTTTATTTATATGAACGGTGTCCATTTTACTTCAATTCAACGACTATAAAACGTTAATTATCAATTAATTAAGAGGTAAGTAAAAGCGACAAAGTTGTGACAATAATAAAATACACAACCAAGTAAACTTTAAAAAATCATAGAAACAAAATTTGCTAAGAATTGTTAATAAGTTTAATAGAGTTTAAAGCATAAACAATTAAGAATCTTTTACTTTATTTGAAATGGTCTCAAAATTATTAGGATATTTATTTTCATTCAAAATCTTTTAATTTTGTTCCAATTTTGTCTTTAAATTTTTTATTCAATCTGGAATTAAAAAAATTGAACATTTTTAAGTAAATACAATCATTTTTGTGAATTTATTAAAAAATATGAGACTATTTTTGAGAATTAAGTTTATTTTGTAAAGTAAAATTGTATACTCCCTCCGTCCCGGAAAAGTTTGTGCCCCTCTTTTCGGCACGGAGATTAAGAAAGTGATAACTTTTAGGGGTATAATGATATTTTTTGTAATAAATAAATGACAAAGTATGTTAGGTAGAGATGATTTTTTTGTAAATAAAGTGTATGGGGAAGGGTGATTGTTTTTTATTTTTTGCTTTTTTTGGAATATGCAAACTTCTGTGGGACAGCTCAAAATGGAAAGTGTGTCATCTGAAATGAGACGGAGGAAGTATATATGAGACGAATTTAATGGAACGTTTGATATAGATGAGGAGGTTAGAGTGATGCATATGTAGAGCTTTTCTATGTGGGGGTGGATCTGGAAATTACACAGTGTTCAAATATTTGAATTCAATATGTATGTGAAAAGAAGAGAAGATTGAAAGTAATAATAGTATGGTTTGTAGGTGTGATCATGGAGAGGAGAAGTGGGTACGTTTGTGCTGTAAACAAGTATTGTTCAGTCGTTTTGTGAACAAACACATGCTCCACCATTAACAGGAACATCATAACTTGGCCTTAAGTTACAGGTTAGTTTACCTAAACTACTGTCTGTCTGTCTGTCTACTCATAGTCGTTCAACCTTCCTCTCTTGTCAGTGATCTTTCTGTCTGGTGTTTCTCGTGCGATGCTCAACTCATTGTCCCCCCTACGCCCGGCCTATTAACCACTCCGAGGGATTCAACATGTTCACATCACATCTCTATGGATGTTTTTTTTTGCTGCTGCAAATACTTTTATCTGAATTTATAGAATGAATTAACTTTTATCTAAAGAGTGTTGTGCTTCGTGGAAGAATACCACTAATCTATGAACAAAGTTGGAATGCTCTTGAGAATATAGAATCCTGCTAGATAATTATGTGGGATACTAAAAATCAACTATAAATTTACTTACATAATTATTTTTTCTTTTGAAAGCTAGTAACGTAGTAATTTTTACGTTTGAGTTTAATTAGTTGTTAATATTTGATCAACTTTAATAGTTAGGCCCAATCATTGACTAAATCGTCTGTCAAATAAGAATATTTTTCTTCTACTGTGAAATATTTGAGTTTAAAGTTTATTTTGTACCATAACTATTTATAACTTTAGATTTTGTCCCAAAAAAGATATTTGTATCGATTGTATCCTATAACTATGACTTTTCTTTTGATTTTGCCAAATTTTCGCCGGAATCTCAAATTTTCGCCGGATATTAGTCACGTGCATTGCATGTGACTGATGAATTTGGGGGTTCCAGCGGAAATTTAGGGTTCCGGCAAAAATTGGGCAAAATAGAAAGAAAACTCATAGTTATGGGACAAAATTGATAGAAATATCTTTTTTGGGACAAAATTTAAAGTTTAAAAATTTATGGGACAAAAAAAATTTAACTCTTGGGTTAATTCCTAAAAAATTCACCACCTTATTGGGAATTTTCAAATCTATCACGATATTTTATTTTTGTCAATTCAATACACAATCTATTTAATATTTTCAATTTTATCACGACCTTTTATTTTTATCAATTCAATATGCGATCCATTTATCAATCTATTTAGAGAAATTATGGTAATTTTTTAGTAAATCAAATAATGTAAATAAGTAAATTATATTCTAATCAAATATTTTTTTTATATAATTTTAATTACCTGAAGTTCCCATATATAAAAATAGGCTGCCTTTTATTTCCACAGCAGCAATACAGTGATCAGCAAACTAAGGTAAAACCTAGTCACATAAAATTCTTATCAAAACTATTTTTGAGTGTTTGGGATTTAGAGAATAGAGAGATGGATTAGAGTGGCATGAGTGAGGTTTATTAGAAGGTGATAATAGTTGAAGTGATAGTGGGACATGAGATATTTAATAGGGAGAATTGGTTATAGTGTTAGTGGGAGCTAATGGTTGATGGGAGAGAACTAGTGCATGGGAGCTATCGTAACTCAAATTTGCATTCACATTATCATTACAATTGTTATCCATTGCACCCTTATATTACATAATGTCAAAGCATATTTTATTTTATTTTATTTTTCTTTTTAAATAGTATCGTAACTTAAATTTGCATTCACAATATCATTACAATTGGTATTCATTCCGTTCATAATTTTAATTCGAATGTGAGTATAATTCTAAATACTATTATTTTGATTGTATGCAGAAAACACAGCCGTTTTCTCATGGGTGTGAACATTGCAAATTTAAAATATATGTTTGAAGCGACGTAGAAAACACAGGGGCGTGAGTGTTGATGTTAGGGTCAAGTTTGCTCGGAATAATATTATACCTAGTAGTTATGCCCTCAAAACTGGTCAAACTCTTGAAAATTATATCAATAATGTTATAGTCAAACCCGTGCAAACATATAAGCATATAAAAAGATGTAAAGTCTCGGCTTTGTATGTTCCTGAAACTTACAGAAAAATAGGGAATGAAAACCTTTTTAGTCCCATAACTTTTCTCATGGTCTTTTTTAGTCCCAAGAAAGATAAGTTTGTCAAATTAGTCCCACCGACGAAGAAATAGGACCAAAAATGTCCTATTTTCGCCGGAAAAAACTGACATCACCTGAAAACAGTCACGTCATATCCGGAATCGTCGATTTTCGGCCGGTATGATGACGTGGCGCCCTGATGGCAGGTGAGTCAGCGGGATAAAAACCTATTCAGTCCCATAACTTTTCTCGTGTTCTATTTTAGTCCCAATAAAGATAAATTTGTCAATTTAGTCCCACCCGTCTAGAAATAGGCCCAAACACATCCTATTTTCACCGAAAAATGCGGACATCACCGAAAAATGGCACGTGATTGTCAAGTGACAACTGGAATCACCAATTTTCAGTCGAAATTAATGTTATTTTAATACCAACAAGGCATTTTTATTTTCTAAAATTTTAAATAATTAGAAAGAAAAATTAATAAGGGTCATCAACTTATTACTCTTCTGGCACGGAATCGCCGCCACCAAGGCCCACATCACAAACACCAGAATTTCGCCACCGATCACGATTTCGCCATCGGCCATGACACCGGTCGAAATTGTTTAAATAAAAAGTCTTATTGGCATTAAAATAACATTTAATTTGTTAACTTACCTGCCATCAGGGCGCCACGTCATCGTTCCGGTTAAAAATCGGCGATTCTGATGATGTCAGCAATTTTCGGCTAAAATATGACGTGTTTGGGCCTATTTCTACACGGGTGGGACTAAATTGACAAATTTATCTTTATTGGGACTAAAATAGAGCATGAGGAAAGTTATGGGACTGAATAAGTTTTATCCCGCTGACTCACCTGTCATTAGGGCGCCACGTCATCATACCGGCCGGAAATCGACGATTCTGGCTGTGACGTGGCTGTTTTCAAGTGATGTCAGCTTTTTCCGGCGAAAATATGACGTTTTTGGCCCTATTTCTTCGCCGGTGGAACTAATTTGACAACCTTATCTTTCTTGGGGCTAAAAAGGCCATGGAAAAAGTTATGGGACTAAAAAGATTTTTACCCCGAAAAATAGTGAAGGGAATTATTAGACTTACGGTAAATCTTCATAGGGTAGGCACGTCTTTTGAGGGTTCCGCATTAGGATTCGAGAATTTTATTATGGATCAAGGAATTCTGTGTCTATGTGACGCAACTTGCCGAGATATGTCACCTAGTACGACAAAGAAGGATTATTCGGCTTTGTCTCTTTCTCCACCTACAATTGATAAATGTGGTTAAAACCATTTGCTTTCATTTTACTCTTTTCCTTGGATCTTATTATTATCTTGATGCTCAACTCATTGCCCCCTGTGTTTAGATCACATTTCTATGGATGTTATTTTTTTTGCTGCTCTCTCTTCTACAAATACTTTTATCTGAGTTTATAGAATGAATTAACTTTTATCCATGTTTATTGTTCGTGAAACTTCCTTCACTTGAACTGTTGTTGTTTGATATTGCCTTTACCATTAGACTTGGTGGCTGGATTTCATCGGAAGGCCAACTCGATCGCCTTCCGATGGAAGAAGGTTGAATCTCTAAAGAGTGTTGTTCTTCTTGGAAGAATACCACTAATATATGAACAAAGTTGGAAACACTTGAGAATATAGAATCCTGCTAGATAATTATCAAGATCAAGTGGGATACTAAAGATCATCTATAAATTACTTACATAATTATTTTTTCTTTTGAAAGCTAGTTGTAAGCAATTAAAATTTACGGTCCAATTAAATGGCGACATGTGGATTTTATTAATTAAATATTAATTTATTTTGGAATTTAAATAAATTAATTCCTAAAGTAAATTAATCAATAATTTGAGCCCAATAAATTAAATGAGCTTAAATTAAATGAGGTCTTACCCAAGTCAATCAAGCCCAAGTCAAATGAGGTCTGACCCAAGTCAATCAAGCCCAAGTCAAATGAGGCCTGACCCAAGTCAATCAAGCCCAAGTCAAATGAGGCCTGACCCAAGTCAATCAAGCCAAGTCAAATAAAGTCTGACCCAAGTCAAACAAGCCCAGACAAATTAAATCAGGCCCAAATCAGATAGGCCCAATTATGGTTCAGTCAGGCTGAAACCCAAGCCCGCTAAGTGAGGCCCAAAGGTGGCCTGGACCTCCTTTTTCACCTATAAAAAGGGGTCTCCACCATTCATTTGGACACACAGAGACAGACAGAGACAGACAGAGACAGACAGACATTCAAGTACTCGAAGACGACGCACTTGAAGAGATCGAGAACACGAGTAAAGCTCCCTCCAGATCTTCAAGCGAAGAACAAGCGAAGAACGATCTTCAAATCTTCAAAGCTTCAAGCGAAGAACGTTCGAGGATCTTCAAGCCTTCAAGCGATCTTCAAAGCGTCTTCAAATCTTCAAAGCTTCAAGTCTTCAAGCTCAAGATCTTCAAGTCTTCAAGCCTCCAAAGCTTCAAGTTCAAGATCTTCAACAAAGCTTCAAGTCTTCAAGCCTCTAAAGCTTCAAGCTCAAGATCTTCAAGTCTTCAAGCCTCTAAAGCTTCAAGTTCAAGATCTTCAACAAAGCTTCAAGCCTTCAAGCCTCTAAAGCTTCAAGTCTCAAAGCATCTTCAAGCTTCAAATCAAGAACAGCTACTAATCCGGGATCAAGGCTCCAAGTCCCCCAGATCAAGTGTTCTTCGTGGAAAGCTCTCAGTCAACGTTTAATCCGAACAAAGGTTCAACGCCTCAGGGTCAACGTCAAGACTACACACTCGAGCTCGGATAAGCTTCGTTTGAAGATCCGACTCAACACACAAGTCAAGTCAACACAAGCTGTTAACACAGTCAGCATATACTTCGTCAAAGAAGTCAAAGTCAAGAAGCACAAGTCAAGTCAAAGTCAAGTCAAAGCCACGTTGGTTCGAGAGAAGAATCAGAGGATTGATTAGAGATTGTAACCCGCTTACATATCTTCCAAGTTAAATCCATCTCAAATCATCTTTGTACCCAATATTGTATTTATTTTATTATAAATACAAAAATTTGTTGTTACAAATTTTGGCACGCCCAGTGGGACGGTCTCTACCTCTCATCTCTTCTCTCTACAAGCTCGAAGATACAAAGCATGACTCCTCTCAGGATTGCAATAAGAAGACCTTCTACCTTGAAGCATTCAGAGCTGCAAACTGAAGAGATTCAAAAGATAACTCCACTCAAGATTGCGATACGGAGGCCTGCTGCATCAAAGCCTCCAGAGTTGCAAACTGAAAAGGTTGGAGTCGTTACAAGAAGTATTCCCGAAGGCTCCGTAGAGGCAAACCATATGGTGGGGATTACTCTCAACAAGCCATTGCACGGAGACAAGAGTGGTGAAAATGTTTCTACTTGCTCAACTCCTCACTCCACGCCAAGCTCATCATCTACCTCAACTGAAGTTGCAGTGATGACGACAAGTGCTATGACCATTGAGGATCAACTCGCAAATATGATGAGAGCCATTGAAGGACTCAACAAACACATGGAAGCTCAAGACGTAAAGATCTCCATACTTATGAAGAAAATGGAGAATGTGGAGACAAGTCATACAAATGAAAAACAAGTTGAGGATGAGCGCGAGGAAGTAGACTCAGCGAAACACCATCCTTTTGAAAAGAATCCAGTTGAAGAAAAAATACAAGTTTCAACGGACAAAATGCTTCATGTGAACCAACTGAAGAACATCATTTTAGAAACGATAAAAGACAAGTTTGAAGGGAGCTCAAAATCCCTTGTTGCCTACAAGAAGCCATATACAAAGAGAATTGACAACTTGAGGATGCCAGCTGACTATCAACCTCCCAATTTTCAACAATTTGACAGCAAAGGCAACCCAAGACAACATGTGGCGCATTTCGTCGAGACATGCAATGATGCTGGGACCTACGGAGATCACATGGTGAAACAGTTTGTTCGCTCTCTTAAAGGAAATGCGTTCGATTGGTATATCAACTTAGAAGCCAACTCCATCGACAGTTGGGGGCAAATGGAAGAAGTGTTCCTCAACCGCTTCTACAGCACACGAAGAACTGTTAGCATGATGGAGCTAACAAATACTCGTCAAAGTAATGAAGAATATGTCATCGACTACATCAACAGATGGAGGAGCCTTAGCCTCAATTGCAAAGAGAAGATGTCAGTAACTTCAGCTATTGAAATGTGCATTCAAGGGATGCCATGGAATCTTCGCTACATACTTCAAGGAATTCAGCCAAAGACTTTTGAAGAGTTGGCTACAAGAGCTCACGACATGGAGTTGAGCTTGATATCAAATGATATTGAATGGCCATCTATTCAAGACTCCTACGAGTTTGAGGACATGCCTTCTGATGAGCTCGTTGAAGACGAACCACAAACAAAGACTGCAATTTCCATAAAGATTCATAGAAATGAAGTGGAAGCAAGAGAAAGCAATGAATCCCAGGATTGGGGGCAATGAACTGTTGATAAATCAAAGACAAAGCTCCTTGACATGAGCGAAAACTGTCCACATGATGCTCCTTGATATGAGCTTAAACTATCTAAAAGCCCTCAAGCCAAGGCTCCTCGATACGAGCTAAAACTGTCCACATGACGCTCCTTGATATGAGCTAAAACTGTCCACACAATACTCCTTGATATGAGTTTAAACTATCTAACACAAATAATGCAAGACTCCCTGACACGAGAGAAAACTGTCCACATAATGCTCCTTGATACGAGCTTAAACTATCTAAAATCTCCCAAATCAAATTTTCAGCTCCTTGACACGAGCTAAAACTGTCCACATGACGCTCCTTGATATGAGCTAAAACTGTCCACATGATACTCCTTGATACGAGTTTAAACTATCTGACACAAATAATGCAAGGCTCCTTGACACGAGTATAAACTGTCTACAAGTTCAAATTCAAAGACTCATTGACATGAGTATTAGTTGTCAGCAAATTCAAACACCATGCTCCGTGACGCATGAGCCTAAACTGCATGTTACTCCTGGTCCGCACGAGTATAAACTGTGTGTGACAAACTCCTGGTCCGCACGAGTATAAACTGTGTACGACAAACTCCTGGTCCGCACGAGTATAAAATGTGTACGACAAACTCCTGGCCCGCATGAGTATAAACTGTGCACGGCAACCCCCATTCAAATTACACCAGGTCCCTTTGAACTACGTAAATGACTTGATTCTCTTTAAAGAGATACGTAGGCAGCTTAGTAATTCACTAAGTTCAGTCATGATTCAAGTTATTCTTATCAAGCTTGTGAGAGAAATAAAGAGTTGAAGCCTACATGCCATAAATAAAGTGCAAGGAAAAGAAGCAGAAGTGTCATCTCAAGACTCAAGAAAGAGTGGTGAGACTAATATTGTTCTGTCAATTCCATCTCAAAAAATGAAAGAGTGGCGATGTTAATATTGCTCTGTCGATTCCATCCCAAAAGATGGAAGAGTGGCGATGTTGATGTTGCTCTGTCAATTCTTAATGAAGAGTAGTGATGTTGATGTCGCTCTGTTAATCCTCTCTAAAGAAGAGTGCATGCTGTATTGTTTCACATGGATAGCTACTCATCCACGTTGTGGAAGAAAAAATGTTGCCGCAAGAAAATAAAAGAAAATTGAGCCTAAAAGAATTCATAATAAAGTCCAAGGTCATCATGAAATTAAAGGAGGCCCAAATTGCAATGGTGTGTCTAGCCCAAATTGACAAAGCCCAAAATTGCTTAATGAGTAAAATTAATTCCAAAATTGAAGGTCAAGATAAAAAAGGGAATAAATCCTTTTTCTCAAAAGTTGGAACGTGAATAGTTGTTTCCAATTTTCAAAAAGGGAAACTGTCTTTTCTCTTCCTTGGAAATCACGTGAGCTAAAAAAAAACGGGTCAAAGTTAATTTGGGAAGTCAAAATTGGTTGGAATAAATTAAGTCTAACGTGAATCAATATTGAAGAAAATATCCAGTACCCACTTCTATGTCCATTAAGCAGAAGCCAAACTTGAGATCTGCATCCAGTTTTCTCACGGAAAGATCGAAGCTACCAACGAGGAGTCGCAACTCGCAACCGTCCAGCCGTGTGATGCTTCCCTTGGAGGTACGTCTTCGCATATTACGACCCTCGACCACTGCATCGTTGCGTGCGTTTGCCGGAAGTTCACATCCCTCAAGCACCTCAGCAACTGGACTCTCGACCACTGCGCCTCCGTGCGGCTGCCTCTGGAAGATAGCGACCCTCGCCGCCACTGTCATGCTCCATCGTCGCCATTTTGTCCAGCCGGATCTGCCGCCAATCGCTGTCGAAGATCGTGAGCCATTGATTGCATCACCCTGCTTCGACCACCTGCTGCTTACCGAGCCCGAAGCTGCCAAGAAGAGCCACCAACACACCACCATAGCAATGCCTGGATCGGCCATCCACCGGAAGAGGCGAGATCTGCTGCAGCACGGTCACCATCAAGTTGTCCAGTCGTCGCTGCCTTGCCACTACCCGTTGCTTCTGAGAGTGAACACCAGCTGCCACTCTCTCGTCGGAAGCTGACTTCGTGTCTAGATTGGCCGCGCACACCAAGGAAGACATCCGCCTCCATCGCCGTCCTCCATTAGTGAGCCTCGCCAACGCCGCCGCGATGCCAGTCAGCAGTCGAAAATTGCACTCCACCTCTGCCATCCGGTCCTCCTCTGCAGCTGCTCATTGACCTCTCAGCCGCTGGGAGGCATTGCTTATTGCCGCCGCTCAACCGCAGCCACCCGGCCTCGCCGAGTCATCGTCACCTTGCTGTCGGAAGCTTTCGCCATCTCCCATCCGCCGAACCACCATTAGCATGCTCTCTCCAGTTGCATCGCCAACTGCTTGAAGCTTCGTGGGCTGTTGCGAACCCCACTGCAACCGGTCGTCGGGGATTGCCTTAAAAGGAAGCCCATCAGCCGGTACTGATAGCCACCACCACCGTAGCTGTTGCTACTCAGTGTTGATCGCCGATAGAGATCCTCACGCAGTCGCACAGCCTCTTCACCGGATCCGCTGCTACAGCCAACTGGAATCACTCTTCTAGCCGATCGCGGCCACTTCCATCTTCAACCGCCGCACACGCCAGCAGCCGGAATCCGTTGTCTTCGCCGATTCGCTGCACCGCCAACGCCGATGGGATCGCAAGCCCCGATGCGGTTCGGTTGTCAGAGTCTATCCCTCGGCTTCAAGTTCCTCGCCGCTGTCCGACAACCATTGATTCCCCGATCGCCACACCTTCGTCGCATTGCTGCCGCCGGAACCAGACTCCAACTGTTGCCCATGGACCACCCATCAATACTTCACGGCTGGTTTGCCACAGCCATTTGTCCCCGGTGACTCACCACCGCGAAACGGCCAACAGCTGATGCCCATCACCACCTTCACAGAACAGCAGCGTCGATGTTGAGCCACCATCCGCCATCACCAACGGTCACCGGATCTGTCGTGATCTCGCTGAGCCTCACCAACTCCGAGCCATCGTTCAATCAGCCATGCTGCTCAATTTCTACTCAACCGTTCCCGCTGCTCGTCGCCTCTTACCGTCGCATGCTGCCGGAGTCACGCACATCCTCACCGGATCGTCGATGCCAACCTCTGGCGGATCACAAAGCTCCTCCACCCTCGTCGGAGATGGTCCGCTTGAGGACTAGCTGATACTTCCATCACCATCGTCGACCGCATTGCTGGAGAACATGAGCTCACCATCCACGGCTGCTGATTGTTGCATCTAACGACAGATCTGCACGAAACCATCACTGACTGCTTTGTGTCCCTTTAGAATTCGAAAGTGGTGACACCCATCTCTTTTGTTGAAGTACCACACCACAGCAGCCTTCATCGTCGGACTCGCCACTTCCAGCCATTCGTTTGCCGCGGCTGCTTATTCACCGCGTTGGCCGTCTTCTTGCCGGAAGGAACTTCAACCACAGCAGATGTGCCCATGCCACTGCCACCTCCGATAAAAATCCGTCCCTTGGCGTCAAGATCAACCAACATCCGTTCATTATCGACTGTTGACGCCATCACGACGCTGCCTCCGTCGATAGCAGGGTAATACAATCCCCAGTTGAACGCTGCTGGAAGTTGCTTCCAAACATTCAAGGCCCATCACACGGCTGTTGCTTTGCGCTATCAGTCCAAAACATCAAAATCAAACAGGGTGATCTTCCGAGGGAAAGCTGCAAGGGAAAAGAGGATGCGTTAGATGCAGTTAAAAAAAAATTGAAGAAGAGAAACAAGAATTTTAATTTTTACAATCTGTGGACGAAGAAAGCAACTGCACTACGTCTCTCATTATATAGTAGGAGGCTGCAGCAAATTATGGAAATAATTTACATGAGTGAAATCTCTCAGGATCTCAAGAGATTTTTTTTATTTTGAGCAAAGATATGAAAATTATCTTGATGAGCAAGAATTAAATCTGTTCATCTTTTCTGTCTGCCGTATCTTGTAATTAAGCAGGGAAGGAGGTTGATTTGGGCCTAGGAAGATGAATTGGGCCACTTGAGAAAATAAATAAATGAGGCCACTTGAGAAATAAAAGGTTGGGCCAAGAAGAAAACTATTACTTGGATAAAGTAATTTTTTCAATTGCAAAAGCACAAATTATAAATGCTAAAAATAAAAGGGACTTTTGCGATTCCTTCACAACAAGACATGGCGTCCGTGAAACAAATCGCAAGGGGGCATTTGTAAGCAATTAAAATTTACGGTCCAATTAAATGGCGACATGTGGATTTTATTAATTAAATATTAATTTATTTTGGAATTTAAATAAATTAATTCCTAAAGTAAATTAATCAATAATTTGAGCCCAATAAATTAAATGAGCTTAAATTAAATGAGGTCTTACCCAAGTCAATCAAGCCCAAGTCAAATGAGGTCTGACCCAAGTCAATCAAGCCCAAGTCAAATGAGGTCTGACCCAAGTCAATCAAGCCCAAGTCAAATGAGGCCTGACCCAAGTCAATCAAGCCCAAGTCAAATAAAGTCTGACCCAAGTCAAACAAGCCCAGACAAATTAAATCAGACCCAAATCAGATAGGCCCAATTATGGTTCAGTCAGGCTGAAACCCAAGCCCGCTAAGTGAGGCCCAAAGGTGGCCTGGACCTCCTTTTTCACCTATAAAAAGGGGTCTCCACCATTCATTTGGACACACAGAGACAGACAGAGACAGACAGAGACAGACAGACATTCAAGTACTCGAAGACGACGCACTTGAAGAGATCGAGAACACGAGTAAAGCTCCCTCCAGATCTTCAAGCGAAGAACAAGCGAAGAACGATCTTCAAATCTTCAAAGCTTCAAGCGAAGAACGTTCGAGGATCTTCAAGCCTTCAAGCGATCTTCAAAGCGTCTTCAAATCTTCAAAGCTTCAAGTCTTCAAGCTCAAGATCTTCAAGTCTTCAAGCCTCCAAAGCTTCAAGTTCAAGATCTTCAACAAAGCTTCAAGTCTTCAAGCCTCTAAAGCTTCAAGCTCAAGATCTTCAAGTCTTCAAGCCTCTAAAGCTTCAAGTTCAAGATCTTCAACAAAGCTTCAAGCCTTCAAGCCTCTAAAGCTTCAAGTCTCAAAGCATCTTCAAGCTTCAAATCAAGAACAACTACTAATCCGGGATCAAGGCTCCAAGTCCCCCAGATCAAGTGTTCTTCGTGGAAAGCTCTCAGTCAACGTTTAATCCGAACAAAGGTTCAACGCCTCAGGGTCAACGTCAAGACTACACACTCGAGCTCGGATAAGCTTCGTTTGAAGATCCGACTCAACACACAAGTCAAGTCAACACAAGTTGTTAACACAGTCAGCATATACTTCGTCAAAGAAGTCAAAGTCAAGAAGCACAAGTCAAGTCAAAGTCAAGTCAAAGCCACGTTGGTTCGAGAGAAGAATCAGAGGATTGATTAGAGATTGTAACCCGCTTACATATCTTCCAAGTTAAATCCATCTCAAATCATCTTTGTACCCAATATTATATTTATTTTATTATAAATACAAAAATTTGTTGTTACACTAGTAACATAGTAATTTTTACGTTTGAGTTTAGTTGTTTATATTTGATCAACTTTAATAGTTAGGCCCAATCATTGACTAAATGGTCTGTCAAGAAAGAATATTTTTCTTCTACCGTGAAATACTCCCTCTGCCCAATACAAAGATAATCGTTTTCTTTTTACGCATGGATTAAGGAGTATTATTATTATATTTGTAGTGGGTAGTTGTATTAGAAGGAAGTGATGGGCCATGTGATATGCTTCTTTGCTAAAAGGGGAATATGGATACCTTTGAATTGGACGCCCAAAATGATAAAACGAGGAAGTATTTAGTAACATCTTATGACTCCGATTCAACTACGACAACAATAAATCACTTAAAAAATAGGGCAACAACTTTATAAAACAGGCACTTGAATGCGGGTAACATCTAATATGGTTTTAAAGCAAGTCTTATGTTAGATGATCCTGCAATGATACAGTTTCTTTTTCTTTTTCTTAATCAAATAGTACTCTTTTATTTTTTTTCCCAACAGGATCTTATTTTACATTAAAGTATTTTTAATCAGGTATATTGTTTCTTTCCTATTTTATCTTTTTTAATCGGGTATTATTTTTCATATAAAATATTAGTAAGATTAAGATGTTTCAACTTCAAATAAAATTAAAAGGTTGTGTATTTTAGTGGGCCAAACCTACCCCAATCGAGATCCGTGGGCTTAGTAGCCAGTCCAGTGGGCCGGAGCACAAAATTATGGGGGCTCAAGTCATAAATAAATCCAAGAATATGAGAAGTAGCATTCATCTTCACCACCATCATCAATTCAGGTTACAACATGAATTCAGAAAGAAATTATGGAAACAAGACAGCTCAAGGATGGTCTGGAGGCAGCAATTCAAACATCATTAAAGGGAAGGATGGACAACTTTTTCCATGCTAGCCATGTAAGTGAGATAAACAGTCCAAAGAAATGAAAATGAGTTGCTCACCAGGGGCTGCAACAAAAACACAGAGAAAGAATTAGCAATCAAAACAAGATAGATGGATTGTTTATTTATAGCTTACCTGCAAATGAAGTGGGACGAACTTGAATGTTATGAAGTCACATGCTGGCCAATACATTATCCCACTCATCAAAGTTGGAACCAAATAACGTTTCAATCTCCCCATAATCTCACTCCCACTCTCACCTACACACATAACATAATTGATGGCTACGAGTGTAAGAAAGTCGAGTCGAACCGACTCAAACTTGTTTGAAATATAGTCGAGTCAAACACAAATTGATAAGTTCTATCAAGCCGAGCATTTACAGAACGATCGAGTAATTTGATATGATTTTCAAACCTATTGATGCACCAAATATTGGTGATTGCTCTGATAAATACACCAATTAGTTGGATGATAAATGAAAGGAAACAAGTGGTTGTACCTTGTAAAGCAGCATTGACGGAGAAGAACACAACGGTGACAGCAGGGCCGTAAACACTCTGCCCCAACACCATCTTCGACAACGTTGACAAAAGGTCGCGATTTGGAAACAACCGGGATACAAAATTGAACCAATAGTGTAACGAAGGCCCGATCATTATCAACCCGTATCCACCCATTCGCGCTGTTCTCACCAAATCGTACCCTTCTGAATTTCTCCCCACAATCGTCTGCACACAATCCATCAATTTAACCCAAAATCCGCAGTTTCGTTGGTTATAGTATATTTGATTAGGGTTACCTGGGAGGATAAATCTGCTGCGGTGTAAATGAAGGCGGACGTCACGCTTTTGGTGGCGACGGGCCGGGTCCTGATCATGCCCAAATACCAATCCACCAACCCCAATTTCCATGGAAAAGATGATGATATACTCGAGGAGAAAATGGCGGATATCGTGCTGCGGGTTGAGGAATTCAGATCTCTGGTTTTACGCATAATTGAATGGGGAAAACGGGAACTCCATTTGGGATGGTGGAGTTGGCGTGCGAGATGAGTGCCACTTCTCTTCGGGGCTCCGATTGGGGTCTCGGGTATGGAGTGTTTGGAAAAACTTTGCCTCCAGAAAGCTTGGTGAGTTCTGGGAAGGCCATTTTTCATCAACAAGGTGGCAGCCGCCATGGATTCAGATGCTCTTCCCGTAATTTCTGAAGGGTTTAGAAGGGGTTTAAAAGAAAGACAGAAAATGTGGGTACTTTGCTCATCACTCGCGCAAGTGCGCGTGTTTAGACTCGCCGATTATTTTAAAAATCAAATCAATTTCTAAAGGAATATTTCGCCAAATAACTAAAATTACTGGCATGGATTAGTCTTAATTCTCATGCAACCAATTAACCATTCCTCTTTTTCTAAATTTGAATAACTTTCTCCAAATTTTACTTTATATATATATATATATTTATTTATTTATTTTTTATTTTTTTATGTTAGAACAAAACAAAAATTAAAAATAAGTGAATCGTTTTACATTTCATTTTAAAAAATAAAATTGTTAAGAAAATAGATTAGTTGATTAGTTTTGCTTATGTGTCATCTTCTTTAATTTGATCAACGTAGTAATTTTATTTTGAAGTGTAGGTGATCAATTATTACCATTATAATTATTATATTAATAATAGGTTAGCATATAATATACTCCCTCCGTCCCAGTGAAATAGAGACAGTTACCTATAGTTTATAATAAGGTAGTGTTCGCAATGCACTGGGACGGAGGGAGTATATAAATTTGAATTATTGTGTGCATTAATTAATTATATATCTTAAAATAGGGTGGTTGAGTAGTATGTAAGAATAGAATACCTTTACATTTAAGGGTTGTTAAAGAAATAAAAATTAACCTAATTCGGCTTACTGGATAATTTTTTGCATGTCATCTTTAATCAAGTAATTTATCTTTTTGGATAAGGAAACCCCGATTTATTTGATGAATATATTTTTAGTTTTAAAAAAAAATCACATGACAAAATTATCACAATTAATCTTTTTCCATTAGAATAAATTTTTCACTTTTATTTTGTAAATTACAAAGAAGGATGAAAAACTTATTCAAGGAGTATATAACATGTAACGTGCGCAAGCAAAATTTTGTGACAATCATATTAAAAATCCTTAATTTCGTATTATTTACTTAGATCGATGAATTATCATGATACATCTTTAACAATATCCAACAAATGCAACATACAATTGATATGTGTATTTTTTTTTTCTAAATTATATCAAATATTTATTTTTTAAAAAAATATTTAGAGTAAATTGATGCGCACACAATTTTTTATTTTTATTTTTTGGTTTACTTTTTAATGCACAAAACCTTTTTCCATTTTCTATATTTTCCAACAGCAACTTCAAATTGCAATTAATTTTTTATTTAAGAATATGATAATCGGATAGGTGTACTCATTTATCACTCTTTAAAATGTGTAGAACTTGTTTTTTTAAAGTGGTATTATATATGTCATATTTAAAAAAAAAATAGTAATATTATTAATTCTTGCTTTAAAAAAAATCTACCAAAAAAAATGATATTTGTCTTAAAAGTTTGAACTTGAAATGATTTAATAAATGAAATAATTTATTTAAATGGATGGTGAGTGGTAGAAAATGATCATCTCTACACGTAAATCAAATCAAGAATAGTAAATCTAATCAAAGTGCATGACGAATATATATATATATAAATATTATATTCTTCATGATTAACTTAAGATTAGAATACCCAAAAAGTGCATTACTTATTTGCGGTACGTTGTGCACTTTCACCTTAGTTTTGGAATCCTCATCCATGAGTTTAACACCACAGATTGCTCAATCGAACCATGCTAGAGAATGTGAAAAGAAAAAGATGTTTGTATCATCAAAGCACACATACATATACATATATACAAACACACACGCACTCCACACGTATCCCTCTCTATAAATACACACACAAAAACAGAGAGAAACAGAGGCATGGCCGGAACTGGAATTAAGACCACCAAGATGTTGATCATGAAGCCATTTTCAATGTATATATGCTTCTGAACTCAGCTTTAGTCTTATATTCAACTCACGTAGTATTATTCTTAATCTCCATATCATGTATATGTATGTTTGCAGAGGGAGGGTGCGTGGCATGAGCAGATTGGCCAGGAAGAATGAGAGTGCAATAACGACCGACAAAGAGTCGAAAGAGGCGGCTGCGGAGGAGAGGGGCGGCTGTAATTGGGTGCCCCACCACCGCACCGGAATATATTTTCCGGAAGGACAAGAGTGGGTGATGGATGACATTCCCAATAATGCTGCTTCATTTGATTGTACCTTCTGGTTGAGGAGCATTGATGGAGTTGATCACAAAAAACATTACAATATTGATAATTAATTTCATCAACCATTAACTACCAGTCTACTCTCCCTTAACCTCAAATCTCTAGCTCTTAAATAATGTAATCTTACATTATTAATAATATTCACTACCCTAATAAAGAGTTGTTATTGGAATATACTCTCCATTACTTAATGAAGCGCATGCATACTTGTAATTTGTCCTTAAAAATGTAGTTGGCCGGTTTTCTCATTTTTAACGCCTAATTGTTTCCTTATTATTTAGAGGGATATTCAAAATTAATCTACTAATGTTCTTATTTTTGTGAAATATATCTAAAATGAATTTAATCTAATCAAACAAAAATTTAAAACAGTTTTAACCCACGTGGAAGACTCTTAATAAGGGGAGGCGACTTGAGACATATACTTATACTATACTTATTTTATACGATTTTTTTCAATTTTAATCCTAAACTATCAAAAATAATTTCTATGGATTTGAAATCCCCCACTGTTTAGTAATTGGGCTTTTCACACGAGATGATTGAATGAATTAGAGTAATAGCCAAGCAGGCCCAATGAGCATACAAGTTGGCCCACGAGAGCCGAGCCTTTACGACGGCCAGCTTAAAGCATAAATTTGAAACACTACAGCTTAAAATTATTGTGTAAAGAGGGGGGAATTTGGGGTCAAGAGATCGAAATTCATTTTTCCCAACATTTACTATCGAGTCTACCTACCATTGTTACTTTCTTTCTCCAAAAGATGATCTAAGATTTTAAAAGACGGCGTAAAGGGTTTAGGATGAGAACCTGCAGTTTGGTTGCAGAATCCGTGTGGACGGCGATTGAATCCACTCGCTCAGGTATCCGCCAATTCAATGTTCAATCGATATTTTTGTGTTTACATTTCGATGAATTGATGTCATGTATGATCCAACAGTGAGCGATGAGCAGCTGTCGATGTGAGTATTGAATATTTGGTAATTTCTGAATTACTAATTCTGTTTGGGCACCCAAAGGGTGAACGATTGATTTGTTGGTGGTTCCAGATTGCATTTTATTTTTGGGAAGAATCTGGAAAGAGCCACTAGGATATTTGATCAAAGGGGTATCAAGAGGATCTCCGGTGAACCCAGTGGTCGATCCATTTTTCAGGTACTGAATGAACTTCCTCTTCTGCTATATCATGTATTGGAGGTTGAGTGGTTTGGGTTTGTGTGGTTGAGGTTGTAGGAGAATCACGGAAGGAGGAGGAATATCTATGCTTTCCAGAGCAGTATTGTTCTTGCTATTCATTCTTTTATGATGTTGTCAACAGAGGAGAAGAGCTTTGTGTGAGTACACTATTTTACACCATTACTCTGTTCTGTTCCCTCTTTAGTTTGTATCCTGCTCAAGTTGTTGTCTTCAACTTTCAGTGTAAACATCAACTAGCAGCAAGACTTGCTTCATCCGTCGGGACCTGCGTCGACGTTAAGGTTTCCCACGAAGAATTAGCCTTGCTACTTTCCAACCTCTGATCCTCTGCTTTGCCCTTGCAACTTTAAAGTTGAATTTTTCAGAGAAGAAAGTTCCTTAGTCCAGTTGAAACCCGAGTTCTTTACTCTGCTACATGTAATCTTCTTTGTATTGGTATCTTACTTGATCAATCATTGTTTCCATGGACTCTGGCATGAAATTTAAGGATTTATCTATGTGCCAACTCTTCATAGGGTATGTATGCCTTAAATTTTCCCAAATACAAAAGTTTCAGAAGAGGTAATCTGCAGCTTTAGCAAATAGGAATTTATGTAACATGCACCAAACATGACATAGTTGCACAAGGCAAATGAAAGACAAACCCCTAAGCCTAATAGATATTGAGAACTCAAAAGGGTTAAACTACTCTCTTGCAAAACTAGTTTAGACGAGAGAGGAATGAAGGGCCTGAGTTCGCCATAAACTTGATATACTGGAGTGGCATTATCCCTTGCAACATGTAACATAGCTCACTTGAGAAAATGCGGGCTAATGAGGCCTGCAATTTCGAGGAACCCGACCCGCTCCCTTCCCCCGAAAATCTGTTTTAGTTTCTCATCACAGATGATCACCTTCTTGTCTGCAGGATCCTAAAATCAACACAAACGCCATCACAGTTAGGCAAACGAACAAGAATTCAACTTGGAATCAAACCACTTGGCATCAAAACTTCACTCAATTACATCCCCCAATACAACATCAAGAATTCTTCTTTAAATACTACTAAAACACAAAAGGAAACATTTTAATAAATGTTTCAATTCTAGTCTACAACATTCACTATGTACGCAATAAGAGCAACGAAAAATGCTTGTTATTTCCTCAAATATAAAGTCCTAAACTAATTTAAACAAGAGGTTGAGCATCGAAAACCAACACACTGGTTTAAGAAATTAAGCATGTATGCATCTTCACCAGCTATTATTTAACCTACAAGCCAGTCTACTATCAATATAGTGTTCACAATACATTGCTCTATGCACTATTATTAATTAATGATACAAGTGCCTAGCAATAATATCAGCTGAAACATACTCCATTGCAAAAGGTAAAATTAGAAATGCGAAGCCCATTTAACGTAGCAAAGCGTGAGAGAAGGTAAAATGTAGAGAAGAGGTATAAGAAAATGTCGAATTGCATACCTGAAGATCATTCTGTTTGATATGAGCCCAAATTTCTTTTAGGGCTTGAGTGCGGGGAATTTCAGGCACGCCTCCAAGGAAAGCTTGCATTTCCGGCGACACGCGGCGCGGCTTCATTATTCCCCTCGGTTCACGCTTCTTCGTCTCCGTAGCCGGCTTCGACGCCGACATAACCTTCACTGTGCGAACGGAAACTACCTTTATGGCGCCACTAGTCGACTTCACCAACGACGTTGATTCTCCAGCAAAGCCACTCGTAAACAAGCGCAACGACACCGCCATTTTCTCAGTATGCTGTAGAATTCACAAATTGAATATATGAAATTTGATTCTAGAGAGGGTTTCGGTAGAGTAGAGAAGATAAGACTTGAAAAGGGTGGCAGTAGGGTTTGTTTGGGTCTTCTGTTGATCTGTTCTATAGGAAACCCGAATCCGACTAATCGGATCCACTTTCTTTCCGAATTCCGACTACACTTTTGGATTTGGGATTAGCGTTCCCATATGGGCCCTTTATCTGGGCCTGGTCCAATAAGGCCCTTCCCTTCCCTTCCTTTTTTTTTTTTTTTTAATTTCCTTTTTCCTTTGCTCTTTTAATAATTAATAAAAAGACTTTATATAACGAAATTTAACTATTTGAGTCATATGAGAATTACCAAAATCATAAACAGATATGAGAACACTGTACGAAAATCATACCTAACACATAAATTAATTAATTAATTATATAGTAAGCATCCTATTTACATTACCACAAAAATCATACATACCACATTAATTACTTTTGGTGTTAGGGACCTAAATTTACATTCTAGAAGTCAATAAGCATTTATACCCTACATGAGAAAACACAGACACGCCAATTTGGACCAGACATGATTGCTTCAAATAAAAATCTCAATAACTTAAGATGTTTTAATGGATTAAATTATTTAGTTTAGTTTTAAAAAATAGGAACAACCAATTTCCATTTTATATTTAAAAGAAAAAAAAAAGTTGCTAAAGTTAATGTCAAATATATACTCAAATCCCTTCATAAAAAAATGGAATTACGACCAAGGATGCGAATGATTTACTTAAATATATCAATGATGGAGATTGGAGACTTCAAACGTGTATGTAAGTGATTATATTTAAAATAAATTGAATTTGTAAATTCAAAGAATGGATATCAATAAATGCGAACGTGTGTGCAGTGGAATGATGCTATAAGTTTGTCTAATACATCATTTAATACGCTTCTCTCTACCGACAATCACCATTCTATAATTTTTTATTTTTTATTTTTAATATTTAAGTCGAGAAAATTTGTGTTGATTTTTCTTACTTAGTAATGTA
The DNA here is from genome assembly GCA_023678885.1 of Pogostemon cablin. Lineage (NCBI taxonomy): Eukaryota > Viridiplantae > Streptophyta > Magnoliopsida > Lamiales > Lamiaceae > Pogostemon > Pogostemon cablin. Next base: position 44,745,066 of record CM042951.1, read on the forward strand.
CTCATACATAATTAATTAAAAGTAAATAGTTGGAGTAGTAAATGAGCAAATAAACAAACGGGTTCCTCAGGTCAGGGCTCCAATTAATGAACAATTTTGAATGTTCCAAAGCCATCACGTGCTGCTAAGTGCTAAGCTGTTTTAAGTTTTAACTTTCACTTGGCAAAAAATAATTAAATTATATGGAAACTAATATATAGTTGGAAAACACATAACTATTTGAATTATAGTACTCCATTAAGCTCATAGTCAACAACGGAATCCACTATCCACTTCATTAGGTAGGAAGATAAAAGTCTTCATACTCTATTTTTCATATGTTAGTCATGCACTTACATATAATATTAATAATACTATGGAGTAATGATGTAGTATTTTTAGTTTTGCCAAAACTACATTTTATAGGCTACAAATTTGATTTTTATTGCCTACCACTTTATATGACAAGAAGTTCAAATAAACACAATTCCTCCAATATTCTTAATATGAATAAGCGATTATTAATTACTTTTTAAGTAAAATAAATATATATAGAGTTAGGCTCTGTGCACCCAGACTAGCAATACATAGGTTTAAATAAAATTGAAGGAGGAGAGTTGTATTCACATGAGGACACGGAGTCCCCTCCATATCCCCGGAGGCGCATGAGCTATTGTCATATATATATATATATATATATATATATATATATATATATATATATATATATATATATATATATAAAAGACCAAATACTTAAAAAAAAAAAGAATATTTCACATTTTCATGATCCAATCATGAGTTAAGCATGTGGTCCACAAAGCACACTCATAGTTATTAAGATTGCATGGTATGGCTATGGCCTTCCTCAGTATTTAAGGCTACCTATTTCACAAGGCACTCGATCCATATGTATAAATCTATCCTTATTCTGAACGTTATTATTATAAATTAATATTAGAGAATTTCAAGTTTCGAAATCAATTAAAATATTTAAAAGTGAGAAGAAAATCTAAACCCTAAGTTGGAATTTATATTCCTTTATTTCTATACATATTATACTCATCTAAGAGATCATGACATAATGCAACATTAAATCGACCTATAGGAAATTTGTTGTAACCGTAGTCATTAAACAGCAATTGCTTGAAGCTGTGTTTGGATGGATGGATGGATTTGAGTAAGGATTTATAAATCTCTTCCTCAAATTCATCCATCATGTTTGGATGCTACTTGAAATCAACAGATTTATAAATCTAAGATTTTAAATCAATGGATTTCAAATCATGGATTTGATTTTGAATTTTTTTTAATTGTTTTTGAATGGATTTCAAATTCTTACTCAAACCGTGTCATTTGAAATTCTTCCGTTATTGTGTAATTGATAATATTAATATATAAAAATATTATAAAAAATTAATAAATTAATATATTTATATATATATATTTCAAACTTTACGATCCAGCCTATCCCTACCCATCCCACCTCCCCCAAAAAAATTTTTTTATAAAATTTTAAACTTTTAATATTTGAATAATAAAAATATTACCACCCAACCCTACTTCCTACTCACCCCCCACCCCCACCCACACCACCCTCCAAGCCAAAAATTTTTTTAATAAAATTTTAGATTTGAATATTTAAATGATAAAAATATTACCACCCAACCTACTCCCTACTCACCCTCATCCACTCTCAAAAAAAAAAAAAAATTTTTAATTTTAGATTTTAATTTTTAAATAATGAAATTATTACCACCCAACCCACCAAACATATCCCTCCACACCACGCACCCCTCCCCTCCCCAAAAAAAATTTAAAAAATAAATTTTAGAATTTATTTTTTAAATATTAAATCAAATTTTTTTTACAAAAAATTGGTTGGTGGGTGGGTGGGTGGATGGGTGTGAGTGGATTGATAGGATTGAGCGCTAATATTTTTATTATTTAAATATTAAAAAGTAAAGTTTTATATAAATTTTTTTTGGATGGGGGTGGTGGTGGGTGAGGGGGTGGGTAGGGTTGGGTGGTAATATTTTTGTTATTCAAATATTAAAAATCTAAAATTTTATAAAAAAAAAAAAAATTTTGATTGTGGGTGGGGGTGGGTAGGTTGGGTGGTAGAGTTCTCTCCCAAAAAAAATATTTTTAATAAAATTTAGATTTTAATATTTAATATAATAAAATTTTATTATTTTTATTTATCATATATAAAATTTTATTTTAAAAATAATTTTTGAATCATGAATTTGAAATCCTTTCAAAGATCCATAATTTATCCAAAGTAGAATTCAAATGAATTGATTTAAAATCCAAATAATTTAAAATTTACTCATTTTCAAATCCATTGGATTTGAAATGATTCAATCCAAACACAACATGAATGTTTGAGAACCAACTATGTAACATCTACATCGAGAATGGATAAGAGGCTCTGGGATTGACGTTCTAATGTGAATTACGTGATTGCATGTGGAACCCTAAGTCTAATTTTGTTTTTATTATTGATCAACTCTTATTCTAGATATATGATTAACAATAATGCAGTAATAAATATTTTTTTTTAAATTTAAAATTTGAAAAATGATGACAATCATGAGTATCAATTATGGAAATATAGGCATATAATAATGTTGACCTTCAATATGGTCCCAAGACTAGAATAGCTTTTTCCTCCGTTTATTTATTTAGGAGGAGGTGCCCTCTAGCTTAGCACATGCCCATCTATATTAATAATATTTACTATTTATATATATTTTATGAGTGATAAGTTATGCCTTAAAAAAATGACAAATTCTCTTATGAGACACATATGGTTTGTGAGACGTGTTAAAATATGTCTATTATATAGATAAATTATGCTTAATGGTTGTTAAATTATGTTTTTTAAAATATGATAAATGATGAATTGAAGTATGATTCTAGGGTGGTTATAATATGATTCATTATTGACGCACTTTAACTATAAATAAGCATATTTTACCTATATAATAAGCATACTTTAGTAATGAGTCAACTTGTCTCACAACCGTCTTACAAAAAATACATCTCACAGGAGAGTTTATCAAAAAAAATTACATCAAGTTGATACAAAATTCAAATATAGGTCGAAAATACATTAGTAGAAAACTTAATTTTTTTCGTATACATACATTTGATCTTACAATTTTCATGAAGATATTGACTGTATTTGATTCAAGGAGACTAACTTTATTCATAATAATCTTGGATATTTGATTTTCAATCTAAAAAAAAAATGTTTAATTTACTCTTTTCATAGGCAGTGCGCTAGTTTAAAATTAATGGTTATGAAATTCAGAAGTAGGATCCACCATACTGATTTATGTGACAAAAAATTAAAAAAAAAAAAAAAAAAAAAAGGCATGCAAGTTTTACTCCATATAAGACCCAAAATATGAAAGAAGTTACTTAAAAGTAGAGGAAATACAGTATTCATTAGTATGAAGGGGCTAATAATATCTTCTCCCCCTCATTAATGGGGAGTTTTGACCTTTCTCTCTAATATCGTTACCAAAAGTTTTGGTAATGATATTCCAAAACTCCCCCCACCAATTAATTGTAGTGATTTAAAAATAAATAAAAATTAGTGTATTGCATCATTAGAGTTCCATTGTGTCTGTTTGGGTTTGATTGAGAAGATAAATTGCAAGAGTGCCTCAAGCACACACATAATGTATAGTTTTTATAAGAGGTGATTGTCTCTGTTTTTCAAAAATATTAGTAGTAGTAATTTGTAGTACATACTTTTAGCAGTATTTGATAGTAATTTAAAAAACAAATAACTTTTGCGATTGAAGAACCCCCGATATCCGTTGGAAAGATATTTGCATGATTGATTCTGAGAAAAATGAAGAAATAGAGATGGAAAAAGGACGTTTGATGGAAATGATAAGAAATCACATGCCCTTTTTTGCAATTAGAAAAACACGCTTTCGCCTCAATCGAGGCACACACTCAGTCAACCAAGCCAAACCCCACATTTACATTTACTTTTACACTCCCACAGTCAACAAGTGAATTTTACTAATAAGTAAGGCGTGGGGTTTGGAAAAGTTTCAAAAAACTCGATATGTCGATCTTATTGAATCGAAAAATATAAAAAAATATTAAAATTTAGGTATATCGAAATTTTCGATATGGTATAATCGTCGTACCAAAAAAATCGATTCAGTATCGGTATTTGCCGAGTTAAAATTTTGATATGTCGAAAAAAATTATATTATTTTTTAATATTTTATTTTTATGCTGGGTTTTTATTTTTGGACCCCAATTTAACTTAATTACTAAGTTCAATGCACGTCTGATACCCCAATCTAACTTAATTAATAAGCCCAAAGCAGGGCTAGCCAAATTCCAACCCTCTTCATGAATAATGCTTCATTATCGATTCAAATTCTAGGTCAAACTCATTCCCAATCACGCAGTCACGCCTAATTCATCCATCTTCTTTGAAATCCCTTGTCTCAACAACCCTTTACGAAGCCCTCGTAGAATTTTTCCAGAATTTGAGAATCAAGGCCTTTGTCATCGATTTTCACTCGGTGTTCAAAATTTCGACGGAGCTCGGTATGCCCACTTGCTTCTACGTTAGCAGCGGCCTTCCCTGAACCTCTCTGTACCATTCTCTCCTATCCTGCACACCGTGAACGTCGTACTGTCTTCCAGTACGGCCTTGTACATTATGCTCAAACCCAACTCGCCCAGATTGAAGGTCGAGGCTTTGAGTAACGTTTCCATGGGTTGATTAAATTTGTTTTGGCTAGGTCTTCAATTTTTTATTGGGTTGATTAAATTTGTTTTGGCCTGGGTTGATAAATTTTGTTTTGGCTAGGGCTTCAATTTTTTATTGGATTGATTAAATTTGTCTTGGCTAGGGCTAATTTTGGTTCCATAAAATCCTTTTTATATTACATAGGTGCTTGTTGTTTATTGGAATATAATGCTTATTGTTTACTGGAATATTTGTTTTGGTGTTCATATAATCTATTTGTGTTGGGAGTTTCTATTTGCTTTGTCCTAGTATTTGTGGGTTTGATATTTACATTTAGATAATATTTTTCCTTAATAGAAATCTTATCTGATCTTTCAACTTCTCTCTTTGTGATCTTCTGATTTTTTCGGTATTCATTTCGAAATGCTGGTATATTAAATTTTTGAAATGAAATAAATTTTCGGTATTTCGATAGAGTCGGTATGTACCGAAAATATCGACACGAAATTTATTTCAGTTTGGCAACGGTATACATTTTTGTATATCGAAATTTCGGTATACCGAAATTTCGATATATTGAAATTTCGGTATCAACATCGGTATGCAAAACATCATATCGAAAATTTTGGTATAATATCGGTATTTTCGATATGCCGTATTTTCCCACCCCTAGTAAGGCAATTTCAAACCTGTCTTTTTAAAGTAAGTGAATATTTACTTGTTTCAATCTTCCTTAGTCTCCTTCACTTCTTTTACGGAAAGTATAGTCTCTGTATTGGATACCATTAGCTAATCAGCTGAGAATGAGAAAAAAGAGAGCAATTAAGATTTGATTAAACATAAAAATGGAAGAGAATTATAAGTGCTATACATTTGTTGAGTTGGTATTGAGGCTCAAATGTAGGAAGCTGGTTCTGTATAATACAGCGATTGGGAATGTAGTAGTAATAAAATTAGCAAGCCTACCCCTAACTGCGTCAGTTAAGTAGTAGAACACACCCCTATTCCTGCCTATTAACACTTGCCAGAGGTTGATTCTACTTGCTCAAATTTCCACTTTCCACACTACATCCTCCTCCACCGCTGCAACTTTTGCTCTATGAGCCCCTGTCCCAGTCCTCCCCCTATCTTCCTGTGGGACTTCACTCATCGAACACGTCCTCAGGTCTGCCGGTGGAATGAAGCACTCCACTGACAGCCCTGGGACGTTGAAAGCTACCTCCTCGATCGTCCACGCCTCTTCCATTCGCGTTTTTGTGTGGCTCATTGCCATCTCCCCAAACCGAAATAGGGTCACCATTGAATGCCCCGAGTGGGCAATCATAATCCCTTCAACGGGTCGATAATCGTCTAAATAAGAGTTGGTCGTCGTCTCCCAATACACAGCGTCTCCTCCATTAGACTGAATTCGGGTAAGATGGGAGTCCTCCATCTGAACGAGAAGCCCCGTCCTCTGGCTGAAGTAGCCGAACAGAACATGCCTAATGATTTCTGCTGGTCCTTCGCTCCTCGCCTTGAGCGTCCGGTGATCAGCAGCAACCTTCAGGATGAAGCAATCATCACCATTGATGTTCTTCTCCCCAATGCAGATTGCATCCGCAAACATACTAGCCGTAGTTCTTGGATCCAGTCCCTGTGTGCACTTTAAATCAGAATACAACAACAAGCAACCATACCATAGCAAGCCATCTCAACCATTCTACCACACACACAATCTATTTATGTTCATATGAACCATATATAATGTGCATACCTAAGGTCTTATGACCATTTAAAACAAAATTCCTTCAACTTTATGAAGGTTTACTTTACCTGAAGGGCACGTCTCAATGGCCTAACAGGACCCTTAGCAGTGTGTGCACCGAGCCAGGGTGTATGTCTCCAAACAAGCTTCCCATTGCAGCCAGCATGAACCTTGCTCCCTCCAACGGCAAGCTCCACGTACCACATATCCGGATTCATCTGCCATAAGACAAACCCACCAGATTCAGCAGCTCTCCCAACATTCCTGTTCTTAACAACTTTCGTAGCTGTTTCAAACTCTGAAGCTATCATCTTCAGCTTCCCCATGGCATACGCATTCTTGATGGAGCCCTGAACTCTTTGCCCTCCTGAAGCAGCTGTATATTGTTGCAGAATGTACTGTGCAGATGATGTTTCCTACAAGGTTTAAATTACATCATAAGACCAACTCTGTATGCAGTTTTCTTTCCCAAATCTTCGACTACCAAAACTACGAATAAACCCATCAAAGAAAATAATCTAGGAAACTTATATTTAAGCATATACATAAGCTTTAAATATTGAATTCAAGTTTATATATTAGAGAAAGCGGAAAATGGCAATAAACGAATGATTTTAGGTTTAAGTAAATGGAATTGAGAGGAAGAGAGAGAGATACAATGGGGGTATCCTTGATACTGAGATAAGGCAGAGGATCGGTGGTGCTAACGTGCACCGGCGCGAGTGGAGAACCCATCACTCCAAGCAGCAGCCTCAGATCAGACCTCTTGTTTCCACTTTCACTAACCGATACAGAAGGATTTCGGGTTAGCTGTCCCCGGACCCATTGTCCAAGACCCGAACCGACGCGCTTCGGTACGCCGGTATCCCCTCCATCTGGATCCGGACCCTCCATCAACGGCGCCAGTGTCTTCCCCACCGGCCTCAGGCTACCCGATCTCGCTATCAACGGCTCAGGGTTACTTGTGCTCACCTTCTTCCTCCGGAACAGAGCCGCCAAGGGCGAAGCGCTCCGACCCGGACTCTTGGCCCGTGACCTTGCTGGGGAAAACCCGCGCACCACCTCGTCTTTCAATGTGGAGAAAAAGCCTTGCTTTTTTTCCATGTTTTTCGAGTGTTTATGATTGAAAGGGAAAGAATGAGGCAGGCTGCAGAGACTAGATAGGGAGAGGAGGATTAGACGATAGAAAAAGAGCCATTGAAGGTGCAGTTATAGAGAGAGAGTAAGTACAGTTAGAAAAAAGTGGAGAGTGAGAGTGAGAGTGAGAGTGAGAGGAAGAATGAGCAAAACGTTACGAAGATGGTGGCGTTATTTAGTTCGGAGAGGGAGTAACAGTATGAAAGCAAGAGGAGAGAGAAAGAGGGAGAGTGGTACTGTGCTTTCTGGTAGTGGGGTAGTGTTGGCTTGGCGAGTGGGCTCACGCGCAGGGTCAATGCTTAATTTTGACCTCCCCGATTAGGAGTATTTCCTTAAATGATTAAATCAAATATCAAACACCCTTGCTATTTACCATGCTCCTTTTGTGTCCATTGTTATTTTATATTTATATAAATTAGGAATTTAAGAAATAAGTGAGGCTATTGTGTGTTGAGACACAAAGATCTAATCATATGCGCCTGAATTGACTCAAAAGAAAATTAGTCATATTTAAAAAAGAAAAAACATTAGGGTTCACTTACTCCATCCATCCTGTATAGCTTAATTGATTTCTTTCAGATATTTCCTAAATATTTTCCTATCTCAACAAAATTCATCATTCATTGTGATTGAAATACAGATTGAAGAGTTCTTCGATTGAAATTATCAATCAATGATTTATAATTTAACGATTGAACTACAAATCAAAGTAATCTTCAATTGAAATTATCAATTCCTGATTGATAATTCTTGTGTGAGTAAGGTGTTCTTCAAACACCCCTATTGCTATACCATGCTCCTTTTGTGTCCATTGTTATTTTACATTTATATAAATTAGGAATTTAAGAAATGAGTACTGTTACTCTCATCATCCAAACTTCAATTTTTTACTTTTATCACATATAACATACTTTATCATTTATTTATTAAAAAAAATTATACCACCTTTAATAGTAAGTCAAAAGTTTTAATAGTAAGTCAAAAGTGAAAAATAAAATTAATTGCTTCTTTTGGTAAAGCGAAAATTTTTCATATAAACATTGTGTCTTCTATGAAATCCGAGAAATGGGGAAATTCTTGTAGACAACGCAATTACAATTTAAAATCTACGGGCACTTCAAACTTCAAAGAAAAGAAGGTAAGAAGAACTAAAATTACTTTTTTCCCCTTTTTTTTTTCTTTATAGTTAAGGGGAATTGATTAAGAAATTAAATCTATATTAAATTGTCCAACACTAACACGTGTAAGGTACCGAAATTTCATTTGTTCTAATAAAAAGTAATCACATGTCACATTATTATCACATTAAATCCAAGAATTAAATGGAAATCAGTGGTTGAATGCATTTCCACATAGAGCCCTATTTAAGTATCTCGCAATTAAATGCAGTGTTTCATTAAATTGCAGGGGACTTGGTTTGAGGTATTAGGGGAGGGTAATGAGAATAAGAGGGTATTGACTCTCATTCCCCATGCTTGGTTAGCTTGGCTAGGGGTAATAGGAATCCAAATCCCTCAATCATTCTCCTACGTTCAATGTATATCCTCATTCCTTCAATCACTTTCATTCTCATTACTATTACTCTCATCAATGATTCCCACTACCATTGTCATTCCAAAATTTGAACCAAGCAGCTCCTAAATTTATTAATATGATGTCCATTGGATATTTATCAATATTTCCTTTGTGTTCACAAAGTTTATATCTGATGAAAAAAACAACCGTCTGTTATCTGAATATAAAATGGTATACCCCACCATTAGGGGCCCCCACCGTCCCTGCCCTATGGATTGGTGGAGGAGGTAAATCGCAGGATGTGCCTCAAGTGGCTTATAGGGAGTGATCACTGTTAAACTTGTGCTTGCAAGGGGCCAAATCTATGCCAAAGGCAGGATTCGAACCCCAACCCTGCAGCAACCAAACTCAGCTGGAAGGTCTTTTCACGAATAATTATTGATATATAATAATTATACTGTTACAATTTTATAACATTGCTGACATTTGTTAAAATTGTATATTCATGTAAGCTAATTAATAATATTCGCATATTTTTTACTTTATAATTTTATTATAAAAATTTTAATGGGCCAAAATGCATATATAAAAATCTTATAATGTGGCCCATTTAATAAATAGTTGATCTATTGTGCAATTGGTATACACTAAAAATAGGATCCATATTTAAAAGTGGGTCAATTATATAATCCTAAAATATACTAATCGGGTCATTCATGCTGGTATCCTCTCTCATGGATCTCCTCTCTCTCCTCTCTCAAGAATCTATTCTCTCTCTTCTCTCTCATTGATCTACAGTCTTCCCTGTCTCTCTCACGACTAAATCTGTTACCTCTCCCCTTCATCTTCCTCCTACTCTCGACGCCTCCTCCACCTGCTTCGATCTTCACACTCTGATTCCTCTCTGTCTCCTGCTCTGCCTCCATCCTCAACAGGCCTGTTTCCTCACGTTTCTCCATCAGAGGCGGCGCAACACCTTCCGGCTGTTCTCTTTCACGCCTTCGCGCAGAACACCTCCGCCATTAGTTTCATCTTTTAGAAACGGAGCACCATCACATTTCTATCTGCCTTTTTACTCATGTCCGTATTTTCCATTCTTATGTTGCTCAGATCTGTGTTTTCCATATTCCTCGTATGTTCAACAATTTCATGTTGATTTTAATTTTACTTCTTAAAGAAAATTAAAAAAAAAGTATAATAAAGGCATGAAATTTGTGCATTTGCTATGAAGAATACAACAGCTGCAGGGTTGGAGGTGAATGAAAGTCGAAAGTTTTGTAACATATGAATTGTATCGTTAATTTGTATATTTTAAATAACTGTATTAATTTTTATTCATTAATGTATGATTTTATCTTCATAAATGTATAGTCTTTTTTTTTCAATTATACATTTATTAGAAAAACATATACATTACTTAATTACAACTAATACAATTAGTTATTAAAATAAATAATTAATATTTACCAAAATAAATATCAATATTGATGAATTTAAAAATTAAAAAAGTTGTACGTTTATGAAAAATAACATATACAGTATTGAGTTATAATTAACACAGTTAGTTATCAAATTTTTAAAATTGTCATACATTCAAGAATAAAAATAATACATCTATTTTATATGATGCCTACACTAGTTAGTTAAAATAAATACATTAAAGAATAAAAAGATATACAACTATTTTAATGATATGATACATTATGACCCAGCCATCGTCTTTCTCAAGTCAGCTTCTTCAAACTCAAACTCTTCATCTTTTTAATCTCCAGCACACTCAAACTCTTTTGGTTTTTTCAGCACCACTTTAAACTCTTCCTCAAAATCAAATACAAACTCAAATTCTTTATATTTGTGTTATATCTATGTAAATCTCAAAACCAAAATCAAATTGATAAATTATCATTCACTTACATATTAAAACATATCTATTAATAAATAAATAAAAAAGTAATGTCAAAATTTGATCAATGAGGAAAATAACCTAATGTAAAAATCTGAAAATTTTCTCCACTGTTAACAAATCTTTGACCTTGTTCAAATCTGATTGGATGAAGCAGATCTGATTGGGTGAGGGCAAACTTTGTTCATTAGATGTGGATCCATGCCAAAGGAGGAGAGAAACAGTGCCGACATCGGGCGAAGAGAGGTGGATAAAATGGCATCAGGGCAGCGGAGATAGTGACAGATCGGGAAGAGAGAGGCACGAAGAATAGAGGAACGTGAGGCGAGAGGTAGCGCAAACGTCGAGCGGTGGAGAGAGACGGAGGGTTAAATGGCGTTGGTTGCAGAGAGAATGACAGAATGAGAAAGAGAGAAAGGAGAGAGAGAGAAAGTGGGGAAGGGAAGCATGAAGAATGAGAGAGAATGACACGTGAAATAAAATATCTATAAGTATCTGGGTCACTTGGTCAAATTTGACCCAATTGCGGGAAGCATGAAGAATGAGAGAGAATGACCCGTGAAATAAAATATCTATAAGTATCCTGGTCACTGGGTCAAATTTGACCCGATTGCACCTTAAAAACTGGTGCACAATAGTAATTGTCTTTAATAAAATCACATATTCATCTAGAAGTTACTGATAAAACAAAGGAAGTTAAATTAAAAATAAATTAGGGAAAAAAATTCTTTGGGAAGAAATCCCTTTCAAGTTGCAATGAAAAGGACAAGTAATTTGTTATGCAAGGCAGCAAGTACTTGCTTTTATTGTGATGAACAATGAAAAAAAATTGTGATGAACAATGATGCATCAATGGATAAAAAAAATTGTGTCATTCTCTCCTAAAGTATGTGTACTCCCCATGTGAACTAATTATTTTTAGATTTATTCATTTACTTTTTAATTCATCTATTAGTTTTAACTATATTTATTTTATATATTAAATAATGTAATGATTATTGATTATCAGAGTGATGCGTACATTCCAGTTTGGAAGAACCCAACTTATTTTTTAAATTTATAAATTAGTCCAGATAAAAAATATATACATATTTTTAAATTTATAAATTAGTCCAGATAAAAAATATATGCATATTATAATTAAAAAGGAATTTTTTTTTAAAAAAAATCAAATGGATAAAAAAAATTGTGTCATTCTCTCCTAAAGTATGTGTACTCCCATGTGAACTAATTATTTTTAGATTTATTCATTTACTTTTTAATTCATCTATTAGTTTTAACTATATTTATTTTATATATTAAATAATGTAATGATTATTGATTATCAGAGTGATGCGTACATTCCTGTTTGGAAGAACCCAACTTAATTTTTAAATTTATAAATTAGTCCAGATAAAAAATATATACATATTATAATTAAAAAGGAATTTTTTTAAAAAAAAAAATAAAATTTTGGAGATGCGGGGTATCGATCCCCGTACCTCTCGCATGCTAAGCGAGCGCTCTACCATCTGAGCTACATCCCCATTTGTGTTTTATTTTCTTCTGAATTTTATCTAAACGTTAAATATAATAATTTATTTGATTTAACATTTCATTAATTAATTACTTGTGCGTTTTGAAAGAATGATTTAGCTTATCATAAACTTTTCTTACGGACTACTCTCAACTTTCTCCCTCCAAAAAAGATCGGATCTCGTTTTTTTTTTTTTTTTTTTTTTGGATAATAACTTGCATGCGCCTAGATGCTCTGGTTTGTTCATGTTCTCAGATTCAACTTGATCCAACTTTTAAATCTTATGTATTGAATGTCACTACATTTTTGTATAAAAAATTATACAATTGATTTATTAGAAATATCCTTTATATTTTAATCGACACATTCAATATAAAAATAAGGCCATTAGTAATAAAAATGTAAAATATGCATTTTAAAATAAAATGTTATACCCTTGAACATCTTATACACTTGAGTGCCAAAGGGACCAACTCTTTATTGAGTGAGTCTGGTGTGAATCGAATTCACATATAAATCTTTATATTTTAAAATAGTAAAGACAATTATATATTTAAATATTTTAAATCATAATAATAAATATTAAATTCTATTTTAAACCCTAATAATAAGTATTAAATTATAGGAAGGTAACATATGATATAAACTTCTAAAGTTCATATAATGTGAACCTGAATAATTATTTTCCTTTCTCTAGTTTTCAGAAGATATATTAATCCTTAACTTAAAAGTTATATTTTCCACATTATATAACATACTTTTGTGACAAGTCTCATTGTCTCAATTCAAACTAGACTGCTGTGACGCATTATGTTCACTTGCACCAACTCATTATATTATTATATATCCATACACCATCAATTCTATGATGTACCCATCACTAACAAATTCATATCAAATGTAATTTGAACGTCTAATATGAAACGCCAACTCCACGCTGCCAAATTCCACATTTAGAGCATAAATTAAAATAGAGAGTTATTAAATGCACACCTCATCTTATTGAGTACACCCCTTTTATTAAATACTCTCTCTTCTTAAATTTTTATTTTTTAATTTTATTATACACACTCCTAAAATTTCAAAAATACCCTTTTAGAATTAAAATTATACACCACTTAAAACCCCACCCTAATTCACTCTAACTAAAACATTATCTCATCTCTTCAAAACCTTAATTTTACCGAAATAGAATATTCTTCCCCGTCGTCTATAAAAATTCCAAGATCATTAAGTAGAAAAAAAGTCTTCCTGTGAGCTGCGATACTATTAAGGCAACAATGGCGATAGATCGGAATGATCATCTCGAGAGGTTGTTGTCCTCCACTAGCAAACTACTAAATTTAATTATTAAACTCATTAATGAATTAAATTAATTTTTTGATAATTTTATTATATATTAAAACTTTGTCTTTTGGACTTCAAATAACTGTTATATATAACTATACATATATATAATATAACTCTGATCATTATTCGGCAAGTTTTTAGAATAATATACATTGGACCATTTCAAATGCCAAAGGGAAAACTTAGATTTTTGCTAAGAAAGATTAAATTTTATCTTACTATAATTAATACAGAAATGTGTATTAACTCGCAAAATTCTTTCCTTTATTAATACAACAATATTCTTCTTTATTCTAAATTTTCGTCATGTTATTGTTATAGGTGCTCTATCAGGCGATTGGAATTTGAAGAAAATTGAGTTTTCAAAAAAATCAAAGAGAAAAGAGTGAAAGTGAGAGTTGGGAGTTCTTTCGTTCTTTCAATCTGATCAGATTTAGGGTATACATAAAATTTGGGACGCATTACACCAATAGTAATTAAAAAGTAAGAAACTTCAATCTTAATTAACTCAAAATCATTTCTTTAATGATTTTTAATTCACTTATATTATGGATTAAGTTTAAATATTTAATAATTCTCGTAATTAATCTTTAGTTTTTCATAAGATAATGGAGTATTATAGGTTGTGTATGAAATATAAATTGATCATAAAAAAATATAAGATGTGTATTTATTGAATTAAGGATAATTTAGACATTTTATAAATATATATTACAATTATATTATAATGAGGTGTGTATTTATTAAGAGAAGGTGTGCAAATAAGATAACCCATTCAAATATTATAATTATACTACTAATTAACCTTAATTTTCATTTAAACCTTTACTACTCCACATACATTGTATTTTCGGTCACTCGATCAATGTTCGGTACTCTGTGCAATTTTGGTATGACATTGCTTGTATCACTCTATTGGATGATTAACATATGGAGTAGAAAAGAGGAGGACAACTATACCCTAAGTAAATGCTTAAACTCGGGTAATGTTCGTTTACGGCTTTCAAACTCAGATTTGATTTTCAAAACCCACATTCCGATTTTAAAAACCATCTCTATATACATCTACTACATTCGCTCTCCTTAATTAATACACTTTCTCTCTTTATCTCTCCTCTCTCATTTAACTTTTTAAATAAATTAATACTCTCTCCGTTCGCTCGAAAAATGATCTTTTTTCTATTTTGGTTGTCCGTTTCAAAGAGAGTCATTTCCTTTTTGGGCAAAGGGTCTAATAAACTCCTCTAACTTATCTCTCTAGATCAAATGAGCCCTCCACCTTTTTTCTGATCATCCAAGCCCTTTTATTTTCTTATTTAGATCAATTAAACACCTCATTTTCTTAAAATAAAACACATGCACACCTCTGTTAAAAAACAACCTAACGGTGTTAAAGATATTAGAAACTTCTCTTCTTTTACAGCAAGGATAATGGTTGCAGACACCAAATTGAACACCTGTAATCTTACATGGAACATACCAGTGGACTTGGATTTTGGTATTTGGTGAGGCTCCACTTCTCTAAGGACTCCTCAATAGCTTCTATTGTGATTAATGATCAGATTGTTGACGAGAATGATGGAGTTGCAGCTTACAGAGGCTATATTCAATGGCGGGAGCAGTGCTGAACAATATCAACCTTCGACTCGACACTAACCACATCTTCAACTTACTCCAGCACAGCTGCTCCAAACTCGTGTTAGTCGATATTCAATCCACCAGTTAATCAACACACGCGTTTAGCCTTATTTGTTTTCTTGTTTTTAAGAGTGAAGAGATCAAGATAATGGCTTACAATACGATCCTAAATGGAATCCTGAACCCAGATAAAAATCGCTCAATCCTTGATTATAACAAACAACAATTGGAATCCCTCCTCGAAAAAGCCTCTTATTTGAAGCATATTCTTGATCATTTTTCACCAGAAACTGATAGCTTGGAGACATAAAGCAGAAGACATAATTGAATCCCACATGCTCGACGAAATGCTTCTGAGACCTGGAGGCACAACACCGACACATTCGTAGGCGTCGTGGTGGACCACGTGGGCTCCGGCTTCAGAATGGAGTCCATCAACTGATTCGGGCATTAGCTTCTAGAAGAACCCACAGAATCGCAGACTTCGATGAACTGCGGAGATGCAATGCGTTCGCAATCTCCCTCATGGCTTTGGCGGTATTGATGAACCTGCGACTCAGAGAGGCTTTCCTCACGGAGGGTCAGGGGCAGACATAGGGGGTGCCAAGGGGGCATATGGTCCCCTGAAATTTTTAAAAAATTCAGGGGTATAATAGTAATTTCATAAATAAAATAAAAATAAAATATATAAATCCCAAGTTCATATCCCCCACACACGACTAACGATGTCGACCACATCCCCATTCCCCTTTTAACTGTGTCTTCACCCCTATTCTCTCTCAACTTCCTCTATCTCTCTGAGGTATTTTAATTTAAATTTATTAAATTAAATATTTGTGTTCTTCCTTACATATGTAGTGATGATATATATTTAGGGCTTTTATTTAGTAGAAAGATTCTAGAATAATTTATTTAGGGTTTGAGATTTTATTTAAAAAGATTCTAGAATAATTTATTTAGGGTTTGAGATTTTATTTAAATTTATTATTGTATATTTTGTTAAATTAAATTTGTTATTCTCTTTTTATGTGAAATGTAATATTGTTATATTTAAAAATTAGGATTTTATTTTAGTGGAAGGGTTTAGAATAATTTATTTTTTGTTGAGGGAAATTTTATTTAAGTGGAATAATTTTAAAGGGAGAATTAGGGTTCATTTCTATTCAATTTTTTTTATATTTAATTCGTAATGTAATTTTTTTAATAGGTATGAAACGATATTATAAGAAGACTACAATTGTCCACGAAACATCATCTTCCACGGTTAATGTTCTCTCTTAACTGTAACTTTATTTTTATTTTTTGTATAGTATTTTCTTTACTAGTTGGGTCCCCCTAAGTCGAATTCCTGCGTCCGCCACTACGGAGGGTGGATATCTGGTGCCTTTTTTTGGATACCCGACTTTTCCTATAATAATCGTCGGTTTCCATGGATTCTTCATATATATATATATATATATATATATATATATATATATTGGATTGAATAGATGGATTAGTATGAACGTGAATAAGAGAGAAGTAAATCAAAAGTGATGAAGGAAGAACAGAAGCTAATAGATTGACACGTGCTTAAAGATTTGGACACCTAGACTCAATTCTCCACCAACTAACTGTTCTCTCTCGTTCACTTTAACACCGTTGATTGATTTTGAACGGAAGGGTATAAATGTTTTATTTTAAAAACATAGAAAGGCCTAGTTGATCTAATTAACAAATAAAAAGGGTTTAAATGATAGAAAAAGAAAGGTGGAGGGCCAATTTGATCCTGGGAGATAAGATGGAGGGCA
Organism: Pogostemon cablin; assembly: GCA_023678885.1. Classification (NCBI taxonomy): domain Eukaryota; kingdom Viridiplantae; phylum Streptophyta; class Magnoliopsida; order Lamiales; family Lamiaceae; genus Pogostemon; species Pogostemon cablin. Next base: position 44,762,370 of record CM042951.1, read on the forward strand.
TCACCGACCCTTTGTCTTTCCTTTTTTACACACATGAGACCCACACACACCCATTAATACAACTAAAATATGAGGTCACACTCTCATTAATACAACTACCCATTACACATTAAATAATAATACTCCTTAATCGATGTGCACAAAAGTAAAAGACCTTCTTTCGGGCTGACGGAGGAAGTACATTGATTTGACATAAAGTTAAAACCTACCATACTCAAAACCCAAAACAAACATAGAACACGCTATTAATGGTTTTCAAACTCCACATAACCCCAAACCAAACATCACCTTAAGACAAGGGATTGAATTTCTCCACCTCGCCACGTATCATTCTCTAAAAACATATTATACACACTAAAGTTTCGCATGACATCCCGTGCCCTCAAGGCTCAGTCAAAGCATTTCCTCAAACGATTTCACATTATATTGTCCATAATAAATTACCTAACCAAATTTATTTTAATAATGTTTTAGTGAAGGCCAGCAAAGTTTAATTGGAATGATTTAAACAATAAATTAGATTGTCCATTGTGACAATATAATCTTATCAGAAATCCGCTGTATCTTTAGATTTTCAATTAAATTATAGAAATTGACTATTCCCCTGGAAATATAAAATTAGATATGTAATGTTTTGGCATTTAGCCCCCAATTCATAACAGCCAAACAATCTTAGAAACAATTATAATTTATATTTCCCCTGTCAAATTATAACAGAAGTGGACCAATTAAATAATTTCAGAACAAATCTTCTTCAGCGATTTGCTATGTCATGTTCCTTCCTCAGATATTTTTAAATAATTATCAATTCAAAAAGGAATAATGTTATATACATCCGACCCTATTGATGCCATTAGTAACATATATCTATCCATGTGTTGTATATATTAGGGTAAATACCACATAATAATGAGTAAATAAACTTAAAAACACTACTCCCTCAATCTCTCTAAATTTTTCACATTTTCTTTGTACATTTCCAAAGAAAATGTGAAATGCTTAGTGAGACAAAGGGTAATACATTAGCACCTTGAGCCCTGCGATGCCCTAGGAATCATCCGCCCATGAGCCATCACGGTTGGTCTTACATGCATCGGGTGTAAAGAATAAGATGAACTCACCTCCACTACCCATCTATAACTATCTGCTGTAGATTCGGCGCCACTCTAAAATTCGGAAGAGCAATTGAAATCGCGGGTTCAGATCATCTTCTAACATTGGCCAAGCATAATAGTTTAAATTAGTTGTATAAGTTTTACCCTTAGAAACTGAAGGCCAGCAGTTAACTTCAATGACAAAATATAAACATAAAGTAGTAGACTACTTATCATACAATCAATTTATGAATTCTTAATAGATATAAGAAACAAAGCTCACCTGACAATGGCAAAAATAGTCATCTACATTTGCAATTTCAACAAACTAACACCGTCACCAGCATTGGAGCTAAATGGATGAGCTGGATTCTTCTACATTTTGGCTGCAAAATAATTCCCTATTAATACTAGGGTGTGTTTTCTGTAGGATTATCACAGCTTTCAATTTGAAACTGAACATATCAGAAGCAATTATTTCAGATGCATTCGACATAAAGAAACATGAACATACTGTAGAAAAGAAATCTGGCATGGAGAAACTTGAATGAGTATTTCATCTTGATTAAGAACATATTGTGTCTTCTGTGCAGCAATACTGCACCAGCGTGTAGACCTTACGAAGACAACTAAGACCATAGATCTACATTGGAAAAGCTTTGGGCTTAGAGAAGGTTTCCACTTCGAGTGCTTAATCCAAATACAAGAAAACTTTCAAACCGTTTCTTTAGGCATATTTTTTCTTTAAAAAAAACTTTGGTTAAGTACAGATGAAAGTACCTATTTTCAAAGACATCATCTGGAAGAGCAAATGAAACAACAAGTGTAAATACATGTAAACTCCAAAATATAGCAATATTTAATTGTGACATATCACAGCCAAAGCCGAGGAAAGGATACAAAGTTCTGAGAGTAGCCTAAACGTCTCCAGATCATCAAGAATGTTGCTCAGTTTAACCATAATGCCGTTAGGAGAGGCACAGGGACTTCAATTTGTTATTTATATATCAACAAAATGAATTCTAAGAGTAGACAAGAAATTATGTAGCTACCCATACATTCTATCCTGAATGCATAAACCAAAATAAAAATGAACATTGCAGCAAAACAAATCATTGTTCATAGAGTTTTTACCAGTCACAATTGGTAGGAAGGGTAGCAAAATCTGTGTGCTTAGACAATCCGTAACTGCAAAATATAAGAGAAAAATAGTGTAATGATGACTGAGGAGTAATTCAACAGAGGGAACAAAAACCAGAACTGAAACCATATCAATTGCAGATAGACAGTTTTAAATTCAAACAATTCGAAAATGACTTCAATCGAGTAAATGCAAAGATAAATTATCATATACATGACACCTTTGCAAAATCAGAATTCAAAACTGAGAAGCTTACTTTTGCCATGTTTACTTGAAATACTAGCAGCAAAACTACCTACAAGTAAATAACAAAATTAATCGTCAGAAAATTAAAATTAAGTAATCCGAGGGGAATGTTAACAGAAAAATGGGGACAGAGATAAATAACCATCTTGTTCCTCTCAAATCCACCGCGGGAAACAGATGAAGAAAACGAAAACAATGCACCCGGCAAAAAGGATGTTTGTTTCAAGAACAAGATTTAGGCAATAATCGAGGGTTTAATGGGCCTTGGGCTTATCCTTGGGCCTTTTGACATATTATGATCAGCCTGTAGTTTTGAACGTTATGAGCTTCTTTATAATCTTTGCACTACCATTACTCGCTGGACTAAGGCCCATATTTAAAGTGGGAATACCCATAACACGGCTTATATGCTCAATGTTAATCTAAAAACCTATAATTTGTCGTTTAGCAGACCACCACTGCCACGTATCTACTGATCCCGCCCCGCCGACCCGGCTGCAAGGCATATACTATATATACACCACTGGATCACCTCACTCCACGCACACACACTAATTACTCTACAAACACACATATCACGCACGCACCAAAGAATGGCTCTCCAAGCTTTGAATTTATACGCTTCTCTCAGGAAATCCAAACGATCGAAGCGAATGCCGCCGGACGACGACTACACTCAAAATACGGATTGGCCCAGCTGCAGCGTATGCGGTAAATGTTTTCCGTCCCACCAAGCTCTCGGCGGCCACAAAGCCAGCCACCGCACTAAACCACCGGCGGATGAAAGGACAAACACGGAGGCGTTTGTGTGTGGTCCCTACCCGAGCGGCGGCCACCATCAGTGCTGCACGTGCGGCAGGCGATTTTCTACCGGCCAAGCTTTGGGCGGCCACATGCGCAAGCATTACGCCGGACCTAAAATTACCGTTAAAGATTTCAAGGGTGGTAACGGCAATGGCTCAACCTTCTCTGACAGAGGATTTGTAAGCTACTCCTCCGACGCCGATGCCGACGCCGACGGTAATCCCACCCACTTGAGTTCGTCGTCGATCCCTACAGTGACAGAGCTAGATTTGACGCTTAAATTGTAGATTTCTTTCTTTCATAATTCTCTCTCACCACATCACTAAGAATTTTCCAGGCTAAATTTTATTTTGTTTGTACATTATATACTATTGTATATTTTTAAGTTTAGTTTCATTTTTAAATTTAAATAAATAAAAAATGGAAGGAGAAGAAGAAACTAGTTCCTTCCAATTCTGTATCATGAAAGAGAAATTATAAACATAAAATTATGGCAAAGTAATGCGTGCTCAGCCATATTTGTGCACCCAATTTACAATTTTTTTTTATAGGGCGAGGCTTGTTTGCGCACGAGAACACATTCATGCCCTTTAGAATTTAGTATTATGGTAAGGGTATGTTTAAAGGGTATATACTTTAATTAATAAAGGAATATCATTTTGTTGTAAAGGGTATACACTTTATTAATATTTTTTTATTTTTCTTCAGAAAATAAAGGGTACACATATTTATACTAAAGGGTATACAATTTAACACAAAATTTCAAAGGCGCACGGAATGTGTTCCCGTGCGCCGGGCACACACAAGTTTTTTCCATGGTACACATCTTTATACTAAAGGGTACACAATTTATCACAAAATTCTAAAGGCTCATGGAATGTGCTCCCGTGCCTTGGGCGCACACAATTTTTTGTCTTTTTATAAGAACAATGAGAACTTAAAGTAATAACTTTTATATAGGAAAGTGATAATAAATCAATGAAAAGTGATAATGATATTTCATGAACAATTTATTGTATAAATAAAAAGTGATAACATTTTTATAGCGAAAGTGATAACGTTTTATAGCAGAAGTGATTAAAAAGTGAAAAATGGTCTCACGAGACGGTCTTACGCGAGACGGTCTCACGCAAGACCTACCCATACTTCTAATGTTTAGGAAAATTTTATTTAAACATTTATAATTTTTGTATTTTAACCGACTTTTCTAATGAACAAGTGAATAACTTATATCATTATATTTAAAATGTATATTTTTAATGAACAAGTGAATATTTAAAATGTATTTAAGAACAAAATGTAATACTCTATTACAGTTTGTGCATTCGAATGCCAACTCTAAAATTAAATACTATCCGTGAGTAAATTATAATTATTGAACTCTGAATTATCCATACTTGTAAGTATTACTCTCCCCACAAAATCTTTCACATTTTATTTATTTAGTTGACCCACAAAATCTTTGGCATCCTAAAAAATAACAATATTTTATAACTTCAAAAATTATTTTAATTTCAAAGTTTTTACTTATTACTTACCCTTAATTTATAACACTTTATATATTATTTAAAAATATTAAAATATTTAAAAAAATAAATAAAATTAGTAAAGAGTAATTTTTCTTTAACCATGTAAAATAGTAGGCGTGGTATGAAATGGAAAGAGTATTGAGGGTGGTGTTATTCAATTTCAATCTACACTCTTAGTTCCCTTTAAAGATAATTTTTTTTTTTTTTTGAGTGATTCATTCAAAAAGTTTCCTTTAATTTTTTATACACATGATCACATACATTTACTAATATAATTAAAATATGAGTTACACTTGACATTCCTACTAGTACAACTATCCACCCACATTAAATAATAGTAATACTATTTCTTAATTCAGGTAAAAAAAAAAATGGTGGGACGGATTGGTATATGCTTGCACTTCTTTTGTACTTGCTGACTTATCCACGGACATCAGAAAAGGTTGAACATGCATTCCAATTATTGTGCATAGAAACTCTATAAAAGGAACATGCATTCAAATTATTGTGCATACAAACGTAATGAAAGAGTTGTTTGTGGACATTCGCAATCAATTCTTGTAGTTACGTGTGAGATTGATTCGATGGAAATCTGCCAAATTTTGTGAAAGTAATACTACTAAATAAATTGATTATCTTTTCATTGATTGGGCGACATGTGTGAATTTTGGTCCCTTATCTTTTATTAGATTCAATTTTAGTCCTGTAACTTTTAGAATTTTCAATTTTAGTCCTTTTAGTTTCAATTTTAATTATATATCTTTTAAAATTTCAATTTTAGTCCTATTAGTTTTAAAATTAATCATATATCTTTCTTAATTATCAAAATTAGTCCTATTATAAATTATATCATATTTCAAAATATATAGGACTAATTTTGATAATTCCAAAAATATAGGACTAAATTTGAAACTTATATGATTAAAATTGAAATTTTAAAAGTTACAAAACTAAAATTGAAACTAAAATGACTAAAAATTAAAAATATCAAAAGTTATAAGACTAAAATTGAATTTGGTAAAAAACATAGGACAAAAATTGATATTTTCTCGAATTTTGGTTGATAACTAAGAAGACACCTAGCTGCATGAACGAACATCCACAAGCCACGTGTGCAGTGATTGACCATCTATCCTTCTTTATATTTCTAGAATCTTACGGAACATCTTCTTCTTCCAAACCAATCCTTATCCTCCCTACTCACACTCCAATTACCACTTATGCCCTTCTAATTTTATCTTGTAAAAAACCATTCTGGAATAAATATAAATATATTATGTTACTATTGTATATTATTATTATTATTATACTCCCTCCATTCCCTAGAAGTTGACATACTTTCCTTTTTAGTTTGTCCCACTAAAGTTGACATATTTCTTTTTTAATACATGGAACCACACAACAAACAATTAATCTATTCTCATGGCCCCACATATCACCTCTAATACAACTACCCACTACACATTAAATATTATTTCTCTCACTTCACTTTACTCCACTTTACATTAAATTATTATACTCCTTAATCTCTGTGCCCAAAAAAAATTATACCAACTTCTATGGAACGGAGAGAGTAATTATTATGCTCAAATGATATTACCATTGATTCTAATTTTAATTGTATGTCATTATAATGTTCAACTTATACATATTATACATATGTACGATTTTATGTTGACAAAAGCTAATGTCTTCGGATACCGCCGTTTCGTGTTTTTTTTTAAAAAGTTTTATTCAATATAATTTACTAATATTTTTAATAAAAAAAGAATGTATATTGGGTGCACCCGAGTGCAAGGGTGCACCCATATGTGTATACCTTTTTATTCTATTTTGTATACATATTATTTTATTTTGTATACGTGTTTTGTAATAATTGTATACTTTTTCACATTAATTTTTCATTAAAAAAATTAACATCCATATGTGTATAACATTTTATTGAATATTATATACAATTTTTCATTAAAAAAATTAACAATTAAATTGTATACATTTTTACTCTTAATTATATATGTTTTTGTTTTTATTTGTATGTGGGTGCACCATATCTTTAGGTGCACCCGGGTACACACTATAAATTGCCATAAAAAATTATACTTTATTAAAATATTTACTCTTTAAAATAAAATACTCCCTCCGTCCCGGGTATTTTTACCCGTTTGTACGGGCACGGAGATTAAGACGTTTTATTTTTTTAATATATAATGTAAGAGAAAGTAGGGATAAATTAGTAATTTGAAAAGAAAAAGTGAATAAAGTTGTTGGGAATGATGAATAAAGTGTAAAAAAGTAATTAAAGTTGTTGGGATTGTAAAAAGTATGTAATAAAATATTATGTATTTTTTCCAAAAATGGAATGGGTAAAAATACGTGGGACACCCCAAAATGGAAAGTGGGTAAAAATACGTGGGACGGAGGGAGTATTATAATTTTAAATATTTTTGCGTGCGATTACTCAATTCAAGCAAATATACGTATTTCTAGTTTCTCACATATCATTATCGTAATTTAGTCCATCTTGAGTGTGACGGCAGCGGGTTCAGAAACACGCCACACGCCACGTAATGACATGTGAATCCCAGATCATGTGGGAGGGTAATTTAATCAATCTTAGTGTTACGGTAGCGGGTTCAGAAATACGCCACGTAATGACACGTGGAATCCCATATCATGTGGGAGGGAAATTTAATCAATCTTGAGTGTGTGACGGTAGCGGTGTTAAGAAACACTCCACGTAATGACACGTGGAAGTTCAGATCGGACACGTGTGAGTGAGTGAGTAGTTTAGCGGATGGATCAGGAACACACCACGTAACGACACGTGGAAGCTTAAATTGGACACGTGTGCAATTGGTTGTTTGCTGAATAGGTGGGATACATTGATAAATGGCAACAAGGAGATTGATAAACCACGCAGTGAGGGGGTGACACCTAGGCGTATGAGATTGAACCATCACGTTAATAAGTAGCACTCCACTTATTATCAGTCACAATATCTTAATATCCTGTGTTTCTAAAATTTGAAGGTGATTGTCTGAAAATTGGTTGAACAATGAAACACAGCACCAATCCAAACCCTCATCAAGTATCTACATATTGTTGTTAAATAGTAAATCAATTATGATTCTGTATTCCTCCTTCATTGAGAAAAGTGTTGCATTTTATTTGGAGAAAAGTGTTGCATTTTATTTGGATGTGGATATTAAAGATTATAATAACTTAATATATAATAAATTGATAATATAATATTTTAATATATAGTAAATAGTTGTATTAGTTGGTTAGATCCTATAATAATAAATATTATTAGAGTGTATATTGGCTGCACCCGGGTGACATGTGTATGCCTTTTTATTCTATTTTGTATACATATTATTCTATTTTGTATATGTGTTTTGTAATAATTGTATACTTTTTCACATTAAGTTTTCATTAAAAAAAATTAATATTATTAGAGTGTATATTTGGTGCACCCGGGTGACATGTGTATGCCTTTTTATTCTATTTTGTATACATATTATTCTATTTTGTATATGTGTTTTGTAATAATTGTATACTTTTTTCACATTAAGTTTTCATTAAAAAAAATTAACATCCATATGTGTATAACTTTTTATTGAATATTATATACAATTTTTCATTAAAAAAATTAACAATTAAATTGTATACATTTTTACCCTTAATTGTATATATTTTTATTTATATTTGTATGTGGGTGCACCCTATCTTTAGGTGCACCCGGTGCACGCTATAAATTGCCATATTATTATGTGTTTATTCATGTACATAAAAAAACGTGTAAATATTTTAAAATTGGTTGATAAATATTTTAAAACTTTCAAAATTTAATTATTTATTTCATTAAATTTATATTAACATAAACATATTTTTTTTTCATAGTAGAATTTAAATAACTAATAATTACTCCACAATTATAATTTTATTTTGGATTTACAATTCATTATATTGTAACTTGGAAATGAATATCAACGTGAATTGGTTACATATGTCAAAATTAATTGTCGATATATCCAGACTAAATCGATGGGTGTTTTATAGGGTGTGAATTTTATAATACTAACAAAATATAAAATAAAATTATGAAAACAGGTATATGAAATGAGCTAATTAACTTATATTAATTTATAAAAGATTATTATTACGTGTGTTGGGAGGAAAGTAACTCATTCAAATTTCCAAATTAAAGAATCTAAATAGAACAGAGTCTTAGCCGACCAAAATAAATTAAACTCAGCCCAAATAAATAGTAAAAGCCCACTTGATCAAATAAATAAAATGCAGCCCAAGTAAGCCCAATTATGAACAAATCCCGCGATAAGAATATCGTTTTCACTGCGTAAGAATTATTTGAGTCGTGAAAAAAATTTCTATTGTGTGTGGCTTCATTTTGGAGTTCCCATGGCTTCCTCTTCTCTCCTACTTTCATCTATCTCATCCGCAGCATCCGTAGATAATCGTGAATTGGGAGGAAATTCTGCTGCTTCTACTTTTCTTGGTAACGGTAAGCTCTTATTTGCAGCTAAGCCTAGAAAAAGCGCAATCCGGAGATGTGGGTTCCAGTCGCCAGTAGCTCAGAAATCTCTCGACCATATACCTAAACAGTTCCGCGAAGAGAATCTCAAAGATGGATGTATGTATCAGTTCTTTTCTTAGCCATTTGGATTATGTTTTCAATTTGGGGGATATTTAGTTTCTTTTTGTTGTTGGTTTTTGTCGAAGTTAATTTTTAATACTTATTCATTGATGATTTTTGGGGGTTTTCAATATCGGAGCTTGCTTGATTATCCGTGTATGAAAGAGGGCTACCTAATAATTTTATTTTCAGCGCATAAACTAAAGAATTTATACCTCAATGTTTACGTAGCTCAGAATTGAACTGAAAGTGTCTTGGGATCCGCTTGCGGACTTCTAGTTGTTAATGATTTTTGGCTAGAGAAGAAATTCTATTTCTAGTTTACTCTCTGGGATTTTTTATTAGTATGATCAAAAAGTTTCCCTCTTTCTGAAATATCTATTCCTTATGGGATTATGTTTAAGTGCGTTTTAATTCACAACTACTTTTGTTTATTAGTTCGATTATTTTTGGGCTGTTTGAGAAGTTGTATTTACTACTTTTGATTTTCTTCTACTTCTTCTTTAGAACCTTATGTTTTGAGAAGTTATTAGGAGTATTTGCAAATGCAAAAGTTTCATGGGTTATGGAGTAAGTAACTGATATAATTTTTTTTGTAGTGATGGATAATTACAAGAATACACCTCAGTATCTATATGGTCTTTCATCTTCACAGATGGATATGTTTATGACAGAAGATAATCCTGTTCGGCGTCAAGCAGAAAAAGTCACAGAGGTATGCCTCTTTCTACATGCTCGTTCCTTAGAACCTAACTCTTTATAATACCCCTAAGTTACTTCTCTGATGGATGGCTTATAGTTTCTTTTTGTGTTATGATGTGTTGTCTTATGGTTGCCTTGTATTGTCAAACTCTGATTCTTTTTCTGCCTAAAGTCTTTTTCCCCCCTTGGAAGACATTAATGATCTTTTCCTTCAGGAAAGTATTTCATCTGCCTGCAATTACTTGGATAACGGTGGAATGTGGAGTATGTCCGGTATGAATGAAAGAGGGCCGTCTAAGTATAGCATGAGCGTTAGCATGTACCGTGGAGGAGCACGGGGCTATGGAAGGCCTAGAACTGCTCCTCCTGATTTGCCATCGTTGCTTTTAGATGCCCGGATTGTCTATCTGGGGATGCCGGTACTGCAGTCTCTCATTCTTGGATTAGAAACCAGTTAATTCTAAATAATTTTACAGCATTTTGTTTGTTTTTATTTATGCTGGCCTCTGTTGCAGATTGTACCTGCTGTGACTGAACTCCTTGTTGCCCAGTTCATGTGGTTAGACTATGATAGTCCCACAAAGCCAATTTATCTGTACATCAACTCATCTGGTACCCAAGTAATGATCTAACAAAATGCATCTATCTGTATATGTATGCATATATACACTTTTTGTGTAAGAACCATGTTTATTTTGGGTTCATGTTCCTTTCTCCCACCTCTTGTTTACCTAGAATGAGAAGATGGAGACTGTTGGATCAGAAACTGAGGCATATGCAATTGCTGACACTATGGCTGTAAGATCTTGATTTTAACATTGGCTTAAACTTATAAAATGATGGAAATATAGGAGCAAATGAGATACTGAGATTTTGAGGTGTAATGGCTGAAATAATTTTCCCTTTTAGTTGTTTTCCTTGACTCGGTCAGTTGACCTCTGTCTCTCTTCTTTTCCTGTCCTGTCAACAGTACTGCAAAGCAGATGTATATACTGTTAATTGCGGAATGGCATATGGTCAAGCAGCAATGCTTCTCTCTCTTGGAGCAAAAGGATATCGTGCACTACAGCCAAACTCATCCAGTAAGATCTGTCTCTTATATTGACATGCTTTATCTGTAATGTTTCTAATGCATACCATGGTGCTGTTGTATTTTCATTTAAGGTACTGTTTGTCGTAAAAAAATTGATTTTGTGACTGAATTTTGAATCTGTTGGCATATATAATTTGGGTCGGTTGGTTTCTGGCTTGTGTTATATTCTGCAATTTATGGTGCAGCAAAACTGTACCTTCCGAAAGTTAACAGATCAAGTGGAGCTGTCATTGATATGTGGATTAAGGTATCTCTCACTCTCTTTGCGGGCGTGTGTGTGTGTGTGTCAGCTTATCTGTTTGTGTGATCTGTTTTTTTGTTTCCTCAGGCTAAGGAACTAGAAGCAAACACAGAATATTATCTTGAGCTCTTAGCCAAAGGAATCGGAAAGCCAAAGGAAGACATTGAGAAGGGCATTCAACGTCCCAAGTACTTCCAAGCACAGGAGGCGATTGACTATGGCATTGCCGACAAGATCATTGATTCTGAGGATGCTGCCTTTGAAAAACGGGTAATATTCATGAAAATATTTTCAAATATATCTGATGTTGCAGGTACATTTAGGTTATATTCATAAAGATACTCGTGTCCTAACCACGATACTCCCCCCCAGAATTACGAGGAGTTGATGGCGCAGTCCAAAGCAATGAGAAGAGCTGCTGGATCTGGACCTCAAGCAGCTCCCTCAGGGTTCAGGTAACTTGTGCCTCAGTGCGAGAAGTTCTGCGTGGTCTGGAATGTACTACGAATGACTCTTTGCCGATTATTTGTTCTGTACTTATAAGGAAAAATATGCAACGGTCTATTACTTTAGTGGGTTGCAAAAGAATATACGGTGCCTCACTGCTTGTCTTAGATGTTTAACCAAACAGTTAAAGGGTACTTAAAATGTAGGATATTGTTTTGACCGGAAATTGGGATCCAGGGATCAAAAAAGTAAAAACAAAATCTGCCACTTAAGGTTTGACGAGGATTTGAGACTGATCATATTGTTATGACTGAGTTCCCCTGTAAATGGTTTATTATTTTATTTTATTCCTAGAATAAAAATACTTCTTACAAATGCCAGTTTAAAGCCGACTAAATGTGGGGTAATAAGCAAAAGCCCTCAAGAAAATGAGAAAAGTTAGATCATCTGCAATGGCAATACAAAATTATACAAATTCTAGATGAACACTACTTTCTTGAATCTGTACTCACAATACCAATAATTAAGACTACCGTCCACAGTTAAAAAACGCCACCCCAGTGGTTCATGGAGCAGGATTAGGTAGCACCTTTGGCTTCGGCTTCACTTCTACTTCACTCACACTGCGCACAAATATGGAATCCAGCTCGTGCCTGCAAAAAAAAGGAGGAATTAAACCACCACACCAGATGAAATTTAAGCGAGCGAGATAGGGGAGGAGGTCTCACGGTTTATCTCCCTCTTCGTAAGTGTAACTGGATGCTACTGCCAGCAGTTTACCATCTCTGCTAAAGGACAATGCTGCAATACTTGTTGGGTACTTGGTATACTTTACAATGTTTATGTACCCAAGCACCCGCAAAACAAGCAAACAATCACTTATCACATAGCTGTATCAAATAACGCACCCAAATATCAGGTCTCACTACTTCTTACCTGATACAGTCTCTTCTTATTGTTTCCATCCCACACGTTGACATAACCATCACAACCTCCTGTAGCAAATGTACCATAGCTGCATCCACCATAATCCACTAAGAAACAGTGCAAAGTACAAAGGATACTCATAAAGAACAGGAAAACTTACATGGGGTGAAATGCAATGGCATTCACTGGGTAAACAGTATCCCTTCCGGCTTCCGATTTCCGATGACACTTAAATGCATATCTGTAAATATAGGCATCAAAAGGAGACCATATGTTGGACTTCAATGCAAGAGAAATTTTCTACAAAGTAACTTTTTTTTTTTTACCACAACAATGACCTTAAGATGCAACTTAATACATACTTTTTAGATTGACCTGCCTCCGAGAGATCGAAAAACTCCATTGCTACCCGTCCTTCAACAGAACTAAGTGCGTAACCTGGAAGACATATTTTACAATAAGAAATGAAATGAACACTTATAAGAATGATGATTCCCATCATTAGTTATTACTCACAGAAGGCAGAAAATCTTAGTTGACAGAACTATCTTTCTCTGGGATTTATGTTGAGAATTTGATACTTCAAATTGTCAAAATATAGCAGAGTTGTCAAGAGCAACAATTAACAAACACTACAATATCATGACATCAAAATTTAATATCATGCACCCAGTTATTAAACAAAAATGTAATGTAGTATACACAAACCATAAATGGATGGTAAAATATGAAAAAGGCAGCACCTGTCCCATTAGGATAGCATCGAACACATCTTGTTTGGTATTTCAGAGATGATTCCCTCCGTTGTTCAGGTTGAGACATGTTTCGCAGATCATATACATTCACATGCCTTCCAGCTGTAGCAACAACCAAGCGATTACCGACAAGAGACAGAGAATATACACGCTCGGGTTGAGTGTATGTTCCAACTAGAGAGCGATCCTGGCCACTAGCACCTCTGGGGTCCCAACACTTCAGGGTTTTATCCCAACTACCAGTAATAACTTGTCCTAAAAAGATGTAGCGCAAAGAGTTAGAAAAAAATAGATAATGCATGGATCACACTGAGGTCATGATATTACATGGTCGGTATCATATTGTTGTGGCAGAATCCATGCAGTGTAAATCATGAAAGAAACAGTACTCAAATTCATACTGGAAAATCTTGCAAACAAGATTTGAATACTTCCCAAATGGTTCATCGCCTAAATAGAGAAATAGAATTCTGCATTGACAAATTTTGGTTTATAAAGGTTGGGGATGCGTAATAATGTCAAGTCTAAATTCACTTTTGGAACAATTGCCAACATCAAAATTCGTGAGCACATACTGAAAATATTAGTTAGCAACAAAGGTCCATTTCTTACATAGGATTTACCAATTAGAATGATCCGAACAGAAGAAACCAAATCTATGACCTTGGATGTTGAAGTGGAATGTAATTAAGATAACCTCAGCATAAAATATTCAACTTTGGACTTCTGCATGTATAGATTGTTCATAACATCTCAAGAGTATGCCATTACAACTAGCAAGATAATAACCTATTCACAAAAAACCAAGGGGAAACAAAAGAAGCAATGATATGAAAAACCAGCCTGTTGCATATGAGTATTCAACACAGCGAACAGGTGCATCATGCCTTCCCAAAATATCCTCTCTGTTGTAGTTGAACACAAGCCTGGAGACAGAAGGAAGACAATTTAAGGGGAAAAATGATACTTTAAAAGTCATAATTAAAAGAATCACTTTTTTTATTATAAACCTTGCTCAAAAATAAAACAGCAGAAGGGGAAATTTAATGGAAACTGATAAATCTTTCTTCAGAATTAGTATAAACCGATAAGCAGGCAGGTAAGTGAACAAAAAAGGTTCATTCGATTACAGAGCAACTGAAATAAGAAATCGAGATCACCTTCTCACAGTGTGATCAGCACAAGCACTAAATCCTGAGGAATCGTCATGGAAGCAACAATCTAGCACGGCACCTCCGTGCATAAACTCCCCAGTGAGCGCATTCGCACTGGCATCGTACAATCGAACACTCTGACAAACCGCATCAAAAGGAAAAAAAGATATATGTATGTCAACTAGAGAAGCCAAAAAACGATAATTTCCAGAATAAACAATGCGTAACAGTTTGAATATATAATTAATTACCTTGCCCCATGAGGAAACCAGAAGGTGGTCACTATGGTTGGAGAAACGGAGGTTGGAAATGCCATCCGTCGGAGGGTTTGAGAGCTCCCTACCCGTGGAAGGCGGTGGCGCCGCCGCCATGATTAATAGAATTGACGAAGAGACTAGGGTTGTTGTGAAGATTGAGTAATTTGAAGGAGACGGAGGAGCGGTGTAGTCCACCGCTATCGGGAATTCAAATTTCAAAGCAAAAGCTGTGATTTCCTTGATGACACTCCAAACAAATTTAGGGCCCGTTTTGCCCCTCATTCGGAAGCTTTAATCCAGTTTTCGACTGCAAACAAAATTATACTTTTGGTAAAATCGTAAAATCCTAACCCCTCCATTGCAATTTAAATTGCACTCAAATAAAGAGATAAAAAAATATTATTTTTCGATTAATTTTATTAATTTTTAAAAAATAATACTCCCTCCGTCCCGGAGAAGTTGGTATAATTTTTTGGGGCACGGAGATTAAGGAGTATAATAATTTAATGTAAAGTGAAGTAAAGTGAGGTGAGAGAAATAATATTTAATGTGTAGTGAGTAGTTGTATTAGAGATGGTATGTGAGCTCCATGAGAATAAATTAATTATTTTGGTGTGGGTCCCATGTATTAAAAAGGAAATGTGTCAACTTTAGTGGGACAAACCAAAAAGGAAAGTGTGTCAACTTTTATGGGACGGAGGGAGTACCACTTTTTCTATACTTAATCTATTAATTTTATTATTTTGAACTATCTACCCTTAATCTATCTATTTTCTTTTTTAAACATGTGGAACTCACACACTCCACTAATACAAATAAAATATGTGACCAACACGCTCACTAATACAATTACCTACTACATAAATATAAAGTAATAATACTTCTTAATTCACGTGCAAAAAGAAAATAGATATATTGATGTTTGACGGAGGGGTACATTATTGTATAAATAAATTTTATGTGAAATTGTACTAGGTGAATGCGATAAATTTATAAATAAAATATAATTTTGAGATTTAAGATTAAATGATGATTTTTCTAAGCATGAGCGAGACTGAAAAATTTTGCGTTGGCAGGTGGAGTAATTTATTGATTTCCTTACTTTCAAAACTCACATTAAAATTATTATTCAAAATAAATAACTTATTTTATAATTTATGTACCACTTAAAAAAATTTACTACTATGTATTAACTAGTAACTCACTAAAGTTCAATTTATTATTATTATTTATTTTTTTATTTTTTTTATTTTGATCAAAATTTGCTTGAAGAGAGACCTTTTCTTTTCCTCGGGCCCAGCCCATCTGCTAAGTCTGGGTTTTACTTAAATACTGGAGTATAAGAAACAAAATTAAGAAATATCTATCCCATATACAGCCCAATTAAAATAAGAGTGAATTGGGCTATACTTGGTCCAATCTAACTAAATCATGGTCCACTTTCAAATGAATTTTATAGTTCGTGTATCATTTTATTTAATCTTTTTATTTTTATGATTCGATACTAATTCTGATAACATGATTATAATTTCACAATTCATAATATCTTATATTTTACTCCTGGTTTAATGTTAAATCCTGAAGTATATACTCTTTCCGTCCAGGGTTTTTATTCAATTTTTATTTTTTTGGTGTTCTACATATTTTTACTCGTTCCATTAATGATAAAAATACATAGTATAATATTTTATTACCTATTTTTGCATTTTATTCATCAATCTCAATAATTTTACTTATTTTTTTACACTTTACAACTTTATTTACTTTTTTTAATTACTAATTTATCCATACTTTTTCTTACGTTATACTACATATTAATAAAAAAATAACGTCTTAATCTTCGTATCAATATAAATGAGTAAAAATACCCGGCGGAGGGAGTATTATAATTTTGACTTAGTATTATTTTCTTCTTGGCATTGGCAAACTCCATAATTTAACACTAAAAAAGAAAAAAATATATATTAAAAAAAAAAAGAGGGCAAATGATAATGAATGGAAGACCAAAGGCAACGTGCAGGGCGGATCCAAGATATTCTCAACCACCGACAGCCAACAATTTGCAATCTGATTCATAGGTTTTTCTTTCCATTTATATGACTATATATATCCAAATCTTACATACAATTCTTCTTTAATATTTTATTATTCTTACCATTTAACCCTAAACTTGTCCTCAAATGAGTCTCCAAATCTTCGTGCATAATTTACAAATCACAGCTGCACCTTTATGGAGAACAAATCATGAACTGTAATCTCTTAATTTTTATAATTAATTAAACTGCAACTTAAATATATATTCCATATATGGCTTTTCGAAAGAGGAAAAAAAAAAAAAACTAATTATAGTGTGCAACTGGGTGCACCCTAAGATAAGGTGCACTCATATACAAATATAAACATAAACATATACAATTAAGAGCAAAAATGTATACAATTTAATTGTTAGATTTTTAATGAAAAATTGAATGTAAAAAATATACAATTATTAAAAAAATGTACACACTATTGAATAAAAAGTTATACACATATGATGCTAGTTTTTTTAATAAAAAACTTAATGTGAAAAAAGTATACAATTATTACGAATAACATGTACACAAAATAGAATAAAAAGTTATACACATGTGAGGGCACCCTTCACCCGGGTGCACCCAATATACACTAAGAAAAGTAAATTTGGAATAGAGTTTTTCTTATTAAAAAAAAAAATTGGAATATGGTTTGCAGAAGAGTTACAGTCTGGAATCTGGATACATGATTTTGTATTTAACTTGTATTATTAATGCCATTTTTTATATGTATACGGTTTAATACATATATTATTATTATAATCATTAATCAAGATCGTGCTACGGAATTAGGCCGGCTCAATAAATTATGTACAGTAGTATATACTTATTAGGGAGGGATTAGGGTGCAACCGGTTATACCAATTGAATTGGTACAACCTTGGTCCTCACCCTTCTTAATTAATTCTTGCTCCTTATTAATGTTGTTTTTTATTTTATTTTTAAAATTTTTTTATTTAAATGACTATTATACCCTAAATCCTAAACCCTAAGGGATAATTATACCCTAAACCACAAGGGTAAAATTACAATTAAACCCTAAACCCTATGAGATAATTATACTCTAAACCACAAGGGTAAAATTACAATTATACCCTAAACCCTAAACCCTAGGGGATAATTATACCCTAAACCATAAGGGTAAAATTACAATTATACCCTAAACCTTAGGGGATAATTATACCCTAAACCACAAGGGTAAAATTACAATTATATCCCTAAAATAAAAAAAAAACAGTACAGCAACAATTAAAAAAAAACACACACACTGAAGATGAAAGAAGGAGGTTGTACCAATGGGAGGTTGTATATAGTTTTTGCCTACTTACTACATCTTATTTTTTAAAGTGTGAATATATATTAAATAACTACTTACTACATCTTATTTTTTAAAGTGTGAATATATATTAAAGTAGTTAAGCCAATAGGTGTAAAATTACAAATTTCTTAAAAATCTTTAGCATTTATTATAATTACAAATTTCATAAAGTGTTAATGTTAGTGTGAAAATGGAAAAGAGTGGTGTCATCTTGAGATTTGAGTTGATTCGATGCTATATATTATTATTCTATCATAGTTTTATGTTTAGGATTTGATATTTTCTTTTATTATTATTATTTTACTCAAGTCAAATTAATTATTTTTGAGTGTATAAAGATGTACTCTTAAAAATTAAAATCCAGATATTAATTAGTTATTTTAATTTTTTTTCGAACACATATTATTTGAATTCGTCTAACTCCATATATATAACTTCACTGTTAAAAAAAATATATAAAAATTTGTGGGATGGTTAAGTGGTATAACCTTCAAATTTTTATGCAAATCGAACACCATTATCTTACATTTAACATTATCACCAAAAAATCGTAAAAATGATTTTCAATGCAAATCAAGTTATAGCAACTATAATTTTATTGTAAATAAATAGAACTATGAAGTATATTTCTAGCAAATGCTACTCCTGAATTAATGTTCATCCGCGTTTCCGCGTCACATCCAAAATAATACTACTCAAAATATAAAGAAAAAGAAGGAAAAATAAAATAAAATAAAAAAACGACGTAGAGAGGGAAGGAAGATATTTGTGCGATAGGGATTCGACGCGTGTTTGAAGCGCGAAAATCGCCGGAATCTCCAGATCAATCTTCACTGCCACCCCTTCACACTCTTCTAAGCCATTTTTTCTTTAAAATATAGGGATTAATAATTTATCATCTAAACATAATGTTACTGTTAATATTTGTGATTTGTATTGCTAATTAATTGATGTTAAATTTGGCGATTTGAGTGAATATATTACGATTTGAATCATCGATGATAATGTGGGTATATCAGTGGGCATTCGTATTAATTTTTCATGTGTTTATTGTGTTCATGATAGATGACATCACGACCTCGTGCTGTGTTTAGAATGAAATTCAAATCTACTCACAAATTTTTTAGTAGTATAATTTTACTGCCTTTCTTATGGTTTCTGAATTAGTGAATTTGTGGAAGTAGAGTGTAGATTGTGTTGAAACAGTGTAAATTTAGTCCAATAAGTGGTTCCTTGTGTAGTGTGCGTTGTCCCATTGAGTTACCATGATTAAACCCTCCACAAGCTTGTCGGGCCAGGGACACACGGAGTGGGCGATTCCAGCTTTGACAAATAAAATAGTGTAAATTTATAGTAAGATTGGATACTAGAAGTGTAAGTCCACTTAATGCTTGTAAGAAGGTAGTTTTAACTTTTAACTTGTACAATCATCATGGACTGTGTTGTTTTCCATCCCTAGTTTTAATCCAACAACATTGTTTACATGTCTTTTCTGTAGGTCTAATTTCACTGCACACCATGTAATAAATCATGCAGAGATATGCATAAAATATTTGTTGTTTCATGTAAGTTTGATTTATCTCAAGTAAGATAAATTTTAAGTTGATGAAGCTTGCGTTTTTCAAGCATGAGTGTGTTGATATTTATGTCTGCTGGGGCCGGGGTGTCCCAAATGAGTATTTTTTTAAGACTATTCTCCACGATGCTCAACTAATCTAGACAATTGTTATTTTTTGGTGAAGCCCCCCACGTCCTCTAGATTCACAGGTGGTGTTGTCAATCCGAAGACGAATCCCTGTTTGTTTTCGACTAAAGAAACACTTACTGATGGCTGTTTTTCATTTATTGTTGGTTAAATGATTGGATTGGGAATTTGGAACGTACATACTTGATTTGTGTTTAAATATTGATAGTGCTGTGGCCTGTGGGGCTTAAACTGTTTTTTTTTTAAATTCTGCTGCATACTTTCTTTATACTATTATCTGCATAAACTCAGTCTTCTCTGAGTTGTCTGCATTTAATATTGTTTTTCTGCATACCATGTCTAGTTATTCTATTTAAACTAAGAGTATATATATGCCATCTCCATTCCCATACGTTTCCACTATCGAGCCGATAGTGAAACAAATAAATGGAAGCAGTAGGGACTATTTCTGAGGTGGAATGGAACTCCTCCTTCAACAGAGCATGCTCCGAGGAAGCCGATTTCATGGCACAGTTGCTCGGTAGCTGCTCGCTCCCAAATGACCTCCCTACTGCTTCCTCCTTTTGGCCTCAAAATGAAAGCTGCATCTACTCATCTGCTGAGACATATGCTAGTACCATTTTTTCTTTTTCACTAGGGAGTAGCAGTTATATTGAAGGGAACAACATTCTTTTTCCATCGTCACATCATGAAAGCTCTTACCCTTTTGTGAGCACTGTCGATTTCAAGACCGACCTGGTGGATGGTAAGAAGAGTGACAATTTAATTGAAGGCGATGATTTCCTAAACAAGGACATCAGCAATGATAGTATTGAGTCAGATGGGAAAATATCTGGAGATGTTGTTGTTCATGGTATTAAGAAGGAGACAGCTGTATCAGAATCATACAAGGTAGATGAAATCATCATTCCTACAGAGATGTCCAAGAAAAGACCCAAAGTTCCTGGAGAAGTAAGTGGCTATCTCGTTCCCTGATTAGCATCTTTCGTTTCTCCATATTTTTCTGTTTCTTATATGACATTATCTTCTTACACATTGCAGTTGCAAAGAAGCAAGAAACTCAAGAAATGCGCTGAAACTGACAATAACACTAAAGCAGTGATTCGAAGGAGCTCAAGCAATTGCTTCTCGGAGAACGACTCCAATGCTTCTTCTTCACATGAGATGAATGGAGTGACTTCGAGTTCAAGCTCAAAGGGAAGTGTTAGTCTCAACTTAAACGGAAAGACGCGAGCCAATAGAGGTTCAGCCACAGACCCCCAGAGCCTCTATGCCAGGGTAAATAATCATCTCACATGAGTTTTGATCGACAACTCCTTTTATATCTCATAACTGATCACATTGACAATCTTGTATGTAGAAAAGAAGAGAAAGAATAAATGAGAGATTGAGGATCTTGCAGAACCTTGTGCCCAATGGAACTAAAGTAAGCCAACAGCAGTGATCATATGATGATGATAACCTTGTTAATCAAGTGTGTTAAGAGATTCTCATTAAAGATCCTTTTTTTATTGCAGGTTGACATTAGTACAATGCTTGAAGAGGCTGTACAGTATGTTAAGTTTTTACAGCTGCAGATTAAGGTAAGAAATGTTCATTAAAACATGAGTCAATTTTTATTTCTCTATATTAAGATTAATTGATGGCCTTTTAAAACAAATCTTGAAATTGATTGTGAATTCAGCTTTTGAGCTCAGATGAACTTTGGATGTATGCTCCTATTGCCTACAATGGAATGGATTTACGGCTTGATTTTAATACTCCTCCCACTCCAAACCCACAATCCCAATGATGATGATAGATAACACTTTCAGCCTACTGCATTTTCTTTCAATAAATTCCACAACGAACCATATTTTGTATTTATTTCATTTTTAAATGACTTGCGTTAAATTAACAAAAGGCAAACATACGCCTTTGATGAGGACTAAATCAAATTGTTCTTTAATTCAAATCTTGTAAGATGATTATTGGATGTCATCTGATGATACTAATCAATATTTATTTCTTTATCATGGAATTGGTTGGACCCTTGCGAGCTTTTTCATTGAAGAATAAAAAACTATTCTCCCGTCCCCATATTACTTCACACCGTTACTTAAAATATAAAATTTTAAAGAATTGTTTTTTATTAATTGTAAAATTCTCAATTTAAGACCTGAAAAATCTCTAAATTATTAATTTGAGGCTTCAATTGTTTTTTTCTATCTATTAAAGACTTGAAAAATCTCTAAATTATTAATTTTAGGCTTCGATTGTTTTCTCTATCTATTAAAGACTTGAATTATGTAAAATTATTAATTTAAATGGATAAAACTTCTTAACTTTTGGAGGATAATGAAATTTTTTTTTATAGTAAAAGTGTGAAATTTGATATAGAATTGAGGAAAGCATTATTTATTCTTAAAAATGAAAGATCAAATTTTATTGGGAAAAGATGGTTTGATTATCCATCATCCAATTCGGGCCAACCCATTAAATTCAAGGAGTTTAGAGACAGGCGGTCTATTGGGCCATAAAAGAAGAAAAGGTTAGCTAAACGAATTTACCTTAATGTAGCCCATTTCAACGGACTGAAAGAACCGGCCCTCTGGAAAATAGCAGCCATAAATAAATAAATTAGCAAAAAGGTGATTGTTCAATTTGAGCTGATCAATCCGACCATAATGGGCCATGATAGCAACCGGCCCGTTATCCTTCCACTGTCAGAAGAGGACGGTTGTCGCTGCTCTGTGAAACCAGCCTGGCGCAGTGCCCGTCACTTTAGGAGCCACGACGCACAAGCCTTCGCCTGGGCCCCGAAGCCCAACTCCCGACTTGGAACGGGCAGGCCAGACTTGAGCCATCAAAGCCCAATCGAATTGACCAATCAAACGTCCAATCACCCAATTGCCCCCATTTGGTTTACAAGCTCGCATTACCAAGCTCGGCGATAGGGCGTACTCAATTTTCTCTATATAAATTGCATGTAAGGTTTGTTTCTATTCGATGTGGGAGAAATCTCTAGTTTCCACCAAAGATATCTCTATATAAATCAAATGTGTCACTAGTGTTTAATTAGTAAAATTACACCAATCAATTCTCACTGCACAACTTCCATCAGTAGGAACAACTCTATTCATTAAGTTTTGTTTTACATCTAAATTCAAGTTTTGCTATCATTTTTCAACCGCGTCCAAAAAGTTTAAAATAAGTTCAAAGAATAACAAAACCTTGACCACCTTATAAACTCAACATTTGTGTCAAAATAAGTTTAACACTTGTTGCGTGTTTTTGAATACACACAAATTATTCTCCAAGTGTAGGGATATCGACTGTAGCAGCATGCAATCAAGTTTTAATATCGAATCATAGGGACGGTAAATTATCTAATTTATAAAATTACTAAACTAAATAAGACATGTGACAAATTCAATTTGATGATAATTTTCTAACTAATGAAGACTTAAAATTTAAATAAGAATAAATTATAAAAATATGACAATTCAAGTATGGAGAAAATAGTAGCTCTAGGGACTCAAACTAAAATTTATTAATCTAATATTATGATATATGGATTCAATTCTATAGAAGTTATGGAAAAATCACCAAAGCATACAAATTCACTTAATTGGTCTAAGCAAACTTATAATTAATCTGGTTTATCCCCTAAGATTCTAGGCTAATATACACATCTCCCTCTCTAGGTAATTGCAATAGTATTCCCCTCCCTCGTCAGGTACTAGAAACTAATATGTGTTTCCTTTTTAGGTACTACAGGTTTATTACCTAATTTCCTGAATATTATCAACACGACTAATCATCACAATTAATAATACTCATCACATAATCCATGTCTAATAAATTAAGGAATAGGTCAATTACCTCAACTTATACAACATAATTAATTAATTCTACTGCGCACACAAGTTACAATTATTTCAAGCATTAGTCAATGACAAACAAATAATCATAAACGTTACGCAATATAAATTAAATAATTTCAAATAAATCAATGGAAAAGTGAATAAACATTCTACAGTTTCAAACCCACAAATCAAATACTAAATTACATCAGTTTTAACCTTTATGCCCTAGAACTACAAAAGTATTTATCCCATGAAGTGACAGACAACTTTCATGGGTGTAAGAATGATCTTACCAGTGTTCATATTTATTGAAAGGAAAATTAAGTTTAAAGATAAAATCCTGGATTGAATAATTGTTGATGCTCTTCTCTCCGTCTCCTCCAATTGTATGATCTCCCCTCCTTGAATGACACACACCGGAATCATTGGCGGATGTAAGAAGGGGGTAGGGGGCACTGGGCCCCCTGAACTTCTAAAAATTACTAGTATAGATATAGAAATTTTTTTGGAATACCTTTGTGTCTAAGTGGTGAAGCGAGGATGTTTTAGTTTTAAAGGTTCCGTGTTTGCAGCACTGTTAGTTTTTTCCCTCTTCTATTTCTTTTATTTATTTATTTTTCCTTTTCTAACTGAAATGTTGTGTCCGAGAAAAATTAGGCCCCTTGACGGAAATCCTGCGTCCGCCACTGACCGGAATGATGGATGGACGAAGTGGGTGGAATGGGTGAAGGTGAGAGAGTGCGATGGTGGATGGCGAAGGTCCCTGTCGCGGTATGTTCTATCGCGCTAATCACGAAGTTGAGCCTCTGTTCTGTTCCAATCCGTTCTGCTCGCACTCCACGCTGGACAAGGAAATTAGGCCGCTTGCTGATGGGCTTAAGGCTGTTGACAGTGGGCTTCACATGTTGGGGTTGGGCTTCTCCATGAAATTCAGTCACAAACCATTTCATACTTGGGCCCCATGAAGTTGATTATTTGGCTAAGTAAATACTTCTCATGCACAAACCAATTAAACACATCAATAAATCAATGTGCCTCTAACGTATGGCCCACTTGAATTTTATGTGAGAGTATTCTTTGAACTAAAATCCAATATTTGGATATCCACATAACAATGCTGCCTCAAGCTCTTTCTTTATTTTTTAAATCCACTTTCGTCTATTTATTTTTATTCCAAAATAAGTTCAAAATCTGCAAATTCTCAACAGTACCCGTGAAGTCATATAAATTATAAAAAATAAGTAATAAACTCTACAAATAATGTTAAAATAATGCAATAATCATATGAAAACGGCCTATGAAAAGTACGAATTTTCGTGCTGATCAACACCTATTCCCTTTCTTTTATATATATCATCTTTTACCTTTTCATTTAGAAGAAAATATATAAATATATATACTTTGGTCATATATTACTTTAATCTTAATATGAAATTCATGGTGTTTAGAATCCATGAATACAACCCAAGAGTTGCAATGCAAGAATCATATTTCAGTTCAAATACTCAATTCCCTCTAACTAATTGATTGATGATGTTAAAGTAAATAATTTATAGATATTTGGAATTTCTTATTTGAATACATATTATAATTTATATGTACTTGGGAGTATATATATTTGGTTCATTTTATGTTAATATGATATGATGATAGGCATTAATATTTGTTAAAATTGAAAGAGCTTATATTCTAATTGTATTTGTACATATTAATATTTCTATATTTTTATCAAGTTCATTGATAAAAATTAGGAATTTTTTAGGAAGATACCAGCTAATAGAAGGTGAGTTATTATATTATATATATGAAACTAAGCAAAATTATGCAGTACTAAAGAACACACTTTATTTGATGGAGTATATTTAAGTTTTACTAATCAACGTATAATTTTTTATTAACCAAAACATTATGTGAATTAAATAAACTTTATCATAAATTTAGATATTGTGCAATCATGACATATAAGCATGAATACACCAGCTAACTGTATCAATTATATTGATACTTAAAATTGAACATAAAATCTTAGATTAAATTACCGAATTTATGGATGATGGAAATGATCAATTAATTAAAATTCCCTTCATGAGTTATTTCTTTAAAAAAAAAAAAAAGTATTTTGCCAAGATTTACCCAAAAAGTTTATTAAAATAATATTTGAGTATATACACTTAGTTAAAAACATTTTTTATTAAAATAAAAAAACCAATCTAATTAATTAATATGATAGTATTATTATTATTTTTTTTATCTTTTCTCAAATTAATTACTCTTGTTGTAATGTTGTTCAGAGGACTTTAGAAGGCAATATGTACAATTTTCCAGTTCTTGCCCCTGATATTTAATTTTATTTTTTTCAAAGCTAGCTTTCTGATATTTATTTAAGTTAAGTTTAAACAAAAATTACTAATTCATTTGCACATTTGTTTAAAATTGTTATTTGTTAATAAATTATTGGGAAACATAAACCAACAATTTAAGTGGTGGGTTTTGTTTCGTCATTTATTATAATTTTATTTCTTTTATACATTATTACAATCAAAAGTAGGTAACTAAAAAAATTAATTGTTCTATTAGTTTTAAGATTTGATTTTGAAAAGAAATAATTGAATAATCTTGAAACCTAAATGATTACATATTATTTAATAGTGTCCAAACTATAAAGTAAAGCTGGAGTAGCTCAGTTGGTTAGAGCGTGTGGCTGTTAACCACAAGGTCGAAGGTTCAAGCCCTTCCTCTAGCGACTTATATAGTTTTATTTTATTCTTTTATTGTGTTTTATATATTATTCATTTCGGGCCTCAGCTGTCCATTTCACACCAAGGCCCATAGATTGGCCCAGCAGAATTATTTTATATATCCACCAATCAGATTTTTTTAAATAGTGTTTTATTTTATTCTTTTATTCTGTTTTATTTTATTCACATCGGGCCTCAGCTTTCCATTTCACACCAAGGCCCAAAGATTGGCCCAATAAAATTATTTTATATCTCCACCAATCAGAAATAGGCGACACGTCAAAAAACCTAGTTGGACCAATTAAATTCATAGAAACTCTTTTATTACACCCATATAGTATATATACTGTACTGTTCACTCTGTCTATATGCCCATTAAAGGGCGAAAAAATAAAAGAAAAATTTTCAAAAAAAAAAAGTTTAACATTTGGATATTAATTATATTTGGATCATTAATTGAATGGGGTAACAAACTAAGTTACTAACCATCGATTTGATCACAGTACAGTAGTATTTTATTTTAAAAATTTTTAGTTATAATAATAGTATTATTTTATTTTACTAACTTAAAAAAAAAGTTGTTTAAAAATCTATTTTTTGCATTATGCTAATTAAATTAATTTTGATCAACCTTACAGAAATACAGTATTGCGTGTAAGGCATGGAGAAACCCATAAAAAAATCGTTATTTTGTAATGTTGGATTATAATCAGATACCTATCACATTTGCACCTAATCATATCTTCATAGTATTTTAGAGTACTAGTTGCATGAATATTTTTATCATGTTCTAAATTAGAGTGTAATATTTTTACTGTCATCACGTGATATATCTGATTTATGTAAGAAAAAAAAATGTAATAATGTAACGTTGTTTGATGAATTTTAGAATTTTGAACTCTATGCACAATTGAATTTAATAATATTATTTTTTCAATTAAACCTGGTAATTAGAATTATCACCATTATTAATTTCAAGGGTTTCAGTTTCTTCCAATTTTATTTTAATACCACGTTCACTTCACGCTTTGATCACCTTTTTCAAGAGCGAAGACCACACCCGATCATCAATTTCTCACGTAATTATTTCAAGATTTCATCTTCTTCAAGTCTTCAGAGTCAATACACCCCAACTCCCTGCAAAAGTAGCGTGTGCGAGGGAGAGGGAGTTCATAATTGACTACAGTCTGATCTTTGAATTTCTTGCTTCTGGGAATCGAAGCAAATGGAGTGTTCTGGAAATTTTAAAATTTCAATATCATGGGGGTTTTTGCTGCTGCTATTAACGGATTTAGTCGCTGGTCGTTTTGTGGTGGAGAAGAACAGCTTGCGAGTAACATCACCGGATAGCATTAAAGGAACCCATGATAGTGCCATTGGCAATTTTGGGATTCCACAATATGGGGGAAGCATGGCCGGTACTGTGGTGTACCCTAAAGATAATCAGAAAGGGTGCAAAACTTTCGATGATTTTTCGATTTCTTTCAAGGCTGATGCTGGAGCTATGCCTAATTTTGTTCTTGTTGATCGTGGAGGTATTTATTTTTTGAAAGTTTAAGACCAGTTAATTTCAGGCGATGCTTTATACAGACCTTAACTGAGATGCCCATTTCATGATCTTACTTAATTTCGCGTCGAGTTTGATGTTGCTGTTAGATACTCTGTTTTGGGTGATTTTTGTTGTTGCGAGAAATTATCTGCAAACTATTATCGGAAGTGTAATTCATTGGCTATAATTGATTCCTATTTTTGGGTTGATTTTGATTTGTTCTTCTAATCTGATATATTTGTCCGATGATATTTTGATTATGTCTGGAGATACCTTTTCATTTATTCTGTTAACTTTGTCATCCATGTCACTCAACAAGTTCTCTTCTTGGATTCAGCTTCTAGGCAGATTATGTTTGTTAATAGCCTGTTGATGACTAATTCAGCATCTGTAGTATTAATTTTCATTTTTCTGGTTGAAGTCACTTTGAAAATCTTTAAACAATTTGCTAATTCAACTGACGGATTCTACCAGATATGTCCTAAAATGTTATATTTATCTAAATTTCTATATATATGTTCCCGTTTTTATGTCATAGTTCTCTTTTTAGTAATATACCTATTTTATTTACCATGTGGGTTGTTATTTTCAAGTGTTTTGAATTTTAATTTTTGTAAACCTCTGGCCAAAGCATTTGCTTTTCCTGGAGATGTCATTCGCACATCTT
The DNA here is from genome assembly GCA_023678885.1 of Pogostemon cablin. Lineage (NCBI taxonomy): Eukaryota > Viridiplantae > Streptophyta > Magnoliopsida > Lamiales > Lamiaceae > Pogostemon > Pogostemon cablin. The sequence goes on from CM042951.1 coordinate 44,791,314, forward strand.
TTCATTTTTTCTGTTTCTGCAAATGACAGTTTAGATTTTTATTAACTAATTTAAAATAGTTTGATGATTAGGTGGGCTACTCTTTAGGTGCTAAACACGTCTTTTTCCTGTAATGTCCCTTTTTTCAAGTGTTTCCTACTTTCTTGAATGCGGGCATTATAGTGCGACTAATATGTTGCTTCAAATGTAACCATACAATAATTGATTGTCCACCTTCATTGCAGATTGTTTTTTCGCCTTGAAGGTTTGGAATGCCCAAAATGCTGGTGCAGCTGCAGTTCTAGTGGCTGATGGCATTGATGAAGGATTGATCACAATGGACTCACCTGAAGAAGATAAGCAAGCTGCCAAATATATGGCAAACATAACAATACCATCTGCATTGATTGGTAAAAGTTTTAGTGAAAAATTAAAGGAAGCAATCCGTCGAGGTGACATGGTGAATGTGAATCTTGACTGGAGAGAGTCTGTTCCCCATCCAGATGATCGAGTTGAATATGAATTATGGACTAACAGCAATGATGAGTGTGGATTTAAGTGTGATATGCTGATGGAGTTCGTGAAGGATTTTAAGGGTGCAGCACAGATCCTTGAGAAAGGTGGTTATACCCAATTCACACCTCATTATATTACTTGGTATTGCCCTCAGGCATTCACTATAAGCAAACAATGCAAGTCTCAGTGCATCAACCATGGAAGATACTGTGCTCCAGATCCTGAGCAAGATTTCAGCTCAGGTTATGAGGGTAAGGATGTAGTTCTTGAAAATTTGAGGCAGCTATGTGTGTTCAGAGCAGCCAATGAGTCCAATAAACCATGGATGTGGTGGGACTATGTTACTGATTTCCAAATTAGATGCCCCATGAAGGAAAAGAAATACAACCAGGAATGTGCTGTGGGTGTCATCCGATCTTTAGGTAGTATTCAATGTCTTTAATCTCTAGCAAACTCATCTTAAATATTGAATAAGTACATACTAACGTTGTTTGCATACCAGGGCTTGATTTGAAAAAAATTGAAAAATGCATGGGTGATTCTGATGCTGATTCAGAAAATCCTGTTCTGAAGGAGGAGCAGGATGCTCAAGTGAGTATTATGATGTGCTTATTTTAATTGCTATGTGAATCAGAGAACTCAAGTGTCCCATTTGTATAGCTATACGTTGCGTAATGTTGATCTTATAAAATGTCTGAGAAGTGTAATTTCTGCAGGTTGGAAAAGGATCACGAGGTGATGTAACAATATTGCCGACCCTCGTTGTGAATAATCGACAATATCGAGGTCCGTCTGTTGGTTGCAAATGCATTTTAATGGTCTTAATTGCAGCTCTCTAATGTGCTTGTTTGTGCAGGGAAATTAGAGAAAGGTGCAGTGTTGAAGGCTTTATGTTCTGGTTTTGAGGAAACTACGGAGCCATCTGTTTGTTTGAGTGGTGGTAAGATATTTCAGAGTTCATCATGATCTCAACATTACACCTAATCTATGGTTGGATTGCATTTCTGATGAGTGATTTTGGATAAGTTATCCATAATCTTCAATTATTTTCTTAATCACAGATGTGGAAACAAATGAGTGCTTGGATAACAATGGCGGTTGCTGGCAAGATAAGATAGCTAATATTACAGCTTGCAAGGTGCTTGACCAATGTCCATAATGTATTGTTACTTTTTTCAGCTTTGCCAATTTCTAATATCTGGTTATTTATGTTCAGGACACATTTAGAGGAAGAGTGTGTGAGTGCCCTGTAGTAAATGGTGTGCAGTTTAAGGGAGATGGCTATAAATCGTGTGTTGGTAAGTAGATGGTCTGAATTGTTTGGTTTATAGAAAATAATTTTTGTTAGTCTCTTTGAAGATAACCCACTTGTTTGTAATTATAAAATTGTTATGCTTGAAAGAAAAGCATTTCAAAGATTTGACTGTGTATGTGCAAAAATAAAAGTCCTTTGGGCTGGTTGCATCTTTAGAATTATTATATTTGCTTGGTGTCTATTTTAATTGAAGGAAGATGCTGGTGTACATTTTCTTCGACAGTTGAATGATATATTGTTTGTTTTAGGCTGTTCCCCGTGTCTTCTGATGCGGAATTTTGTTTATGATTGGAAAATATTAGAATGTGGAAAGTTATAATTGCTATTCTAAAAAAAATAGTGGTCTATGACAGGCGCAAGAAGAATATGGGCTTAGCCTATCTTCTTCTTATTGAGCCTGTCATAGTTTATCTGGCAGAATTAAAGAGAATGACCATTGTTTTCTCGTAAAAACATCTCAAGCTATTGTGATTCTGTTAATTTTATAACTATTTCCATGTGCAGCAAGTGGACCTGGGCGATGCAAAATCAGTAATGGTGGTTGTTGGCATGATAGCAATAACGGAATCACTTTCTCTGCTTGTGTGGTTGGTTTCTTCTACATTTGGTGTTTGGTTTCTTGTATGTCTTAAAATAATAAATATGTAGGTCAATAGCAAAATTTTCAATGGTTGTTCAACAGGACAATGAGGACGGAAAATGCAAGTGTCCCCCAGGTTTTAAAGGTGATGGTGCCAAAACTTGTGAAGGTAAGAGAAGTTTTAGATAAATTTTATGCCTGTGCCATATAATTTTACTCGTAACATCCAAGGAACGTTTTGCTTATCGATGCCTATTTCATGAACAAGAATAAACATTCATATTACTGAGAGAAAAAAGGATCAGGCTTTACATCCATATGCAGCAGTTTATTATTTTCAGCTTCTTTTTCTTTCCTCACGATGTTTGATGATAGATCAGTGAATGCACGTCTGATGCACACCGATTGAAATTACTACATTGGACATTGGACATTTTTGGATATATGACTGAAAAGCTTTAAGCAGTGCAATTTTATTATATAAAACAGCGTTAGGAAATACGGCCAAAAGTGTGATGGGATACTATGTCCCCTACTCCAAAGTAGAACGGAGAAGGATAATGTATCAATCACTAAAGATTTGACTATCGGATTAATTCCTGATATTTGTTCTCCACTCAGATATTGATGAATGTTCGGAGAAGAAAGCCTGTCAATGCCCTGAATGCAGCTGCAAGAATACATGGGGGAGTTATGAGTGCTCTTGTAGCGGTGACCTGTTGTACATCAGGGACCATGATACCTGCATAAGTAAGTCAGTTTTGCTCTCTCGCCATTGTGTAGAGACCAACTCTAAAATTCCGTTTGATCTATTCTGTTTCTGATGCAGGCAAGAGGGCTCGTGAGGTTAAATCTGCCTGGACTGCTGTTTGGATAATATTTCTTGGATTAGCCATTGCTGGTTGTGGAGTATATTTGCTGTACCGATATAGGTTAAGGGTATGCTCTCTACACCACATCTTGAGTATCAATACTAGCCCCCCAAATTTTGCAATATCCCCTTTTTTGGCTAAATTACGTGTACCAAAACTGTTTTGGCGGTTGCTTTTCAGGCTTACATGGACTCGGAGATACGGGCTATAATGGCACAGTATATGCCTCTAGACAGCCAAAATGAAGTTCAACATCACTCGAACGAAGATCATGCTTGAAGATTGATGTGGGGACTGAATAGACCTCTTTCTCCAACAAATGTTGTGAAGGTAGATTCTTATATATTTGTAAACAATGTTGGTAAAAGAGAGTCGCCCTGATATAATTCTATTGCACGACATATATATATTCCCTAGTCAGGATTGTGAGCAAAGAATGATCGATTAGGTACAAAACACTATGTACATGTTAGCATGTCGAAGGTGGTTGCGTCTGCTAATTTAAAAACTAAACGCTATGCGTCTCTTACATGGATCATGGATGTGTCTATGCATGTTTCTTGATGTAAGGAGAGAGTAAACTTTGTTAGTTGTTATATAAAGAAACACAGTTGTGATTGAATGTTGTATTCTGTGATTTTTAAGGATGTTGATGCTTTCTTTCATTCACATGTTTTGTGATTGTACATGGAGTTATTATGGACTTCTAAAGGTTTACATACACACAAGGGGTGTTTGGCTGTTTGGTTTTAATGAATGGGAAATGAAATTAGAATACTATATAATGATGATGGTTTGGTGTTCGTTTAAAGAATGATTTAATAGCAATTTAATTCCCATTTTTTAACAAAGGAAAAGATTTTGAATGAGACCATTCACGTATGGACTCTCTTTCATATCTCCTTTATCCAAACTCTCTGAATTTAATATTCTAGGGAAATTTCTTTGACTTTATAATTAAATAAATAAATAAATAATAAAAGAGAGAGCGAGAAGGATATGCATTACTAATGAAGTTTCAAATTAAGTGGCTTGCTTAAAATTTTGGTATTGCTCTATTGGCATCCAGCTCTCATTCTCATCTTTAACAAATCTCTATCCCCTTAATTTTTCCTATGAATGGGAAAGGACCACCCTTAACTGTAAATGATAATTATGAAATAAGTTGTTTGTTCTAAGAGGATGACAATTTTAAATTAAAATGAGTTATGGGGTTGTTAGTTAAGAGACAATAATTAAAATAGTATATAAACTATAAGATTTCATAAATTAAACGGTGAAATAAGTCATCAACAATAATTAAAATAAATATTACATAAACCATATGACATATAATTACAGTTATAATCTAAGAGTTGACTATAAATTCTATTCACATTGAAAACATAAGCTGGAATAAAACATCTCCTTTACAATATTTCTTTTCTTTGTGCTAAAAAAGAAACATCAATTTAGAGGATGGAGAGAATTAGACGAAATAAATTTTGAATTGGGTCAAATGTGATAAATATATCGAGTCTCTCAAGAAAATATTCGAGGGAAATGTGAAAAATATATCGAGTCTCTCCAGAAAATATTCAAGGAGGGAATATGTTCGAACATTTTCACTTGAAATCTTTGTAATTACCATTTTCTTTTAAAATTAATTACAATTATATTTTTAAATTAATTTTAATTCTAAAACTAAATAGTATTAAATTTTATAAGCGAAATAAGACATTAACAAAAATAAGGACAAATAAGAAAAGACAAGAAATATTTATTATATTTGTGGCTTGAAGAAGTTATATAAGGAGAGATAATGTTGACAGCTGTCAACGATCATTGGAGTAATTAATTACAACGATCATTGGAGTAATTAATTAGCATAGGGATAGGGTTAAAGAGTAGTTTTGGGACTTTAGCAATTAATTATTTTATTCTAAATTGCTAGGTTGAAGCACGAGTTCTAAAATGAATTAAAATTATGGTTTGAGACGTTAAAAGTCAACGAGAGCGTATTCAATTTAAGCAACCGTGGGTGGGATCATACGTTTTTGACTTGCACATTTGGCTTTGGGTGGTAATTCAATAGCCAACCCCGTGGCCGTGTACTCTAATTTACCTAAATGCCCCCAACTCTCCGCTTGATTTCATGTACATTCGGATACTAGCAAATAAAAAGTTAAAGTTTGAGATAAAGGGATGTGGATGTAATTACGGTTAATCCAAAATCAAGACAAGAAAGCGCACCTATATATTGGACTTGAGCTCGATAATGAGAATCATATTTTGGTTAGCAAGCAAATATATATTTCATTATACCACGTGAACGAGTAAGGAGTATCAGCGTCAGAAAATGGAAGGCTTAATCCCGTTCCTTATCCAGGCTCTGAAGAAGCAAAGACCACAGAGCATTCACCGTTGCCTATCGGACAGCTCCACCACCGGCCGGAGCTACCACCTCCTCCTCAAAGGAGATGGCTCCTCCCACCGTCGCACTCGCTCTGATTTTCAACTTCCCTTTTCCACCTTTGATGCCTCGTCAGCTTCGGAGCTTAAAAGCCACACTCCGGCAAATGCAGACACCGGAGTGTGGCAGAGGGTGCCACCACCGCCTCACAATACCAAGTTCCCCGCCGATGAGCTCTCATTCCTTCTACAATTATTTGTTTTCTTCATTACTTGATTGATTTACATTATTATAAAGAACGTTTTAGTGGTAGATTGAAAGGGAAAAGCTATTTAATATGTTTGAACAAGTGTAATATTATTAGAAATTCCGTCATTCATTTTGGCCCAAAGAACAGGCCGAATTATCTACATTTGAGTGTTTTCCTATAAGTTGAATAAAAATCAGACATACTTTTTATTCATCAGTGCACAAAGAATACGAAAATAAGCACGTCCTTGGGAACCAAATAAAAGAGCATGATATAAACATTTTGTGAGATGTAGCCAGCTACAATAAGAAAAGGCTAAACATTGTTCAACACTCAAAATGTATATCAAAAACCAGATTGCAAAAGAAAGACAACATCGTAATGCTGCACCAAACTGAAAAGAAGGATGATTTCGGGATGCAAAGGAGGACCATCACAACTTACTTACTAAACCCGGGACTGCTAACCTTAAAGCGACAGCTTATCTATGAAGCCAGGAGAGATTCAATCTTTGAAATCTGATCCTCCTCATTCTTTCGAGGTGGACTCTTATTGGCCTCATTGAAAAGATCATGCTTCCACTTCTCAACATGACCCCCCATAGATTGATACCCTGGCCGTTGCCTACCATTGAACCTATCACTTTCTGTAAATTTACTCTTTGAGTTATATCTGTCTCCGGATGAGATGTAACCTCCCCAAGATGGTTGTTTATTCAACTCTCTCCCCCCAGCAGGTCTCTCAAATTTGTCAGAACTTCGGGAGTCATAACCCCTGTCGTTTCTTCTTCCCCTGCCAACAGCAAGATCTTCTGTGTTGGGCATCACTGGATCCATAGCCGGTTTGTTTGTTTTCTCAAAATCCGAGGGAATCTTCTGCTCTCTAAAAGCAGGCCTTTTACGCACAGGAGGTCTGGGATTTGATTCCATTTCATAATACCCATCATGACGCCATACATGATTGCCTTCTCTGTTATCTTTAGATTTCTCATCCTTTTGCTGTGCATCACTTGATAGAGTTTTATTTATAGCCCTATTGCTTTGCAGCTCCTTGTGATCCCTCCACCATCCCCGTTCTGGACATTTACATAGATTTAAAAAAATTAGCTGTTCACATGTGATATGAACACAAAAATTTTAAGATGTTTCCATCAGCAGAGTAGCTCCCAGCTGAGACAGAATCTTAAACTGACAGTCCATCGCTTATGTATAATTGCACAAGATATTCACAAATTTGCACAAACAAGATATAAAAGATCTAAAACTTGACTAATTAAAAGCTAATCTCTCTCCACCTTTTAAGAAAGAAGATTGCATCAAGATCTTTAGTGGATAGTAGACATCATCGAATGAAAGATGTATAAAGAATAGGTCATGCCAGTTATATGAAAAAAATTGTAAAGGAATAACCTAATAAGAGTGATGTAGGATCACCCTACTTATGCATCATTGTTTAAGAAAAACTCAACAATAGCAAACAAAAGTAGAAAACAGAGTAAACTCAATACACTAAAGGCTTACCACTGTCTATCCTTTTAGTAAAACTTCTTCCGTTCTGCCCAGCACTACCACGGTCATCGTGCTGCTATAAGACATGTACAGGCAGAGGCCCAACACTGTTATATAAATGGAAGTACTTGAATTCACCAGGCTCAACACTAAAGCAAATGCTGGCTTTTGGATGGTCAGGGATTACCTCCGTAATCACTAAGTTACATACAAAATGGAGTTTAAGGAATTTCACCTACGTTAGAAAACTTTGAACACATATTAGCATAAATAAGATTTCCTAGTAGATGGAAACATGAAACAAATTCCTATGATGCCGAAAGGTCTGAGCTAGAACTTTAAAAGTATATCCATGCATGAATACACTGCACAAGATCAATGACATTGATGGTCATTTTTCAACCAATCCAACTAAAAGCCTAAAACCCAACTTAATAGCTCAAATAAAAACAGATTTAGAAATAGACCGACCCTAAGAATTCCTAATCGGCATGTGAAGAAATTTGGAGTTATTAATCATGGCAGAGGAGAAAAAAGCTTCACAATAACCTTGCATCCAAAAACAGATAATAAGCGGAAAACATATCAGTTCATATGCACATCGATAGATAATGCAATACAAAAATAAAGAATAAACCCTAAAATAGCGCGCGCCTTAAAAAAAACACCATACGTGAAAATACGATCGAGACAGAGGCCCTCTACTCGGATCAGAGGAACGTTTGATCGTAGTTACAGATTCAACCTTTGGAACGGCCTCAAGAGGCAACGGATCTTGTAGCCGACGGTGGTGTCGATGATCCCGGTCCACTCGAGCTTCTTTTTCCAACTCCGGTTCGGTAAATGGCCTTTCAGTTTCCGGTTTTCCATCTCTCCTGGATCTCTTGGGGCTTTGGGGATACATCATGAGAATTCAACATTCAAATTTCTATTCATTTCCGAGAAAACAGAAACCTCAAAATTGTTGAAAAGCTCGCAATTGTAAAATAATTGATTTACCTGGTTTCCCGGTCGGACCGAGAACGGTGTCGCTTCGACTCCGAGATACGGTCTTCTCGACGAGACATCGGATAGTATCCAATCAGTAGCAGCAGCACCACTCTAGGGCGGCAGCGGTGGAGGAGCTACAGTAAAGTGTATCCTAAAGCCAATCCAGGGAGAATATCAGGATTTTTAAAACGGAAATATACCTCAATTGGGCTGAATGAAATCTCTATCTTTGGATCAGATCAATTTGGGCTGGATGTCATGATTTACGTAATTGGGCCAACTAATTCCGTTTTTTTTTTTTTTTAAATCATTTTTCCTTTTTCCCCTAAATATATAAATACTTCATTCCAATAATTTGCAAATTGCACGATATTTGGAATTGGAAACCCAATATAATGAATTCGATTCTGATTTGATTATTGAACTCATGATTCCGATGTATATAAATCACTTAGAAATAAAATTATGTTAATCACTTAAAATCTCAATTGACATTTGAAAATGTATATAAATTTCGGTCTGATATGATTGTAAACATCTCCAAAATCACTTCATAAAACATCCCGTTTTCAACAATCATTTCATCTAGCCTATCTATTTAAAAAAATTAAAATCATAAAGATGTCAAATATGTTCAAAAAATTTTAGCTTATGAGAAATATACAAATGAAACTAAACATTAAATGATAAATTCGAAATATTTTTATAATGATATAATATTTTTATGGGTCATTTTGAGAGTACCTCGAATTTATAGGGCAAAAGTTAAGATGGTGGAATTATTTTAGATCATTCGGATACATTGGTATTTTAGGTGCAATCTAGTTAAGACTTTATAAGCAAAACAATTAGGTCATTAAATTATGTAATATAGAATTTTGAAATCTAAAAAATAGCAAATGGGCATTTGGTCTAGTGGTATGATTCTCGCTTTGGGTGCGAGAGGTCCCGAGTTCGATTCTCGGAATGCCCCATTTTTCTTTTTCACCTTTGGCATAATTATTTATTCACAGTGTGAATAAGTGGAAATGGATGTGAATGGATCGATAACAAAATCAGTAATTTTAAGATTGTGGTCCCATTCCCATTGTTTAATCTTACTCCATCTCCAATACTACACATCTGGAAATTTAACAAAAAAATAGATGTATCCATCTGATCTGGTTTCAATTTCTAGGAATTTTGGTAAATTTAGACACTGTTTTCTTTGAGTCTTGAGTCAATTACAGTTAACACGCAGGCGTAAGGGTTACGACATGATTCATGGTACATTGGCACGTATTGTTGGTTGGGTGTCAACCAAAGTCCTACATCGGTTAGAAGTGGGGATGACGAGAGGCTTATAATTGAGGGATTGACTCTCCCTAGCATGAGGTCTTTTGAGCGTGATGCTCAGAGTGGTAAAACCGTGCGGGCCAGTGGGCGGCCCAAAGCGGACAATATCATGCTAGTGGATTGAGTGGGCCCGGCTCCCTAAAACCGTGCGGGCCAGTGGGCGGCCCAAAGCGGACAATATCATGCTAGTGGATTGAGTGAGCCCGGCTCCCTGGGCGGATAAACCCAACACGTATTAGTCTATTTCTGAAAATGGAGTAACCTTAAATTATCTCAAATATATGGATTTACCCACACTTTTAGAATACATTTATTGCACAAATACTTCTTGTAGACTATATTTACCAATCTAACCCTGCAATTTTTATGTTGTTCAACTTATTCGTATGAAGCTGGATTCAAGACTGATGAGAAAATGCTGTTAGAGTTTAATTTTTGGTTAAAATTCAATGTCTCGAAAAATATGTAATTCGTTAATTACTAGGATTAATATAGTATGCGTGACTCACATTCTTGAAAACTTTTATACTATTTACCCACTTTTGTTTAGGGTTTTTAATGTTAGTTACCATTCCTTTCATGTATTCAGTTTTATATTGATGTCATTTCTTCGGTTGGTTGATCATTATTAAAAATAATAAAATAATATAACATATTAAATTAGAAACATCATTACTTAATTGATTTCAATTCAATTTGTTTATTAACCTTATGTAACGTCGAATATCCTAACAAGTCATTTTAAAAATATTTTTTGCAATCTAAAATTAAGTAAACCCCGACCCACTGACTTGATAATCTAATATACGTACATTGATTTGTAAAGTGATATTCTATAAAACTCACATCACATACATGTAAAATTAGTAAATAGATATGGATGAAAATAAAATATTTTATGATATAATCATACCTTTATTAATGCAGGAGGTTGAGGCGGTGAGGAAGGGTGTAATAAATATTCATGTCTCTTACAGCTGAGCTAATTAAGTCCACCCATGCTCGATGTCTATGGCACGACCTTCGAGATCCTGCACTCTAATTAATTACTCATACCACACTATCGCCTTAATTTCATCTCTGTTGAACCTGAAATAGTATGGCTTTAAAGCTATTTCTACACGGTACTAATATTACTGAAATTCAACTTTTAATTTAATTTATTTACGTGGCATGCATAGCGACTATGACTATTATACTGTATTAAATGATAGAATTATTTAATATTTATTCACGTCACTCTAACCTAACCGTGTATATTATATGGAAAAATGGTGTACCCACCATTAGGGACCCCCACCGCCCTGACTGTGTATATTATATGGAAAAATGGTGTACCCACCATTAGGGGCCCCCACCAGCCCTGCCTTGGGGATTGGTGGAGGAGGTAAATCGCAGGATGTGCCTCAAGTGGCTTATAGGGAGGACTCACTATTAAACTTGTGCTTGCAAGGGGCAAAATCCATGCCAAAGGCAGGATTCGAACCCTCACCCTGCAGCAACTAAACTCAGCTGTGTATATTTACATATATAGGAGAGTTATTTTGGTTGAGAAACGTACTCCAATATTCCAATGATATATATATTTAGTGTCCAAATAAAGAATTGATTCATGATGTGGAGACTGAAGATTGCAGAAGCATCCATTAATCCTTACCTGTACAGCACCAACAACTATGTGGGCAGACAGACGTGGGAGTTCGACCAGAATTATGGCTCACCGGAGCTCCGTCACGAGGCGGAGAAAGCCCGCCAACACTTCTGGGCCAACCGACACAAGGTCAAGCCCAGCAGTGATCTCCTCTGTCGAATGCAGGTCATTTCAATTCTCTCCCATTTATGCATGCTATTTGAAATTATTTCATTAATATAATAATACCTACATGCAGTTGCTGGATGAGAAAAATTTCGAGCAGAAAATAAGACAGGTGAAGGTGGCGGAGGATGAAGACGTAACATATGAGGCGGCCACCGCCACTCTCCGCCGAGGAGTTCACTACTTCTCGGCGCTGCAAGCAACCGACGGCCACTGGCCTGCAGAAAATGCCGGACCGCTCTTCTTTCTTCCACCACTTGTTAATCATCTTTCCATCTCATATTCAATCCTTACACAACACCACTTTTTCAAATTATTAATTAAATACCCAAGACATATATAAACACATTTTAATTTTAATTTTGTCATACATAATATACATTTCAATTTATTTATTACGTTTAAAACAATGATTTCAATTAGTGTATACTCCCTTATTTTAAATAAATTTTTATATATTCCATAAAATACTTCATGAGATGTGAACTGTAAATATTTTATTTATGATTGAATTGTTAATTTTGTAAAATAATTTGGTGATTCTATAAAACATAAAATAGAAATGTGAAATCTACTTTTTGGGTTGAACCTTCTCTAGTCCATAATTATAAAAACATAGCCTAATTTAATTTTTATAAACATATGTGGGGTTATGAATGAAGCATTGATGGTTTTTGAGATGAAAAAAATAAAAGCATGATATGTTAGAAGTTAAACTTGAATACATGAATCCTAATCTTTGAATACATGAATGTATTAATTGCATTCATGAATCTATCTTTATGTTTTGTTCATGTACTCATTTAATGAGTGCCTCTAGATTCATCTATGTAGTAGTATAAATACCTTTGTAATGTATCTTCTAATCAAATCATTTGGAATTCAAGAAATATACTTACAGTGACTTCCTATTTTGAGCCTGCTACCTTCCAACAAAGTGGTATCTAGAGCCAATGGCATCCAGATCAATTTCCTTTCAATACCCCATTCTTACCAAACTCAACTATGATAATTGGGCAGTAAGAATGAAAGCAATACTTGGATCCCAAGGAGTTTGGGATATCGTCAAAGATGGTTTTGTAGAACCAGCAGCGAATGCAGCACCACTAAATCAAGTTCAAAAGGAAGCCTTGGAGAAGGAACGAAAGCGAGATCAGTGTGCTCTTACCATCATCCATCAAGGGTTGGATGAAGATATGTTCGAGAGGATAGCCAATGAAACCACATCAAAGAAAGCATGGGATATGCTTCAAAACTCCGTCGTGGGGGTAGATAAGGTGAAGAAGGTTCGACTTCAAACTTTAAGGGCTGAGTTTGAGTCACTCTTGATGAAAGAAAGTGAAAGTATCTCTGATTACTTCACTAGAGTTTTGGCTACTGTGAATCAAATGAAGAGGCTTGGAGAAACGATGACGGATGTTCGCGTAGTTGAGAAGATACTACGCTCACTTAGTTCGAAGTTCAACTTCGTGGTGGCTGCAATAGAAGAGTCCAAGAATTTGGATGAAATGACCGTTGATGAACTAAACGGGTCACTACGAGCACATGAAGAAAGGATGAATCGTGGCAAGCAAGAGCAATCAGAGCAAGTATTACAAGCAAAAACTAGTGGAAAAGAAAGAGACAATCATTTCGGCAGGGGTCGAGGTCGAGGCCGAGGCCAATGTCGAGGCGGAGGACGAGGTTATGGACGTGGAAATTCTCAAGGACGAGATGAGCAGCCTTCAAACTTTGAAAGAAGAAATCAAAATTCCACGAGAGGTCGTGGAAGAGGAAGAGGAAGAGGTAACTATAATAGAAAAGATAAATCACATGTTAAATGTTATACTTGTGATAAGTATGGTCACTATGCCTCGGAGTGTTACTCCAATGTTGAAAATGAGGAGACAAATCTCATAGAAAACAAGGAAGATGATGGTGAGCAGTCCTTACTTCTTGCACTCAAAGAAGATTCGATTGAGAGAGAAAATACATGGTATCTTGATAATGGAGCAAGCAACCACATGACGGGTGATAAAAATAAATTTGTGGAGATTGATTTAAGCAAGAAGGGGTTTGTAAGCTTTGGTGACAACACGAAGGTGAAGATTAAAGGCAAAGGTACGATTCTTCTTGAAACAAAAGATGGTGGTCATAGAGTTTTACGGGATGTGTATTATGTTCCAAAATTAACCAGTAACATCTTGAGTATTGGTCAATTTTTGAAAAGAAATTACAAAATTCACATGGAAGATCGTATGCTTTGGATTCGTGATCAAGACTCCAATCTTGTTGCTAAGGTGTGCATGACTAAAAATCGCATGTTTTTGTTGGATTTGAGGACCTGTGGGGCTATGTGTTTGAAATCATGTGTTCAAGATTCATCCTGGATATGGCACATGAGATTTGGGCATTTGAATTTTGGTGGAATTAAAGCCTTGGGAGAGCATAAGATGGTGAAAGGGATTCCAAAGATTGATCATCCTGATCAATTATGTGAAGCATGTTTGCTTGGCAAGCACCCAAGGAAGAGTTTTCCGAATCATTCCAATTCAAGAGCGACGGAGCCCCTCCAACTTGTTCATGCCGATGTTTGTGGTCCGATCAAGCCTCAATCTTTCGATAACAGCTCTTATTTTATTCTCTTTATTGACGATTTCAGCAGAAAAACATGGGTTTATTTTTTGAAAAATAAATCGGAGGCATTTGATGTATTTAAAAAATTCAAAGTTCTTGTTGAGAAAGAAAGTGGACACAAGATACGTGCATTAAGAACTGATAGGGGTGGAGAATTTACATCAAAAGAGTTTAACAATTTTTGTGAGTTGCAAGGAATTCGTCATCCCATGACAGTGCCTAGATCACCCCAACAAAACGGAGTTGTCGAGAGGAAGAATCGGACAATACTCAATATGGTGAGAAGTATGTTGAAGACCAAAGATATGCCTAAGGAGTTTTGGGCAGAAGCAGTTGCATGTGCTGTGTATCTTTCAAACTGAAGCCCGACAAAAAGTTTGAAAAATATTACACCTCAAGAAACTTGGAGTGGATGGAAGCCAAGTGTATCACACTTGCGGGTGTTTGGATGCATAGCCTTTGCTCATGTTCATGAACAAGAGAGACACAAACTTGATGATCGGAGTAGAAAGCTTGTGTTCATCGGTTATGATGAAAATTCGAAGGGGTATAAATTGTACAATCCAAACACTAAAAGGCTGGTGGTGAGTAGAGATGTGGAATTTGATGAAGATGGCTCGTGGGATTGGAGCACTGTGGAAGATAAAGGATCTTATGATTTTCTTCCATATTTTGATGACGATTTGGAGGTCCAAAAGGAGATTACACCACCACCATCGCCTCAGTCACCTGGTTCATCTCATGTATCAGGATCATCTTCGGGAGAAAAGACTCTGAAATATCGAAGTATCGATGAAATCTATGGTGAAACTGAAGCTATTGATGAATCAAATTTATTTTTTTGCTTGCAGATGCAGAACCTGTGAGCTTTGAAGAGGCAAAGCAAGATAAGAAATGGAGACAAGCCATGGATGAAGAGATACATGCCATAGAAAAAATGATACATGGGAATTGGCGTCTATTCCAAGAGACCATGGAATCATTGGTGTTAAATGGGTGTACAAGGCGAAGAGAAATGCTAATGGTGAAGTTGAACGATATAAGGCGCGGCTGGTCGCAAAAGGATACAAGCAAAGACAAGGCATTGATTATGAAGAAGTGTTTGCTCCCGTAGCTCGTTTGGAAACAATTCGCTTGCTGATATCTCTTGCAAGCCAAAATCGGTGGAAGATTTATCAATTGGATGTAAAATCAGCGTTTTTAAACGGCTACCTTGATGAAGATGTATATATTGAACAACCAGTCGGATATGTGATCGAAGGGCATGAAGATAATGTTTTGAAATTGAAGAAGGCGTTGTACGGGCTTAAGCAGGCCCCGAGAGCTTGGAATAGTCGTCTGGATAATTACCTGCAAGAAAATAATTTTCTAAGATGCACCCATGAGTATGCTCTTTATGTGAAGAAAGAATGTGAAGACTTGTTGTTTGTTTGTGTTTATGTGGATGATTTAATTTTCACAGGAAGCAATCCGAAAATATTTGAGGATTTTAAGAAGGCAATGGCTCGTGAGTTTGAGATGAGTGACATGGGACTCATGTCTTATTACTTGGGGATTCAAGTAAATCAAATGGAGAATGGGATTTTCATCTCTCAAGAAACATATGCCAAGGATCTTTTGAAGAAATTCAATATGTTGAATTGCAAGTCTGTTAGCACTCCTATGAAGTTTGGAGAGAAGTTAAAAAAGGAGGATGAGAAGATTGATCCAACTGCATTTAGGAGTCTTATTGGCAGCTTGAGGTATTTAACTTGCTCAAGGCCTGATATTTTATTTGCTGTTGGAGTTGTAAGTCGATTCATGGAGAATCCCGCCGAGTCTCACATGATTGCTAAAAAACGGATACTTCGATACCTAAAAGGAACGTTGGATTTTGGTATCTTTTATTCGCCGAGCAGCGGCGAATTGAAAGGTTATTGTGACAGTGATTTTGCTGGAGATGTTGATGATAGGAGAAGTACAATGGGTTTCATTTTCTTCTTGGGAGATAATGCAATTTCATGGAGTTCGAAGAAGCAAGCTATTGTGACGTTATCCAGCTGTGAATCTGAGTATGTCGCAGCAACATCGTGTGCTTGTCATGCCATATGGTTGCGGAGATTATTGGGGGAACTTCATGTACAACAGAAGGATTCTACGAAGATCATGATTGATAACAAATCTGCTCTAAGTTTGGCTAAAAACCCAGTTTTTCATGAGCGTAGCAAGCACATCGATACTCGATATCATTTCATTCGAGAATGCGTTGCAAAGAAAGAAGTGGAATTGGAGTATGTGAAATCCATGGATCAGGTTGCTGATATCTTCACTAAACCTTTGAAGTTTGAAGACTTTCAAAGATTGAGATTCATGCTTGGCGTTCGGAAGAATCAAGTTTAAGGGGGAGTGTTAGAAGTTAAACTTGAATACATGAATCCTAATCTTTGAATACATGAATGTATTAATTGCATTCATGAATCTATCTTTATGTTTTGTTCATGTACTCATTTAATGAGTGCCTCTAGATTCATCTATGTAGTAGTATAAATACCTTTGTAATGTATCTTCTAATCAAGTCATTTGGAATTCAAGAAATATACTTACAGTGACTTCCTATTTTGAGCCTGCTACCTTCCAACATGATATATATAAGTTTTAGAGTTGGAGAAAAAAATAAATTAATTTAGTGGTGCGGTTCATGCAGGTGATTGTACTGTACGTTAGTGGGCATCTGAAGTCAGTTTTTGGAGCAGAACATCGTCGAGAAATCCTCCGTTATATGTACTGTCATCAGGTGCAACATATATATATGGATCCATCAATCATGCATGCGTTCATATAAAGCATATATATGAGTAATAAATTACTCCACATGGTTGCACGAATAGAATGAAGATGGTGGTTGGGGATTGCACATAGAAGGCCACAGTATCATGTTCTGCACTACGCTGAACTACATTTGCTTGCGTATGCTGGGCCAAGGGCCAGACGAGAAGGCGTGCAGCCGAGCTAGGAAATGGATTCTTGATCATGGCTCTGTCAAAGCAATACCTTCTTGGGGAAAGACTTGGCTTTCAGTAAGATATACTATATTATACTATTATCATATTTCCATTGATATATGGATGGAGTTGTTTTGACTTTTGATTGGTATTTCATTTGTAGATACTTGGAGTGTGTGAGTGGTCAGCATGCAACCCTATGCCCCCTGAATTTTGGCTTCTTCCCTCTTTCTTTCCCATACATCCAGGTAATATACATGGATGATTTCGATCATAGCTATTCAAAAAGATGTCTCACGAATTAATGTGTTTGATTCACAGCAAAAATTTGGTGTTTCTGCCGAATGATATACATGCCAATGTCATACTTATATGGAAAGAGATTTGTAGCCCCAGTTACTCCTCTTATCTTGCAGTTAAGACAAGAGTTGTATGATCAACCTTATAAGGAAGTTAATTGGAGGAACATACGGCATCAATGTGCTAAGGAGGACCTCTTTTATCCTCCCACATTTATGCAAGATCTGATCTGGGATACTTGCTATGTATTAGCCGAGCCTTTATTGACTCGTTGGCCTTTCAACAAGTTGAGGGAGAAAGGTCTTGAGTTGGCAATGAAACACATTCACTACGAAGATGAAAACAGTAGATACATTACAATAGGAGCAGTGGAGAAGTCATTGTGCATGCTGGCATGTTGGGTTGAGGATCCCAATGGGGACTCTTTCAAGAAGCATCTTGCAAGAATTCCCGACTATCTATGGCTGGGTGAGGACGGAATGAAGATGCAGACTTTTGGCAGTCAACTGTGGGATGCCAGTTTAGGAATTCAATCGTTGTTGGCTAGTGATCTGACCGATGAAATAGGCGAGACTCTTCAAAAGGGGCACGACTTCATAAACAAGTCTCAGGTTACACACAAAAATCAGTTGTCATGTATTTTAAGATAATGAATCCTGATAAAACACATTAACTTGCAGGTGAAACATGATCCTTGGGGTGACTTCAGGGGCATGTACCGACATATTTCTAAAGGATCATGGACGTTTTCAGACCAAGATCATGGCTGACAAGTTTCTGACTGTACAGCAGAAGCATTGAAGGTATCCATTTCCATCCCTATCAATTATTCAGATTAAAGTAAAGCATGTATTATTTTGAACTGAAGATCATGTTAACATTTCTTCTTATCGATCTTCTTATTTGCTTCAGTGTTGCCTTCTTTTATCTATGATGCCTCCTGAGATTGTGGGGGCAAAATTGGAACCTGAGGGATTCTACAATGCTGTGAACTTTTTGCTCACATTGCAGGTTCATTATCAATATGTACTATATATCTCAAAGAAAAAAAAAAAAAAAAAAAAGAAGAAGAAGAATGCCTAATAAGTTAATAACAACTGCTTGGAGTAACATTACCTTTTAAAATTGATACTCTACAGAGCAGCAATGGTGGACTTTGTATTTGGGAGCCTGAGAGAGCCTCAAAGTGGTTGGAGGTAGCCTCTTTTAAGTGGAGTATAATTATATAGAGGCTTAGAACAATATGTAATGATTATTATTAATATACTCTTTTTTTAAATTGTGTGTAGTTGTTGAATCCCACAGAACTTTTTTCTGATCTGGTGATTGAATATGAGTAAGAAGAATCCAAATTGTGTTTGTTAAAGAAATGCTATGTTTAATTGGGTTAGTAAGTAGAATTTATTCATGTATAACCAGGTATCCAGAGTGCACTTCATCAGCAATCCAAGCTCTTGTTCTATTTCAAAAATTATACCCTAATCATAGAAAGAAAGAGATCGAAACCTTCATTGAAAAGGCTGTTAGCTACATAGAAGATGTTCAAAGGCCTGATGGTTCATGGTATACATATATGAATTCACAACAATGTTCCATTACTTAAATATTTATGAACACATTATTACAGGTATGGCAGCTGGGGTATTTGTTTCACAAACGCAACCTGGTTTGCAATCGAAGGGCTCGTTGCAACTGGGAAAACCTTCAACAACTGTGCAGCTATTCGAAAAGCTGTTGGTTTTCTTTTGAAACTACAATTGGATGATGGTGGATGGGGAGAAAGCTCCCTATCATGTCCTAACAGGGTAACCTTTTTTTGCAATAGTAGTACTGTTTTAAAGGATGATTTTATTTTTTTAATTTTTGTTTTAAACCAACGAGAATAGGAATACATTCCACTGCAAGGAAATCGTTCAAACTTGGTTCAAACTTCGTGGGCTATGCTGGGTTTAATACATTCAGGCCAGGTTAATTAGTTTTCTTGTCATAATTTCTTCCTTTTCTTTAAAAATAATGAACTACATTTTAAAAATAAATAAATAAATTAATAAGTACCTATTTTGAGTTGATTAACAGGGTGAGAGGGATCCAACACCTCTACATCGTGGAGCCAAGCTTCTGATCAACTCTCAGTTAGAAATTGGTGATTTTCCTCAACAGGTAAAAAAAAAAAACATATATATACTATATATATATATATATATATATATATATATATATATATATATATATATATATATATATAATATTTGTATTTTTAGATAAATCAAAATAAACTTTAATTATTTGTACAGGAAATGAGTGGTGTCTTCATGAGAAGCTGCTTGTTGCATTATCCAACATACAGAAACACATTTCCAATATGGGCTCTGGCAGACTATCGCAAATATGTATCATTACCAAGAACCACCTAAATACAAACATAGTTAACGTGTAATATTATTCTATATTTGCAAAAACACACACGTGTGAAAATGGTCTCTTGCTTATTTCCAAAAACATATACTTGCATTCGAGATGATGAAACAGTTGTATTATCAACAACACATTTTATACGAAGAAAGTATGTAGTTTACTTGCTATACATCATATCCAGGGTTGACTTTTTGTTGAACATCTCCATAACTCTCCAACTCTTCAATATCATCTGGGCTTCCCAGGAACAGGGGAAGTCTTTGATGCAGTTTCACTGGCTGGAGTGATAAAATTCTGACTTTACCATCGGATCCTTTGCCTCCCGCTTGCTCTGCTAGGAAGCTAAGAGGATTAGCCTCATAGACGAGACGAAGATGATCCCTTGGATTCATTGCAGTACCACCATATAAGAGCGTTCTATGGAAATCAGCAACAAGAGAACATATGTATCTAGCTGAATACTTATTGGCATTTTTCCCCTGCCCTTGTCTAACAGCATCTATGTATCGCCTTAAACCCTCCGGCCAGTCAAAATACCGAGCATCGTTTACAGAATAAATTTGACCTGACATGACAAACAAACAAACATTAATGCCATCACCCAAAACAACTACATTCATCGTCTTTACAAGTTTATTGAAATTACCACGAGGAGGAATTCTGATGTTTGGATGTGTCAAAATGAAGTCTCCAGTTGAGTGATCCAGGGTGAACGCATGTGTTCCGGAACCAAAGCTGGCACACAGAATTGTGGCCGACGAATACAGGACATATCCAGAAGCAATAAGTTTGGTTCCACTCTGAAGAGAATTAAGAACTGCCTTCTCCACTATTGGCAGATGATCGAGTTCCTTAAGTCGTTTATAGATGCCAAAGATTGTCCCAGTAGGAATAGATGCATCAATATTCCGGGAACCATCCAGAGGATCTAAGACAACCACAAATGGACCATCATCAGAGAGCCAAATTGGATCATCATCTTCTTCTGAGGCCATTGCAGCAACTTTTCCAGATTTCTTTAGAGAAGACAATATTATCTCATTCTGCAGAATTTTAACCAAGTTATGATGATAAAAGGCTAATACACTTTTCTGATGTTGTAAATAAGAACCCTTTCCATTATACTGAACTTAATCATACCAACAATCTTATAATTATTATCCAAGTTCATATGATCTGAGATAATTCTTCACTTGACAGATACATCCATACAATAATTCTTATTAAGTATAATCACAAAAACTACATCACCCAAACTTGACAATGAACTCCAATTTGCAGCCACATTTCGAACAAGAGCCAAATACTTAAAAAAAATTTAAATAATCAAAGTAATCAAGAAACTCACAGCAACAATGTCAAGTGGCTTAGGATTATCCCTCTCATTACTCCCAGCTGCTGCGTTGAAACTTTTAGCAAGACTAGAGTTGAAAGGTGAAGCCACAAGAGCAGCAATCCTTTTACAAGCATACTCCAAATGACTGAACAAAACCACCAATTCATCGCTGACATTTTCGCCGCCTTTCCCCATATACTCCGCCAGAGTCTGAAACCCAACTCCGCCGTCATCGCCAGGAGCGCCGCCGCTCCCACTAGCATTGATTTTGAAACCTAATTGACCATGATTGGCCATTCTTTTAATGGGCTGAGAGCCAAGATTTATATTTTTCGGGAAATTCTGAAATCTTGGAGAGAATGAATGAAATCTTGGAGGGCTAATTGAGATGGGGTTAAAGAGTAAGCTTGCCGAATGCATATCTGAGTAGCTGGAAGTGGATAGCATGGAAAGGGGGCATTTGAGATGAGATTAGGGTTTTTTATTGATTTGATTAAGCTAAATCAGTTGGGTTTATATAACGGTAAATCTGTTTCCAAGAATCGAGTCCCAAAAGTTCAACATAGAGCAGTTGGTGTTGATAACGGAAAGAAAACTAATTGAAAATTCTCACTCTTATCAAAACTTTAACAGCTAAATATTTCAGATCTCTATGGCTGAATACATCCATATCCTTTTCTAACTTTTTTTTTTAATTAAAATATTATATTCTAATTAATTACTCCCTCCGTCTATAGAAGTTGACACACTTCCCTTTTTGATTTGTCTCATTAAAGTTGGCACATTTCATTTTTAATAAATGAGACCCACACAAAAAACAATTAATCTATTCTTATGGGCCCCACATATCACCTCTAATACAACTACCCACCACACAACATTAAATATTATTTCTCTCACTTCACTTTACTTCACTTTACATCAAATTATTATACTCCTTAGTCTCCGTGTCAAAAAAAAAATACCAACTTGTCCGGGACGAAGAGAGTACATTATTAAACCCTTATATACACATAAGGGTAATTTAGTAATAATAACACAAAATTAACCCTAGATAGGATGTATAGCAAGTAATTAAATACGTACTCTTCGTATAAGATGTACTGGCGTCGATAATTTCTGATTAACTACTGTTTCATCATCTCGAATACACATGTTTTTGGAAATAGGCAACAATTGTACGAGATAGTCAAGATTATTTTCACACACACGTGTCTTTAGAAATATAGAATAATACTCTATTACAGGTTAACAAATGCTTTAAACGTCTTATATTTAGGTGGTTCTTGGTAACAATACATATTTGCGATAGTCTGCCAGAGCCCATATTGGAAATGTGTTTCTGTATGTTGGATAATGCAACAAGCAGCTTCACACCACTCATTTCCTGTACAAATAATTATAGTTAATTTTAAATTATTTTTAAAAAAAAAACAAAATAATTTCTGTCATATTTACCTGTTGAGGAAAATCACCATTTTCTAACTGAGAGTTGATCAGAAGCTTGGCTCCACGATGTAGAGGTGTTGGATCCCTCTCACCCTTTTAACAACTCAAAATAGGTATTTATTAATTTTTATTTTTTTTAAATGTACTTCATTATTTTCAATAGAAAGGAAGAATTTATGACAAGAAAACTAATTAACCTGGCCTGAATGAATTAAACCCAACATAGCCCAAGAATTTTGAACCAAGTTTGAACGATTTCCTTGCAGTGGAATGTATTCCTATTCTCGTTGGTTTAAAACAAAAATTATAATTTCAATGCAATATTTAAAAAAAAAAATTCACCTTAAAAATATATAGTATTACAATTGCAAAAAAGGTTACCTTGTTAGGACATGATAGGTAGCTTTCTCCCCATCATGAACTGTGTTGTTTTCATATATATATGACCTTTTTTATGATTTAAAATTATATTACTCCTATTATGAATTAAATATAAATCAAATTCTATTATTCTAAATAAATATATTAAATTTTGTGTGTGTATATATATATATGAAGTACCCGCGGGTATTGAGTATTATCCCTACACGTTCCAAACCCTAATGAGATTTTCATAACTATATGTATCCATTCCAAATCCGTTTACAACTATCCATACCCGTCCTATTAAGATTTGGATAAAATGGGTACTTGAAAATGTTCATCTCATTACCATCCCTAACTATTATCGTTTAATATATTATTGTATAATTAAAGATAAATTATTAAATATAATAAAATAAATATAAAATAAATAATTAACGATAAGAAGTTTATGAAAATTAATTAATATTAAACTAAGAATTTTTTTATATGAAATTTCTTATTTAGAATTTTATAATTAACTAAATTTATTAAACTTAAAAATTCTAAGAATATATAGATTAAATATATTAAATAATTTCTTACTCTTCTAAAAATATTTTATTTATTAATATATTTTATTAAAAAATATTTTACAATATAGAATTTTTTATTAAATTTAAGAATCTATATCTCCAATCATATATTATTGGTAAGATGGATGTCAAATTAAAGATCATGAAAAGACAATTAATTTAGTATAATTTTTATATAAATCCGATTTAAAAATAAAAAAGTTAAAAATACTTAAAATTTTAGGTACATTTTTTTAAATAAGATAAAAAAAATGAAATATTTTGATTGGCTGTTTAAAATAATGTAACTACATTATCTAAGTAAGTTTATTACAAAAAAAATTCAAAAATCTATAAAAATGACATATCATACCTAAATTGCTCTCATGATGCCACCTAACCAAAAC
Organism: Pogostemon cablin; assembly: GCA_023678885.1. Classification (NCBI taxonomy): domain Eukaryota; kingdom Viridiplantae; phylum Streptophyta; class Magnoliopsida; order Lamiales; family Lamiaceae; genus Pogostemon; species Pogostemon cablin. The sequence continues at coordinate 44,815,288 of CM042951.1, forward strand.
CCTCCTCTAGTTTATAGTATATGTATAATATAATAAGAAAATGAAGTATAACATTTTCATTAGAATTATTTGCAATTTAAATTAAATTATTTAATTATATATTTATTTATATTTTTATTATTATCTCAATATGCAAATCAAACATATCATTAAATTAAAAAATAATAAATAAATAAATAATGCCTCAACTAATCAAATATTGTTTAAAAAAATAAAAAAAAATAATCTAATGTTGCTTATGATTTCCAATAATTTATACCTTGAGGTATTAAGAAGATTGAAAATTTATTTTGAGGTAATGTTTATGCCCAACATTTTTATTTTTTAATTATTACATGCAATTTAATATTAATTATTTATTCATTGGCCCAGATGTATTCATATTATTGATCCCACACCAATCATATCTTAGGCGTAGTTTGGATTTATTAGGAATAATTAGAATAAGAATAAGAATAAGGTAATGGATTTATTTATATTATATAATTATTAAGTTGTTTGATTGAGGGTAAAAATATATATCTATTATAACTACTATTGATTTTTTTCTATAATAATTTATTCATAATTTTTATCATTAATTTTTATCTGCATGTAATTTTACTAATTATAAAAAGAAAAATATTATTTTATTATTTAAAACATTTTATACAATTTTATATCATTTAAAATTGGGACAATCTCTTGTGGGACAAGTTTTTATAAGATGGGTTGTGAAACGAATCGATCTATTACTAAAATATACTTATTTTATTAGTAAAAAAAATCCTTTCATTTAGAACTTTTTTTTTCAAATTTATACTATTTATATTTTAACCGACTTTTTCAATGAAAAAATTATACAAGTGTATACTCTTTAAAACAAAATATTATATCCTTACACATTTTGTGTATCTGGAGACAAGAGACCAACTCTATTTTTTTTAAGGCAAAGACTTGGGTACAACCTTCAATTGATACAACTTCCGGTACAACCTCCTTCCTTCACATTCAATGTTTGTTTTCCTTTTCTTCTTCTTTTTTTATTGTTGCGGTATATTACTGATTTTTTTTTTATTTTAGGGATATAATTGTAATTTTACCCTTGTGGTTTAAGGTATAATTATCCCCTAGAATTTAGGGTATAATTATAATTTTATCCTTGTAGTTTATAGTATAATTATCCCCTAGGGTTTAGGGTATAATAGTCATTTAAATAAAATAAAATAAAAAACAACATTGATGAAAGAGTATGAATCTAGTCCCTTTTTTTTTTAAATTAGTAATTCCTTTCAAATGATTATTGTGGAACGAAAAAAAAAAGAAATCAACACAAATTAAAGTTTTAAATTTCTTTTTATGTTCCTAGATTTTTTAAAAAAAAAAATCTTTTTAGCAAGGTGCTAAACATGCCTCATATATGTAGCTTTTATTTTATACTACCTTCGCCCACTTACAAAGTATCAATTTTACTATTTTTGGCGTCCGCTTCAAATGTCACAATTTCCTCTATTTAGTAAAGAAAGTACACAATATGACCCATCACTTTTCTCTAATAGAACTACTCATTTTTACCTATAATAATACTCCTTAATCCACATGCAAAAAGCAAAATAAAGACATTAGAATTGTCCACATGCAAACAGTAAACGGTTACCTTATAAGTGGCTGGAGGGAGTATATACTGAATGAGACTCCTGTGCACCCGGGTGCACGGAGTATATTTCGTGCGTCTTTGCAATTTCCATGTCCCTTTGCAATTTAAACCCCTAGCAATACATAGCAATACATAGGTTTAAATAGGATTGGAGGGGAAGAGTTGTGTTCCCATGGGACACGTAGTATTCGTCCGTGTCCCCGGGGCGCATTAGCTTTTACCGTATATACTTCTCCCATTCTTTCATCACTAAAAAGATATTTTCCTTTCATAGTAAAAGAAATTTTTATAGTCTAATGATATAAATTATTGAGTTGATATCCGATGCACTCGTGAGAAAGAATGCACCATTATGTGTATAATTTTTTATTCTATATTGTATACATGTTTTTTAATAATTATTATATACTTTTTTCACACTCAATTTTTTATTAAAAAAACTAGCATCCATAAATGTATCCTTTTATTCAATAGTGTATACATGTTTTTTTTTAATAATTGTATATTTTTTACACTCAATTTTTATTTAAAGAAACAAACAAAAAAATTCAATAATAAAGTGTATACATTTTCGTTCATAATTATATATGTTTTTGTTTATAATTGTATACATTTTTTAAAGTAGGTGCACCATATCTTGGAGTACACCCAGATGCACAGTAATATTAGCCTAAATTATTATTTTGGGATGAATCAATGGAAATAGAAAGTAAATGTAAGTGATGGGGTTGCTTTTTTTACACATTTTTTGTTTAAGCTGGATATTTTGTATTCACTTCTCACATTTGATATTTGATGTTGAATCTCAATTTCTAACCCTAATAACATTGACGTAAATTTCTTGAAACCAAAAATGATTTAAAAAAAAAAAGTTCAGTAAATATATATAATCTTTGAATAAAATGAATAACGTGAATGGATTAGGTATGAGTTTTAAATCTTGAACACCATTTGATGAGGAGGTCATCGAGATTGGCATCCATTCGAGTTCCAACACCGCCCCAAACAAGCATGTGCCCCAAATCTCCCACCAATGAACCTTCTACCTCATACACTTCTGAGAACCCTAATCTCTTGTAAAATCTTACAAGCTGCACTCAAAATAATTTCATATTAATGCTACTTTTTATTATTAAAAATTATATTATCTGTTAATTAATTATATTGAGGTACTAGTACTATTTTTAATAGTGCAGTGAGCCCACCAAAAACAATTAAAAAGATCAGCCCAGTAAGAAGCCCACCAAAAATATTTAAAAGAGCGGCCCAGTAAGAATCCTAACAAGTGATTTTCTCTATAAAGCCCAGCCCAGCCCAGTCCATTTAAGAGAGAGAGGAGAGAGAGAGAGAGTTGTACCTTGGAATGGTAGAGTGGAGTATCATTAATGGCGAGTAGCTCAGCTTTTGTGCATCCACAATCATATCCATGGCGAATAGCTACTGCTCCCAGAAACAACCCTATTCCGAATATCGATTTCTTCATCCCGATCGTCTCTCTTTTCAGCCTAATCGAATCCAGATGCAGGATTTTCCCCCCAATCCAAACCCTAATCACGCCCTCCAATCTCCCCAATTCCCTTCCACTCTCCCAACATTTAGCTTCAATCCTGAAAAACGGCCCAAATGTGCTGAGCTTGATATCGAAATTCTGTAATCTCGATGCTCTCAGGATGTCGGACATCGTCGGCGTACCATCTTCGTGATTTGATTTCGTAGCAGATGCTGTAATTTCGAGATTATTTTTTTTATTTTCAGGGGATTTTATTGTATGAGTGCATATGAAACGGGGTTTTGGTGTGATTGGATAGCAGGATGAAGTGAGCGGAGCGCATGGTTGAACGAAAAATGACGTGGCCGCTGCCATCCCTTGGAAAGGATTATGCAGAATCCCCACCGATGAGAGTGGCTGAACTGACCAATTAATTATTCACACTTTCTTTCAAATAAGGTCTAATAACAATTTTTCTCACTTTCTTTCAAATAATGTCTAATAACAATTTTTACACGAAGGCTTAATAAATTCATGTAGATTTTATTTTGGGCACAGTCACGGGCGTAGACCAATAGGGGGGTTAAATTTTTTTTTTGTGAAAATAGATTTTTTTTTCCACCCACTTTACTCAATTTTGAATTTAGTCCATAAGTTTTTCATTTTTTGAAAATCGTCCATTATATTTGCAGAATTTTGAAAATCGTCCATTATATTTGAAAATTTTGAAAATCGTCCATCATGTTTATTAAGTTCAACAAAATCGTCCGTTTCAACAGGTCATTAGCAGGTTATTCTAAAAAATAAAAAATATGTAAAAAAATAGTCTCCACTAAAAATTTATATTATACTCTCTCCGTCCGCCCGAAAGAGAGCATTTTGCTTTTGTGCACGTTGATTAAGAAGTATTGTTATTTAATGTGTAGTGGGTAATTGTATTAGTGGGAGTGTGAATCCCATATTTTAATTGTATTAGTTGGTGTGTGTGGATCTCATGTGTGTAAAAAAGGAAGTGACCCTCTTTGGAACGGACGACCAAAATGGAAAAAATACCCTCTTTCAAGCGGACGGAGGAAGTATTAATATTTAGTCAAATTTGCTCCACTTTAGTAATGAGATTAATATTGTTTGTTTGGTACACTTTAGTAATTAGATTAATATTGTTTGTTTGGTATACGGAAGTGAAAAATGAAAAGTGAGATAAAATTGGTTAAATATAAATATGATATAGATTAATTGGGGTGAAAATATTCAAATGACCTGCCATAGCAGGTCAAATGACCAAAATGTTGAATTTTATGAAGTTAATGGACTAATTTCAAAATTGTTATAAAATTAACGGACTAATTTCAAAATTAAAAAAGTTAATGGACTAATTTCAAAATGAATAAAAGTTAGTGGACAAAAAAATCTATTTTTTTTTTTACTTCCATCGATACGATAGATACATACTATGAAAAAAATTTTTTACTAGCTTCATTGATTTTTTAAGAAAAACGCAAATTTTTTTTATACAAGCCCTGATAAATATGAGAATTTTTAGTAGTTTTATTGACTTTTTAAGAATAACTTAGTCTTTCTAAATAGTATAGTGTAAAGTATATAACATGTATTAGGTGGGAGTATTATTTTTAAAATTAAAATGTATTTTAAGGTGTGATATTATTTTTAAGTGGTACAAGTTATTATGTGGCGAATATGATGATAATTGTGGGAGGATGTGAATATAAAATAGTGCAATATAAAAACATAACTTGCTATAAAAATATTTTTAGAGATATTTTGATACATTTAATTTCAATATCTATAACTAAAAAAATAAGTGATGACAATAATTTTCATTGATTCAATATGAGAAATTAATTGTGTAAGAATAATTAGGAGAATGTATGATAAGGTTTGATTAATGTGGTAGGTGTTTCTTTATTAATGTGTAATAAGGTTTGATTAATTGTACAAGAATAAATAGAAGAATGTTCGAGGAATTAAAATTATTATTAGAAAAATTAATTAATCATTATTAATTAAAATACTATATATACACACTAAGGAAAATACTAAGTGTTTGATTAATTATGTAAAAAATTAGAAGAGTGTCTGAGCAATTAACATTATTATTATTAAAAAAATCTAATTAATCATTATTATTAATTAAAAATACTATGTATATATAGGAGGAAAATTCAGGGTTTGGGGGCTAAAGCCCCCCACCCTGGAACGCCACTGGGCACAGTTAGATTGTATCATGGATAAGGCACGGTTTATGTAAACTAGTAATGGTAGTTAACTCCAACAAAGTTAGATTCTATCATGGATTTTAGCAGCAAAACAGATCAAGAAATTTAGCACACATACACTTGCATGAAATCATAAAAAAGTTACTGGACTAATTTTGTGGATGTAGAAGAAAGAAAATTAGTGCAATGAATCATATAAGTGGTTTGGAGGTCATAGGTTACAAGTGTGGGAGAGAATACTCTAATTGCTAAAATACACCAAAATAACAAAAATAAGCAAACTAGCAAAATGGAGTAACTATCTTAAGAGTATGATCTTGTTAACCTCCACATAATGACTGCCAAGCTAACCAATGTGTAATCTTATATCTCAGCTATTAATTACAACCAATAATCGATTGAATTTATCCCAAACAAGCCAATAAAAACCAACCAAATTAGACCTACTCGATAACATACTCAACCCTTTGCTGATTGAACTGTTTCCTATTGTAACTGCCAAACCAACTGATTTTTTTTCTGGTGGGCATACACCACATTAGAACTTCCTTAGTTCATCCTACTACCAATCAGCAACCGGAAACGAAGATGATTGGATCAAGGATTAGCTGTACACTCCACACAGATTCAATTGTCAATAACATGTAACATTATATTGTAAGAAATTCTTAAAATCATAAATAGTTAATGCAATACTATAGTCTAGGGTTTATAAATAAGTGTAAAATATAAAGTTTGTTACATGTATTGACAGACAATGTTATTTTTAGTTTAACATTTGATGTTAAAGAAGACAAAATATGCTGTATATAATAGGATGTATGGACTTTATCACTATAGATTTGAGTAAGTACTCCCATATCATTTGGATTTTGAATTTTTGGAGACACTTTCTTGTGAGACAGGTCGACCCATCATTAAAGTATGCTTATTGTGTAGATAAAGTATGTTTATTTGTAGTTAAAGTATGTTAATAATAAATCATACTATTATAACACGCTAAAATTATACTTTAATACATAATCCAACATATTTTAAAAAACATACTTTAACAATCATTAAACATATTTTATCTAAATAATAGGCATATTTGTCACGTCTCACAAATCACGTAAGTAACGTTTCACAAGAGACTTTGTTAAATGATATAAACCCTTAAAATTGATATGATTTCATGGATGAGATTAGCAATTTAAATTTATTAATGCAACAGAATTGATGTAACTTAGATTTCTTGATTTCATAATTATACTCTCAAAATAAGAGTATTTTGACGATCCTTAAAAAATAATTTGACGTAGTGCAAGATATTGATTTACATAACTTTACACTGTTTTGTGATTTCCGGTTAAATACACACCACTCCCTATTGAATAAACACCCCTTATTAAATACACGTTCTCTTTTAACCTTTTAAATTTTAATTTTATTAAATTAAATAAATAAACACCCTTAGAAATCCAAATTTACCCTTTTAAATTTGCACCTCCAGCTCGAAGCCCGTTGGGAAGTATGTGGAACCACATATTACATAAAATAAGGCATAATTTATAAATTTAGCAGTCTTTTATTAATTTAACCAACATTATATTCAGCCTAAAATAAATTTCGAAATCCGCTTAAAAGCATGCAAAAATTCGCCCAAGATCTATGCCATTTTTATGTTTTGATTTTAAAAAGAAAAACTCTATATAAACTCTACTCAGCATTAATCTAAATATTATTAGCAGTGGAAAGTTTTTTTTTTTTTTAAAGCAGCAATGTTAAATCACCTAAATTCTTTCTTGGTCGTCGTTTTTGTTCTGATTATTTCACTTGGTACAAATTTCTCCTCATTTTCTCTCTTTTTAAAACACAAGTCACTGTTCTTTTATAAATATTTACTTTGATTTGTGCCCATTTTTTTTATTACACATGATGAACTGTTAAATAATATAAACAAAAATTCATGTTTTATCTGTTCAACAGATTATGAGAAAGCACATGCAGTTCCTTATGATTACTCATTTACACACGAGGCGAGTTTGCACAACATAATTTATGACATGCGAGTATCATAATTTCGATTATGTAGGCAACATAATTTTTCCTAATTTTTGTATGGTGGAAATTTGTAGTGTTTGTCAAAGCCTCTGATGCCTCACTACAATGGAGGCATAGTATTGAATCCGGAATTGGATGAGGGGTTGAAGGGGTGGACTACATTTGGAGATGATGTAAAAATACATCATGCACAATCATACGATCAAAACAAATACATTATTGCTTCCAGTAGAAAGCAATCTATCTTTTCATAGTTTTTCTCAGACGTTTAATTTAGACAAAGATAAACTCTACACCTTTTCAGGTAATTTTTTTACTTTTTTTTTTAAATTAAAGAAATAATTGAAATATTATGTATTGATGTGATGGGGTATTTTGTACAGCATGGTTACAAGTGAGCAATGGAAATTCTGATATAGCAGCAATTTTCAAAGACGAAAACAGGGTATGAAACTGCTGGTTGGGTTACTGCACAACAGGGTTGTTGGTCCATGTTAATGGGTGGATTGGTTGTTAATGTTTCTGCTCCAGCTCACCTCTTTTTTGAGGTTCTTATTTCCTAATTACTTTAATTTTACAGTCAAGATTATCTTAATTACTACTACTTGTTACACTGAATTTCTGTTTTTGTACTAGATAACAATATTCTTATCACCTAATGTTTTAACTGTGGTAAGAAAGTTTATGCTTAGAGACTGTAAGGAAAAAAAATATTCTTATCACCAATTTCTTTCAATCTTGGAGTTGACATTCCAATAGTTTTAACGTTAGTCTGTCCAAGGTATGACTGACTGGTTGTATGTAAACTGCATAATTTCTCCTATTGTATACTGCATAATTTCTTCAATCATAAGTTAAAAAACAATTATGTTTAATGAATTTAAACTACTTTAAACATTTCTTCAATCATAAGTTAAAAAACAATTATGTTTAATGAATTTAAACTACTTTAAACAGGATTTACAATGTAAATCCTGTAGTCCCCTCTCAATCCTACCCCACCCCAGGTAATATAAACCCTATTTAAAGATACTAAGTTACTAACTCTTTAAACTAAGGGTGTACCAATTAATGTTATTTTTAGATTTGATATTTCCGTATTTGTAGTACGGATTATGTTATTTTTAGATTTGATATTTCCGTATTTCTTAATAGTTCAGAATAAAATTAGTGTTTTTTATAGTATTATTTTTTTACTGTGGCATAGTCAGCATACAAATTGAAATTTAAACTATTTATTTTAATATTTTCAGAGCAACAATTCAGCGGTTGATATTTGGGCATACAGCATTTCTTTGCAACCATTTACACAAGAAGAGTGGAAATCCCACCAAGATGATAGCACCGACAAGGTAGAATAACAAATTATTATTATGATTAATTTGAAAATACTTATGAGTTATGACTAATTTTTATTTTCATTTGTGACATGTAAAAAATTAAAAAAAAATGTCCAATTATACACTACTCACAGTGGCGAAAGAGCAGAGTCAAACTCCAGGCAGTCGACCAACACGGTCGACCCATACAAAACGCCACCGTTTCAATAAAACAACGGCGTTCCTGCTTCCCGCTCGGCTCCGCAATCAACCAAAACATCCTCAGCAACACAGCGTACCAGAACTGGTTTTCATCACGATTCAAATTCACCGTATTCGAAAACGAATTGAAATGGTAATCACACCACTGGAAAATAATCAAACGGTTTTCATAGAACAATAACCGATCAAATTAACAGGTACTCCACCGAACGAACTCGGGGCTCCGAAGACTACTCTGTTTCCGACGCCCTGATCAGATTCGCAAAATCGAAGGGAGTTTCCATTCGGGGGCACAATGTTTTATGGGAGGATCCGAATTTCCAGCCATCTTGGGTAGGAGGACTTTCACCGAACGACTTGCGGGCATTTGCGGAGAAGAGGATAACTTCAGTGATGAGTAGATACAAAGGGCAATTAATTCACTGGGATGTGGTGAACGATTTTCTTTCCTCGAGAGCAAGCTCGGCGGTACTGCCGCCTCCGCTTTCTACAAAACCGCGAACAAGATCGACCCCGGAACGACGCCGTTCCTGAACGACTACAACACCATTGAGGACAGCCGCGACGGCGCCGTTTCTCCGTCGAGTATCTGGAAAAGATTGGGCAGTTGAGGAGGGAGGGGTATAACGGTCCTTTGGGTATTGGGCTTGAAGCCCATTTTGAGATTCCAAATCTGGCGTATGTTAGATCCGCTATTGACACGCTTGCTTCTGCCAGATTGCCCATCTGGGTTACCGAATTGGACGTCAAACCCGGGCCCAACCAGGTAATAATAATACGAATTTATTTAAAATTGTTATTAATTAATTAAGCATCTAATCTTGTGAAAGCAGGCCGTTTTCTTGGACCAAATCATCCGTGAGGTTCACTCGCACGCTGCGGTTCAAGGCATCATCATATGGTCAGCATGGAGCCCACAGGGATGTTATAGGATGTGTTTAACCGACAACAATTTCAGAAACCTAGCAACAGGGGATGTTGTCGATAAATTCAGATTAGAATTGACAAGCATTGTTGATTCTAATGGAGTTACAGATTCTAATGGTTTCTTCGAGACTTCGCTTTTTCATGGAGATTATGAAGCCAAAGTAATTCACCCCAACGGAAATAAAATTTCTGATTTGCATAGGTTAAACTAACTATATTTAATTTTTAAGGTTACGTTTGGTAGCAATTAATAAGGTTGTCATTTGATTTTTAATTGGGCCTGTTTGATGTTTGATAGAGCACGTACTTTTATTGGGCCACTACAAAATGAGAGGCCCGTTAATAAACACCTTCCTCTTTATATAAGCAATACCACAACCACAGTTAGACATGTACCGTGGTTCGGAATTATCGGTTCTGATTCCAAACTAGCGGTCCTGATTTCCAAAAATATAGAATCTTTTGAAAATTGAAATCGAATCGACGGTTCCAGTTCTATTTTTTTAGCCTAAAAACCATAAATAAAAAAAAATAAAAAACTGGCAGTTCCAATCGGGAACCGCCGGTTCCGGTTTTACAAAATGCAAAAGTGGAACTGAATCGGAATATATCCAGTTTCGGTTCCATTTTTGCCGATTACAATTGCGATTGGAATTTCCGAACCGGCGGTCCAGGTTAAATTGTGCACGTCTAACCACAATGGTAAATTTTACTTAGTTGAATTAACTAATGAAATTGCAAAATTAGTTATTGTCCTCGTTTTGTAAAAACTTTTTTACTATTTTCTTTACGAAAATATGAATCTGACCCTCAAGTATAATAGACCAATCATAGCACGTGTAACCAAATCAAATATTGAATCAACAAGATAGTGATAAATCTACAAATTATTCTATTTGTGACAATTTCAAAGTACTAAAAAATTAAACTACTACATACGAAATTAAATTAATGCAAAGAGAATAAAATCAAGCAAAGAAAGCTTTCAAGAATTGAATGTATAGAACTGATAATGCTAAAGCAAGTTTAACAAATAGAATGTAATGTGTGTAATAGGTAAGTCAGATTTATATATTCAATTTTACCAACCCCAACTAGAATAGGAATGAAATATATAATCCTACATATCAGTATTTATTTTTACTTTTTTTCTAGGAGAAATATCTATTAACGTATCATTTGTTTATTTTAACTGCAATGATATTGATCGGCGGCGTGCAAATTGCGTGAAAAATAAGTTGTAGTCGTATTATTTTAATTTTAATGCTTAAAAAAGAAATTAAATAAAGAGTAAGACTATTTTGTTCCCGGACACCGTGTTAAACCCTAATAAAAGAATAAATAAAAATAACGCATAAACTTAGTACTATTATTCGAGAAGATTCCACACTCAATTTTCAGTGCAAAGTTTCCCCTCCCGTCGTCGAAAATCCTTTTCCTTATAACTACGACGCGACTTAATATTTTCGGCAAGTGCTCCTCAAATTGGATGAACTACGCTACTGGGGAAAGTAAGATTCTTAACACTGCTTATTTTGACATGTGCGTAGTATGAATTTTTCGTTTTAATTAATTAATTTACTGTTGGTACTGGTTTAACTGTTCGTTTTCATTATATCATTTGTTTTTATGCTCAGACTCATTAATGTAACTACAGAGATTCTAGCTGAAGGAGTGTACTGTTCTCTGACTCTGTTTCGCATCAATTGTTTAATTTAGTTGGAACATGGGTTTGCCGCTTTTTTCGAATTAGAAGTCATAGATCTAGGTGCTGGTTTATTTATGTACCATTTAGTTATTTTTAATGAACGCATTTTTAATTATTTGTCAGGAATGGTCATGATTTATTTTGTGATAATATGTGTTCTGGGTTTGTAGGTTTGAGTTTTCTTGGAGTATTTAGTTTATCGATATTTCTTGAAATGAATGGATTTAGGTAAATTGATAGTGGAAGGGGAAAACATTATAAGAGTAGAGGTCTATTGTGAAAGTGAATGGACATTAAAAGAGAGAGTAGAAGGTCACATAGAGAGAGAGTCATAAGACTAGAACTAATGCACTGTCTTCTTAATGCTGATCTCTTATGAATAATACTTTGGATTTTGATTGCATTTCACTTAGTTAGGAAAGTGATATGGTCCTCTTAGATGACCTTTATTATACATCACAATAAAACCTTGAGTTTTCAGCAAACATGACTATTCAATTTTCTAATGTTATAACGTAACATTGGTGTAATAATGAACTGCCCAGTATTCTTAAAACTCTATTCAGTCAGGACTGTTCTTTGTTGGTTTTGTTCTATTGAGTTATTCATTGGATAGAAATATGAATCTAAAGTTATAGAATTCAGTACTAATAACTAATGCTTTGGAAATGGCTTATAATGAAGACCTATTTTTTCTTTTTTTACTTTGAGTCACATAGTTGCTGCCTGCTGGCATGCCATGAGGATCATCAACTGCAGTTTCAAAATGTTATGGTATTAGAAAGCTACCCAAGTAAAAGAGTACATAATTATTCGAATGGGGCATTCCGAGAATCGAACTCGGGACCTCTCGCACCCAAAGCGAGAATCATACTACTAGACCAAATGCCCTGTTAGTATCGAAGCTCTTATTTAACTTATTCAGTTATTTGACCTGGAAATGACTCATTTCAGCTGTTACATTTCTCCCCCAAGTTTTTTTATCAACTATTGACTTTCTAGATTTTTTTCCCCTTGTTTTTCCACTTCATCTTTAGAAGCCTTGATTTTGAGTAAAAATTTTAAAATTGCTTATTAATTTTATTATCTTTACTTAGCCTTTGTCAATTTTTAGTTGTATTTTACTCTTATGAAATGTTCCATAAATTTCTTTTCTTTGTTATAGATTACCTGTGAACCTTACTGCACGGTTCTCATAGCTTAGTTACTTTGTGACACTATTATTTATTGGAAAATTATTAGTCATATGCTTTCCGTTTATTCATCAATAATTGGATATGTTTTAGGATTTCACCTTCATCTACATGCTGTATCCATTCGATTACAATTTCTGAGCATAAGCATTACAGAATTTTGACAGATGGTGTACTTTTTAGAATTGCTATCTGTGAGTGAGTAAATCTGAAAAAAATTATGATCTAAGAAAAAGATGATAAGGCTTGAAAAATGCATATACTTGTTCAAAAGGGGCATTCCGAGAATTGAATTCGGGACCTCTCGCTCCCTAAGCGAGAATCATGCCACTAGACCAAATGCCCAAGTTATATTCTGCTTGTTAATAATATTTTTTTCTCTGATCTTTTCTTGTTTGTCAATATATTTTTGCAACCTAGTATTCTAGTGACAAGTGTATGGTCATTAGTCAGAATTCAAATAGTTCAACTTGTATTATTCAATCAACAAACAATTGTATTATTCAATCAACAAACAATCTTATTATAATGTCTGTAGGTATGTTTTAATAACCGTTTCAGATGATGTTATACTGTAGCTTTTACATGTTACTTTGACTAGGATTATAAATTTGGTTGATCTCATTATGGCTATATGCAGGACTTGGTTTACTTCTAAAGTATTTCACCAGTTATCGATTCCTACAAATCTAAAAATCAGTAAAAAAAAAAAAAATCTGTATGATTATGATCTCATTAGTTGACTGGGGCATTCCGAGAATCGAACTCGGGACCTCTCGCACCCAAAGCGAGAATCATACCACTAGACCAAATGCCCATGTGGTGATGTATTTAGATT